>JAOANR010000007.1:18611664-19811664 GCA_030278955.1 Hygrophila difformis
TTCCGTCAGATCAGCCGTACGTCGTCGATTATTAACTGTATGTATGCATGGATTTATTCCATTATTACAAGAACCACAAATTGGATGATGATACAGATGAATTAGATTTCAGTATTGTGGATTTGTCTTTTAGAACCTCCAAGAACAATTTGTATGCAGGATTGAGATGACAAGAAACCGGATCGACTAAAAGATTCAATTTTTGTAAAATGATAATAAACCTCCGCCGTTCAAATCAAAGTAATCAATTTACACGAACCCTGAAATGCTAAGTGGAGTTAAAAAAAGAAACGGCAAACCCTAAATTTCCAAAACCCCAAAAACCCAAAATAAAAAATGCCAACTCTCAAGCTACATCCACAACGGCGGCGGTTCATTCAAGTCGATGGCCAAGCCACGCCGGACAATCCCAAAATACTTCGCCGGACGGTCGGCTGCACCTTCCGGTGCGGTTTCCTGAACGCCATTGCTCGATCCAGGGGCGTCTTTGAGGACTCCGGCGGTGTGGATAAAATCGTGGATGATGACGGTGCCGGCGGTGGGATTGATCCAGGAGTGGTCGGAAGGCAGGTTGAGGTCGAGCGTGAGCCCCGAGGGAGGGGCAGGGAAATTAGTCTTGGCCTTGGCCCCACGGAGGGACCTGGCGGCGCCGTCGTAGGCCATGGCGGCTTGCTCGGGGGTGTCGAAGGTGCCCAACCAAACCCGCGTTTTCTTCCAGGGGTCGCGTATCTCGGCGGCGTAGCGGCCCCAGGGACGCTTCCTCACCCCCCTATAGTGTCCCCCCCGCGCTGAAGACGCCATTGGGAAGAGATTTCTCTAGAGAGAGAGAGAGAGAGGGGGAACAGAAAAGATTAAGGTAGGTTGTGTCTGAGGGAGGGAGAAGTGAGGAGTTATGTTGGTGTGGGCTGTGTAAGAAAAAGGAAAGTTGGGGCCCACTCAGTCTCCCGTAATCGTCGGCTCGACCTCGACGGACCGAACCGCCCCCTAAGACCACCTACATCCATGACCTTGGTCTCCCTTGGATCCACCTCCACCTCATTAATTAATTTCAAAAAAAAATAAAAATTGGATTGGGAGACCCAACCAAGTTCGACCAAAACAAAATTGCAACCTCATGGTCTCCCTCTTGCTATATTTTTATTAAATCTATATTATATTAATTTTAATATATTTAACTCAATTTAAAATTTATATAAAATAAAATAAATAAAGAATATATTAAAATTTTAGATTTTTTATTCTTTATAAATAAGATAAAATATTTTACATTGTTGATATATTAATTTTTTTTATATTTCAATAAAATTTACAATTGTGAAAATTAAAATAATTATATATAATATTGTGGTTGGATGGTTGGGTGGTTATTGATAAAGTAGATAAAATTGGAATGGTTGGGTTGGGATGAATATTGATGATGTGGAAGAGAGAGAAATTAATTAAATAATGAGATGGTTGGATGGTTGGGTGGTTGGGGTGGTCATGGATAAAGATAGCCTAAATAAACACAAGGACCTGCTCCCGTGCCCGCGGACCACTGCACCCACGGCCACGCCGGCGGATTTCTATTTTTTATTTTTCGGAGAAACGGATTTCTATTTTACGTACGTAGAATATTTTTTTTTAATTATAAGTTTTTTGTTGTGTTTTGTTTCTGTGAACTGTGCAGAAATATTGTGGGCTGGACTGGAGAAATGAGAATGACAACATTAGTGCTATATAATTGGTTAAATTCAGATAGTAGTACCCCTTAAACAAGATCTTTTCCAATTATTTTTAATTAGTAAATAATTAATGGCCCATCCCTTGAGCTGTACGTTATCGGTTTCCCCAAACTAACTGCACAAATTTGTACAGAGAGAGCAATAATTATGATGATTGCAGGGGGGGAGGGAAGACCGGTCAATCGCGTAGAAGCTGCTGCTGCCACTGCCCACTGGAGGCAGCTGGTGGCTGGTTCCACAGGAACTGGAGCGAACCGCAGGGACCACCACACCTATATACTTACATATAAACTCCAAATCCATATGAGACCACTGAGTCTGAGTGGGCTGTATTTGAATAGTAGTAGTAGTATTTGAATATTTACGGCAACATCAGAATATTACTAGTACTGTTATATCAATATACTTCCTCTCCGTTTTGTTAAAATTCTAACATTTACAAAGTAAAAATTATTTATTGGGTAATTTCGATTCGATTTTTTCGCTCAGTTACATAAGATAAAACACAGTGAAGTGAAATCTTGTTAGATTCGTCTAATCACGTTTTATAATATTAAATTTTTGTAATATTTTATTTTATAAAATTTGAGATATTACTCTTTAAAAACGTATATTAGATTGCGTGAAAACAAGGAATGTTAAAATTTTTTGAAAATGGAGGGAATATCTCTTCTTAGAAATATCGATCACAGTTATATGTATAGCCCCGCATCGAGCTAATGTGTTATATACTTCCTTCGTTCTTTTATAAGTGATACGGAGGAGGTTTTGTCACCGTTAATTGAGTAACTTTGATTCGAATTTTTAATACAATTATATAAGTTAAAATAAGTCAAGTGGAATCTTGTTTGATTTGTCTAATCGCATAGATTTAAAATATCAAATTTTCATAATTTTTACTTGTATGAAATTTGAGTTATTGATAATTAAAAATGTGTATTCGATTGCGCGAAATATGGGTTCGCGGCCCTTATAAAAGAACGGAGGTAGTATATATATATTTGACCTTTGAAATTATTCATTTTTTAATTTTAATTAAATTTTATTGTAGTTATATATTACTTAAATAATGTGTCTTATTAAATTTATTTAATTATATAATTTTAGAATATATAGTTTATATAAATTTTAAATATTAATAATTAAAAAATGTATTAAATTGTGTGCATGAACCGAACAATACAAATTTGTTGGGATAGCCCAAATATATTTTTGTAGTTTCTTTCAATTGTAAATGAGATAAGATGTAGAAAGTGTGAAACTTTGCATTAATCACATTGGACGGAAAATGGGTTTGTAAAAATTAAAAGAGTGAGGGCCGAGGGGCACGCAGATTCAATTTACGCGGCACGTTAATATTGGTAGCTCAACAATTACTTTAGAATAAGGTCCATAAGAAATAGAGCTGTAAATAAAACAAACAGTTCGTGAGCTGAGCTCGTTTCAACACGTGTTCGTTCGTTAACAGCTCGTTCGGTAAGTTAAACGAACCGAGCTCAAACACATAATTTGGTTTGTGTGTTCGTTCGTTAAGTTCGCGAACAGTTCGGAATTCTATTTTAATAGAATATATATTATAAAAAAATAAAAATTTTATCTAGTTGTTATTTTTATTTTTTATTTTTATTAATTTCATATTTCTCTCATAAATTATATTACAATATACATTAACTTTTCACACCTAATTTAATTCTAAAACAAATAAATTTATTAATAAAATAAATGGTTCGTTAATTGTGCTCGATTAGGCTCGTGTTCGTTCGTTATTAGCTCGTTCGTAAGGTTAAACGAACAGAGCTCAAACATGAAAATTGGCTCGTTAAGATTTTTGGCTCGGTTCGTGTTCGTTCATTAAGCTTAACGAACAGAGCTCAAACACTTGAAGCTCAGTTCGGTTCGGCTCGTCTACAGCTCTAATAAGAAACGAAGAATGGAATAGTAATAGTAATAAAAAAAAATGTGGGATTGGAGGAGGCAACAAGCGACAGGCAAGCGGGAGCCGCCGCCTGATGCGACGTGTCGTAGCGTGGGAGCGTCGGCGTAGTGGGCTCCCGATGACGTAAGCCCTACCCTACAAAGCTACTCAGTCACACCTTTGTACGGCGATCGCAGCGGCGCCTCCACCTTGTATTATTGCCCAACTTGCCTATTGTAATTTAGAAATTGGAATTGGCATAATGTTGTTTGAAAGAAGGGAATTGAAATGTGAGCACAGTTGGGGGTGGGGTGGGGCAGGCAGCAGCCTGCGCACTGCAGCGTACGCACAGTACAATAAAATATTGTTGGTAGTACTAGTGTCTTTTTTTTATGGATTTTTTTTTTTTTTTTTTTACCGGCCATTAAACGTCTTGAGAAATAGATGGTGAGAGTCCATAATTGAAAGTCAAGAAATTTAATTACTTGGGCTAAGTACTCATCCATATGGTGCTCGAAAAATTCAACATGGAGTATCATATACTTCCTCCGTTTCCGTGAAATTGCAACATTCACCCAATGCACGCAGTCCAATGCATATTTTAAACCATTAATAATTTAAGTTCGGTATAAGTAAAAAATTTAAAATTTAAAAACTACATGACGAAACGAATCCAACAAGATCTCACTTGACTATGTTTTTCCTTGTATAACTATGATAAAAATTAGAGTCAAAGTCGAACAATAAATAGTAGCAAATAGTGCTTTGTTGCACTATCACAAAAAACGGAGGAAGTATTTATGTCGTGGGCGGCTTTTTATTACTCTCACCATTTCTTTGAAAATCGTTCCATTTACTTTCCTTTACCTTCTTTCGTAATCCAATCATTATTCCAAGGAAATTTATATTATCAAGTACAGGGACACAAGAAGAAAATTTTAACAGCAAACAATTGATGAATAAATAGAGTATGTGATATGTAGTACTTACTCCGTTTCTAATTAATCGCAACATTATAAATTTGTTCACTATTTATTGGATTATTTTGATTGTAATTTTTATCATAATTATACAAATTAAAATATAGTCATGTGAGATCTTGTTAGATTCGTCTCTTTTTGTACTGAACTTGAGTTATTAATAGTTTAAAATGTGCATTGGACTGCGTGTACTGTGGGTCCATAGCAAATAATTAAAAACAGAGGAAGTACTACTGTATTTTTTAATAAAGTATACTAGACATTTAAAAAATTTAAGGTAATTAAGCTAGTGAAATACTCTCCCAATCCAAAGATAATAGCCCTGTTTTCACACAAAAAAAAATCTCAGCAAAAAAATAAAAATAAAATATGAATCTAGTGTGGTGTTCTTAAATTCGTCTTATTATATAATTTAGAATATAAAATTTAATTTAGTGTTATTCATGGATATGATAAGCAAGTGAGCCCCCTTTCAATAATTACTCAGTTCAACAGTGCGAGTACCCATTACCATTACCAGTGGAGAATTTTGAATGATGCAAGAGGGAGGAGTGTGGGGGAAAGTGGGTAAAAATTACTACTAATAAATTACTCGTTCGTAAATTGTGGAACCTTGGTGAAATCAAAGGGCATTGAAGCAGTACAGGAGTGGAGTTGTTGGAATGACCAATGAGCACACGAGAGAGAGTCGTCTTTAAAGGTGAAAAATAAAATAGGGCCAGTGAATGTGGATTAATAAGTACAGTAATAAATAGATTAGTATTGGTAAACTGAGATTGGATAGTAGTGTCAGGTGGGCACGTGGGTGCGGTGTCGGACTCCATGGGGACATCTCCGGTTTTACTAGTACTATTACATTTGGCCATTGTGAGCATATTTACTGTGCCACTCCACTTCTCCGTTAGGAATTATTTAGAGGATGTTTGAGATTCAGTAGCAGATAGCAGATTTGGAGAGCCGATTGTGAGACCATTCTATCTCCGAATTCACTAATCGCTAGCGGATCCGGCGGCACCCAAACATCTCCTAAGTACTAGTAACAATCAAAAGCAGCATTATCCAATATTCCAATTCATCACCAACACAACTCACTCACCCCAAAATTTACGAGTTTGTAGCATGTCCAGTTCATAAAAGGGCACTCTTAATGGAATGCTAATAAGTACACTACTGTACTAATTAAAATAACCAAAAATAGAACGCACACCCTTTGCCCCATTTCTTGTTTTCCCCAATACCACAAAAATGAGTCCTAATTTTTTGAAGCGGGTTTGTTTGTTTGTTTGGCCTTCTAAATCAAAATCTGTCTTGGACAGATTTCTAGAAAAAAAAAAATAATATACTAATAAATTTTCACTTTTCAAACTTTCTTCTCTTTCTCGAACAAGCTCATCCAAACAACTAAGGGCCTGTTTGTTTCCTTTTTTTTTTCTTTTTTTTTTCTTCTTCTTCTTTTAGGTTTTGCTTCCTATGAATTTTTTTTTAAAAAAAAAAAACTTGGGATGTCTGGAATCTGGATAGATAACCTAAAAAGTCATTTTTTTTTTCTTCTTATAACCAACCAAAGAAGAAGATAAAATTCTCTCTTTAGGAGAAGCAAACTAGGAATTGCTTTGAATTTTCAGCTTCTCCTTCTTATTCAAAAAAAATAAGAAAATAAATTTTATGAAAGGAGAAGTTAAAAAGTTCAAATAATAAACACACACAAACATGCTCAAATAATTTCCACTAGAAAATAATTTATACTAAATTGAGAAGTCAAAAATTAGTGGGGATTTTTTTTAGAAAGCCCAAAAACAGTGTATACATGGGTTGGGTGCTATAGACCGCGGCCCACATCAATCGTTGTGCACTCTTGGCTGTTCAACTTAAATTTCATCAGTTTTTACTCTTTAGTGGGCCATATATTAATTTAAACATGACCCACCCATAACTAAAGCGCAAAAATGAAAAGCAGTATTCAATTGTCTATGGCTGCCTAAACCTATAAAATTTCAACAATATTTACATATTTACCCTTCTATTCTTTCAATATAATGTTGATTAACATGTTATTGCAGTATCATCAATGGTGTAATTACCACACTTAGAACCTTAAATGTACTTCATCAATCACATTTAAAATAACTGAATCGACGTCGACTATAACCCCTAGCCTTCCAAGCTAACGATGCGGGTTCGATTGACTCATGGATACAAAGCACGAGAAGGCATATTTTGTCTCGAATTTCTGATTGAGAGGTAAAGGATTAAATCCTTTTAAGAAAAAAAGCTTTTGATCGGAATATGACCGAAAGACCCTTAAACAATTAAGGTGGATTCGAGAATTAGGGTGGAGTTGGTTTGTAAGTATATAATGGGATCCAAATAATTTTAAGAGAGACAAATTATTTCTATTTATCGAAACAAGACATTTATGATGAGACATCAAAATATAGTAAATAGAACCAGTGGCGGATCCAGGATTCAGAGTACGGTGGGTCAATTATCATAAATCATTAATACAAGTAGTATATACTGTATATTATTATTATTATATACTTAGTAAAAGAAAATTTGAAAACGAAATGATATTTGTTAAAGTCCTCACATCGGTTATATGTTGGGTTATCCCCATGTGTATATAGACATGGGCCACTCTACCTACCACCAATTGGTTTTATGTTGAAACCCCATGTCCATCTTCTTTATAACAATATTACCTCAAAATAATTACAATGGTTTTAGAGAAGTTCTTGTATTTTGGAATTATTATACAATAACATCTTAACCACTTGAGCTAAGTCCACATCCCAATTGAGATGGCAAATATTCAAACTATAACTCTAATAAAGTAGTATAAGAGAAGAAAAATGAAATGTAGAAAAAATTATATAGAATGAAATCTATTAAAATTTTATTTGAATTGAACTATACTACTCATTTTTACACTAGCTATATTATTAATTTCTTAATATTTTTTTTGAGAAGAATTAATTTCTTAATATTAAACTAGTAATAATTATTTTTTACACTATATTATCAATTTCTTAATACTACGAAACTACTAATTTAATTTTTTAATGGTGGGTCAATTGATCCACCTTGTTTGCATGTACATCCGCTAATGAATAGAACATTTTAGTTATAACATATGGATTATAAAATAACACAATTGTGAGCGGAAGAGGTAATTAAGGAATGTACCAAATTAATAACAACCATAGTCCATAGTGATGTGGCAGTGATAACAAGCGTGGAATGGTGCAAGCAAGAAAGGTGGCGGCAATGACAACAACACCAGAAACAACAAGAACGGGTTTGGGTAGTGAAAAAATGATAGATGATACTTTGTATTCCTAGTTGACTAGTTGAGCGGGTGTGTGAGTGGTAAATGTGGATATTTTACTTGGGGTAATTCACAATGCGATACTTTTATCCATCCAAACTTTTTACAAACTCCAAAGGTATCTTTTTTTTT
Organism: Hygrophila difformis; assembly: GCA_030278955.1. Taxonomy (NCBI): domain Eukaryota; kingdom Viridiplantae; phylum Streptophyta; class Magnoliopsida; order Lamiales; family Acanthaceae; genus Hygrophila; species Hygrophila difformis. Next base: position 18,619,744 of record JAOANR010000007.1, read on the forward strand.
GGTAAAGGGTGACATTCATGTGTCCGCAAAGATGTATGGGAGCCCAAACTACACAAATTATAAAGGGATAAAGGAGAGGAATAATGGACCAGGTGTGGATCGAATCCCCAAGTAAACTTGACAACTATGATAAATCCCAACACCAATTGTATCTTTTTGAAACAAAAATTCATGAGTGTACTAACTACTAACTATTCAAAGTGTGACTTAAAAATTCTAAATAATTCACGAAAATGGTAAAGCAAAAAGATAGTACTACAATCCTTGAATAATGAACAATCCTTGACTGAAAGGGTCGGCCCATCTTCATTACAAAGGTGTAATAAAAAGACTAGTGTTTGAACCTAGTACTACTACTACTATTACTATCGTCGAGATAAAGAAACGAACGGATCACGTACGTCGTTGTCAATTTAATTTTCATTTTGCTATTTTGGGCGTTGTCGATTATCTTCTCCTCGTTTGGACCTGTTTTAGACTACGGACGTGAAAAGCATGTTTCGTTTCAATTTATTCAAATTTATATTTACTCGTCTGGATTCACTCTCGCTTTCCCTTTACACATAAATGCGCTCGAACTCCGATGCCAATGCTGTTACACCAAATTCATTCTTTCCCTGTTTCCCATACCCTTTAGTGAGAGCGTTTCATTACAGAAAGTCCGCCGTTTCTCCCCCCCACCCCAAAATCCAAGAGGCGTCGTTTTCACCGCCTAAACACCCACCGCCTGCCAACGTGCTGTCATGGAGCAAATCCACCACAGGAAAATCCATCAACCTAGCGGTACTCCGTTTTTTGTTTTTTCCCTCCCTATTTCCTATCGTGTCTTATTTGGGTTGCTTGTTTGTTTTCTTTGTTTTTGAAGTTGTGCTGTCTGGTTAAGTACATGGCTGAAATGTTTATGGTATTACTGTTTTTATGGCTGAAAGTCTACTTAAGGGTTATCTTCGTTGGTGAATCATGAATGTTTGTTGGTTCGGTTTAGTGTCTATCTTTCTTAGATTGTTTGTTTGTCTGGGTTTAGTTTAATACATCTATCTGATTTGTGTGTAGAGTTCTGTATTTTTCTTTTGGATAAGAATTAAGAAGTGTAAGATTTGCACTGTTGGATTCGGTTCTTGTACTATATTGTAGCTATATTAGCGGCGGTGTCACAAATTGAAGGGAAGTTATGTTGAGATCGAGGATAATGGTGGTGACACAAAAAAAAAAAAAAAAAAAACCCAATGAAAAACCTCTAGTTTTGTTGTGGGGCTACCGAGTGAATTTGAGGAGTATCTTATTTGATAATAGTGAGGTATGGCATGCTGATTAGCTGAGCAGTTGTAACTTGTAAGGATGGGTTTTGGGAGGATCTCAATATTTGGATTCAATTTTTTCGCGCCAAAAGATGAAGGGGTTATTGGATCATTTGTAGTATTTTGGATACATGGATAGAAGCTCTTAAATGCAATTTCTTATTTCGACCAGCCAACTGAAGTAAAGCCCTTCAGCTTTCACATGGCAATTGCCATTTGCCACGTATCTGATTCAAGTGACTTAGTATCCCATTAATTTGGATATGTTTGGGTTTTGGAATGATTTAAGATTGTGTAACCACATTGAAGTCAATTCAAAATTTCAAACAGTTGTTGCGAATACGACAAGTATATCTAGTGAATTTTTTTGTGATTAGGGTTATTATTATTTTAAATAATTAAAAAGGGAAAATAATTAGTGGCAGGACAATATATTCTATAATTTTACTGAATATGGATTGAGTGTATTGTCCGTCAGTAGTACTTATTTTGACCGTTAAGCTTAAATTTAACTTAATGACACCAAATCTATTTGAATTATTAGTTCTGTGAAGCTTGCATCACAGCCCCCATTTTTTGGGTGGGAATGCCATTAACTGCTTTATTTTATTTTATTTTAAAATCATATACTAGTAGATTGCTGCTTTAGATAATCTCCGATCTTTTGTTGGAAACGATACCTGATTGACCGTTAGAGATGGTTGTTGGCTATGGACAAGCTTGTATTTTGGCCTATGGTTTGAATCTAAGGTCCAACTTCACTGTGTTGGCTGCACATACAGTTTACCTAAATTCTACGCGGAGTTAAGCTGGTGGTGGTCCCACTATGAACTTAACTGGTTTCGTACAATTTGGCGTTACAACAAAGATATTGAATGAATTATGTGGCTTTAGTAAGTTTGAAATACTACCTTTTATGGCTTGATTGTTTTATTAACTTCATCGATTGACTTCTTGTAAATTACATCTTTTTTTGATCCATCAGTTTATGTATACTTTATCAATAATCTTACAAAGCAGCAGCAAGTTGCCAAGATTTTTTTATTTTCATGCTTTTGCTCTCGTGTAGACATGTACCTTGTTATCTCTCTCTCTCTCTCTCTCTCTCAAGGAAATTATTGGTGAATCTGGTGTGAGATTTAGTAAGGTTTATTAATATGAATAATATGACATTGATTAATTTAGTATCTTCCCAGTTAAGTTTCGTTCTTTAAAGACATGGTTAATTTGTTGGATTTTGTCGGTGCACGTTAGCACAAATCATGATCCACAATCTCAAGATGGTATTAATAAAAATATTCTGTATAACATAGTTAGGCTTGACATAATCTCAAGACATGGTTAAATCTTTTTTGCTTGAGAGCAAATCAACCCTGTTAATGGTTGTTGAAGAATGAGATGGGAAGAAGAAGCTCTGAACAATAGGGGGAAATATTAAAATAATGAAGATAAACATGAAAAAGCTTAGGCAGGGACTCCACATGAAGAAGTGTAATTGTCAAAGCAACAAAAAGGTTTCATAAAGCAAATAGAGATGTAGTTTGACCTCATTCCAGATGAAGTATCAAACTACTGGAGCACTTGTCATAGTTTTAAACGATTCAAGTTATATTACATTGTTCAATATTATTTAATGTCCAAGAAGCACTTATACTTCTTTGGAATCATGAGTGCTGCAAATATGAGTGCTATCAATTTTAAATGCTTGGATATGTTTCTGGAACTTATCTTATCATTCCAAACTCCAAAGTAGGGCAGAGCTACATCTGGTGTTGCTAAAATATTTATTCTCTATATTCTTGTCTTGTAGAGATTGCTCATGTCAATGTTGCATTGACAACAGCTGGTGGTGTTGAGAAGGATCTGCCTGTTATGCCAGTTAATGAAGATAATTATCATAGTATGCCTACCAACATAGTTGACTCAAGCAGCAGAATGCAAGTGGCCTCAAGGTTAAACCTCTATAATAATTTCAAGTGATTTTCAGTGGTGTCTATTTCATTCTTCGTGGCTGTAGTTAAGTCCCGATGACAACTTCTTTTCTCAGATTGCTTAGTCCACAAATACTGATGCATCCTCCTGCCTTCCATAATAACAAAAAGGTGAAGAGGGCATGTGTATATCATGCCAAAGGGTGGTGTATTCGGGGTAAATCTTGTAGCTTCTATCATGATGAAGAAATGGGTACACCCAATCGAAAAGGTAAATTTTATTACTAGGTTATGGTGCATCCAGACAATGAAATGTTTGAAATATGCCCTGTGTTATATATTGATTGAATCTCATCGGAGGATCAATATTTTTTTTCCTATCTTTTTTGACTGTGGCAGCCTTTTCAAGTGACATTATTCCACCGGGACAAAGTGGTGATAGCCATGAATTTAGTGGCCAGAATGAGATGATTGATCTCCGCAAAAATGGTGAACCGGGTAGAGGTTCATGGCTTGAAAAGAGTTCTCAGAAGAACTTGCACATGGATACTTTCAGGTACTTCATTCTTCTGTTGCCAAAGGTAGTTTAATAAGGATTGATTAATTGTAGGACTAGTGATATTTATTACCTTGATTCTAGGCAACCTTTATCTTTTCGTTCATCCCTTTGCAGAACTGGTAATCTTGGAATTCAAAGTGGGCACCATCCTTCTGTATCGCTGTCTTTGCCAAAAGGGGTTCCAACAGTTTCTTATTCTAAGATACTGTCTAGTGATTGGGAGCCATCAGTTCCATTTCAGCCAAGCCATGTTATTATTAGAAATTTATTAATGAAGGAAAATTTATATAAGCCCTTGAGTGTCTGTGGTCACCAAACCGTATCCAAAGATGGGCCATTAAAGTTTCCAGGTTCTGACAATAACTTATCTGTTAAGAATGAGCAGAACCAGGCAAATACTAGGCAGGAAGGGGAAGCATTAGGTTCTGTTCATGCTGAAAATATTGTGAAAGATAATATATCTAACTCTACTTATGATAACGAATTGATACTGGATCGGGTTGGGCTGAGATCATATCCAACAGTGGATCTATTGATTGGAAAGGATGCATCAGCATTCAATTCTACAACTGGCAATCTCATGAAACTACCAGATAAATATTTTGAAGAGGTGCTTATTAAGTATGTGAAATATTTGTTAGAACCAGCTTGGGAGAAGCGCCTTGTGTCAAAGGACCAATTCAAATTGATAGTAAAAAAATCAGTAGACAAGGTGATCAAGTCATTCAACCCCCATGAACTTCCTAACTCGTATGACTCAATTAAATCGTACATATACACATCCCAAAAGAAAATTGGGAACCTTGTTCTGGTTAGTCTCTTTTCTGAATGGGTTTATGTTATACTTATTTACAATTAGTGATTATATTGGTATAATTCCTATTTTGATTGAGATCAATTATTGTTGCAGGCTTACTTCAAGAAGTACGGGAGATCTTGAGATTGTTGATGAGAAGCCTGTTCCATATCCTGTTAGCTTTTGCTACATCAGGGAAGTACTATTATGTTTGTTGGTTTCATGTTAATTTATTTCGGAATAAATATATTAAATATGAATAATATCTATAAAATATCTATCTATCTGTTGTTAGAGTTATAAAATTACGGTTGCAAACATGAAGATCCTTTTCTTTCATTTATATTAGTGAAATGTTTGCAAAAACAAAAATGCATGAATATAAATTTATCTAAAATTTTCTAAATTAAAATAATGAACATAATGATCCTTTTGTTCATTAACAACCTCAACGTTTGTGTTTGTTTTTGCTCATTTGCAATCCTAGATAGAATTATGACTATGTAATTTCTTGCTAGGAGTTTTTGTGGAAAAAATTCCAGTAAGAGATCGTGATACATGCTTAACTAGGCAAGAAACAACCCATTGGAAGCCTATCCCTTGCATAAGAATCGAATTGTTAAGTAAGTGAATGTCACTTACTAATTATCATAATTATCATGGGACCACAAAACATTTATGATATGGAGCAAGAACAACAGTTGGACACCGAGGTCCAAGAGCAACGGCTGAACACCGAGGCAAAACCTCGGGCTCTGGTGGTTTATCGCAGGTGGGGGTTTATCGCAGGCGGAGACGGAAAAGAGCCTACTGTCCATAGGCTAGATTGATTAAGCTTATTATGATAATTGTTCTATTTTATTGGATATGTCCTTATTGTTATTTCTATTATTTTTCTATTTGGGTCATTAGGTCTTTATTGTTATTTTTATTATTTCTTATTGGGCTTGGGCCATTCTCGGGCTAATCCCTAGTAGTACTTAAAGGGTCTTTAGGTAATAATCATATCATTGAATTGGGAAGCCAGACAACTTTGGGCAAACAGCTTGTTCCGTTTGATTGTTTCTGTCTCTATTAATTGGTCCGACCTGCTGGATCCGTTCCCGCCGAGATGACATCGACGAGAGCAACTGGTGAGCGTCTGGACATGCTTGAAGCCAAGCACACAGTGGTGGAGGAGCAATGGGATACACTGGGGGCGAAATTGGATGCGCGGGGGCACTATTATCTGAAATTGCCGCGTTCGTGGCGGTGTTAGTCAAGGCGATGAAGCAACCATCAACGACAGGACCTTCAGTGAAGGAAGTCACACCAGTGCCGTCCACGGAGGATGCACCCATGGCACTCCTGCCGCCGTTTGAAGGGGAGGATCCGATGGGGTGGATCGCCAAGGCGGAGCAACAATTCGTGATGGATGGGACGCTGCTAGAAAAGAGGATATGCGCGGCGTGGGTCGCCATGGAGGGTTCGGCTTTGCTTTGGTTTCATTGGATGAAAGAACGGAAGCCGCAAATGTCGTGGGAGGAATTTACTGAGGCGTTAGTAGCGTGCTTTCATACTCGATTGTGTGATAAATGTCGGAAGCCGTATACACCCTGACATGATTGCCCGTTTAAACAATCACGGGTGATGTTGGCTGAGGAAGAGGAGGAACTAGATCTCCAACAAAATGAGGATTGTGAAGTGACCGGGCAGGGGGATGTTCAGTCCGGAACATTAGACCAGGATGGTGATGACCTCCCAGTTTATTCCATGGTTGGGATTTTTAGTCCGCGTACCATGAGGCTTCGAGGCGTGGTGAGAGATTATACTGTTCCTATGTTAATTGATAGTGGTGCAAGCCACAATTTTATTTCAACATCTTTGGTATTCCAACTGAACATGAATCCAGATAAGTTGGATCGATTTCGGGTACAGCTAGGAGATGGACATGTACGGGAATCAGAGGGAGTTTGTAGACAATTACCAATTGCTTTACCAGGTTGTGACATTCGGGCGGATTGCTATGTGTCTGCGTTGGGAGGAGTGGATACAATCCTGGGAGTTCCATGGCGGGCTACGTAGGGCGAAGTCTGTACAAATTGGGAAACTCTAATGATGAAATTTGATTGGAAAGGTAGTGGGGTGGAGTTACGGGGGATCCTACCATGTGCAAGAAGATGGTTAGCCTTCGGACTTTATGCAATGTTACTGATATTGAATTGTGGGCAGTTCTATTCGGCCAGGAGCCTATTTGCCTAAAATCCGAGTCAACTGGGAGGATAGATGATATCCTTCACGACATGCAGGGGTGTATGAGGAATGACGGGGTTATCCCGGGACGTGTGACAGATCACCGAATAGTGCTGGATCCGGGGCCAGACTGGTGTCAGTAAAGTCGTACCGATATGGTCAGTTGCAAAAGAATGAGATTGAACAGTTGGTTGATGAGATGCTACAAGTAGGTATAATTCGGCCGAGTAGAAGTCCTTTCTCGAGCCCGGTCCTTTTGGTTAAGAAGACAGACAGTAGTCGGCGGTTTTGTGTGAATTACCGGGAACTAAACAAGTCCACTGTTCCTGACAAGTCTACTGGGCCGGAATGGATGGGTTTAGCAGATGTGGTTAACGAGCAGACACAGCTTATCTCCAATGTGTCAGACAGGCACTGGAGCATGATCAGAATTCCATGTCGAGGTTCGAACTCACAGGTGGGCGGCTATTTCATAAGGGGCGGTTAGTGTTTGCCCAAAAAATTGTCCGACTTCATGGGATCCCGTTACAACTGTCAGTGATCGAAATTCCATATTTATCGGTGCTGTGTGGGAAGAGTTGTTCTTCTTTTCGGGAACGCAGTTGAAGTTTAGTTCGGCTTATCATCCAAAAACGGATGGTCAAACTGAGGTGTTGAACCGGGTGGTGGAAACTTATCTGCGTTGTTTCACTGGTGAGCAGCTTAAACAGTGGCTAAGGTGGCCCCCTTGGGCTGAAAAACCGACAAACACAGCGTTTCAAACAGCTGCCCGGCTAACGCTATTTGAGATCGTATATGGGCGACTTCCGCCCTCTATTCATTGATTCTTGCCTGGCGAGAGTAAGGTCATGCCGGCTGCTATTTTGGGAGGCCGGGATGTCATGTTGACGCGCCTTAAAAGTAATCTAGGGAAGGCACAACGGATTATGGTTTGTCACGCCAACAGGCATCGTCGGGAAGTGGAATTCAATGTGGGGGATAAGGTGTTTGTGAAGGTCAGACCTTATCGTCAGTCTACTTTGTTTGGCCAACCTTATCATAAGCTATTTGCCAGGTTCTATGGGCCATTCTTGATTGACACTTTAGAGTTATCGATTGAACCTGTGTTTGAACCTGAAGAAGTGCTGACTGAGCGGATGGTCCTAGTAAGGGTTGGCGAGGAAGAGCAGGTGTTAGTCACATAGGTTGGGCAGTTAGAAGACGACGCTACCTGGATGAGGAAGGAAATGTTTCAAGCCAGTTTCCTGACTTTCACTTTGAGGAGAAGGTGGTTTTGAAGGAGGATAGAGTTAATATGGAGCAAGAACAACAGCTGGACACCGAGGTCCAAGAGCAGCGGCTGAACACCGAGGCGAAACCTCGGCCTCTGGTGGTTTATCGCAGGTGGGGGTTTATCGTAGGCGGGGACGGAAAGGAGCCTACTGTCCGTAGGCTAGATTGATTAAGCTTATTATGATAATTGTTCTATTTTATTGGCTAGGTCTCTATTGTTATTTCTATTATTTCTATTTGGGTCATTAGGTCTTTATTGTTATTTTTATTATTTCTTATTGGGCTTGGGCCATTCTAGGGCTAATCCCTAGTAGTACTTAAAGGGTCTTTAGGGTTTACTTGTAATAATCATATCATTATTATTGAATTGGGAAGCCTTCCGTTTGATTGTTTCTGTCTCTATCAATTTAATACCTATTTGAGTAGAAAACTATAATTTACCAAAATTATGTGGTTTTTGGTAAAAGAACAATCTTTTCAAATTTGTACCTTCAAATGAAAGACAAGCTAAACTCATTTGTTCCCCCGAACTTTTTGTGAATATCACTACTTTTCTGGACTATTAGTTATTTAATCATAATATTGCTAAACCGTTAATCATATCATTCCCCACACTTTATTAATCATATCCTTACCAATCTACTTGTACATCAGAAGTCTATAGATTTCGGTGTGATTAATAAAGTTAGGGTCAAAGTAATGTTAAAGTGAAGTTTATAGGTAGATTGAGTCTCTCTTAAAAATATGATGTACAAAATATAAAGTGAAATCTTCTTTGTTCTTATGTTAAAAAGCTGTATTAACGGGACACTGTCAACTGAAATTCTTGATAAGAATTTTCTAATGAATAGTGCAACATTGGGATGGCATGCCATGGTTTAATATGTTTGTAGTTTGCCGAATTCCCTCCTCCCATGTAGGAAAAAGAAAGGAAAAGAGCCTTTAAATAAATTTATATAATATTAATCCAACAGTTTTAAACTGATCAAGTGTGTACGTCATTTTGGCCCCTTTGTTCTCATGTCAGATAGAGTATTAAAAGAAAAAGTGCACAATTGTTGGTTTCTTTACTAGATTTCCATCCCAACTCATTATAGAGAGCAAATGGGGGGCCTTTTTAGGCCTAGTTATGGGTCTGGATTTATTCATTGTTATTAGGGCTTTGTTACGTTATTATATAAGGAATTGTTATTACAGATTTGAGACATTGAGAGATTAGTAAAAGTTTTGAGCCAAATGTTGACCAACGGGATTCACCGGTTAGGGTGATTTTCCTTTTTATTTAAATCGTTTTCTATCAATTTGGTCCAACCTGCCGAATTCCACTCTGACAAGATGACTCGCTCACAAGCTGAGAGATTGGATAAGCTAAGTAGGAATATGAATAGGCATAGATTAAGGCACAATTGGTTGCTGCACGCAATTTACAGACATCACGACCACACTCGCGGAGATGTCTTGAGCGATTCAGAAGCTGTCTGTTAATAGATCAGAGGATGTTGCATCGGAATAAGTGGAAACACGGTTGCATCATGTTCTACCAACCGGAAGAGAGTTGACGCTGCAACAACCGAGCTTTAATGGATCCAACCCGATCGGATGACTGGCCCTTGCCAACCAACAATTTGAGATACACGGTACAAGCGCAGAGCAAAATGTGGCTTTGGCGGTTGTTGCAATGGAATAATCAGTACTGTATTGGGTAACCTGGCTTCGATCCCACAAGCCGGGGCTAACCTTGGAAGAATTCTCGTAGAACATCGCCGCAAGATTTGATACTCGTTTCAAGGGAAGTTCTTTTAAGCGCATAGCCAACGTGAAACAATATTTCATGAAAGGGTTGTCTGACTCTATTTGTGGTGCGCTTAGGTTATTATGTCCCAATGATTTGAAGACGGTGATGGTTGCAAGGGATATTGAAGATAACATGCCCTGCAAATTGGTGGGTGGACGAGCAGTGGAATAGGAATAGTAAGTTCTCCTATCACGCATGGCTAAGTCCCTCACTCAGCACCAGTTTAGGATCAGCAACCACCCCTAACACTCGGGAGTGGATCAAGGGGTGTGTTTGGCCCAACAACATTATGTGTCTCGAGTCAGTCTACTGCTAGAGCTTGATTCACTCGTCTATCTCCACAAGATTTTGCTATTTACGAGCAAAGGGATTATGTATTTATGTTGGATTATGTTTCCGCGGTAAGAAACCACACCCTATGGCATGAGTGCCCGTTGAAGCAGCTGAGTGTTGCTGCAGAGGAGAATGAGGTCTTCGACTTTCGTTAAATGGAATTTCATCGTTAAATGGAATTTCATGAAGCAGTGGAGCGAGACAATCTAATGGAACCAATGCAAGAGGTTAAGGGGGGGTATTTCTATCCCGCGCACTATTGAAGATTGGGGAGTTTTGCCAGCCGTTTCCAAATTTCAACCTTGAGGACAAGGTTGTTTCGAAGGAGGGGGGAATTTGATAGAGAGCATATGGGGGGCGGGCTTGGGCCTGATTATGGGCCTGGATTCATTAGTTGTTATTATTTGTTCTTAGGGTTTTGTTATGCAAGTATTTAAGGGGTTGTTATTAGGGATTTGAGACATTAAGAAATTAGTAAAAGTTTTGAGGTGACCAGCGGGATTCCCTGTTAGGGCGATTTTCCTTTTTATTCAGATCGCTTTCAATCAACTCATTGATGTGAGTTTTAGAAAAGAAAGAGCAGTGCCTTCTATTTGTTTTTTCTCAATCCATCATGCGAGTTCCAGAAAGAAAGAGCATATCAAGTTATGAAACTTAAAGGTGGGGATCGAAAGAGGTAAAATCTAGTATTGGTTTGAAAGGAAAATATGTACTCATTTAAGAAAACAAAATCCTTGGAAAGTCTCATTTGGCATCTGGTTTGAACATTGAAGTGCTGCAATTGGGTTACATTGAGAAATTTGATTACTCAATGATATGGGTTGGTATGTGCCAAGAACTTGGATGAGAATATGATAAACTAAGTTTAACCGAGGTGGAAAAGAGTGTTATAATCAGGATTAAGAAAAAATTAGAAAAAATTTATACTTCCTCCGTTCTTTTATAAGTGACACATTGGAGGTTTTGTTACTGTTCATTGAGTAACTTTGATTCAAGTTTTTAATACAATTATATAAGATAAAATATAGTCAAGTGGGATCTTGTTAGATTCATGTAATTGCATAGATTTAGAATATCAAATTTTCATAATTTTTATTTGTATGCAATTTAAGTTACTGAGGATTAAAAACGTGTATTGGACTGCGTTAAATATGGGTCCGTGGCATTTAAAAAAGAACGGAGGAAGTATTTGGCAGTCCAAAAGACACGACCTTTCCATTAATATACTTGGTAACCTATGTAAACTTATTATAAATTCAAACAAATATATTATAATATTCATGCATATATGTGAACATATACAAAAGGTTCAATAGTATGATAATAGGTGTCGTATATTTGCATCTAAAAAATGAATATCATATCTTATCTTCGTGCTCCAATTGTCATAGAATATTTGTGAAACTATGCAGAAACAATGGAATGTAATGTGTATTGTTATTTATAAATGTCCATGCAAAATGCACTTTCTTTTACTCCATTATACATTGGAGAAACATAATTATATATTGATAATATTAATAGATTTAATAATATATATAAATATTTATTACTAAAGTGGGTGTTTATACATATTGGCTATATGTTGATATTTATTATATTCAAACACAATATAAATTGATCCGATCATGCTTGAACATTTTTATTTAATAAACCAAGTACTTGAGATAAATAAGAGCATATGCAATGTCATTTTAATTTCTCAAGTATATCAATGTACACATACTATATATTTCATATACTAGAAATCTTCTTTATGGTGTATATTAAATTACTTTGTAATTCATTATTATACCTTACATTTATATTTCATGCATGAATATGAGTATTTGGATAAGGATCATGCATGTTTAATGTTGATTCTTTTATAACAATATGTAAATAATTCTTTTAGGCATTAAAGTTTTATATATGGTCATCTAATCCAAATACGAAGAATATCCATTTAAATATAAAAAATTTAATAAAAACACATTATTTACATGCACGTGCACAAAAGAAAGGGAGATTCTATCATCAAAAGAAAATACAGTTAGCTGGATCTCGTTGAAGGCATACTCGGTTCATGCAGTTATATTGGGTTCAAGTTGAAACATTTTACTCTGCCCTTCAAACAGTTGGCATTTGGGATCATTTTCTATGTAATTGGATTGAGCGGTTATCTTTGTGTGGGCCCAGCTCAACTGACAACTGTTACGTGGAATGTAGCTTAACTCATGGGTATTGGAGGAATGACAAATCCCCTATATTGAACAAGATTCTCTCTAATGAATGTGGGTTCTTTGTCATTAACTATAGCTGACTGTTATTATAGGAGTCAGAGTAGCTATAGGACTAACCATTTTATATTCCACGTGGCAAGCGCCCCAACAATTCTATTACGAGTTCTACCTTAATGTCTAGATGTGTTTATTTCAAATATTGCCTAATTAAGTTAATGAAACTCAGGAACATATCTTAGGTTTGGGAGTTCAAATATCTTGTGCCAAAGCATATTTTCTTTCGAGGGGGATACAATTAATTTATATAACTTGCTATGTTATACAAAAATATCTATTAATACTGACTGTGTATTATTATTTATTAATAACATCCGTTACATATGAACGTGGAGTACCTCATGCTAGTTCCCGGTGGAATGCAGGAAAAATAGAGGCGTGCACCAGGATTAAACCCATTACTTTGCTTTTAATAGCCATCATGAAGCTGCACTTCGTTGATGCAAAAATTGAAATCCAGAGGTTTCACGGAGCAAGGGTGGAGGCTCCACATCAGCTACATCAATTTGTTGAATGGATTCGGAGATGTCATCTACCGAGACTGGGATGCTGCAGAGAAAGTGCTCAATAAAGTTGTAAGTATAGCAGAGAACCGAGGATGTGATTTTAACTTAAGAAATTCAAATATCAGAAAACACAATGAAACACAAGTTAACAAGAATATTTCATTTTCTAAAATCATAGGGAATCACTGGACCAATGATGTCTTCGAATCATTCCCAGAATACAGTTCATTTACCTTATGCATAAGTTTCTGGTCAGTTGGGGATATATGGAACTTTTTCGAAATGGCAATTAATGACACTTAAAAAAATTCGAGCTTATATTTAAGATAAAAAGTGCTGAAATGAGAGTCTCCACAGGCACATTACCTTGAGTCATCATCCAACAGACATGAATTTGAATTTATTGTTTTGATTGAATAATGTGTTTGAATATATGAAAATGATTAACTGATACATGTTTGAATATGAAACTGTGGTTAAAAATGATTGAAGTTTGAATCTTCTGAGCCTGTTTATTTAAGAGGTCGGAAATCATTTATGGAGTATGTCATACTGTGTGTCTTGAAAATATTCAGAAGTTTGTTTTTTGGTTGACTAAGCACCAAGTATAGTGAATGTTTTTACGATCTCTTTTTGACTTGTGTTGTATGTTGAATCTTATGATTAAAACTTGAGTGGACTGCATATGTTTTTGAAAATCTTTTGATAAAATATTGTGAATACTTTATTCCAAATGTCATAGTTCCTGGTAGAAAGTCTAAACTGAACAATATGCAGATTACATCTTATTGGGATTTGCTGGAAGAGTTCTTCTAAACTGGCCGGCGCCGCTAGCAAGCTCCACAGAATGCAAAAGCATTGAAATGAGGAAGAGTGCATCCTTGTATTTTGTAGCCCCCTCACTTCAAAGCTTTTTGCTCTATGACTGTCCTTGGATCAGATTCAGAGGCATGGCAATCTCTGCAAGGTTTGACAAATGAAGATAATTTTTCACTGAAACTCTTCTTTCCTCCTGTTTCATTTGTTGTTTTCCTCTTAGACCTGTAACTGAGGCTTGAACTTCCATGATTTGTCTTTTTCACATCTGATCTTGTGTTGCCCAGATTTGGTGAATACTGTGATAAAACATCTCCAAGATCAATCTGCTTTGGAAGTTGACTGTGATGTGCGGGGGTGGCTGCTGCTGCTGCTCCTCCTGCCTGGTGACCATTTAAAATAAATTTGTGGCCTGGGGTCCTGTTCACAGAGCCCAGATTGGAACAGATGAATTCAAAGTCGGGATTGTGCTTCTGCAGTTCTGGACCATCTTTCCTTGCCTGAGGCATCAACTGCTGGTCCTGAATGCATACAAGGCTCGCAAAGGATAGCGAATCACTTGATGCAGAATCTGCATTCGAATTTGGAGGAATTTTCTTAGGCATCTTGGGTTGAAATGCTTGCAATAGGGTATGACTGCTTTTATATATGAATCTTGTGATCCTGATTGGTTCCTAATGAAAATCCCAGTTTTGGCTTATTGGTAGTGACCTTATATTTGTGTATATATATGTAGCTTTCGCTTTCCCATCCGGCCCATCTTCAGTCCATTCAGTAAGCGTATTTTCGTCTCCTTACATTTTGTCCAGCTTGATGACATGTAAGCAAAGTTTTTCTACTCCTACAGTTCCACACATGCGCACACACTTTCATCATCGTTAGATTCTGATCATTCTTCTGTAGAATCACTTCATGTTTATGCAGAGTTGAGATTGCAGGATTTTAACCAAGAATTAATGTTAAATATTTGGGTCAGAGTTTAGTTTTGTTGAAGGTGGATCCCTGGGTTATGGGGTTGCAGAGTTGTCGCAATCATATATTGGCAAAAAGGCAATATAGAAAAAAACAAGACGAATGGCAGTGATATATACGAGGTTGAATACCCCGACAAACCTGAGTTGTTGGGCAGCAGTTTGTGTTTGGACCATTTACGTCCGGTGGAACGTCCAATGCAAAGTCCAGTTTATTTGTTGTGGCGTCAATCAAGTAGCCGTCCTGAACAAGAATTGCATCAGTTGGGAATGAGGAAACCAGAGTGATGAAAAGCATTTGTCAAAACCTTTGAATTAATGACAAATTTCATGTACAGTATTAGTACTACTAGTTTACTACGTGAGGCAGAATAAGTAATAAATTTATCTTGTGCTGATAACATTTTGGCAATATATATATATATATATATATATATTTTAAAAAAACTAAATAATGTTACAATCACTGTACAGCATTTATTTCAACCAATAGTATAACAAACTGAGAATGCAAAATGTATATCTAAATTCAATAATCCTGTCACAAGTTACTCGCCCCCCTGCCCCAATCACGTCAATAAGCTTCTCGCCAAGCAATTGAGGTCTGTAAGGTGAGATGAGAAAGTGTACCTTTAACTTCTTTTGTTCCCCCAAATCGATTTCTCAATTCGATAGGGTTTAATCGCATTGCGTTGTGTGTATGAATTGTTGATACACGATATTAACACGAATGTTGATGGTGTTTGAATCCAAGTGTTTCGTGATTGATTGGTGATTGGCTGTTGGGGGGAAGGGTTGAGGAGGAGGGTACTGTCGACGCCTGGGAATTGGGATGGCCGTAGGCCGTAGGGGTAGCAGCAGCCAACCGCCGCAAGGAGAACTAAGGATTAAGGAAGAACGTGTGGCGGAGTGCAGGAAGGCTACGGAAAGCATTGGTTCATGCTTACTGCGGCAATTACGTACGCGTCGTCGGGCGGAGATTGGTCATCCCTACATGCAGACTGGCTACCCCCACGCAATGAAAATTTTGGAGGACCCTTTTATATTTTTTTTAAGACAAATTTATTTATTTATTTTTGTGGAAATTAGGTTTTTTTTGAAGAGCTATTAATTAAATACTCTTTTCAAGAGGAAATAACTGGAAAAGAGAGTTTAACCAAGATTCAGATTTTTAGAGAGCAGACTATACATAGAAGGAAATATTATAAGCTGAAGAAATGCAGCCTAGACTGGAGGCTTGCATTTTCAGAGGAAGCATTAACCATGAAAACATTTGAAGTGTGTCAAGATTCTACACAGAAAGATCACAAGGCCATTTAAGCTGTCAACTGACATTTGGCCAACCCTTACAGTATATCTAGTACTTGTATGAGAATTTTAAGTTGTAAAGCTACTAATTAGATCAATAACAATTTTATCCATATCTTATGATATAGTTTAGCAAACTCTCTCTCCTCCACACATCTGAAACTTCCTCCAATAAAGATGATGATTTCATCGTCATCAGCATCTCTTCAGCTGGTATGCCAAAACCTGAAATGGCAGAAATTTTCAAAATTTTTTTAGTCATCAATGAGCAATCTTGCATATATAGTGTACTTTGCACAAATATTGCCAAATGGCCAACTGTATGCCAGATTAAAGAGCATGATATGATAAAGAGAATAAGGCATCATATATACATCCACAACTAAAGACAGAATGTAGGATAATATTTTAGTGTGTAAGATTGTTCACAACTTAGAGAAAACCAGTTATATTTTGCAACCTTGGGATATTTTTATCCGGTGATAGAAAAATAATAATACAAAAATGCTGCTTAAAGTTTCAAATTTCAGATATAAATAAGGAGATTTTCACAAGCTATTGGCATTCTTTCTCCCAAGCTCGTGGACATGATAGCAGATACTAAAATGGAATGCTTGGCACAAGAAAGACCATACGATGATGTGAACAGTTACAAATCTGCTTGCAAAGATTCTTAAGAAGCTAGCATGTTAAAAATCCCATGCTCAATTCGCACATAAAAAACAAAGATTAACACAGAGAAAGAAAGGGAATGACACAGTAAGGATGGCCAATTCTACCATTGCTCTCAAAGATATCGTACCAGATTTGGCTGATTAAAACTAGCATGAATATCCCCCAACGTCTGATGCTCACTCAACAGCTGCAACCCATTGTGGCCAAAATTTAAGCCCCCAAGATAGTTTTTGAAACTCTCCAAGTTGTCTATCGGATGGCAATCTTTTACTATTAACATCTCAATTTCACTAGCATCGATAGATGTTTGCATGGAAATATACTGCAAGGGATTTTGATTAAAACCACTGTAAAACCTGTATATTTCATGAAGTTGGGTAAATTAGAATGCAGGGGAAGATTACCTGGCATAAGTGCCTTACAGATGATCTGGGGCCACAACAGATATAAGGCCGTATCAGGTTGGGAATTTTCTCCTCATGCAAAGAAACAAGCGTGAGACTAAGTTTTAACTGAAACAAGAAGATGAGGACTCATAAGTTGCATTGTCAAGCATCGATAATAAAAGACAAGACCCAGAGGACCAGATTTCCCACAGGAAAACAATAGTCGACAATTACCACCTCATCATTTTCTTTTACAGATTTAAGATGATCTACTAGCTTCGCAATCCGGTTGTTCTTAGAGAGTTTTCCACCAGCCCAACCAAACCCACCATGTCGTGTATTACTGCGCAAGCCACCTCTTCCCCAGGTACGAGTTTCTGCACTACCAATTTGTGCTGTTGCACAAGGTAATTCCTTGTTTGCTTCTGAATCATTGTCAGCATAGCTTCCATCTACATTGGATCCTGATGCTTGCTGTGAAGCTCGAGTTCCCCTCCCTCTTTTGTACCTCTTCAATTTAACTTCATTAGAATGCTCATCGGTGGTGGATGAATCTTTGCTACCATCATTCCCATTAGCTCCTTCCTCTTCATCAGATCCCTGGTGTTCAGCCATTTGATGGTTTCTCCAGCCCCTCAAATTTCGATAATTACCCTGCCTCCTTATAATTGAGGCTGCTGTGAGTCTGGCTGACGTTCTTTTCTTTCCCAGTGCTTCTGCTTGCCGACGAAAAGTCTGGGCAATTGAAGCTTGGATCTGTTACATGGAAGACAAATTTAAATAAGTGGAATTTCATCGAAACAATTCAGCTCAAGAAATTCCAGCAGTCACCATTTCAAGAGTCATCCTTTTGCTACAAAAAACTACAGTTAGGCTGTTTTAAAAAATCAGTGAGAAGACCACTTTTTCAAAGATGAAAACACTTTTACAGCGGTAGCACTTATGGCAAGTTAAGGGGAACATTAGTACATGACGTCACCTGTTTGTTGCGTGCCTTCTCCTCTTCATGAAAAGCCAATTCCTACAATGACCATAGAAGTTCTTCAGCAAGTGTATAAATTATAATAGAGTATTAAGAAAAGCAAAGGCAATGGATTTTTGAACTACTACCTCTTCCTCATATTTATCAATGTCTGGATACAGAGTAGCAATCAAGGAATCAAAGTTCGGATCATCTCTAAGAGAACGACGACTGGCACAATGTGTTCGGCAAGCTGGGCATTCATTATTTCTGCATGCAAGTGAACATTAAGATAAAAAAGGATAGAATGCCTTGGGTACTTCTAAGCGCATAAGAAGCACAAGAAAGTACCCTAGTCGCATAGATTTGTCTATGCACTCTCTGCAGAAACGATGCAAGCATTCCATCACTGTCCTTGTCTTCCTAATAATACCTGTCAGGAGATTCATAATCCTTTTTTTAAAGAGAGATGCATGGCCTATGATAGTTTCAACCAATGCATTTATATCCACAAAAAGTACCAACACAATTTTGCATGCAACACTGCAACAGTTCATAAATAGCTTCAAACGTCTGTTTTTTCTTTTATTAGTATGTATATGTATATGTATATAATTGAGTGGACTCTGACTGAAAAAGTGGTTATCTGTGTGATTGTAACATATTGAAAGACCATACCTAAACAAATTGGACACTGAACTTCCTTTCGTATTTCACCCAACCTCACAACAATAAATCTGAAATCAATGACATCCACGTGTAAGCGTAATTCATAGCAGATGCAATCAAATTAAAGGTAAATTAGAAGAATGATTGAATGAACACATAATTATGTAGTTATATTGGGTGCATGTAAACAACCAAAAGTAATACTCCATACAACTCAATATACCAAAGCAACAGTACAACCATTGTATCCATTACACAAGGAAGCTAATAAAGCGGATCATTTAGAAGTGTGCCAAGGTGAATTCAGTAAGTAAAATAAACGTTTTGCAAAATTCTGGCTCTCCTGGTTTTGATTATAGGCGACCCTTCAATTAAAATTTTCATATTAAATGATTCACACAATGTCATTTCAGAAAGAATGAAGTTGGAGATTTTCTAAATTTGAGCTAGGAACTGAATCACTGACTAATACAAATTTGACAAGTGTCTCGTCTTAACTACAAGAACAGCATTCCACCACAATTCATGTCCCCACAAGTTGGTAACTGCCATGCCATAAATACGGTAGAAACAATTAAGAAACACAGTTTAAAAATGACACTCATCATATGATCACCAAAACCCATACAGACCTTGCTGTAAACGTAAAACATCCTTAATAAGCTTCAAAATGTACCCTGATGACCCATTCCTGATTGCACCATCCATACGGGCAAAAATTCCAGATTTTACAAGTCAAATATATATGGGGCAAGTTTGAAGTTGTAATTACAAAGGAGTAAAATATAATAGTAACTTTGTCAACTGGAAACTTCTGCATTAGTAACTTTGATCAAGAACTTTCACTCCTTAAAAAGAAGGCAACACAGGTAATATCTTCATCAAATTATGAATATCACTATAGCCACAACATAAACTCTTAGGAAGACAGCAACCACTGTAATATTACAATTCATAACGATTAGTAATTAATCTCGGTACTCCTGTGACTGAAATTCAAACAACCTCTCTCTCCAAGCATGACACCAAAATAGTATATAATAGGAACGGGACTGGTGAATGAAACATTACACTTTTTAACGAACAACACAATTCCAAAGTTAGATAATGTGATCCTGGTAACTTCTGAGTACATCATGCATACTACAAAGATGAAGATCCAGTATTGAAGGGTAGAAAGCAGAGTCATGAGCAACGCGGAACAAATTCAACTTTCAAGACCCTTCTCCACGAACTTTAAAAATAAAGAGAAGTTCAACAAGAAGCTTAAATAAATCCACAACATGGCAAAACAAAGCATGCAAATCTGAAGCAACACCTTCTCATCTACTCAACACTAACAACCCGATCAGAATTCTAAATATATGTACAGTCATCTTCACGTATTTGGCTGGAAAATCGTACGTGTGGTGGGTGCATCGCCGTGTGTATTTCTAATAGCGAATATGTGAAGGTAAATGCAATAAGAAAACAGAATAACATTACTCGTCTTTCTCGCCATCACTAGAGCCGGAACTCTCATCGGAATCTGGATCAAGACAACGTAAAATTCAGAAATAATCAAAGCAATTCAGATAAAAATGCTGACCGAAACTCGAATTCCGCGCAGCAAAAATAACGCGTGCGCGTGAGCGTGAACATGAATACATATTGAAGGACGTACCGCAGGCATCGTCCTTTTCCTTCTTGACCTGATTCTCGCTACCTTTAAGCGAATCATCGGGTTTACCTTCGTCGGCCGATGGCGGCTGGGAAGACGAAGGTGTGGATGTTTCAAACGAGCGCTTTTGGGCGGGCATTGAGTGGAGTGAAGAGAGGATGGTGGTGACGGTGAGGGTGGAGGTGGAGGTGGAGGTGGCGGTGGAGTGGTGGTGGAGGTGGTGGGCAGACAAGAGTCAGCTAAGAAAGGGAGACAATCGAGTGAGACATGGTTGTGTTCTGCTGCTTGTGGAATTAGACTCCCACTGTATTTGTATTTGTTGCGTGTGTGTGTGTGATTTGGGTTTGATTATCTCCGGTGATTTATGTACGGTTTCTTGCAATTTGTACTGTGCCGCGGTAACGCGATTTTACATTTTTGAACAGCACTTTTGGGTTTGGGGGTTGTAAAGTTGATGTCGCGTTTGGCACTTTAACATTAACTTTTGGTGCATTCTGGATTGAATAACTATAATAGGAGTACTAGTATAATATAGTAAGAGTATATGGATATCTTAAGAATAAGAATATCTTAAATTTTACATATATTTTAAGAATTTATGTAATTGTATGCAAATATTTCTATTAAATATAACCAATTTCTATATTTTTTTACAACAAAAAACTACTATATACTACTTCCTCCGTTTTTTAAAGATAGCTACAGACCCACTCAACACGCAGTCCAATGCACATTTTAAATCATTAATAATTCAAATTCGGTACATGTAAAAATTCTAAAAGTTTGATATTTAAAATCTACAAGACGAGACGAATCTAACAAGATCACATTTGGCTATATTTTAACTTGTATAACCATGGGAAAACTTTAAGTCAAAGTATATAAGTGAACAGTACTCATTAGTCAACAGTAGTTAACAAAAAAAAACGGAGGGAGTATATAGTTATGATGGTTAGATGTAGTTAAAATAAAAGTAAAAAATGATCAGGTCCGACAAAATCCAAATTATGGGCAGTAATTTTTTTAGCGACTCTTTCGACGGTAATATTTACCAAAAAGATTTGTATCTAATGTCGTTCTATCTTAATAAATGATGTCATGATATATTACCAAAAAGATTTGTATCTAATGTCGTTCTATCTTAACAAATGATGTCATGATATATGATGCGAATCAAACAAATAGTTTTGTGTCACAAAAATGACAATTAAAAAACGGGGGAAATGAGAAATTTGAGATAGTCCCCGGAAAAAAAAGAAACAATTTAGTCCCGTAAGTTGTTTAAATTTCCAAAACCATACCATAAATATCAAATTAGACGAATCCGTCCCATAACTACCTTAATTATCGCCGAACCTGTCCATGAACCCGGTTTTTCACTAATCATCGTCGAACCCGTCCCATAACTACCCCAATAGAGGGGTGAGTTCGGCAATGATTAGGGAAGTTATGGGACGAGTTTGGCAATGATTAGTGAAAAAACCAGGTTCATGGACGAGTTCGGCGATGATTAGGGTAGTTATGGGACGGATTCGTCTATCGATATTTGTGAGACTATTTTGAATTTTTTTTTAAATTATGGGACAATATAGGTTTTTTTTTTTCACAGTCCCCCTATAAACATGTGATATATTGAGGGTTTTCATTAGCTTATCTTTAATTCCTTTTTTTTTTTTGGTGACCGAACGCCTAGGCGTTAGCAAAGAAGCACAAAAAATTAAAAGAAGAAAGCGGAAAGAAGCAGAAAAAAGAAAAATACAAGGACAAAAACCAATCTAGAACCGGGGGAACCAAGTTCCCGCCATATCCGCATTAATCATTGGTCTAACTTCATCTGGTGGGAACGCCCATGTGGTGAAGAACTCCACTGAACAAGCACCACGCTTAGCAAGAGCATCAGCTACCGAATTCCCCTCTCTCAAGGTGTGAAACCAATGATAGCCAGGATGGGCTTCAAGAAGATCCCTAATACGACAAATCAAGGCAAAGTGACTGTGGTCAAGCCTGATCTCCTGCTCCATGAGGCGTAGAGCATCCTCGGAGTCCGAATAGCAACAAGCGAGCTCCACTCCAAGGTGATGAAGCCTCTTGAGGCCATTCCAAATGGCATGAAGCTCTGCATCCAGATTCGGAGCAATCCCAATTGAACCCGAGAAACCCTCAAGCCAACGACCATCTCCATCCCGTATGACTCATCCAAACCCCGCTCGACCAGGGTTCCCTAAGGAGCTCCCATCCACATGAAGTATCATACCATTGTAGGATTTAGGGTTCCAATGGACAAGTCTCAAGTTCCTAGACTGAAGAGCTCGACCACACACCCTCTCAAATGAATTCCCCAAGAACCGGGCACGTCGCACAGTCTCATTAACATTAGGAACTTCATTACTAAAACACAAATTGTTTCTCCCAATCCAAATGCTCCAAATCGTAGCCCATTGGCAGCCTGTCCATTGCTTCCCAAAACGAGCTAAAAACAATGAAGCATCCGAAAATCTAGTAATCCAATCAGGCGATGGAGGCCCCCCCATAAGCTTCCAAACCTCTTTAGCCCAATTACACAGGAAGAGCATATGCATGAGAGATTCTGAAGCTTCACCACAAATATTGCATGTAGCGGAGCTAGCCAAGCCACGGTTCAAGCGTACCTCATTTGTGGGAACAGCATTGTATGCCGCCAGCCATGCAAGAATACGAACCTTCTCCGGCGCTCGAATCTTCCACACCCAAGATCTAAGAGGATCTCCATGTAAGCCACGGTTTTGAAGCAAGAAAGTGTACCCTGTTTTAACAGTGTAAAGACCTGTGCTAGATAGTGACCATCTCAACTTGTCAATGGCTGAATCATGACACACTAAAGGACCAAATTCCTGTGCTTCTTGCTGAATAGCCTCTGGTACCAAAGTATAAAGTTCGTTCCAACACCAAACTCCATCACGGAAGAGGTCCTTTATGCGTAATGCTGTGTCCGAAATATGCACGTAGTCAACCCTAGGACCGATAGCGCCCCCATGCAGCCATTTACTAGTCCACAGGTTGCTACGACCATCTCCAATCTTTAATTTGAATCCCCCCATCAGATACGGTGCAGCTCGAACTAACGATCGATACACAACTGATGCTCCAGGCTTATTATTTGATTGTTTGCCATATTTGTTTTCCAACAGAATAGCCCACGGTTTGGAAGAGCCAAGAATGAAATCCGCAAGAAGCTTACCAAGCAGTGCTATATTCATGTCACGTGCACGCCGAATACTCAGCCCACCGAAGCTTCGAGGCCGTGCAAGTTTATCCCAACTAACAAGCGGAATGCCCCTACCTCCCATATCTTTCCAAATGAACTCACGGATGCACTTATCAATTAAATTACAGGTTGCCGAGGGCAGCCAACATACCTGCATGGTATACGAGGGGATAGTCGAGAGCACAGCCCGGGCTAATGTAATGCGACCAGCCCGATTTAGTAGCGCTCTCTTCCAAGTGCCCAGCCTCCTATGCATGTTCTCAAGGATGGGATCAAATTGGTGATGGCGAACTGCTCCATGTATCAAAGGAAATCCAAGGTACTTTCCAAGATCCTCAGTGAAGGCAATATTCAGCAAAGACGCTAATGCCACCTTGGTGCCAGAAGGAACGGAAACCGAGGCAAAAGCTAAGGACTTGCTGACATTTAATCGCAGGCCTGAAGTACCTGCAAATCGAGCTAGAAGAGAGTCAATGCATTGGGCACTTGACAGATTCGCCTTAGAAAAAAGTAACAAATCATCTGCGAACATTAGGTGAGACAAAGGCGGGGCATGACGGGCAAGCTGCACAGGCTGCCATTGGCCTCGTTCTACACAGCTCAAAATGGTTCTCGATAGCTTTTCCATAACAATTATAAAGAGGTAAGGCGACAGGGGGTCTCCTTGCCTTAATCCCTTCGTCGGAGTAATTTGTTGAAGGGGCGATCCATTCCAAAGGATAGAATACGTAGGAGATCGAACACAAAACATGATAACACGACATAAATTGGGAGGTAACCCCATATCATTTAAACAGCCCCTCAAAAAATCCCAAGCAATATTGTCATATGCCTTTTCTAAGTCGATTTTTAATAAAAAAATCTTCCGATTTTCTATTCCTGTTCCGAAACGCAGTAATAGCTTCTTGAAGAATTATTGCATTACCATTCGTGCCCCGACCTGGCAGGAAAGCAGATTGATATGCACCAATGTATTGTTGGAGGTGCGGTCTCAACCGATTCACAATCACCTTGGTTAGTATCTTGTAGGCGACATTACATAGACTGATAGGTCGGTAGTGGCGGATTTCTCTAGGCACTTCCAACTTTGGGATCAAACATAAAAACGTAGCAGAAATATGTGGATCAAAACTCCCTGTCATCATGGCTTGATGGACGAAATCCCAAACTGTAGTGCCCACCGTCCCCCAGTACTTCTTGTAGAAGTCGACTGAAAACCCATCGGGTCCAGGGGCTGAAAAAGCTTTCATATCTTTTACTACACAGTGAACTTCATCGATATGCACCTCATCACCCAACCCTGCCACTAAAGGAAGAGGCGGCAGTGGTTCTAAAGGCTGCAGATTTGGAAAAATGGTGGAGGCCTGCCCAAACAAGTGGCTGAAGTGTGCTCGAGCATGATTCCTCATTAAAGCATCATCTGTAGTCCAAGTTCCATTGACCTCCAATCCAAGAATCTTGGAACGCTGCCTGCGTATTTTAGTTTGGTTTTGAAAATATCGAGTGTTTCGATCGCCATGAGATATCCACTTTTCATTGGATTTTCGGAACCAAAATAGCTCCTCCTGTTGCAGAACGTTGTCCAATTCTTTCATCAACTTAGCTTCAAGCATATGATGTCGAAGAGAATCAACACGACTTAAGAAGGACCTGACCCCTTGTAATCTCCTCAATATAGTTCGTTTCCTCTTGAGAAGGTTCCCGAAATTATGCTCATTGAAATAGATGGAGGCTTCTTTGACAGCCTGCAATTTACTAGAAAGAGTTGGACCTCCTATCCCCCACACAGCATCAACTACATGCACATAATTTTGATGTTGTGACCACATCGCCTCCCACCTAAACGGCCTCTTTTCCGAAGGACGAGCAGATGAGGCACATCGAAGCAACAGACCATTGTGATCAGATCTGCGCCTTGGCAGCACCTCCACCATGCCCTCGGGAAACAAAGTTATCCAACTTGTGTTAGCCACGGCTCTATCCAGCCTCTTCCGAGCCAATGGACCACCCGAATTATTTTTTTGCCATGTAAAGGCGTCACCCATAGTATGAACAGCCTCCAATCCACAATCTGTCAGCATGTCCCTGAATTGCTCACATTGGTGATAGGATACAGACATTCCCACCGCCTCGGAGCTATTTAAAACCTCATTCCAATCTCCAATTGCCATCCAAGGACCTTGAATATTGACAGCCACCTCTCGCATATCAAGCCAATCCTGAGCTCAAGCGCCCACCACTGGATTAGCATATACCGCGGTGAGATGCCAAGAGATTTGCCCAGACTCAAGCATGATAGTAATCAGCCGGCTGTGCACCGCCTTAATAGAAGCTGTGAAGGATGTGCCAATCCTCTTTAAAACCCAGAGACCACCTGCTCGACCAACACATTCGATAATATGAACTGGCTCATAATCCCACCTATATAAGGGAACCCGGAGTCGCTTAAAAAGGCCCTGAGGTTCCAGAATGCAACAAATCGAAGGCTTATAAAAATTCAGCACATCTTTTATGTGGCGTTGAGTGGGCTTTTGCATGGCGCCACGTACATTCCATGCAAGTACCGTAAATTCATGAAAAGCTATCATTGGGGAACGGGGAAAGAGTCTTCCTCGCCCACTCCATTCTCACTAAGGTCCATTTCAGCAGACTCAGTGGCCAATGCTGAGAAACTGTTCTGCAAGGAATTTCCAGTGGATGGCTTAGACTTCACAGAAGTTCCTGCCTTTGCTTTAGATTTAAGTGAGCTCCCAGCCGTTAATTTGGTTTCCAGCGAACGCCGGGGTCTCTTGCCCTTATAATTACCCAATTCATCAACTACACCCTCATTGAACTCCATTGGTTCCTGGAGCGTAAATTTTTCCAATGGCGATCTTGGAGTACGATAATCACTAGTCTGTTTACGTCCAGGGGAATGGCTCTGAAGAGGAGTATTAGTGATATTCGCTAACGGCGCCCCCTCCACTTTTTTCTGAGATCATCGTTGGGTACGCGGTGGCCGCGTAACAGTCACCCAATCCCCATGAGTCACAACTGTAGGTTTAGGGTTTGAAACCCTATTTTTGGTAACTGAATTTGTTTTTGCACCCGAAATGGAAGGTGTATCAATTCCCACATTATGTGGGATATTTTCCTTCTCCGTCCTTGCAGGTTGTTTCCCACGATCTCGCACCAGATCAGGCTGTGCATTAACTGCCGTCCCCGTTACTGGCGTCTCCGGCAGCACCGGCGAGTCATTGGCTTCAGTCTCCGGTTCTGCATTACTGTCCCCCCCAGTTTTAACAGCACCATGGCAACAGTTCTCACGTCCAAACCGAACACGACCACATTTGGTGCAAAGATTGTGAAGACCTTCATAGGAGACCAATTGCCAATAACCATTAACCCTTACTTTGCCAACCACCGGGGTAGAGAGATCAATCTCAATGCATGCAACGAGCAAATCTCCCCCGTTGCAGGTCCTTAGTATTAATATCATACCTTAAAGGCTTCCCTATGCGGCTGACAATGAGATCCAGTGCTTCCTCCTTGAAATAAACAGGGCTAAGCCCCGGGAAACGAACCCAAACCGACGTCTTAGTGACTTCTTTTTCCGGATTCAGAAATTCGGTCGACCATGGAATCACCGCAATATGGTAATCAAACACAGACCAGGGCCCCCCGAGCAATGCCTTCTCTCTATCTTCCGGCGTATCAAACTTGGCAAGGAGATACCCTCGATCAATATCCAACAATTCAAAAAATCCCTTAGGGGACCAGATCTGAATTAACTTATCTTTCATGAAAGACAAACCAAAGTTCCTTCCCATAACTTTCACAACCAAAGCATCCTTGAAAGGAAAGGCATAGTTGTTCCATAGCATCATCCGAAAAAACAACCTCAGGAAGGAGTGGATTCCCATCAACAAAGCCGACACGTGTAAGTTCCTTCATGGGACGTGCATTACTCACGGGTTCAGGAGATTTGCGGAAGGTAATGTCCCTAAACGAAGGTTTAGGGCGGACAGTATCGACACCAGGATCTGGCGGTTCCGACGACGAGTCGGTAGGGTGATGGGGCGAGAGAGATTCGGGATCAACTTGCATTTTTTGAGTGCAAGGCTTTAGACTTATCTTTAATTCTTAGTATCATATGATAATTAGTTATTGATTAATCACTTACATGTGATATATTGAGGGTTTTCATTAGCTTATCTTTACTTCACTTACAAGAACGTGCTATTTTAGCTCCCACGTTGAAAGAGGTTGAATGTATTAATCAATACATGGTGTCATTGAACAATAATGAGGAGAATGTCTATCTAAGCTCAGATAGCGTTGAAGATCTGATTCAGATTCAAATATTTTTGAAGAGGCCCATTCTCCTGAATTTCTCAACAGTTTGAATGCTTCTGGAATTCCAAATCACGAGATTTCGTTGAAAGTTGGGACCCCTATAATGCTTTTAAGGAATATAGATCATGCAAATGGTCTTTACAATGGCACAAGGTTGGTGATAACCAGGCTGGCAACCCATATTTTGGAGCACGTATAATGACTGGCGTAAATGCTGGAAATAAAGTGCTTATCCCGAGAATGACTATGACATCTTCAGATGCACGATTGCCATTCAAGTTCCAAAGAAGACAATTTCCTATTATTGTCTCTTATGCAATGACAATAAATAAAAGTCAAGGTCAATTACTTTCTAAAGTCGGTTTGTTTTTGAGAAATCCAGTGTTTAGTCATGGCCAGTTAGGAAAAAATGCCAAAATAGTGCCGTAACTTTGCTAATTTTCCAATTTAGTGCCATAAGTTTGGAGTTTTCTAATTTGGTGCCATAACTTTGCTAATATTCTCCAAAATGGTCCCATCATGCCTTAATCACCCACATTTGCTTATGTGGCATGAGATTAGTGTAAATAATTATTTAATTATATCATGTAGGTATCACTTAGGCATTGCCTGAATTTAACCCACACATATGGATACTTTCAAACACATTTTATGCGTACTTGCAGAGTTGGAAGTGGACCATTAAATTAGAAATAGGGTTAGAAAGTGTCCAAATGTGTAGGTCAAAATCAATCTATGCCTACGTGATACCTACATGGTACACTTAAATTAATTATTTACACTAATCACGTGTCACGCCAGCAAATATGAGTTATTAAGGCGTGATGGGACCATTTTGGAGAACATTAGCAAAGTTACGGCACCAAATTAGAAAACTCCAAATTTATGGCACCAAATTGGAAAATTGGCAAAGTTACGGCACCATTTTGGCATTTTTTCCTGGCCAGTTATATATTGCGTTTTCCAGAATTACAAACTCAAATGGTCTGAAAGTTCTGATTTGTGAAGATGGACATGCCAATTCTACGTCTACAATCAATGTCGTGTACAAGGAGGTTCTTCAACGTTTATAAGTATATTAATCTTCTTTAACAATATATGTTGTGCGGAAAATATTTTCATACTAGAGTTATTGATACGAAATCACACGCTATTTATACTCTTCAACGGGCCAATATTTCTTATTATATTCGGTTACTACAATCTCCAAGGGAGTAATATTATAATTTAATATTTCTTCTTTTTTTCACATCCCCGTCCATTCGGACGGGTTATACTAGTAGTTTTGTATCACAAAAATTACAATTAAAAAAAGGGGGAAATGAGAAATTTGAGATAGAGGGGTGAGTTCGGTGATGATTAGGTAGTTATGAGACGAGTTTGACGATGATTAGTGAAAAAACAGGGTTTATGGACGGGTTCGGCGATGATTAGGATAGTTATGGCACGGATTCGTCTATCGATATTTGTGAGACTATTTTAATTTTTTTTTTTAAATTATGGGACGAGGTTTTTTTTTTTTTTTTTTTTTAATACCAAGATCAAGTATAGTTATGTTAACTCTCTTAAACCTCAAATAGACTTAAGAATTCTTCTAGTTTTGACACATCAAATGAAGAGGAAAACCATATGACCCTGCTTATGTAGTTCTGGACCATCTGGAAATTTAAAATCAGGAATAAATTTTTGGGCATGGTATGTCCTATGTGAAAGTATTCCTACAAATGTAGTGACCTGATTCCTCTTTTTAGTTTGACAGCCGCATCATTGATCAAACCATTTGTAATGTAGCATGGCAGGAAAAATTGCATCCAGGGTTCGAATATTGGCATGAGATGGAGCCCCTTTTTCTAGAAAAAAGAATGTCCACTCCCCCCTTCCCCAAAGCAGTGGCGAAACTAGAAATTTCAATAAGCGGGGCCAATTTCACTAAAAAAAAAAAATTACAACCACAACCATTTTTTCCCTTATTGAAGTATAGATCAAGCTTTAATTCAGTATAAGTGGGCCAAGAACTATTGGATTATAAGCTGTTTTGGGAAAAAACCAGCGTAGGTTTAAAATATATAGTAAAAATAGCTCAAAATCATATACTCCTATATAGTAAACATTATTTTCAATAACCGCTAAATTTAACTTCTAAACTCTAAATTCTGAACACTCATCTCCCCAACGTTTAACTTTTTAAACCCCAAACTCTATCACCAAACACTAAACTCAAAACTATCTCAATTTAAACTTATTTTTTACCACTAATTTCAAACTCCAAACTCCAAACTCTAAACTCTAATTATTTCTCTAACATAACCTAAATAATTTGGGCTTCTTAAAATTTAAAAGAAGAAAATAATTAACTAAGAGAGAGTCATACTAATAAAATATTTGACTATATCTAACATACATATAATACTATATACTATAGACATTTTGGCAAAATTTATGGGGGGCTAGGCCATTCCAAGGCCTAGTGTAGTTTTGCCCCTGCCCCAAAGTAACCAAGAAAACATGGAAACCGTTTTTTTTTTTAACTAGAAATTGGTCCAGACAACATTGATTTATGAACTACATTTACAACATGGTTTCAAATATATTGTTTCATTAAATACATTAGCTACTGCAGCTCCAAAATCACCTCCAACGGTTAATCAAGTGGTCAGACTCATCGTTTGAGTTCCATTATCACGGGCATGTAGAGACCAGAGTCATCTTATCAAATACAGTCACCTTTTCTTGTGCGAAGCTTGTATATGGTTTTTTTTTTTTTTTTTTTTTTTTTCCATATTCTTCATTTAACTGATTTTTGCAATGTAATTCAACGCATCATGCAAATGAGGTTGGATATTTGTAAAGGGTATTACCAGAAATGCATATATCACAAACAATGCCTTAGTGTTGTTGGTCTTCCACTCTATGATCTCTTCAGTATGGTTAGATTGATTTTCCTTGTTATTCCACTTTTCTTCAATTTTCTGGCTGTATGCGAGCAGAAGTCAGAATTGTGATTTATAAGATTCACTAAGTATGAATATATAGAGAGTGATTGGCCCATGGATCGAAGGCGCCAAAAGACAAAATTCCCAATTTCAATTCATTAGGGAATCAGTTATGAGGATTACCATTTTAGTGAGCTGCGAGCCCCTTTAAGTTCTTGGTGATTCTGAGCAATTTCATTCTGTACTTAATTTCGGCATATGTTAGTCGGTTGTGGTAAAGTATAGTAATTATTTTCTTCCAACATTTTCACTTCCAAATAGTTCCAATTCACTTTGGTTGTTTTCTGAGTGTGGGAGAGTTTTTTTAGAGTTTAGTTACAACAATTATAATATTAAGTATTTCTCTTGTCCATACATGCAATAGATTACAAGATTAACACTCATTTGTGAGGGGGATAAGATAAAATTCAAGTTTATTAGATCATGTAGAAAACATTCTATAATGATGATTGGGAAAGTGGTTTTTCAAATAAATGAATGAATATGGAGTATGGCTACAGTATGGACTCTCATTTTCGGCATAGATAGAGCACCTTCACACTTGGTTAAATCACTCTTGCTCGACATTGTCTCATGATTGATTATGTTTGATTGTTAGTGGTCCTGTGGTTGTGCCTTCAAACTGCCATTATATATAACATCATGTCTGTCTGGTTGCCCAAAAGGACAGCTTTCTGCATTATAGCTGCTGCATTCTCCATGGCATGGAAATGGTGCTTCCTGTTCCTTGCAGAATGTATGGTTGGCATATGTTAGATTATTCATCTTTTAGTGATACGGCTCCACAAAATTTTAATCTCTGATGGCAATGTACAATTTGGCTGATAAAAATATTATTTGTTGAGTGAAATATTCTCAATCTGGCTTCCCTATATATACATTATGCATAATTTGTGCCCCATTGTTGTGGATGGTTCATTAGCCTTCTCGACTCTATGGAGCCATACATAATTGGGCATGAATTGTTTGGACATCATCAGGGTAATCATTTCCTCCCATCTCCTGTATTCTTGTTTTGAAGTTTTTTTGGCTTACCATAACTCCCAACATTTTTTTTTAATTTTTTTTTTTGAATAAGCCGAAGCCAGTAAACCATAACTCCAACATTTAGCTTGGCTGTCATATTTTTTTGGCTTCACAGAGGACGTAGCATGTTTTATGGGAAAGGCTCAACACAAATAAAATATGCCTTGTTCAAACAACGTTGATTAACAATAAGATAATAATGTGATAGCAAAGCTGGTACAGTAGCTTTTGGGAAATGCTGATTAAACTGATTGGTTTTTGAGGAATGTGGTTTTCCAAGTTTCAAAGTACTCCTATATATGTATACAGACAGAGCTAGCAATAGCATTATGTATGCATCACGAGATGTTGAGGTTATGTCATATGTGCCTGTGAGTATAGTAGTGAGTGGTGAGTGCTAAACAATAGTTTGAACTTTGACGCAAGAGATTTATTTATTTATTTATTTTTCTGCTGGTTATTGGATAGTTGGACTCCTCAGTCATCAGTACTCATGAGCCATTCATATTTCATACTGAGCTAATAATAATAATATAATGTTTTTGAGTTAAACAAGAAAATACAGCAACTGTGACAGAAGAGAGGGAGCATCAAGACGGTAATTAACAGATCATATCAATGCTAAACCAGTTTCAATTTGCTCTTGATTGTTGAATTCACCATATTAATAAGTAATTAAAAGCCCTTAGCTTTTTAAGCCAACTCTCACCGTTACCGTGATGGCTCATGGCTGCTGCTCATGAATCTGCCTTTCCTAATCTCTCCACTCACTGAGACCCATACGAAGAGCTCTTCCGGCGCCGCTCATTGTGTCCGGCCAACCGCCTCCGACAGCTTCTTTTAGCCTCATCAAACTCCGACAACTCATGAAACCTGCACCACAAAATATATATATATTAAGTATGCTTTCTGATCTATGCATCCTGTTCCATTGTACCGCCCAATATCCACCATCAATCTATTTTTTTTTTTTTTTTTGCAGAATTACAAGGAAATGAATGAAAATTAAACCTGCTGCACTGCTGACAAAAGCGTTGGCTGACGCCAGCAAGCACCACGACAGCAGCCTTGGCATGATACTCGCACACTCTATGGCGACGGTGGTAGGGTTTGGCCTCCGCCATATCAGCATTGCACCCTTCCACCTGGCAAGAACGGAGGGGCGACGACGATCCCCCAGAACCCGATTGCCTTCTCTTATTGGATGGATTCATCGATGTCCCTCTCTTATTCTTCTTCTTCCCATTATCTCCTCCAACCGCATCCTCATCTTCCTCGCCGCCGTCGTCCTCTTCCAAGTGATTTGCAGGAGGCACGGCCTGTATGATCCTCTTCCCTCCTTTGCTCGTCTCCATTATTCTCGTCGTTGCAGCAACCAGAACAAGTTTGTTGCTTCCGAGTGAGAATTGAAGAAGAAGAAGACAGTAGTGAAAAAAGCAGCAAATAAGAATATCAATAGGCAGCGGAGGACCACCACAGTAGTACAGGTACAGTTTCTCTTTTTCATGTCTAGTCACGGTGGTTGAGGAGATGTTAAAAGGTAAAAATGGAACCTTCTCTTGATATCTAATTCCAATCAAAACTTGAAACTTTGAACGTGACCCTCCCTCCGTATACACATCAATTTCTTCTTTCTTGATGATGGAGTAGTAGTATTAAACAGTGACTGTTCATGCCAGACATGTTTCTGTCATCATGTCTACTGCCTTTTTTTTTACAGTTTTACCTTACCCAATTTACAGCACCATCATACCACCACTAATGTCCTAACTGCATTCTCAAAAATCAATCTTTTCTTGATGTAGTAGATTATCTCCCTCCGTCCCACCAATCTTGTCCTGTTTGACTTTTTTACACTGTTTATTGTTTAACTTTGACTCAATATTATTACAAGTATATATTTGAAAAAATATAATCGATTTGGGTCTTGTTAGAATCGTATCATCATGTAGTTTTAGAATATGTATTTTACATAATTTTTCATTATACATATTTAAAGATATTAACGGTTGAAAACGTGCATTGGATTGTGTGCAAAAGTCAAACAAGACAAGTTAAGTGATACGGAGGGAGTATTCAATAAGATTTGTGAAAAGATCCCTTTTTTGTTTTAGATCTTTTTGGCTGGGAATTGATGTTTTGGAGTAATTTAAAAAGGGTGATTTGCTTTGTGGCTTTGTCCGTTGCTGGAATTTTGATTTGTGAGTAAAATACAATGGGATTGAACAGGGCTTTGTTGCTGTATTCTGTAATGCATAAAATGTGGGTGTGTACTTGCTATTTTGGGTGTAGCCAATAGACGTTAGACAGATTAGGCACTATTACATTTGTGTGCACCATCATTGTTGCATTTGAAGTATCAATGGCTTTGGTCCACTTTCTGTACTTGGGACAGCTGTATTAATAATTTACCTGTGAGGATTTTTCCATTATTTTCAAAGAAAAATACTAATAAAAATCATAATTACGTTGGGCCAAATAAAACCAAGCCTGGGATCTTTGGTCCAAATTGAGCCAAAATTAATTTGGGCTTAATAAGGCCCATATAAAATTATAACCTTTTAATAGAGCTACTACAACTGGGCTTGGACCGTGGCGTCTGGGCTTTGAATGAAGTGCAGTATATTTTTACGTATGTATCTTCTCTGTTTCTTAAGATTCTAACACGCATCTGTCTTCTTGTGTATGATATGAGTATAATGCTGTAATACCTACACTAAAAAAATTCGGTTAGAGATTATAAAAAACATATTTGATCAAATTTCTATTCTTATTTCTAATCTGTTCCAGTTATGAACAAATTCGTAACTAATAAAGAATGAGAACATATTTTAAAGTAGTGTTGAGCATGCAGAATATAGTTGAGTTAGATTTCGAGGAAATTGGGGACCACAAATCCAGGATATAGACCTGTGTCAGTGTAAGAAAAGATGGTCCCAGAGAGAGTTAGGCCAGCAGCACTTGCATTAATGATTTTATTTTTCTTTCAAACAAGTACTATACTACTTAACTTGTCATAAAAGATTAATATTATTGTTATTATTTGAAGTTGGCACCCACGACGAGTCCTAATTTTGTGCATTAAATATGGATTACTGGCCCCACCTTTGTCCCTTAATTGTCTGTGTAATTGGTTCCTTCTTTGCTTTGATTTTATGCACCTTCTTCAACTAACCATTTTTATTCTTTACAAAATTGTTTGTTTTTTCTTTTCAACGACGAATATGATCGGTGGCCACGCAAATGGCAAAGTAAAAATTGTCGACTAGTGACGACCCTTCTCAGCCATCATGAATTAAATGCTTCATAGAATTTATTACCAGTAAAAATAATATACTAACAATGACTTATTCTGGAAAATAAAAAAAAAGTCAATATAGAAGTTGACATAAGGTTGGGGAAGGAGGGCCCTTCTTTGTCTGTGACCAGCACTGTCATAATCCCTAGATGACGATTGTAGTAATAAATAAAAAAAAAATTACTAGTTAATTCCCCTTAATAATAATGCCATATACCTCCAGCTTTTTTTTAATAGGCATTGGGTGGGATCTTGGGTGTCTCATATCCATAAAAGAGTGATTTCTCTTTATTTGTATAAGAATGTTGTCAATTTATTTTGGGTTAAAAAATTTATATTGCTTGGTTGATAAGAATATTGCTTGTGTGACAAGAATGGATGGGATTGAATAACATCACTTTCGGGTCCATTTCATTTTCATTATGCTTTTTTTTTGGTGTTTGGGTTTTCAGCAAGAAAAATTAAACAATGGAAGAAAACTGATGCGCTATGAAGTAATTTGTGAGGTATAATAATAATTCGCAACGAAAAAGAAAAGGAAAGAATTAGCATTTTTGGAGGTCTTTAATTCCACCAAGGATAATTTACCAGAAATTAATCTAGTGTGTCATTTTGTGCCGCCAGAGCACTAATTTGTAGGGGTGGGCACGGTTCGGATACTCGATTTTTTTCAGATATTTGCTAACCGAACCGAACCGAGCAAATATTCAAAATTGCTAACCGAAACTGAACCGAAAAATTCGGTTAACCGAAATTTCGGTTAACCGAGAAAATTCCAACTATTTGCGAGTTACTCGAACCGAACTGAACCGAGCTAATATATGACAAATATGCATCCCGGATAACCGAAATATCGGTTAACCGAAAAAATAAACTTCTACTTGCAAATAATAAGAACCGAACTGAACCGAACCGAATCATTAAAATTCAAAAACAAATTTAGAGAATAAATATCCAAATGAAAAATGTCATCAAGCCACAATCTTCCAAATCATAAATGCCATCAATCAAAATATTTAAAACAATTTTCATAAACAAAGAACAATGTCTTCCATACTAAATAACAGAAACAAAAGTAAATTATCCCAGACCATATCATTCCTATCTCTTCCATCAATATATGACCGCGAATCAGAAGACAATCTGGCAACCTCTTTCTGTTTCTGGATCTGTTGAATTCCTGGTCAAGGGTTCCAAACAGAATTAATATTAGTTTGTACTGTAAATATATCATCAAGTATTCATTCCTAAGAGTAGTCTCTTCATCATCAAAGTGAAACCTTAAAATAAAAAACTAATATAAAAAAGGAAATAAAATGATCACAGCCATCATCAGAGAATGCAGCATGCATCAAATAAAATAAATTGTGTATTCAGCAACAAAATCACCTCATTAATTATAGAGTAACACTATCCAAATATTAACAAGAGCTTAAGGCTAGAAATATACTTTGTCAGCCAATTAAAACATCGAGAAATAAAAGAGACAACATATGGACAATAACTTGAGAAGTATAAGCCTTCAAATTCATATCTTCACTAAAGATTATACTTCACTAAACATGAATTCATAAACAGGGGTTCCAAAATCTCAAGCTTCTCATCCACAAAATGATACATCAGTAAGTCACAAACAAAATATTACTGTCTCAAATATTAATAAATGATACAACACCAAGTCACAAACAGGTTACTTGATTGCAAGCTCCCCACCCAGAATCATCCACAGCTGATCCAAAACATTTCTTGGAAGACAGCTTTCGTTTCTAAAAGGAAAATGACATATGAACAACCCCTTCTGAATCTACCAATCAGAAGTCATCCAATTGTTCCACCAAGAACACTCTTTCAATTGGCAAATTCAGTCCTCTCCTCACCACAAGTAAACAAGAATAACCTTCTCAAAAATATGAACTTACCCTCAACTAATATACCCAAAAACCATATGGAACACACATGCCAAAAGACTAATTTCTTTATACACAAAAATAAATGTGTAAAAGATAAAGGGAGAAGCACTAAGGAGACAAAAAGTGCAGATCTATGAGGGAAAAAAATTGCCCTTCTTTACACTAGCAAAAAGAAAATCCCACACATTTCCTCCTACAGAAATCAAAATACTAATTCAATGAATCAAAATACAGTGCTAACATAAGGCTCAAGAATCTCCCATCAATTGCAAGAAACGAGACAAAATTATCGAAATGAGACAAAACAATCGGATCTTGAAGGCGAAGGGATGAAAGAAAGCACATAACCTGCTCGACCCAAAAAATCAGAGCAAAATTGAAGCTTGGAATCATTGGCAGGTTTCCCATTTACAAATAATTGGTAAAGAAAGAATCACGAGGTCGAGATGCCAATGATACAGAAAACGAATGAAAGAGATTTAATTGGAACAAGAGAAAGGAACACAAATAACGAACTGTCGCCGATGTGCCGGGACGACTGGATGAAAAGGAGAGGATGACGGGATGACGACGGGCAACGGGATGAATGCAGCGAAGGAGAGGATTCGGGATTGCGGCGTGGAAGAAGGCCGAAGAGGGAAGTGGAAACTGTGTTAGGATTTAGGGTTAGAAAATATTTGATATATTTTTTAAATAATATAATATATATTTAAAGAATAAAATTTAATAATAATAATATAATATACGGTTCGGTTCGGTTAACCGGGGTAAAATTTCATAAAAACCGAAACCGAACCGAACCGAACAAATACCTGTGTTGAGGTATTTGTAACCGAACCGAACACCCCGGTTAACCGAAAATTCGGTTCGGTTTCGATTCGGATCAGCGGTTCGACGGTTCGGTTCGGTTTTTTTGCCCACCCCTACTAATTTGACAGCAAATATAGTAATGGGCAGTTGGACATGCACCCATGCATATACATATACTACAATAAGTCTTGACTTATTATGTTTATGTTTTTTTTAGCTTCAAGTCAATGAATATATTCATTTATTTTTCTTTTTGGAATATTAATATTTATGTAATGGTTTAGTTGAGGAATTAATATATGTAAAGATCCTTTTTTTTTTTGTGGGGATGGAAGAGTTTAGAAAAGTCTCATCATCATGTGGGAATTGGGGACATTGGTCCTAATGGTGAGGCTTAAAATAGAGTGGCATGTGGAGTCACGTTGACCAATCCACTTTACCACACTACATTTAATTTGAAATATAGATGGAATATTGTGGATATTTTTTTATGTACACATGAGGTGTTAGGTAGTGGCTATGGCTCACCCCAAAGGGACTTGTTACTTGTAAATATGCTTTTCAGTTACCAGAAATAATTTTAATTTATTAAATGTCACAACTTATCAATTTATTCTCTGGGCAGCACTATCGAAAAAATTAAGACGTGCGATTGATCAAATTTAGTTACCACTCCGAAGACAATGAGTGTTAATATAGTGCTGTTTTCTTAATTTTAATGGGAAATAATTGAATTACAAAAAGGAGAGAATATATGAGGGGTGGACCTTAATTTGATCATGTATGCTTGGCCGGGTGCACCTGGAATGTGTGGGAAAAGAAAGATGGGTGTGTGTTTAATTTGGTCAAATTTATATGCCTTCTATATTGTAGTATTCCAATAATTTACATATACTAGTTATATATATATACGGTAGTAGTAGTAGTATAGAAAGCATTTTAAACGAATCATTATATATAGTGTCCAAAGCCGGCCCTGGCAAACCCTGAAAACTTATATTTCAAGGGTTTTTTTTTTCTTCACATTTTGTCACTGGATTTAATAATGAATTAATAGGTTTTAATGTATATATTAGAGAAAAATATATTCAAATATAAATAAATTTTTAAACCATATATATATATATGTATTCCCTCCGTCCCACTTAACTTGTCTTGTTTCATTTCTGCACACAATCCAATGCACATTTTCACTCGTTAATATCTCAAAATATGTATAACAAAAAATTATATAAAATATATATTATAAAACTACATAATTTTACGATTCTAACAAGACCCAACTCGACTATTTTTTTTCAAATATATACTTGCAATAACGTTGAGTCAAAGTTAAACAATGAACAGTGCCAAAAAGTCAAACAGGACAAGTATACTGGGACGGAGGGAGTAATTAGTATGCAAGTTACTATATGCGGTATGATGTGACATAAAATGTTGGGACCTTTTTTTTTTATTTTTTATATACTATCGTATCAAACTTATTTATTTACAAGCTTATTTACAAGAATGACATCCCTCTTCTTTTTATTTCTTTTCTTCCATTCTTTCTTTCTTTTATTGTTGTTGTTGTTATTGATGATTTCTCGAAAAAAATATTTTTATTTCATTTTTTATAGTTATTTTATTCTATTTGTATCTTATTTTTTAATTTGTTAAATTTAATTATTATGTATAAAATTATAATGGAGAAAGTAAGAGATGCAAGGGGTTGTGTCAAGTGTGTGTTTATAACTTTATATATGTATAATAATGAATTAGAGTGATGGTGCAATGTATGATACTACTGTATATATTTCCTCCATTTTTATCTTCTTTGCTATATATTTGGCAAATTGCTACTGTTCACATACATATTTTGACTTAAAGTTTTATCATAGTTATACAAGTTAAAATATAATCAAGTGGGATCTTGTTAGATTCGCCTCATCTTGTAATTTTTAAATATCAAACTTTTAGAATTTTTACTTGTACCGAACTTATGTAATTAATAATTTAAAATATACATTGAACTACGCACGCGGATGTGTCCATAGCAAAGATTAAAAAGCAGAGTGGACGTATGAGTAATTGAATCTATATAATGGGCCGTACGGTGGTTGCTGGGTTTCTTTCATGTCCACCATTTGCCATTCACAATTTCACGCCTCATTTCTAATCTGTTCTTACTAATCATTAATTATCATTTCACCCTTTTCCTTTTATTATTTCATTTCATTTTATTAATTAATTAATTAATTCCCATATTGATTTGTAATGAAAGTATCTACATACCTACGTCACTACGTATGAAATTAAACAGACCACTTTTGTTGTATCTAAATAAAATTTCCACGTGTTTACATGATGAAGCACGTACCTATATCTATATTACTCCATATACTTGTACAGGCCCGGCCTATAGCAGGAGCTCCCGGAGCTCCTGCTCAGGGCCCCCATTTTTTGGGGGCCCCATAAATAGTAGAATAGTAGTACTACTATTTTATCATTTTCACTCATACTTCATCTTCACGTTTGTTTGCAGGGACGTTTTGTACAGTCCACTATTCAATTTCTTTCATGCGTGGGGCCCTTATTATTCTAAAACTTTTCTTAGCCTCAATTCCAGATTTGGTTTCTAGATATTCTAGTGACCAATGCTTTATTTTTTATTGTCCGGGAATTGAATTGATGGATGAAATAATTAATGACGTTGGTAGGCATAACTATCATTCCTAATTCATTATTGGTGTATTTAATTAACAATGGTTGCATTGGAAGATAAATTCGGCCCTCATTCAATTGAATATAATGCTTGCACCTTTTTCAAGTGTTAAGGGATTAATTCATTTTGTAATGTTTTAATTCATTCACTTTTACCATGTCATGGGTTGGGAAGTTATTCAGTGTCTACAGTTATAAATAAATATGAATAAAATTGGGAATCTTGCTCCACATTTAGCTACACCACATTGAAGTTTTGCTATGTGAAAACACGTTAAACAAAAATAAATCAAAGAAAATCTTGTATATGATTTATTAATTAAATATTAAACTTCTTATCAGAAGTAAAAGAAAAATATTTTAGTTTTATAGGCACTATAGGAAAATTTCAATTCGACTGCTAAATTATTGGTAGTTCCTCTTCAAGCCTGAGTAGGTTGTTAAGTAAAAAAAATTATTGGTAGTAAATAAGTTTTGTTATGGACTAACCAATTACTAATTGTATTTTCGAAGTCAAATATTTGAATAATTACAATAGAAAATTATGTAACGAGGGCCCATATTTAAATTTTGCTCAGGGCCTCGAAAATGTTTGAGACGGCCCTGTACTTGTAGTATATAGGTAGGAGTACATCTCTTATTAATTCATACATACACATCGACTATATTATTTGAAATATGAATCCGTGGTAATAAAAATAATATTAATAATAAAAACAGACAAATTAAGGTGCAGAAAATGGCAACCAATGTTAATCAGTTTTCCTCTCAACGGATCGGGTATTTCCAAAAATGTACTAACTTCAATAAGTTGCATTTAAATACGGATAAAATGGTTGAGATGATAAATAGTACTATATAATTATAAATAGGGAAAAAAAAAAGAAAGCAAAACAAATATGATGAGACAAACTTTTCAATTGTCATTAAAAATGAGGACGAGAAACGTTTATTTATTTTGCTATTTTTCTTTTTAAGGAATATGTGATAGATAAAGGGAACCAAAAATCTCTTGGATGTTTCTGAAAAGGGCAAAAATCTTGTTTGTCCATTGTATAGATTTATTGGAGTATCAAATCATGATTCTTGGAAGCGAAGGCCATGCAGTTAATCACAATGAAAAAGATACTTCTACAATTACAACAATTTACTTGGAATTAATTAGTCTATTAATTTAACCGATCTCCCTTGTATACACACGAACAAATATTTAATTACACTAATCAAATTTTGATTATTATCCAATTGTAGGGATGCAGACTTAGCTCAAGTGGTTAAGTCTATTGACTTTTAATCTGAAGGTTAGGGTTCGATTCCCTACCGGCATCCTACCACTTTCCTTTATCTCATTTGTAATTTCCTTTATCTCATTTGTATTTTGTGTGATATGGACTTTCACTATCCATTTCCTAATCTGTATAGATTGTTAAAAAAAATTATATTACTGACATATATAAATGTTGTCATTACCCATACCCATATCTATACCTATTCGGAATAGGTTTTTGGATGCAGAATGTGATAGAATTAGGGATGGCAATTGGACCCGGTGGACCCGAGAACCGACCCGGACCCAACCCGTTTAGCTCGGTTCGGGTCCTTCTTTTCGGGTCTGGTTCGGTTCTTGGGTCGGGTCCAATTTAGATTTTTCGGGTCTGGGTCGGTTCTTGGGTCCAGGGGTAGACCCGACCCGACCCGACCCGAATAGATTTGGTGTGTAGGAACCCTAGATATGTGAGAGCAGCCTCTAGCCTATAATGTTTGGTTGCTCACCCATTGTTCTACAATGTTATTTTCCCAGTGTCCGGTATGCATATTATTGATTCTGAAATACATGGCTGATATATTATAGGTCACTCAAAAATTTATCTCCATGTAGTCGAATGGTTGCACAAACTAATCACATTATCTCCATGTTGCTACTGCTGTAGTGTTGCTCGTTTCATGTTT
Organism: Hygrophila difformis; assembly: GCA_030278955.1. Classification (NCBI taxonomy): domain Eukaryota; kingdom Viridiplantae; phylum Streptophyta; class Magnoliopsida; order Lamiales; family Acanthaceae; genus Hygrophila; species Hygrophila difformis. The sequence continues at coordinate 18,662,460 of JAOANR010000007.1, forward strand.
CATAGTTGCTGATTTTTTTTTACTCCATCCGTCCCACTAATAGTGTCCCATTTCTTTTTGGCACGGTATTTTATGTGGGATAATTAGTATTTAATGTAGGGGTAGATTAGTGTTTAAGTGGAGATAAATTAGAAATTTATGTGATGTGATTTTAATGTATTTAAATTTTTAATTGATTTATTTATGTGTGATGTGATAGTTGTGTGATTGAAATTTTAATATAGTTATTTATTAATGTGATGTGATGGTAGTTGTGTTAAAATATCGAATCAAAGTTATTCAATCAATAGTGTTTACTATGCAAACGTTAATATTTTTAAAAAATGGAGGGAGTATGTAATTATTTCATTAACGGGAAATGTGATAATTGTAATTGGACGGACCAAAAAGGAAAATGAGACGGAATTAGTGGGACGGAGGGAGTATTATTTTATCGGGTCCTGGGTCGGGTCGGGTCCAAGCTATTGCTTAGTAATTTTTATTAATTCTTCGGATCCACGGGTCCACGGGTCTGGGTCCGGATCCTGTCGGTTCGGGTCTGCTCGGGTCCAATGAGTAATACCTCGGGTCTGGGTCGGTTCTTGGGTCCTAGAATTTTTCCCGGGTCGGGTCTTGGGTCCGACTGGACCCGACCCAAACCCGACCCATTGCCATCCCTAGATAGAATTAATATATAGGAAAAAAGGATAAATAGGTCATTTTTCTTTTCAAAAAATTCAAATCAGTAATTTTTCTATTTTATTACCAAAACAGTTCTCTACAAATGCTAATTATGTTCAAATCAGTCCTTTTTTCTCTAATTATATTCTAATTGCTGACGTGGCAAGGGTTTTAATTTAAACCTGACACGTGTGCATAATATTAGTCCTTTTTCTTTTATCTTTTGCCAATTCAGTCCTAAACTTTTATTTTGTTCTATTTAGTCCTCTACCCCAATCACTCATTTTTATATTAATTGGCCTCAAACCTTTCAAATTATTTCATTTTAGGCCCAGAACCTTAAATTTTTTTATTATTACTAATCCATTTATCAAATAAATGCACAACATACTTCCATAAATAAAATTAAACACCAAACCTCATATATTGGGTTCGACTGCTTTGTTATCGGGTCTTTCAAGTACCGGAATTTTACGGACTCTCTCTAATAACCACTCGACCGCAACCGATTGTTCATTGGTTTTGGTTTCCTTCAGTAACAATCAACAGAATCTTACTTTGCGTCCTACCTTAGGATGTAGCAATATTTGAGTAAATGATTTAACTTGAAATTTTGGAAGGTTATGGATACAGGAAGCCTTGATTTTATTGAAAAATATTAATATTATTAAAAATATTAAAAAAATAGTCTGAATTTTATTGTCCACAAAGTATGATTGTGCTGATTGTTGCTGAAGGAAACCAGAACCAATGAACCATCGTTACGGTCGGATGGTTAGAGAGAGTCCGTAAAATTCGGAACTTCGAAGACCCGGTAACAAGGCGGTCAAACCCAATGTATGAGGTTTGGTATTTAATTTTATTTACGGAAGTATGTTGGGCATTTATTTGATAAATGTATTAGTAATAATAAAAAAAATTAAGGTTCTGGGCCTAAAATAAAATAATTTGAAAGATTTGAGGCCAATTAATATAAAAATGAGTGATTGGGGTAGAGGACTAAATAGAACAAAATAAAAGTTTAGGACTGAATTGGCAAAAGATAAAAGAAAAAGGACTAATATTATGCACACGTGTCAGGTTTAAATTAAAACCCTTGCCACGTCAGCAATTAGAATATAATTAGTGAAAAAATGATTGATTTGAACATAATTAGCATTTGTAGAGGACTGTTTTGGTAATAAAATAGACAAAGGACTGATTTGAATTTTTTGAAAAGAAAAAGGACCTATTTATCATTTTTTCCTTAATATATATATATATATATATTGTGATCGTTGCATAATTTGGCAATAATTAAACTTTTAGTCATCTAGATTAATTTAATAAGTTTTATTTGTTAATTAAAATTATTAAATAAATAACCGAGTCTTAAGAATTGCATTATCATAATTTTTTTTAAGTATAAATTGAGCGGATTAAATTTGTTGGTTTAGGAAGAAAACAATTAATTATTTTAAAGATGATCCAGATATAATGAATTCATTTTCAACGCATCACATTTCATTGAAAAGGTATCATAATTTTATATCCACCGTGTATGGAAGGTTTTTAATACATTCGAGATAAATATCACTAAATCTAAAAAACCCATTACATTCTGCACCTGCTAAAATATGAGATTTTGCACCTACCCGAATTGTACCCACCAAACCCAAAGATCATTTAATATTACATCCATGGAACATGCATAAACACTTCAAAAATCAAATCCATATAATTATATATATATATACACTTCAAAAATCATTTAATATTATATATAATATTACATCCATGGAACATGCATAAACACTTCAAAAATCAAATCCATATAATTATATATATATATATATATATATACTAGCCTTCGTTAGGAGCGGGCTACGCCCCTCGGTCGTAAGATTTGATATTTAGATGGTGACGATAATATATAATGGTATGATTGCTTCAATTGTCTCATATAGATTTCACTACATTTGATAGCCTTAACGATACTAAAATATAAGGGAAAAAAATGACATTTATATTTTCAAATATTAGTTTAATGTAAGGAAAAAATTGGAAGTAAATTTAAAAAAAAAAAACTTTTATGCCTCTATTTATGCAAAACTTAGCATTGTCAAATGCAAAATTAAAGATATTTCGAATAAATAAAAAGGGAAACGTGACCAGTAATGGCATTTGAAGTAAATATAGAAACAACTTAAGTTAATAATAACTGGTATTTATAATAAAAGAACACAACTTTAATGGTAAAATGGTGATTTTACGTAGTAAAGTAAAAAAACATTAATGTAGCCAATTAAGTACCCTTTATACTTTGAAGGACAAAATGGTAATTTCTCAATGATAAAATGGTCATTTCATATAATTAACTAAAAACTGTTAATAGTTTGAAGTGCATAGGGGTAATTTCAAGTGTCAATTAACTTCCTAATGATATATATACACTCTTTAAATGCCATTTTTTTAACTGATAAATATAATATGAGTATATATATATATATATATGCTGTGCTAGTTAGCAAATAATATATATATATAATCAAATATAAATAAAAATTTAAACAAAACTTAAGTTGGGGTATGTCAAGAGAAGAAGAATGTAAATCACCACTGCACACCCAAATAAATGAAAGACCAGCTGGGCCAATTAATTTGTTGTTGGATTGTCCTTATTACTAATTAAACCAGTGCTAATTAAATAATGTTAATAATACTTTAAATTATACTGTTTCTACAGTTTCCCCCAATTATTTTTTTAGCTTATTTGATAAGCATTGTATTTTTAGGGGTATTGTATATGAAAAGAAAAAATTAATGTTCGAAGTATAGCAACATTTGTTTCCACAACCCTGCATGGTGATTAGTTCATGCCGTGAGCTTTGAATTTATAAATAAATAATTTATTTAGTCTATTTATTTTTGTTTTTTTTTTAATTTGAAAAATATGTACTATAATTCCGTAAAACAGATAATCCTATGTGTATATATAAGTAAGAAAGGAAAATATAGCAAAAATTGGAGGCAGCAAAATGGGTACGGCACTGCTATAATTTATTGAATTAATTCTTTTTGGATGACTTTTATTGAATTAATTAAATAATGATGAGGATTAATTAAATTCGGATTGAGGAGGTTAAGGATGAAATCCCTTGGGTTTCTACAAAATCCGAATGTTATAATTTTTACTCAGCTTTTGTCTCAGCAGATGGACATGCATGTGTGTTGTGACTTGTGATCGACTGCTCATACCACATGCCCTTCCTCATGCTTTCTGTCTTCCTTAATTGTTTAATTAATAAGTAGTTATAAATAAACACATTCAGGAACCTGTCGTTAATTTTTTTTATTAATTTATTTAAATGCTTTGATATACTCATTCGTATATCTGCGTTAATTAGTTTAGCGAATTTTTGTGATACAAATTTTAAAATTATTATACTAGTTTTTATGTATTTGAATAAATAAGACAAGTACATTACTGATAAATTATTGTATTATGCAAAGTAATATTGATAATGGCTGCATTATATATATTAATAGAAAAATATGGTAAGGGAATAAAGGAAAGTGTGTGTTTGAGCATGAGCTCATGTGGTCATGCATTCACATGGGAATTAGATCACTTGTCCCCTTTCCTGTTTTCTCTATGTAATAATTTTCGTGGTTCCACTTCTTTGTCTATTTAACATTACCATGCATGTCCACGGCTCCACTATATATATATATATATATATATATATATATATACATACACGATACATACACACACAGTTTATTTTACAAATTTCAAAATAATTGTTTTTTTTTTTTCACTATAAACTCGTACAGGGAACGAGATCTCTCATCAAAACTTCACCATCCCCGGGTATTTTAGTGTTTCATGTGTTATTTAAATTTATAAGATAGGAGTATATATAATTTAGTAAAATACACATACCAATAAGATAATGAGTTAGTGACCATGAAACGTAACAATAAAAACAAAACTGTTGTCAAAATCTCACCATCTCTCAGCTGTGATAACTAATTAATTACTCCCTCCATTCCTTATTAGTGGTCGTTTTAGGAAAAACATGTTTACCAAGAATTGTAATCATTATTGTGTATTATTCCATTTTTACCCCTATATATTTTTTTGGGAATAAAAAATACTTCCTCCGTCCCATTAAAAGTGACCACTATTCCTTTTTGGGGTGTCCCATTAAAAGTGATCACTTTCCCTTTTAAGCAAATTAGATTAACATAAGTATGATTAAAAATCCCACAATAATGACAATTGTACTTTCTGCACAAAGTCCCTATATATGTTTAACCATTAATATATCAAAATGGGTATAAATAAAAATTATATAAAATATATATTCTAAACCTATACGATTATATTAGACGATTCCAACAAGACCACACTTGACTATTTTTTCCTTTCTACATCATTACGATAACATTAAGTCAAAGTTAATTAATAAATATGTTTAAAAGTCAAATATAACCATTATAAATTAGATGGATTGATTAGTCAAATTTACTCACACTACTTTAACTACTAAACACCACAACTTAAATTCCCATGCCCAAAAGAAAGTGACCACTTTTAATGGGACGGAGGGAGTAGAATTGGAGTGGAGAGAAAAAGCACAGTATTCTATGAATATCTTTTTGGATAATATATGGGTAATATTGGAAAAGTATGAGATAAATATGTAAAGTAACAATTATTTTGGAATGCTTTTTTGTTTCTAAAAAGACAACTAAAAAGTAACGAGGGAGTAATTAATTAATCATGCCCTAAATGCAATAACCCACTAAAGTAGTCTTCAAATATTCTTCCTAGATTGATTATACACTTAACAATAATTATTAATTATTAACAACCAGAAAACTGTGCTATATATGGAATAATTATACTATAAACTATAGGCACTTAATTAATTAAGCAATTAATTGGAAAACCCCCCGATGATTCAGCAAAAAAGCAAACCTTGAGGGGGAGGGAAAACCCAAAATAAAAATAAAAAAATGACTTGGTGATGTACAGGTAGTTTGCAATTATTAAAATAATGAGTACTCACAATACTAGTACTGCAGAAGAAGAAGAATAAGTGGGATTTGCTGTTCATATGCTTGGGTTTTGTGCCCTTGGGATTCCCTCTCTATCTCTGTCTCTATTTTCTACTAGTATAAGTCTATATATCTATATAATCTATACTCTTATCTTGCTCAGCAGCGCCATGGGGTAATGCACCAGGTGAATCATGACCGTTGGATTCATATCATCAAGGGTGCATGGCTTTCTTAAGGGTTTTAGGCTTCAGAGTAGGAAGAATATTGGGAATGTGAGTGACTGTACATACATTGGGCTTGGCAAATTCCATTGTTCATCACTGGCCTTTTCTTGAACTTCTCGAGAATCCTTTGTCATATGTTCCTTGCCTTTACTTCCTTGTCCTCTACTTACACCAAGAATGTAATCCATGTCCTTTCAATTTCTGTGTCCCCGGCCGAACAATTTTTTTTTTTTGAAATTTTTCTTAAGATGATGATGACCGGTTGTTACATGAATTTGTCATTTATTCGATTTCAACACCAGCAGATCGATCAGTCCTGTTATTACTGTTGATCAATCAAATTCGAAAACCCTAAATTGAACACGACAAGAATCGAATTCCTACCAAATACTGTACATGTATGTACTTATATATATCCGCAGTATACTAGCTAGCAGAGAATAATTAACATTCCCACTCGATTAATTTAAAGTTTAGACTGGCCAAATTGGTGACTGGCCCTTCACGTGAAATTACTCCAATACTAATAAAGAATGATTTAATTCCCTTTCTAATCATTCTCTGTCCCATTTCTTCTCTCTCCCTCTCTCTCTCTCTCACTCTAAATATTTGAAGCCCGTCAACGACGAATTCTCTCTCACAGTCACAGCGTCGTTACCTGCTCTCCTTGTCTCCTTCCTCTTTGTTTCAAAGGATTCCTCGAGCACAAATGCTACGAAATTCCCAGAAGATCACGACTCCCATCTCCTCACAATCTTGCACCACCACCATTAATCAATGGCCACAGGTTCTTTCAACTCGTTCCGCCCCTCTCTCTCTCTCTCTCTCTCTCTCTCTAAATTATTACACTAACAACATGATGACCCCATGTTTTGTTTCTTAGCTTTTGTCATAGAATATCCTCACTGTTCCGTGTTGCTAATTCTTTTCTTTTCTTCTCTTTTGCCCTAAAAAGCAATCCATCTTCCATCGTCACCCATTTTTTTTCTTTCTTCCGTGTGTTTTTCCAGAACCAGCAGGGCATACTTGATGATCAGAAAACTCTCATGGCCTCATCTTCCTCGCCCCTTACAAATAATAAAGCCATGGAGAAAACAAATCCGACGGATCATCAGCACCAGCAGCCGCCTCTGAGATGCCCTCGCTGCGATTCCTCCAACACCAAGTTCTGTTACTACAATAACTACAGCTTGTCGCAGCCCCGACACTTTTGCAAGGCCTGTAAGAGGTACTGGACGAGAGGGGGCACTCTGAGGAATGTTCCGGTCGGAGGCGGGTGCAGGAAGAACAAACGGGTGAAGCGCCAGGCGGGTAACGGAGGCGGCGGCGGTGAAGGAATTTCAATCTCATCATCCTCATCCGCCGCCGCGGCGGCTTCTATAAACCCTAGCGCGGCGGCAGATCTGTCGACTCCGGCTTCGAATCATATCAACAACCCTTTGTTTTATGGCCTCTCTACTAACCCTCTTGAGCTTAATTTCCCGTTTTCCAGCTTGGGATCAACTAGGGTTTCGGCTGCGGGATTCGATCTTCAGCACCAGATGAATGGGCTCGGGCTAGGGTTTCCCGGCGGCGTGTTGGCGGCGGATGTGCCCACCAGCGACCCCAAAAACGGATTCAAGCATATCCACGATGTAATCACCTCATCGAATTCACCGTACTTGTCATCGGCTGGTAATAATAATTCTTTCTTCTTCGGATCATCGTCGAATTTCGGAGGCTCCACTTCAACTTCCACCATGGCTTCCCTTCTCGCTTCCGGCCTTCAACACCAGAAATACAACAGCACAGGTAATAACAACAACGATCCTCATGTCATGTCGTCGTACGGAGACAATCAAATGAACGGAGAAATGGGGAGAGAATTGAAACTAGAAGGAGAACAAAACAGGTTGCCTTTCTTGAACCCTAACCCGCAGATCAATTCGTCCGATTCTTCCTCCCTCGTTTGGAACACATCCAACGTTGCTGCCTGGTTCGATCCTTCCAACATAGGTTCTTCATCATCCGTTCCTTCCCTGATATGATTTCGTCCGTTTCCTTGCTTGATCTCCTCGTATCCCCTCATTAAATCCGTTAACTCTCGTTTTCCATTCGGTCTTCTTTGTTCCTTTGTTTGTTCCCTTATTCAGACGTAATAAGCCCATACTAGAAATGAAGAAACACATTTCGGGAAAAAAAAAACATTGAAAAATTTGAACCATGATCAACGATGGGAGAAGTTATTTGGATCGGGGCGTTCATGTCGGCTGCAAGAAAGTTAAGTTAAAGAAAGTTATTTGGATCGGGGCGTTCATGTCAGCCTGGAATTATTTTTGAGTCGGAAGGCTGAACCTCATCGTCGTCTCATTTTGCACTGAGAGGAACCTCGGATCCTCTTCTCCACATCGGGCGGAAACACCTTTGCCGTCAGCCACCACATTGTCTCTCGAACAGTCGACGGCGGGTAATGGATACAGATATAATCGTCTTCACTTGTATATATATTTATGATATATGTTGTTCATGCTGCTGGTTTAATGTTTTGGTGCATTAATTCAGTAGGTTTAATTTATTAATTTCTAGGTTTGATTCAAATTGGGGATGGGGGGTCTAGTTTTTTTTACTTTATAGATAGAATGTTTTTACATACTTATATTATGTGTCGGAATCACTAAGAAACTTTCTTGGAGAAAGTGTAGGTCGGATCTTTATTAGGATCGGCGTGGTGGTGTGTACTTTTTTTTTCTTCTTCTTTTTCCATTATTTATCCTTTATGTTGATTTTGGTGACGAGTTTAGTGGAAAGGGTGGGGGTATAGTTTCATTGGTGAATGGTGAATGGTATAGAAGAGAAGGGGGTGGTTGTTATTTCAATTATTTTCAATGTCAAGAGTTGTTAATTAATTTGCCTTCGTGCAGAGTTGATTTATTTGGTTTTCATGCTTTGTATACTTCTTCATTTTCATTATTTCGCTGCGCAATTTCTTGTTACCAACTACACATTCTTTTTCTTGTTTTGATGCCTGCAATTAATATGTTTTAAATAGTTACAATAGGCATTCTTTCAATCTAGGTAGCTAGAAGAATTCAGTCCTGGTAAGTGATGGCAGGAATTTTAAATTTCTGGTGGGAAAATTGCACATTTGCATGTAGAAGAAGGGCAAGGGGGGTAATGTAGTAAATATAAGAGCAAAAGAAGGGGCAAAATGGTAAACTAATTGAGAGTATAGGTGGTGAGGTAGATATACGGTTTACCCACTCCAATATTTAATTGGCCCGAAAGTATTTACAATTTGGGCAGTGATTAGCACAATCATCGAATTTTAATATATAAGCATGAGTAATTAACTCACAAGCAATTGGTCATTGGTCAATGGTCAATGGTCAAACTAACCTTGTTACAGTTCAAAAGCTGGTTAGAGCCCTTGTGAGTTGTGTGTCTTGAACCCAACTATAAAGTTACAACTTCACTCACATACTTACATATACTATATCATGTAATTTATTGTAGGGTAATTTTAGGATATATAAGCATGAGTAATTACCTCCACTATTGTTTTAATTGATAGTGTGTTTCAATGTTGTAATTTGAAAATGCCCAACAAAAATTTAGTCGTTTACTCTTCAATTACAAATTATTAGGTGGCATTGGCAGGCGGGTAGAGTTCTCATAAAAAATTTGTTGAAGGTGCAACAGTTGACTAAAATTTAATTTGGAGTTGAAACACACTATTTCAATGCAGGCAGCGAGGGTGGCGCAACATTGATTTGAATTGTAGAAACAATAGAGTGGAGGTCGGCCAAGGAATAATTAAACTCTTACTACATAAGATAGAATCTGAACTGTAATAACCAAATCTGTTATATGATACAAGTATATTTGTCTTAAATCACCTTTTTATTGTAATCATATAAAGATGCACCAAGTACAGCTGAGTACATACAATTACTACTCGGCATATTGGAGGTTAACTTAAATTCTTGATTACATTATGAAGACCACAGTGGAAATTAATCTTATGATGATGAGGCTGAAAACTTAAAGTGCAAGAGAATTTGAATGCCTGGACACGTGGAGTATAATCGATTCATGATCAAAGCATATAACATAGCTTTATACTACAGTCGGACAAAAAATAATGCAAGAAACTGGAATCATTAGTACCACAAGGCCAGGCAAGTGCAATAGTTTTGACAGAAATTATGTCAAAGTGGGTGTAAAAGGGTTTCCTCTGATTGGCCAATCGTAAACACCATGATTGTAACCGAATGGAATTGACCTCAAGACCAAGACTCAATGATGAAATTGAATTTTGTACAGTCACTATACTCCTAACTAAAGATGAAAATCGGTATTATTACAATAATATTTGGGGCCCTTCATTGTGCATGCCATACGAATGATGAAATTATAAATTTAGAAGGAAAAAAAAAAAAGATGAAGGACCCAGAACCCAATATATACTTCACATGTATGATGTAATAATGTACATGTACATGTATGGTTGTAGTGTTAAAGCTGGACACTGGATTGTTCCTTCTTCATGCACTTGTCACCAATTCATTGGAAAATTATATATAGAAATCATGAGTTATCTATATTATACATACACATATGGTGCATTATGTACGTATTATTACCATTGTAATTAAATTAGCTGCATTTTTAGCTTTTGATTGTTACAGCATCATGACTAATGATGAATTAGTGTGGGTATAATAGACTGATCAGTGTATTAGCTTAGGTTAGGTGAAATAGCTACCATGCATATGGAATAAGCCAATCCTATTCATTTGTAGCATGCATCTACTGTACAAAATCATTTGTAGATGTAGGTATGTAATAATTGATTAGTCAAGTTTATTACTATTCCTGCACCCCTAATTAAATCATGAGGTACTGGTGGATTAATTGCACATTTTCAAATTTCAACTTAATTAGTCTCGTTGACGCCAAATTAAAATACCAGTAATTGAGAAATAATTAATACATTATAATGTGACAAAAAATAATGCATCTGAAGAAAAATAAAGATAAAATGTACATAGATAAACTTTTGCATATATATATTAAACGTGGTATAATTTTGATTTTTTTAGCATAATACTGAATTTGGTGTTTTATAAATGTTATCCAAAAAAAAAAACAAAAATACAAAACATTTGAGGTGTCATAATTAATTTACTGTCGAGCTAATATAGCTGGACTATAGATAAATCTAGGGATTAGCTAGGTAGACGAATTGAATTGAATTTCTAATAAATTATTTTCTAATACTACCACCAATTAATTATAAATAATGGAATTAATAGGGTGCATGCACACCACATTACATAAAGCGCAGTCTTATCCCACCAGCTTTATGATCAAATTATATACTCTATACTATTTAGTTAGGGAATCTATTCATGCTTTTTACTTTTCAACATTCCACAAAAAACCCTAATTAATTAAGCTACCAAGTACCAACAAAACACCATTTACTCTTCCTCAATCTCAGATCAAAATCAAATATCTAATGATGAAATACATCAATTTTGTATTAGTAAACTGCCAGAAATAAATCAAAATTAAAGCAGCAAACATGAAGAGAAGGGAAATTGCATTATAAACTGGATTTACTTTTGACAAAAGTTTTATGGATACAAACCTAACCTCAACTGCCTGCAACCAATTTCATTTCATCCATCACCTTCTATGTAATAAGCAGCTAATTACAATCGCACAAAATGCTAGTAATTTAAACGCATCGAATTCCATATTTGCTCACGCTGGATTAAAGGGATCACAACATTGTTCAAAACCGAACTCGATCGCGATTCAAAAGAGAGAAAAGAAAACCTAATTAAATTTAAGGTTCTTGAATTTCGATTTGTCTTTCTTTTAGCTTTACCGAGGAGGAAGGAATCCATGATATTTGCTATCATCTGACCATTGAGTTGAGTTGAAGGAAGATCCGGATTGATTGTTCCCGTCGCCGGTGGCGCCGCCGCCCCAAAACCCTTCGCCTGGGGCAGAAGAGGTGTTAGCCGCCGTGTCTCTGTTGAGAAAGCCCGGAGTTAAATAATTTGTCATGTGCCTTGGAGCAGTGTTGAATTCATTCTGCGCTAGGAATTGATGCTGCGTCTGTGGCGGCGGCGCCATCATCGATGAGAGATTTATTCCTTGCAATAGCGCCAAATTTGCGCCGTAGTGGCTGTTCCCGCGGCTCAGACCGGCGGCCGCGCCGTGATTGGCGGCACCCGGTGTGGATTGCACAGTGGCGGGGGCTAAAGAAGTCAAGAATCTTCCGCCCGAGTAAACAGGATCGCTCATTGAAGGCGGAAAAGCCCTAATTGAAGATTCAGCCCCAATCATACCCGACGAATTCGTAGAAGGAATTGCGGGCGAAGAATTCGGTGGAGGCCTGGATGACGAAGCCGCCGCCGTCAATAGCCTCTGGCGTTTGCCTTTCCTGCAGCCGCCGCCGACGGGGACGTTCCTGAGGGTCCCGCCGTGAGTCCAGTACCTCCTGCAAGCCTTGCAGAAGTATCTTGGCTGCGACAGGCTGTAATTGTTGTAGTAACAAAACTTGGTGTTGGCGGAATCACAGCGCGGGCACTTCCGCGGCGGCGCCGGCTGATGGCGGCCGTTGCCAGCCGGCTCACCTCGGCGAGGAGGCGGCTGATGCTGATCCTGCGGCTCTAATTTCCTTCGATTATCACTCCTTCCTTCCTCCATGTTCATGTTTGTTCTACAATACTCCATAGAAGAGCGGTTGGGCGTATATTAATTATAGGGAGTTTTTAGGGTAAAAAAAAAAAATCACTTTTTTTCTGCATGAGAGGGTAAATTTCAACGCTGGGATTTCAATGCAATCCAAAGACTTCCTTTTGGGATTTTGAGAATCAGAAATTCCAGTGGGAAACCTGATTTCTTGCAAAAACCAGGAGCTTTATCTTTCTTATTTCCATTGTTTCAATTCCTCCTCAACCCAACGAAAAATCTGATGCAGGAATTTACAGCCGTAATTAAATGAAAGTTGCTGATAGGAAATAAGAAGATAAGATTGAAAAGCAAAAGTTTGAGAGAAAAAGCACAGTACGATATAGGAGTCCAATTGAGCTAGCCACTATATGCCCTTTCAATGTTCTTATGCTTAAGACTTAAGAAAAGGAGGGGCGACTTTGTACGGACATCAAGAGGTAGGGGTAATAGATTTGCAGATTCTGTCCTAAAATATTTCAGGGATCTGGATCAGTTGGCATATAGTAGTAATGAAATATACTATGTAGGGAAAAATTAAAACAAACCTTGATCTGTCCTTCAACGTTGATTGAATGAACATACCCGATATTTGAATTCTGAGTAATTAATTGATAGAATCAATGAATTGCATCAATCCATGTAATATGGATAACTAGGCAGTGAATTGTGATAAGAGTTCAGGGCACGTAGGGTAGAGTGGACCCTGGAAGGACTAATGGAGATTCGAAGGGGGGCAAATGGGTTGGCAGAGACGACTGCCGGCGGGCTGTGTGGCGGCGGAAGTGGCTTTTGGGCGGTGGTGGCAGCTGAGTCAGCTTTGTTGTCTTTGTCTTTTGATAACAACTCTGTCTTTTATTATAGTGTCAATCCACTTCCATTTTGACCAGGATTGCATTTCTGTTTGCATTCTAATCTTCTTTTTTGTACATCAGTTTATTAGTAGTCTACAATAAAATACTTAAATACTTCCAACTAATTAGTTTAAGCAGGAAGACAACAAAATTAAGCCTGGAATTAGGGATGGCAATGGGTCGGGTCTGGGTCGGGTCCAGCCGGACCCAAGACCCGAACCGAGGAAAAATCTAGGACCCAAGACCCGACCCAGACCCGAGGTGTTACTCCTTGGACCCGAGCAGAACCGAACCGATTGGACCCGGACCCAGACCCGCGGACCCGTGGACCCGAAAGAATTAATGGAAAATAATAAGAAATACTTTGGACCCGACCCGAACCGACCCAGGACCCGATAATTTTTTTAAAAAAAATAAAAATAACAAAAATAGCTATGAAACAACACTATAGTAGCAGAAATTGAGCAACATCAAACTCTAAACAAAATAACAGCAAATGTCAGCAACAAAATATTAATCACAACACCAAAAGAGCATAACAGTAGCAGTAAAACAATCCACCTGCAAAATTATACAATTTGTTCCAACTTCCAATTAACATATACAAATCAAATGAGGAAATCCAACATGCAAATATGATGAACAAAGCAACAAACTTCAGTACATCATTTAAAACATTATAATAAAACATGAAAATAGTGAAATAGATAATAGATAATACACTCGGGTCGGGTCGGGTCGGGTCTGCCCCTAGACCCAAGACCCGACCCAGACCCGGAAAATCTAGATTGGACCCGACCCAAGAACCGACCCAGACCCGAAAAGAAGGACCCGAACCGAGCTAAACGGGTTGGGTCCGGGTCGGTTCTCGGGTTCACCGGGTCCAATTGCCATCCCTACCTGGAATAGGATCGAAAAAACCATTTTGTCTCAGCAGTCAACAATTTTTCAATATGAATAATGAATTAACGGTCGGGCGGGTTATGTCGATGACATTTTTATTTAATGAATATTAATTACATCTGGTCCAAAAAAATTACTATTACTTATTATTAGTCAGTACGTAATCAAGCTAGGGACAGTTTTCTTGACTTATAAATTTTTTGAAGTAGAATTTTGGCACCAACTCACCGGCCACATGCAATCAATAATAATCATATTTTGTAGGTTGTGTGCGATTGTGTTAAGATAATACAAGTTCTAATAATAAATTGATTTATTATTGGCTTCGAGTATTATATGTACTATAATGTATTGATGCGCCAATCTAATGTATGGATAATGCAGCATACAATGTGAATTACTATGTACGTGTGGTAATAATTAAAAGCTGAATATTCAAATCCCATTTGTTCTTCCAAAAATGTGCAAAATTTTGCTATTTATAATTGTTTACGCTAAAATCGTTCATGATGTCTTAATAATATTCATGTCTGACATTCTTGTCAAATTAACCCCTTATTGGCTTTTTAACCTATATGTGAGTTTAGAGGTCACCAATTAAGATTTAAGGGTGACTTTGTGACTTTGTCATTTAGGGAGCTGGAATGTTTACTTTGAACGATTAGATTGAAAAAAATTAATTTATTCAATTTAATAGTCATGAGCCTGATTACTTTCAGTTGATATATGATTATAGTCTTCAAAATCAAATGCAAAATTCCTAGCTCTGCTTCCTATGCTGTTAGTATTTAATTTGTGGTTGGTTGAACAAAAAATACTCCAAAAAGAATTTCCATAAATCACTAATGGGCCAACTGACCCACATTATGCTGCTTATGAGTGTTGGGCTCTTTTATCCTGGTAGGCTGATGAGCCCAATAGAGTCCTGTATCCATTATCTATTGGGCTTTCAGAAGAAAACCCACACCACAATCATCAGGTATCCCAACCCACAATCATCAGTTTTATGAATTTTAAAAACTTGATGTATTTAGAGAGTTCAGACTTACGTAGAGTTGATTGATTTTGTGTAGACTACGTGGGGTGTATTGGATTGAGACTCTACAGGATTTTTTTGGACTTTCAAAGTTGGGGTGTATTCAATCTAGATTTTAAAAAGTCTTTAAAAATCTAGATGTATTCAATTCAGATTTTAAAAAGTCTTTAAAAATCTAGAGGTATTCAATACAGATTTTAAAAAGTCTTTAAAAATCTAGAGGTATTCAACACTCTATGGATTTTAATTCTTTATAGATTTTAATGGATTCTCTTAAAAATTATAACTACACGAAATCTCTCTAAAATCAGCCAGACTCTTCATAGACTCTATACAAATCGGTCAACTCTACATGGAGTCTATAGACTTTCTAAATCCACCGACTTTTTAAAGTTCATAAAAATCTATTAAAATCTCAAACGAATACACCCCCTTACATGTAGAGATTGGCTAGAGTCTGAGTGACTTTTAGAATCTTGGATTGTTTGTAAAGATTTTGTTTAGTTATATTTTTTAAGGGAATCCATTAAAATCTATATAAAGATTTAAAATTCATAGACTGTTGAATATCTCAAAATTTTTAAAAACTTTTTAAAATCTGTATTGAATACACCTAGATTTTTAAAGACTTTTTAAAATTTAAATTGAATACACCCCAACTTTAAAAGTCCAAAAAAATCCTACAGACTCTAGATTGAATCCACCCTAAAAATTGAAGCATGGTCTTAAAAGAAGAAAGGAAGACCCCTTTTATGAAATCTAGCTATCGCCATTGGCTGCGAATGTAAAAAGAATTCCCACTGGAACTTGGAATTTTTGGTGGTGACCAATTCGTTATTCGTATCTCGGATTTGTTTAATTACCTAGGTTGTGAATTACTGGTATTTTTTATTCTTGACTTATTCATCCGAATTTATTCAAAATTGAAAACAGATGAGCTGGATTTTGGGACTTGTACTTGAACAGAAAGATTAAGGGAAAGATACTTGAATTAGATGTGCCTCAATTCGTGGGCTGTATAATAGGAGTACTATAAATTTGAAATTATATGTTTAAAATATTTTTTAAAACAAATCTTAGTATTAATTATGAGTACATTGAAAGAGAAAATAAATTTATCAAATAAATAAATAATGGGAAAATTATAAATGGTAAATATTGCATGGTAACGAATGATGTTAAAAAAACACAGGTCCTAAAATTGAAAGGTAAGTACTGTATTTATTCATCATTAAATTGGACGTAATTTTGTAAAATGAAATTAATTGTTGCGGATTGATTGATAAATCATAGGAACAAATTAGAGTTAGTGAACTGATTTTCTCCTCAATTAATTTTAGTGGGAGAAGGTCGTCATTCTCATTCATTCACAATAATAAGATACTTCATCCGTTTTCTAAAAATTGAAACGGACTCACAGTGCACGCAGTACAATACACATTTTAAATCATTAATAACTCAAGTTCGGTACAAGTAAAAATTCTAAAAGTTCGATATTTAAAAACTACTCGACGAGACGAATCTAACAAGATCCCAATTGACTATGTTTTAACTTGTATAACTATGATAAAACTTTAATAAGTCAAAGTACGTGTGTGAACAGTACCCAATTTCTAAATATATATTTTACCCTATCATAATGATAATAGATCCAATTTGAATAGATTAGTTACAACAAGGTTTTTATTCTTCAACATCCAAACCAACTAAAATGCAAAATCTAGTTTGCACATAATCATTGAATTACCAATAAGATTAATCACTATTTAAGTTACGAAACGACTTATATTTTTCCTGTTCTTTTAAGGAAAAAACGGTAATTCAAAATTATGTTATGTAACACAAGTATTAATTTTTTATTGTGGAGGAGTCAATAAAGGCAGGCCTAGAAAAGAAAGATAGTGGGAGCGCATGCCACACAAATTACAAAGTAACAAATAATGTTGAAATAGTTTAGTTTTGGTTGAGATGCTGATGAGAAATATGTGGATGAACATCTGAGTCATGTGTTGCAGGTGCAGAGGAAGAATTAGATGTGCCTGTTTGATTGTAATTATAACCTCCTGCAGCAGCATTCCCTTGCGAACCTGAATAATGCCCCAAATTATATTGCATTGGTGGCAATGTATGCCGCCCCGACCTTGCCCTTGGTGCTGTCGGAATATTTCCATGCTGCTGCCCCATATGAATATGATGTGGCATTGTCATTGTCGGTGAAGGATTCCTCGGCGGAGGAGCACTTCCCCCCCTCCTGTAAGCTTTCCGGGATTACTCTTAATTGGAAGACAACTAAATTATACTCCTAACTAAAATCAAAGTATATTTGTTACCTCGTACTCCCTGAAACAATAAACCCACCAGTCGGCACATTCAGAAGCCCACCGGCCGGCATCATAGAACCACCCCTCATGGCCGCCTAATTAATTAACAGGATCAACCTTACAGCATTACTTCTCAAATCAATGTAAGGAACAAAAAAGAACACAAATAAATACTAGTACTACTATATAAGGATGAAATTAAACCTGCGGCGGACGACGACTACGTTTTGCCCATGTTTTAGACGACCACGAATCCCAAAACACTTCAAACCATTCTCTCAAATATCCTTCAGGAGTATCAATAACTGAAGAAAAATATATCACATTATCATCAATTCATAAATAAAAATCATTCATCAGTTCCACAAACATTAGTATATTACTAACCAATAAATAAGCGTAAAATCAAACAAGAGACGGTTTATATAATACAAAGTGTGCATACTTGGCTCGGATGTATCCAAACCAGACTCCGTTGCAAAGGTCTCAGCCACGGACCTCATGTTTCTCTTGACCAAATGGTCGTAAATGTATAACTGCAACCTTAAACACACACACGAATCCAGAAAAAAAAAAAAAAGAAGCTTTCACAGTATTCAAAACAAGATAAGCAGAAATTTTATATATAGTGGATGGTCAAAGAAGAAGCTAAGTAGTATAAATGTGCATAAGATTAGGAAACGCTGGAAACAGAAACGAACAAGCATAATGGCCTTGAATGTGTAAAGGAAACTTACATCTTCTCGTGAATCTCATAGCCTTCCATGGATTGGTCACAAACAAATTTCTAAATTTTTGAAGACGGATGATGAGATAATAGATTGTATTTGTCGCAGAGAAGGGTGACAGACGATAATGAAAATTTCACCCATTTTATATATATATATATATATATCCGCAAATTTGGCATTGGCTTGGGTTGAGTTGTGTATAAAGTGGTTGGATTCAATATATCTACAAATTATACAAAATATTCGTATCTAATAAAAAGATCTATTTCACATATATGTATTACTATTAATTATAAAATATACTATTATATTAATAATTTTTAACTTAATTCCAAATTAGGTGAAAAAAAGACTTTAAGCCTTTTTTTTTTTTTTTTTTGGTAACAAGACTTTAAGCCTTGTTGGATCTAAGTAAAGCGCAGATAGCACATTGCTAGCTCCAAATCTACTCCCCAATATGCTAATTTACCAAAAAAGCATATATGTCCGTCAAACATACTGAAGTAAAACAATATGCTATATGTAATTCTTCAATATGTTTGCAATCAAACAACTCTTAATAAATTGTCTCGCACACCTATATCTTTGATATATAAAAAATACTACCTCCGTTCTCAAATAAGTGATCCATTTGTATAGTAGTCACTATTCATTGAGTAACTTTGATTAATTTTTTTAACATAGTTATATAAGAAAAAACATAGTCAAGCGAAATCTTGTTAGATTCGTCTAATCACATAGTTTTAGATTATCAAATTTTTATAATTTTTATTTATGTACAATTTGAGTTATTAACCTTTAAAAATATGTCTTGGACGACGTGAAATGCAAAAATGGTGCATTTAAAAGAGAACAGAGGAAGTATACTACTTCCGTTCTTGAAAGTTTTTTTTATGTTTAATAATGTGCTATTATTCACACAGAGACTTTCATTTAAAGTTTTATCATAGTTATACAAGTTAAAATATAGTCAAAAAAGATCTTGTTAGATTCGTCTCTTCGTGTAGTTTTTAAATTTCAAACTTTTAGAATTTTTCTTTGTACCGAATTTAAGTTATTAATGGTTTAGAATATGCATTGGACTGCTTGAAAAGTGGGTCCGTAAAAATGTTTGAATACGGAGGAAATATATACTTTAAAAAAAATTAAGAAATTGGATCTCACACTTGTATATATAGATATAGATAAATAACATATGAAATCGAAAATAGCCAGTAGTCGATCTCTCAACGATAAATTTAAAAGTTAAGACTTAACCAATATAGAAAGCGCCCCCTTCAGCAATTATATGTTAATTAAGTTCAACGTAATTCATAACTTATATGCTGAATTACAGGTTGTACTGCATATATATTCATTTTATGCAAAGTTTGATAAAAAAAAATAAAAGAATGTAATATTATTTGAATAAATTTAAATATTATGAGTAAAATATAACTTTAACTTAAAAAAAACAAAACAAAACAAAACTAGTGTTTCTTTCAATAAATTAAATATAATTTTGTTTTTTGATGAAAAAAATAAAAAATAAAAGTACGTAATATTATTTGAATAAATTTAAATATTATGAGTAAAATACTTCCTCCGTTTTTTTAAGTGTAATGCTTCTCAATTGCATGTATGTCAATACACATTTTAAACTATTATTAATAACTCAAATTCGGTATAAGAAAAAATTTTAAAAATAAACTAGAAGATGAGACGAATCCAACAAAATCTCACTTGACTATATTTTTTCTTGTATAACTATGACAAAAATAGAAGTCAAAGTGCTACAATGAACAGTAAAAAAATTCAAACTGTTACACTTTAAAAAATACGGAGGGAGTATAACTTTAATTTATTAAAAAAAACCAGTGTTTCTTTCAATAAATTAAATATAATTTAGTTTTTTGATGATTTTTTTTAATTTTTTTATTTTTATAAACATAGAACTAGGGGTGGGTCGGTACGGTATACCGAAAAAAATTCGCCGTACCGTATATCGTACCGAACTTTACGGTATGAAAATTTTCATACTGTTGCCGTACCGAACCTTTCGGTATACAGAAATTTTCGGTATGAAATATTTCCATACAGTTGCCATACTGACATTTCAGTAAGTTCGGTATATACCGGTATGCCGAACACCGGCATACCGGTATCGCAGTATATACCGACGTACCGAGTATTCGCTACATACTGACATACCGGTATTGCAGTATATACCGACATACCGAACATTTTCTATATACCAGCATATCAGTATTGCAGTATATACCGGTATCGCGGTATATACCGACATACCGATACCGCGGTATATACCGAAGTTCGGTACAGTAACGGTATACCGCGGTATCAAAAAATTTATACCGTTATCGTACCGAAATCTTACGGTACGGTATCACGGTATGATAAAATTACGGTATACCGAAAATTTCGGTATTTTCAGTATTTTTCGATACAATATGTGTGGTATGCGGTATATTCGATATTTTTCTCCAGCCCTACATAAGTACATATAACTCACAAAGACGACAAAGATGGAAAAAGAAAAATTAATTAAACAGTACTTGATGATTTAGACATTGGAAGCCCAAATTTATCTTGGGCATACTTTCGAAGCCCAAAAACCCAATAATAGCTACACGGGAGACGCCTTTCCTGCCATAATTTTCTAACTAATCAGTTATAGTAGTATGATGATGATAATTACAAAAATCCTCCATGGCGGCATTTGGATGGTTTCTAGTTATCTATTGCTCATAACAAGGACAGCCATTCATCCATACATGATGTTTACCTGCTTTTCCTTCTGCCTCTGCAAACTCCAACCTCCAACTTCTCCTTCCAATTCGTACTACATTAGCCGTCACCCGCAAATATAGTTCTTACACCACATATACATATATATCTACCCCCCATATCCCCATACCAGGTCCAACCACAACCCTCCAAAACTACTACATCTTCTTCCTTAAGAAGATCGAAAAAGCAAAACAAAAGCAAGGGAGGGGCTACGAATAAGAGGAGAGAAAATGGGGCACAAAGGAGAGGAGGAGGGAGTGATGGCTACTGACTTTTTCTGGTCGTATACAGATGAGCCACACGCCTCACGCAGACGCCTGATCCTCTCCAAATACCCTCAGATCAAACAGCTCTTTGGTCCAGACCCCTTTGCTTTCCTCAAGGTCGTGTACCTTCAATTTCTCCACTTTGGAATGCAATTTGGGCTTTCAGATCGTTACAAGTTATTACCTTTGAATTTTTTTACGATGTTGAAAATAATGATGATCTAGGGTTTCCAAATTTTGATCCTGTGGTTCCAAAATTGATTCTTGATCCATTGCATTGCGCTTAATTTTTTGGATTTTTGTGTTAATGTTGCTAATGTGTAATCTTTCTGGATTGTTTTTGTACCCTTGTTTTGTGCAGTTCGCTTTTGTTTGATTAGGGTTTTTCGGTTCTACTATAAAAAAGACGTCTTTAATGTTTTAAACTTTATTCACAGGAGGTTGAAATGTGTAATCTTTAATAGTAATTCAGACCACGACATTGTTTTTGGGTGTGGTTTGGGTGCATACACCTTCACATGCAGAATTTATGTATGTGACTGGGAGATATGTTTTATGTGATGGGAGAGATGTTTTATGTGATGGAAGAATATTTTGTGGGTGTGTGATGGATTAATACGTGATGTGAGAAATGTTGTATGTGATGGGAAAAATATCATATGTGATGTATGCATATGCATACTACTCAAGAGGTTGCACCGTAGCCGGATTGATTTTTTCTAATCCAACATACAATCCTTTTACAAAATCGCAGATTTCTGCAGTCGTATTGATCCAGATTTGGACAGCAGCCCTCCTCCACAATGCTAGTTGGTTGCACATCCTAACAGTATCCTACTTTTTCGGTTCGTTCCTCAACCACAACCTCTTCCTGGCGATCCACGAGCTCAGCCACAACCTCGCCTTCTCAACCCCCGTCTACAACCGATGGCTCGGTATATTCGCCAACCTCCCCATCGGCATCCCCATGTCCGTCACATTCCAAAAGTACCACCTCGAGCACCACCGCTACCAAGGCGTGGACGGACTCGACATGGACGTGCCGAGCCAGATCGAAGCCAAACTCGTCCGAAACGCGGTTACAAAATCAATTTGGGTCGTGTTCCAGCTCTTCTTCTACGCCCTGCGCCCTCTATTCCTGAAGCCCAAACCCCCGGGCTTGTGGGAGTTCGTCAATTTGACGATCCAAGTCGCCCTCGATGCTGGTTTGGTATATTTCTTTGGGTGGAAGTCTTTAGGGTATTTGATCCTGTCCACGTTCGTCGGAGGGGGAATGCACCCGATGGCCGGGCACTTCATCTCGGAGCACTATGTGTTCGGGAAGGATACGGATCAGGAGACGTATTCCTACTACGGGCCGTTGAATCTCATGACTTGGAGCGTGGGGTACCATAACGAGCACCATGACTTCCCTCGGATTCCCGGGAGCAAGCTGCACAGGGTGAAGGAGATCGCGCCGGAGTTTTACGACGATTTGGATGCGTACCGGTCGTGGAGCCAGGTGATCTACATGTACATTATGGACAGGACCGTCGGGCCGTTTAGCAGGATGAAGAGAAGTGTTTCATCCAGCAAGGCCAATATGAAGAAATCCGAATAGGCTGGTTTTTGTTGTTTTATTTTTTTTTACTACCTTTTTTTTTTTTTTTGGTTGTTGTGGTGTTGGCTGGTCTCATTTTTGTTCCTGGATTCAGGTTGTGTTATGTATTGGTCGATTTGTTTGGTAGTTATCGATTAGACACAATTGTAGTTTGTAAGAGGAGTTTGTGGTTGGGAAAATTAAAGTTAGTAGTATATCAATTACCCTTTTATATATGTTGTGTGGCGACTTCCGGCTTTCCATGCACCCCAAAAACCTTCACTTTTTCGTTTCAAAATCTTTAAGTATATGTCATCGTGAAATTAAAACAAGTTGGATAGAAAGCTTATAGTAGTATTTGATAAAGCTACTCGGCTCGTACGTGATCGTGAAATTTGTCATTTGCCTTCTGGCTTTTGGCATATTATATGGACAATATTGCATGCCATGTAGTATATGGGCTGAGGCCCAGCCCATTAAGAAATTGGGCTTTGAAATGTGGAAAAAGCAATGGGGGGTGGGTGGTGAGTGGGGACAGTGATTGTCGTTTTGGTTGGGAAAGGAATGAAATGAATGGAGAGTAGTAATACCGGATTTGGGTGACGCAAGGAATCTTGAGGGTTTGAATCTTGTGGGCAATTTGTTGTTTTTCGCGCAATTATAATTATAAATTTATAATTGTTCATCGTCGTTATCTTCCAAAAAGAATTAGGCATTGTCGTTACCGGGCTGAATAATGTTGACTTACATGCGTGGGACTGGGGCCCGTGACCGTCACGTGATCTGACTCGCAAATTTGGCCTTTTGGCTTTTATTTCTCATGCATGCACGCGGCCATCGGATGCTACTGGTGCTTGCTGGTATCTTCTCTACACATTCCAGAGACTTCACTCATTCCCAATTGATTTTAATCACACTACTGGGCTGCTAGGCTTATTTCTTTGGCGTATCCGATATTCTGAGATCATATTAGATCTAGACTAATTTCTCAAAAATCTGATCAACAACGAATATGGTTGATTCTCCTAAAACTCTTAACCCATTATATACTGTACAATGGAATATAAAATAAAGACCTATTATAATATTTAAAGAAATTACCAGTATTTTTCTCTTTTCTTTTTTCTTTTTAAATTTAGATATTGAAACTCTGAGTGTGAGATGGATATTCAAATCATACCAATACCACAGTTCATAAACCTTTAAAAATAATTTCTGTCATGTTTAATAGATAAAAATTCCTTCCCAAATTATACTCATAAGTAAAGTTTATCTACATTTTTTAATTTGATTATAAAGAAAAAGCTAATTTGTGAAAACTTGTTCGTCTAATAAGTGTGAGATGGACCAGCATATAGTAATCATTTTTTTTTTCGGGGGAAGTATATAGTAATCATTCAAACACACTAATATACTAGTAGTTTCAGTTTCAGAACAATAAGATTCATAAAGGTGAGATGCTTTTAATTAATATACGCTATTAGTTATCAATCACATTCAACAAACACAATACTATAAATTATCCTTGTTTGTGATAATTATAACCCCGCCCCCGTCCTCAAGTGTACGAGGCCCGAGTCATAAGGAATCTTAAAAATTTCTTAATTTTTTATTAGTATAAAGTTATCATCAGTAAGTAGCAAGTACTATTGGGATGGGACTTAACTCAGGTAGTTAAGTCCCTTAACTTCGAATGGAAGGTTGGAGGTTCAATCTCCACCGGCCCCCTATCTTTCCCTTTTATTCCCTTTGTAATTTGTATGGCATGGGCTCCCACCACCTCTTCCTAGCCTGTAGGTTGTTGAGCAAAAAAATTCAGTAAACAGTTATTGTTTTAAGTTTTACATTCGTGAGCGGTGAGTTTGCCAGTCTTATTAATTATTACTATTATCCTTCTCTTCTCTTTTAAACATTGACACAGTGTATGAGAATTCAACCCATATTATAAAATAATTATAAAAAAAAATTAGAAAAAGGAAAAAATAATAGGGGACGAATGAGGAATTGAATCTCCAACCATAAAGTTAAAAATCTTGACCATTAAACCAAATCCTTACCCACAATTATTACTATTATCCTTGTATGCAGGGGCTTTATTATTTATTTATCTTATGTAATATACAAATGCATGCACCTAGCATAAGACGTTGAATGTCTTCTATACTTGATGAAGAGAATTCTAATTTGACTTGCTAGATGACTATTGCATGCATGCACCCTTTTGATCTTGGGGACTAAGGAAACGCACTCCTCTTGCCACGCATCAAGAACTCATTAGTCATCAATATAGTGTTGAATGTAAAGCAAGTCCCCTTAGCCTATATATATCCCTTGTTGTAACACTTGATCAATTAATTAGAATCAATTACTTCATCTCATCTCTCTCTGTCCATTTCGATATCTATGTCCCTTTTCATTTTACTTGGCCTGAGCAATAGTATTCACTACACACACTATTTCATCCTTACCTTTCAATCGTCTCTCAAATATATCATACATCTCTTTTAAATATTATCCGCAACACATTATCAGCACGACTGCTGTTGGAGTTTGCCGTTCCTATCGAAGTTCCGTTTGAGTGCTGTTGGCGTTTGCCGTTCCTGTCGAGGTTCCGTTCAAGTTTTGTTAGAATTCCAGTTCATACCGGGGTTCTGCCAAAATTTTCCAAACTCACAAGAAAAATCAGTTGGGTAATAAATCTCTACTATTTTCTATACAAATATGGCTAATCTTTCCAAACAGGAGTTTGTACCATTGGCTGTTTCCGGGCGAAACTATATATCCTGGGCCAGGGATGTTAAAATGCATTTAGCATCTATGGGCCTTGGTGATACGATCGTTATGGGCAAAGATACAACTAGCTAGGAAAATCAAAGGCGATGATATTCTTATGCCACCATATCGATGAATCGCTGAAATGGCAATATGTCACACTGGATACCCCCTGGAGCTGTGGGAAAAATTGAAAGAAAGGTACGATCACCTGAACGATCGTATGGGGAGTACGATCACCTGAACGATCGTATTGCCCAGTGCACGTGACGAATGGCTTAATCTACGTATGCATGACTTTAAAACAGTCCAGGAGTATAACTCTGCCATGTTCAGAATCACATCCCAGCTAAGGCTATGTGGTGAAAATATCACTGAAAGTGATATGCTTGAAAAGACTTACTCCACTTTTCATGCTACAAATATGCTTCTGCAGCAACAATACCGCTAAAGGGGTTTTACAAAATACTCTGAGCTAATCACCTGTCTTCTATTAGCTGAACAGAGAAATGAGTTGCTGCTTAAGAATCATGAATCCAGGCCGCCAGGTGCCCGCCCATTCCCTGAAGTGAATGTGGCTTATGCTGAAAGTTCAAGGCGTGACCGCCAACCAACAAAATATCAAAATCGTGATCGCAAACAAAATCGGGTTGAGCCGTACAGGCACAATGAAAATCAGAAAAAGCCCCAAAATGATAGAAATCGTCGGTACAACGATAAAAGGGCTTATAAACCCCAGAAGAGGTTTAATGCCAAGAAAACCACTACTATGATGAAAAATGCAGCCGTTGTGGGATCAAAGGCCACTGGTCCCGTATATGCTGCACTGCTAATCACCTGGCTGAATTGTATCAAGCCTCAGCTGAAGGCAAAGGGAAGGCCAAAGTTGAAACTAATCTTGTAGATCACGATGATACTTTTGATGATGTATTAAATGATGACACCACGCACTTAGATGCTGATGATTTCGTTGAGCACAATGATAGTGCCAACTAACTAGCGGCCCTATGTATTTTAAATACTATATGTATTTTGCTTAGTACTTCCCATTTTGTACCCCCGAAATATTATATATTTTGTTATGATATTTATTTCCTTTCAATGAATATTATTCTGATAATTGTTCTTTTTACCTTCTTGAAAAGATATGGATGCCAAACAAAACAAAACAGAGGATAAAATATGTCTTATTGACAATGCTACTACACACAGCATTTTAAAAGGCAAAAGCCATTTTTCTCACCTGAAGATGAGAAAAACTACTGTTAGCACTATTGGTGGTATTTCAAATGTGATTCAAGGCTCTGGAAGAGCTATCATCTTTCTCCCAAAAGAGACAAAAATAGTGATTGAAAATGCCCTATTTTCGACAAAGGCTCGAAGAAACTTGTTGAGTTTTCATGATATTCGAAAGAATGGGTATCACATTGAAACAATAAATGTGGAAAATACTGAGTATCTTTTGATTACTCAAGTTGTTAATGGAAAGAAATCCATCAAAGAAAAATTGCCATCATTATCCTCTGGCTTATACTATGCAAAGCTAAGTGCCACTGAAACATATCATCTGATAGACCTGAAGTCTACTGGTAATTTTATTACTTGGCACGATCGGCTTGGGCATCCTGGCAGCGTAATGCTGAGATGAATAATTGAAAATTCAAATGGTCATTCCTTGAATAATCAAAGGATATTGAATTCAAATGAATTCACTTGTGCTGCTTGCTCTCAAGGCAAATTGATAACAAGGCCATCTCCAGCCAAAGTGAGAACTGAATCTCCTGCATTTCTTGAAAGAATTCAAGGCGATATATATGGGCCTGTAGATCCACCATGTGGACCATTCAAATATTTTATGGTGCTAATTGATGCATCATCACGATGGTCACACGTTTGCTTATTATCAACTCGCAACATGGCATTTGCAAGATTACTTGCACAAATTATTAAATTGCGAGCTCAATTTCCGGATCATCCGATAAAGAAAATTCGCCTTGATAATGCTGGAGAATATGCATCATATGCATTTGATGATTACTGCATGTCAATTGGAATCACAGTGGAACATCCTGTTCCCTATGTGCATACACAAAATGGCCTTGCTGAATCGCTCATTAAACGAGTACAATTAATTGCTAGACCATCATTGATGAGATCTAAGCTCCCCGTATCTGCTTGGGGATATGCCGTACTACATGCATCAACACTTGTAAAAATAAGGCCGACAAGTTATAATTGTTACTCCCCTATACAAATTGTATCTGGGAAAGAGCCTAATATATCCCACTTGCGAATTTTTGGGTGTGCGGTTTATGTGCCAATTACGCCACCCCAACGCACTAAAATGGGACCTCAAAGAAGGTTGGGCATCTATGTCGGGTTTGAATCACCCTCAATTATTAAATATCTTGAGCCAACAACGGGTGATCTATTTACTGCAAGATTTGCATACTGTCATTTTGACGAAACTCTTTTCCCGGCATTAGGGGGAGGAAAAGATCAACTGAAAAAGGAAATATCTTGGCAAAGTCCATTTGATTTGCTCGATCCTCGTACAAGGCAATGTGAACTTGAAGTTCAAAGAATTGCTCATTTACAGAAAATTGCAAATGAATTGCCTGATGCATTCAATGATGCTGCAAAAGTTACTAAATCATACATTCAAGCAGCAAATGCACCAGCTAGAATAAATGTCCCAGAAGGACAAATACCAAGTGCAAATGAACCTACTGCACGCCTGAAGCGTGGTAGGCCTTTGGGTTCCAAGAATAAAAATCCAAGAAAGAAAAGGATTATACAATCAGGTGAAAACTTGATAAATGATCAAACACCTGAACAAGTTATTGATAGAAGTTCAACTCCTGAAGAGGTTGACGCTGAAGATAGTAACCCAGATGAAAATGAAGTTATTGAAACTTCATTCAATTATATCAATACTGGAAAGTGTTGGGACCGAAAGGATACAAATGTTGATAATGCTTTTGCATACAACGTTGCATTTGATATAATGGAAAATGACGAGGATCCTGAGCCTAAATCAGTTGATGAATGTCGGCGAAGAAATGATTGGCCAAAATGGAAAAATGCGATCCAGTCTGAATTAGACTCACTGGCTAAAAGAAAAGTTTTCGGACCAATAGTCCAAACGCCAGAAAATGTGAAGCCAGTTGGGTATCGATGGGTATTCATGAGAAAACGAAATGAAACCCACGAAATTCTCAGATATAAAGCAAGACTTGTAGCTCAAGGTTTTTCCCAAAGACCGGGTGTTAACTTTGAGGAAACATATTCCCCATTCATGGATGGGATAACCTTTCGATATCTTGTGAGCTTTGCAGTACATGAAAAACTTGATATGCGTCTAATGGACGTTGTTACTACTTATCTTTATGGCTCCCTTGAAAATGATGTCTATATGAAAATCCCTGAAGGATTCAAAATGCCTGAAGCATGTAAATCAAAATCAAGAAATGCTTACTCTATTAAATTACAGAAATCTCTGTATGGGCTCAAGCAATCTGGACGCATGTGGTATAATTGTCTCAGTGAAAGCCTAACAAAAGAAGGTTATATTAATGACCCTATTTGTCCATGTGTTTTCATAAAGAAAAATGGGTCAAAGTTTTCAATAATTGCAGTATATGTTGATGATCTCAATATAATTGAAACCCCCGAAGAGGTCCAAAAGGCTGTTGAATTCCTAAAAAAGGAATTTGAGATTAAAGATTTTGGTAAAACCAAATATTGTCTTGGTTTACAAATTGAACATATTGAAAGTGGTGTTTTTGTCCACCAAACAGCTTACACCAAAAGAGTGTTAAAGCAAATTCTAATGGAAAAGGCTCATCCGCTAAGTACTCCAATGGTCGTCAGAGCACTTGATCCAGAAAATGATCCATTTAAACCAAAGGGAGAAGATGAAGAAGAACTTGGCCCTGAAGTGCCATATCTAAGTGCAATTGGTGCATTAATGTATCTTGCAAATAGCACTCGACCTGATATATCGTTTGCTGTAAATTTACTTGCACGATTTAGTTCATCTCCCACTCGACGACATTGGAATGGTATAAAGCATATATTTCGCTATCTCCAAGGAACAATTGATCTTGGGTTGTTATATTAAAAAAATTCTCAAAATGAATTGCGTGGCTTTGCCGATGCTGGATATTTATCTGATCCACATAAAGCCAAATCTCAAACTGGCTATGTCTTTACTT
This sequence comes from Hygrophila difformis, assembly GCA_030278955.1. NCBI lineage: Eukaryota > Viridiplantae > Streptophyta > Magnoliopsida > Lamiales > Acanthaceae > Hygrophila > Hygrophila difformis. The sequence goes on from JAOANR010000007.1 coordinate 18,692,585, forward strand.
GTGGAGGAACGGTAATTTCTTGGAGATCAATGAAGCAGACTTTAACTGCAACTTCCTCCAATCATGCTGAAATATTGGCAATTCATGAAGCCAGTCGAGAATGTATTTGGTTAAGATCAATGACCCATCATATCCTGAAGAATTGTGGGTTAATATCCGAGGAAAAGCTTCCCCAACAATACTATATGAAGATAATACAGCTTGTATAGCTCAACTAAAAGGGGGATATATCAAAGGAGATAGAACAAAACATATTTCACCAAAGTTCTTCTACACTCATGATCTTCAGAACAATGGTGAAATCAATGTGCAGCAAATTCGATCAGACAATAATTTAGCGGATCTATTGACCAAGGCATTGCCGACCGCGACGCTCGAGAAGCTCGTGAACAGAATTGGAATGCGGCGGCTAAAGAATCTTCAATGATGCACAAAACAGGGGGAGCAATGAATACAAGAATATTGTACTCTTTTTCCTTCACTAGGATTTTTTCCCATTGGGTTTTTTCCTAGTAAGGTTTTAACGAGGCATGTTCTTTGTATCGAAGACATTCAAGGGGGAGTGTAATATACAAATGCATGCACCTAGCATAAGACGTTGAATGTCTTCTATACTTGATGAAGAGAATTCTAATTTGACTTGCTAGATGACTATTGCATGCATGCACCCTTTTGATCTTGGGGACTAAGGAAACGCACTCCTCTTGCCACGCATCAAGAACTCATTAGTCATCAATATAGTGTTGAATGTAAAGCAAGTCCCCTTAGCCTATATATATCCCTTGTTGTAACACTTGATCAATTAATTAGAATCAATTACTTCATCTCATCTCTCTCTGTCCATTTCGATATCTATGTCCCTTTTCATTTTACTTGGCCTGAGCAATAGTATTCACTACACACACTATTTCATCCTTACCTTTCAATTGTCTCTCAAATATATCATACATCTCTTTTAAATATTATCCACAACATCTTAGTATTAAAAATAAAGTTTGCTTTTGTTGTCCTCATCCTATGGGTTTGGCAGCAGACTACCACTCCTTTTGTTTTCTTTTTTTTTTAAACATTGACATTTATATATCAACAAAGATGTGTTGAAACCCAAGCCATACAAATTATAAACAGTGATAAAGGAGAGAAATAGGGAGCCAAGAGGTAATCGAACATCAACCATAAGATTGGAAGTCAATGAACACGACCGCTTGAGTCAAGTCTCCATTCCAAATAAACTCCACTCTTAAATTCCGATATCAATCTCAAATTTGTAAAATATATACGAATATAAATAAATTTTAAGTGAACAAAAGAAAATGTATATTGAAAATATGTTTAAATAATTTAAAATTTTAAGTAATATTTTCAAACTAAAATATTTATGTTTTAAAATATAAAAAATTTAAATTTATAAAATAAAATTAGTATAAAAATAAGTGTATATAAAAAAGACAATTTAACAATAAAACCTCAGGTTTTGGTTGGCAAACATGTTTAAAGTCTATGGAGAAATATTCATTGCGGGGCTGTGGATAATCTGGAAAGAAAGATGTCGTAGGGTTTTCCAAGGTGCAAATGCAAAGATTCAAACTGTGATGCGTCAGATTTCTTACATGTATGAAGAGATGAGAAGGAAGCAGGTAGAGAATGGCCATCAGACCATATATCCACGCATGGTTTGTTGGAACATGGGGGTGGCAGGGTGTCTTCTTGCATTCCGATGGTTCAAGAATTGATGGACTGGCCAGAGCAGGATTTGGGGCGGTGGTGAGGGATCAGACAGGCAGGTGGATGAGAGCTGTCAAAGGTTTCCTTGGAGATGTTTCTATACTACAGGCAGAGATGGAGGGCGTTCTGGGTGGCCTGGAATATGCCAAGAAACTGGGAATTACTGCTATCTACTGTCTGTGTGACTCGGCGGAAGCGGTCCGGTTGATTAATATGCCAAGATCTCGGTCTCATGCAATGGCTGCACAATTGCTACAGATTGATGACTTGAAGTCTTCCTTCAAACATTGTTTCTTTGGGCATATATGGCGGGAAGGAAACTCCGTTGTGGACTATCTTGCACATATAGGGGTGGACAGTGAGGCATTTTATACGACCTGGGCCTTTCCACCGGATGCGGTTAAGAGCCTTTTGGAAGCAGACTCAAATGGCACGTGGTATCCACGGTATTAGGTGTAGAACTGTGCAGGTAGACAGATTTTGTAGCTTGGGAGGTTGGCTTCTGTTTTGAGTTGCCATGTTAAACTTCTAGCCCTATAGGGCTGTTCGAGCAAAAAAAAAAAAAAAAAAGAGACCGAAAGATGGTTGGTTATTAAGACTGCTAGTTCTTTGAGTGATTCCTACACAAAACCAATAACAATAATAATAATAATAATAATAATAATAATAATAATAATAATAAAGAAGAAGAAGTATGTAAAATTAAATACACTACACCATGATAGGAATCTGAAGATGTAGCGATGAATTGATAGGGAACAGAATATGGGGACTTCAGCATGTCATTATAATATAATGTCTACTGTCTACTTGAACATGTCATTGGACATTGAATTACCTAATTAGATTAGTGCTTCAACAATTAGTTGGTCGACACGACACCTACCAATTCCGCAACACTGTTCACAGTTATACTATTAAATTAGAAATATTAATTAATGACTAGTTCGATCCACCTTAATTCATTCTCAAGAATGACTTCAAAATCAACTTCTATTTCTCTACCTTCAAATTTCAATGATGTAACACCAATACAATTAATTTACCCAATACATTCACATCCATTTCTTTTCTTTTTAGGAATTTGGGTTTGCCGGTTTGGCTATTTATAAACTTCTAATCTAATTCCTAACATTCAAGTTAGACGTTTACAAAAAAACCTTGAGCTTCATGTAATTATTATAATTTTTTTTTAAAAAAAAAAATTCTTATATATATACCCCGCATAGAGTGGATTGTGAATATATGCATTCATTATAAAATAATGATGCATTCATCAGCACTACTAATTAATTTGCATCTTATAAAATACGCAATTTGATAGTATATATGCAATACACAATTTGATCATATTTTTGTGGCTAACAATATACAAATACAAATGTACTACATTTTTCTTTTTTATATATAAACATATGACTTTTTTTTTTTTTGTTGTCAGGGTAAAGATGGGCCAGAGTCTATTTATTAATAGAATTGCTGCATACTCCATCCATTTCAAAATAAGTGTAACATAAGGAAATGACACGGAATATAATGAAATGAACAAAAGTGCTTTAGTGGAAATTTTATACCTTTAAAAGCATTCTATATATGGTAATGTAACATTTATTATGAAACACCCACGAAGGAAAAAGTGTAACACTTAAAACGAAAAGGATGAAGTATATATTATACGCCGTTTTTATCATCTCTTAAGGCATCATTTGCAATCTCGGGAAGTCTCACTAGCTAGTTGTTCAACCCCAAATGCCGGAATTTGGTCTCGTAAAAGGTAGTCATCAGCCATTCAGCCGCACGGTTGCTTTCCCGTGGTATTGCTCGGAAGGTGATCGATCTCCAAATTCCATTTGGCCATTTCCTTGGCCTGGGCTATAATGCAGATATGAAGGCCTTCCAAACCATAATCATCGTTTATAATACTATCATTAACGTCTTGATTGTTTTGTTTTTACGTACTCCACCAGTCGTCCAATTTCCATTCGAATCCCCGAGTAATCCACCTGCGTTACATGTGTCGCCTATACTACAAGAAAAAATATTTTTTGCGACGAACATTTCCGAGGACTAGTCCTCGCTTTCTTAGAGTTTCCGAGGACTAGTCCTCCCTTTTCTGTCCACGGTGAAATCTCCCTAGCAATATACTAATCGAGGACCTTTCCGAGGACTACTGTTCCGACCACATTTCCGATGACTAGTCCTCGGAAATTGACCGTGTTGGACCCGGTTCTTGCTACCTGTTTATCCGATAAGAAGTCCTCGGATATGTGGTCGGAAATATTTCCGAGGACTAGTCCTCCGTAAAAGTCCTAGGTAATTCGGGTTAATTTCCCGAACTAATATACAAAATTTCCGAGGAGTAACCTAGTTACTCTTCTCGGTAAATTTTCCAAGTAATTGTCCTCGGAAAGGTCCTCGGAAAAAAATTTCCCCGGTCTCATTGCAGCCTGTTTTCGCACCTCCAGAGCCACCTATAATCAACAATATCCAAAACATGCAATCATATACACGAGAACACAAATTAGCCAATAAAAAAACATCCATTCAACAACATTTATCCCGTGTTCGACATTCAACAACTACAACACACAACTACGGCAATGTAACACAAATTTCATAAGTCTTGACATCAACATAAACTTCATAATACGTCATAATCAAATCCTAAGACATGGCATCAGAGTCATCACCATCAGGGCCTTGTTCCGGGCCTCTATGACCACGCGAGGGAGAAACTTCTTCTTCAAGGGCTTTCAATCGTGCAATGAGTGCTTGGAATTCTTCATGGCTGACGATCTGAGGGGCGGGTGGTGCAGCCGGTCGTGGGGGATAGGGAGGAGCTGGACGTCGAGCAGTCTTCCGAGCCCCTGGTAATGCAATGTCGTCAGCTAACGACCCAATACCATATATACGCTGCTGGTGGTTCTTCCCACCACTAGCAGCGTAGTATGCAGCATTCGGGTCTACCTCCCCTTGTTGTGTCGCATCTCCTGTGAAGCTACCTGAAATTTTTTCTGTTGGACATAACAATTTACACAAGTATTAGAACCAATTCTAATAGACAAGGCCCAGTTACACATTAATTATGAACAATTTAAAGACATATGAAAATATGTACAATTAATTACATTATAAGTTTACATACCTCCAGATTCTCTGCCTTCTCCGTGATATAAGTATAATCTTTCTTGTACTTATGAGTTTTCGCAAATACCTCAAAATGCGTCGGCGCTTTTCCTTCAATCGTCTTTGAAATAATATAATATAATGTGAATAGGCAAATTAATCGGAAGTGAAATCTTTCAATTATTTTTAAACAAATAAGAAGTTATCACTTGAATATGCAACTGAAATAATCTACTAGCATACCAGTTTTTCCGCAACCTCAGTGTGTGAGCGAGAACGTGCTGTGTGAGTTGGCTTTGCAGGTGCCGTGGGGTCGCCGCCACGTCGATTCTTCTTATTCCTCGCATACAGCTCTTTCTTCTCATCTGAGTCCCAAACCCGACACCACGACTGCCAATGCTCGTCACTCATCCCAGCGGGCTTCTTCCTCTTGTTCCGAACCTCCGATGTCCAATCAGTGTATCTCTCCTGCAGCTTCGATGCCCAGTGCTGCCTTATCTGAGGGTAATACTCATCCTCAAATATGATTGATGAATGTTTAATAATATAAATTGTGTTATCTAATTACGTTTAAATCACTAAAAGTATAAAATTTGAATAATCCTTAACTTCAAACGCCACAGCAGAATTGCTTAAAGGAGTTCTATACATTCGGGTTGTTGCAGAGTTCTATACAGTAAGAATTCTTTGAACAGGAAAACAGATTCAACAAGACAAACACATTAATTCGTGAAGCTAATCATATTCACATTGGCATTCTGCAAATCATCCCCATTTTCCTGGATTCCACAACCTAGTTGACCAAATAGTGATCCCAACTTCTCAATGACTAATTGCAGATTCCTTCTCAAGAGGTTAAAAGACTAAAAAATAAATAAAATGTTGAAGATGCCTACCAAGTAAGATATACTATATTAAAAAAATCCAACTTTATTGACAATCGTAATGCTGATGCATCCCTGAAATCGAACTAATTTCCCGACAGGTTTGACAACACAGTGCGGCAAAGAAAAATACCTCAACAAATGGAGATGCAAAGAGGGAGTAGAGGAGAATACTCCATACCTGCGCGCGAGGAAGGTCGTCGACGTCGAGAGCGAGGCCAACGGCGAGGGCGAGTGGTCGGAGGCGGGGGCAGAGCGCCGGCGAGGGAATCCTCTCGGAGGTGGGTGTCGCTCGTCGGGACGGAGGATGGAGAAAAAATGGCGCTGTCAATAATGTGAGAAGAGGGAAAAAAATAACCTAATTTACAGAACCTGTTTCCGAGGACTACTCCTAGGAAAAGATCCTTGGTTGTAATTCCGAGGACTAGTCCTAGGTTTTGTACTCGGTAATTTTAGACCCGGTTCAGCCTCGTATTCCTGGTCCGTGTTCCTTGATCTTGTACTCGGAAATGTCCTCGTAAATCTAGACCCGGTTAAGTCTCATTGACCCGATCCGTAAACCTTGGACTAGTCCTCGGAAAAGTCCTCGCAAACGTCCCCGTATACTCTCCTCGTCCCACATTTTTTACATTCCGAGGAGATCCCATCGGGCCATGTTTTCCGAGGACTAGTACACGATTTTGTCCTCGGAAATCAGGCTTTTTCTTGTTGTATACTATATATTGTGTTGCAATTGCAATTGGCATTGATACGTTCCCTATAGGCCAGGTTTTTCCCATCGAACCCTCTACAACCCCATGACAATTGGTCATATTGTTGATTAGTTCCTGCATGCCCTCTGGAAGATATCTTCGATCGCTTGATCTTCCAGTGCACAGCCTCCCATTCAACTCTTTCATGCCCGTATATAGAATTCGCAACATCGGGATTCCACATAATTATATGAAATTTTAAATTCTAATGAGTAATATTTTTATAGAATTAAAAAGCCTAAAATGCATGAAAAATAAAGGAGATCCATAAAATTTTAAATACCTTTTTACAAAATAACAAACTAAAGCGAATTACAACTTCTTGTAGATTTTCAACTTTATCTTTAAATTCAATAATTCTTTTTTTTTTTTTTTGGCTGAACATCCTATACAGGATATGAAAATAGTGGTGAGAGCTCACGCCACACAAATTACAAATAGACAAATAGAGAGGGATAGGGGGTCAGGTGGCGAGAAACGAACTCCCAACCTGAAGGTTGGAAATCAGGAGGGTTGACCAATTGGCCAAGCCCCCATCCCCATAGTTCATCATTTGAAATGTTTTAATTAATTTATTTATTAAAAAATATGCAGAAATACAATTTCATTTTTCAATGAACTCCGGAAAATAATTAAATATATATATATACTTCCTACCACTGTTTATTGGAATGTTTTAACTCCAATTTTTATTATAGTTATACAAGTTAAAATATAGTTAAGTGGGATCTTGTTAGATTCGTCTCGTCTTATAGTTTTTAAATATCGAACTTTTAGAATTTTTACTTGTACCGAACTTGAGTTATTAACGGTTTAAAATGTGCATTGAACTGCGCGTAGAGGTGAGAATAGACCAGGCTACCCGACGGGGGCCTACGGCCTAGCGCTAGCCTACTGAAGGTCAGGCCAGGCCAGGCTTTTTTTATAAACAAGCCGGGCTCAGGCTATTTAGAAAGTCTATTTAGCTAAATAGGCCTAGGCCAGGCTTTCTAAAAAGTCTATTAGGCCTACCAGACCGGCCTATCTATCATTATTATTAGTGTGTTTATGTTTAGTACATATGAATGTGTAGTATTATTATTATTTTATGTAGAAGTATTATTAATTTATTACTATTAGTTTCTTAAAATATTTATAAGTTTTTCTCGCATATAAATAGTTGTAGATAACTTCCCCAAGTGCACAAATTCATGTCTTCAAACCTTATGATTACATCCGAACATATATAAAAGAATTTTAACTTAATTTTAAAATAGACTTATTCAGGCTTTTAAATGGCTTAAAAACCGACCTATTTAAATAAAAAGATCAGGCTTAGGCCTATAAGATAGGCCTATCAATGGTAATAGGTCAGCCTTGGGCCTTGAAAATTCAACGCATTTCAAGCCAAGGCCTAGCCCGGCCTACAACAAGAAAAAATCAATTTAGCGGCCTCAATCTGCAACCGCGCGAAAGAGGTCGCTAATCTGCGACCAATTTTGCCATCGGATTTCTTTTGTCGCAAAATGGCGACCGAAATTGCGACCCAGAAAGAAAACGACACCTTTTAGCGACTGCAAATTTGCGGTCGCAAATTTTCTCATTTTTCTATTTTTTTAAATGTTTTATAAAAAAATAAATACTCTAGCGACCGCACTAGCGACCTCAACGTGTGGTCGCTATATTTTCTACAATTTTTAAATTTCTTTTTATTACTTTTTAATATATATATATCCTTTTATTTAATTTTCAAATTAAGTTTTTTAATTTAGTTGATTAATATTTTTCTTTAAGCTTTTTAATTATTATATTTTATTTTTCTTTAAATACTCCATTTATTTTAATTAACTTAATTATAAATAATTATTTTATATAGTATATACAACATTATAATGAATAATTAAATTAATTTTATACTTCCTCCGTCTCACTATTTTTGTTACGGACTCACCCAGCACGTATGCCGATACACATTTTTAACGGTTAATAACTTAAATTGTGTACAACGAAAAGTTATAAAAAGTTAATTGTCTAAAACTACAAGAGTAGACGAATCTAACAAGATCTCACTTGACTATGTTTTTTCTTACATAGCTATGATAAAAAATTCGAATTAAAGTTAAACGGTAAATAGTGCCAAAAAACCATCTGTAACAAATATACTGAGACGGAGGTAGTAATTATTAAATAATATTAATTATATATTGAAATTTATTATTTTTAATTAAAATATTTTTTCATAATTCATTATTTTCTAATAATTAAATATTATAATATAATTAAATAATTATTACAATATCATTATTTATAATAATTATCTTTTAATAATAATATCATAATATAATTGAATAATTATTTTTTATTATTTTATAATTTATTATTTTATAATTATATTATATCTTTGAATCTTCTCTTTATGTTTAAATTTGATCGTGTAATTTATTATTTTTAATTGAAATATTTATTTTATTTACTCTTATATATATATTCCATATTTATTTTATTTTGAATTTATTATTGAATTTATTTCTATAAAATTTATTTTATTAAATTAATAATTTATTTTAATTAAATTTATTAAATTAATTAAAATAATTTATTATGTAAAATTTTTAATAAAAGAAATTTATAAAGTATATAATAAAAATAAATTAATTAATTATGAAACTATATTAAGTATTAATTAAATTAAATTCAAACAATTAAATTTACTTAAACTTTATTAAATTAATAATTAATATAATTTATTAAATAAATCAATACTAAATTTATTTTATTATTTATCAAATTTATTTTATTTAATTAGTTTATTATGTTTTAAATAAATATATAGTATGCATTACAATATAGAACATGAAACATGACTTAGCACAATGGCACAAATGCATGCATTCCTCTCTTTAACTAGGGTTTGAGGCTTCTTGCCTACAATTTGGAATTGAAATTGTGGAATTAATGGGTTGTGAGAGGGTGTGAGTTTGAGCCTGAGGGTCATCCAAAATTTTTTTTATTCTGAGTTTTTTAACGACCGCAATTTGCGGTCGCTAACGCAGTCGCTGATACAAAAAAAATAAAAAAATATTAAAAAAATTTGTTTTTCTTAGCGACCGCAAAAGTTGGTCGCTGAACCGGTCGCAAAAGCCTTGCGACCTAGCTTGCGGTCGCTGACAGCTTCGACCGCTTGACTGAGCGGTCGCCGCCCAAATTGTAACCAGCTCTCGGGAGGGCTCGAACCGCCCACCTCACTATCACCATTCTCAACCCTAACCAGCTTGGCTAAGTCTCTAACCAATCAATCATATTCCGCCATGTGTCCTATATAGTAAACCTTCCCAATTATATATATTGAAAGAATTTGCTGAAGAGAGGCCTCGACCCCGGGACGTCAATTAGATCCCTCGCGCGTGTGGCCATCTATGCACTTCATTTTTTTTTTTTTTAGGGATAAAATGTATTTGTTCCTTCAAACAATCATGACGATAAAGTCTTACAATGAACACTACTCTCCTTACACACCACAGTACAAGTCAGTATTAACCCTCAGGACAAAACGACAAGGAAATCTCATGGGCAAAGTCTCGTACATATCTGGCAGTTTTGAGTCAAAAATTTGAAACCAGGCTCTCATCGGACTTCATCCCCGAGACAGGAGGCTGCTCATATGGCATGTGGAAGAAACGCGACATTTGCAAAGCATTTCCTTTTCATCAAATTTACACATTTGGTCCTCTTCATCAAAGATCACATATGTATTATTCACCTTGACACTTCCATAAGGAAACTACAGCTTCACATTTCCCCTACATCAATGCACAAGTCCAATGTATCAAGCCATTCAAAGGGGCAAAACTAGGTTGATAAGGTTGGATCGTAGGACAGATTGGAAAAATGACAAGATGCAGCTGATCACTGGTGATGACACAAAAATATAAAAATCTGCTCCAGAAACAACAGCAGAAGGGTGGAAAGCAAAGCATGCACAAAGAACACCTGAGGCAGCCAAAAACAAAGCCGCTCCAACACTTTGTAAACCGCGGGCTCATTCCCCCCCCCCCCCCCCCCATTGGACACCTGACAGGAACCAATTTCAAAGAACACTCCGAAATGGACAAAGAGTATGTCTTTAGGAAGCAAACAGATAAGCGAAACACGTCCCCGACTACACACTCTCAACACATTTCAGTACTGATCACATTATTCTTTTCTTTTCTTTTTCTTCACTTTCTTCTCATCTATGCACTTCATGTTTCATGTCATTGTATGAAATATTATATATATAACCTATATAAATACATATATACATATAAATGTGTAAATTAGAAATTAAATTAAAATATAAAATAAAATTAAAATTATATTAATTAAAAAAATATAAAATTTCATTAATTAAATAGTAAAATATAAAATAAAATAATTAAATAAAAAAACCTTAAATCACTTAAGTAAATAAAATAATTAATAAGATCATTTTGAAATTAAGATAAATATAAATTAATATATAAATAAATATATAAATAATTAAATTATAAAATAAATAATTAATTAAATGGTTGAAATAAATAATAATTAAATTATAAAATAAATAATGCTCAAATGAAGGAATAATTAAATTTAAAAAATAATTAAAGAAACGTTTATTAAAAATAAAAAATAAAAAATAAAAAATGGAAAAAAATTTAGCGACCGACATTTCGGTCGGTAATGCGGTCGGTAAATTAAATTATTTTTTAAAAATATTAAAACTTTTAAAAAATTGAAGCGGGCGGTAATTCGGTCGGTATCACCGACGGAATTAAATTTGGTCGGTGGAGCGGTCGTCCGGAAATCGGGTCCACCATAACGGCTCTAAATTACCAACCGCATGTTGCGGTCGGTAAATCCGACCCGCAACATGTCGGTCGGTAATTTCGGTCGGTAAAACGCAATTTTCTTGCAGTGTTAGTTTATTATGTTTTAAATAAATATATTGTATGCATTACAATATAGAACATGAAACATGACTTAGCACAATGGCACAAATGCATGCATTCCTCTCTTTAACTAGGGTTTGAGGCTTCTTGCCTACAATTTGGAATTGAAATTGTGGAATTAATGGGTTGTGAGAGGGTGTGAGTTCGAGCCTGAGGGTCATCCAAAATTTTTTTTATTCTGAGTTTTTTAACGACCGCAATTTGCGGTCGCTAACGCAGTCGCTGATACAAAAAAAATAAAAAATATTAAAAAATTTTGTTTTTCTTAGCGACCGCAAAAGTTGGTCGCTGAACCGGTCGCAAAAGCCATGCGACCTAGCTTGCGGTCGCTGACAGCTTCGACCGCTTGACTGAGCGGTCGCCGCCCAAATTGTAACCAGCTCTATAGCGACCTACCTTTTGCGGTCGCTAGTGCGGCCGCTGAGGGGTTTTAGCAACCGCATAACCCTCTTAGCGACCGCACAGTGAGGTCGCTAAAACTAAAAAATCTTGTAGTGGCCTAGCATATTTCCACCCCTAACTGCGCGCTGCATGGGTACGTAGCAATTAAAACAAAACAGATGAAGTATATACCTAACATTGCTTAATTATATACTACTAAAAAAACGCAAAAAAATGCTATTTACATTATTTATACTCCCTTACCATTTTAAGTGGCCTCTTAAAAAGATATACTATATATATAATTTTAATATAAAATTTATCATATAATATAAAATTTTAATTTATCATATAATATGTTTTTATTTACTACAAGAATTTTTATTTTAGCGATCTAAAATTTTAATTGCAAAATCTAACATTCAGTTGCTAGCTAGTAAGGTCTGTGATTGAAATTATTGTTCTAAAATATTTGTACTAATTATGTCACCAAAAATATTTGTACTAATTATAAATAGAACTACTAACAATAATAGAGTTAATAAATAATAATTAATATTGCTATAATTTCATGCACTAATGCAGAAGAATGTAAAAGTTGGAAATAGAAATGGGAGAGTGACTGACTAATCTATAGATTGCAAACCACGTATATTTTTTAATGCATTCATACAAACCTAACTTTTATATACTCTTCTGATATATACAAGACAAATTATATTAAAATTAAGTTATAACTCAAAAATAAAAGTATTGGAAGAATGAAAACGGTGGGACAACATTACTATGAAAACATTAGTATTTATTATCCTCATATGAAGAATAAAAATATTATTATTAAAAATAAATGGCCCACCAGAAAATCCTATTTATAGAACAAAACAGAAAAGTGGGGTATCTTTTGTTTCTAGGTTCCACAACCACATGCCATTGGAATCTTTTTATTTAATTATTTTTATTTATTTTTATTTCAAACCCTAAAATCTACCAACCATTTTAGTTTGAGTGAATTGTGACTTTAAGAAAGTGTTTGGAGCAGCAGGAAAATAGATTATCTGCTTATTGTGTTTTCAAAATGTAAATAATTAGTTTAATTGCTAAAAAAAGTTGCTGCAAATTTGATTATTTGTATTTTGAAAACGCAATAATCAAATAATTTATTTTATATCGTCAATTCAAACACCCTCTAAATCACTTGCAGATCTCTTGCTATTCCCACGTTTGGCAAAATAATTAAATTAAATCAATTAATTTATGAGATAATATGAGATAAATAACTCCATCTGTCTTCAAATAAATGTAACATTTGAATAGTTGTTACTATTCATTGATTAACTTTGATTCAATTTTTTTAGGGTATGTTTGGGAAATAATTAGAGTTTAGCGTCTGGAGTTTAGAGATTAGAGTCTGGAGTTTGAAATTAATGGTAATAAATAGATTCAAATTTGAATAATGGTGTTTGGTAATGCAATTTTAAATTAGAGTTTAGAGTCTGGAGTTTGAAAAGTTAAAAGCTGGGGAGATGAGTGTTCTGAGTTTAGAGATTAGAGATTAAAATTTGGCGGTTCCTGTAATTAGTATTTATTATAAATAGGATTTTAGTCTATTTTTAGTATGTATTTTAAAAGCTAAACGCTAATCCCTAGCGTCTTTTCCCAAACGCAACCTTAATACGGTTATATAAGATAAAATATAGTCAAGTGGGATCTTGTTGGATTCGTCTAATCGCATAGATTTATAATCTCAAATTTTTATAATTTTACTTTTATACAATTTGAGATATAGAGCCTTAAAAATGGGTATTGAATTGCGTGAAATACAGGAATGTTTCAATTTTTGGAGAATGGGGGGAGTATATTTTTTGAAGTAGTAAAATAATTTAAAATAGTGTTCAATCAACTCTTTATGACTGCAGCAAATAGAAGAATTTTAAGTTTCACCTTATTATAAGCTGATGCTTTTGGGAACAAATGCTAGCGATTAATATTTAGCTTTTATAATACATACTAAAAATAGGCTAATAAACAGTAATTACAGTAACCGTCAAATTTTAATTTCTAAACTCACTCATCTCCCAACTTTTAGCTTTTCAAACTCTACACTTTAATTTAAAATTATATTACCAAACACTATTATTCAAATTTAAACATATTTTTCACTATTAATTTAAAACTTCGGTTCTAAAATTCAAACTTCAAACACTAAATTCTACTCCCTCTGTCCCACTTAACTTGTCTTGTTTCACTTTTGCACACAATCCAATACACTTTTTCAACCGTTAAAATCTCAAAATGTGTATAACAAAAAATTATGTAAAATATATATTCTAAAACTACTTGATAATGCGATTCTAACAAGACCCAACTCGACTATTTTCTCCAAATATATACATGCAATAAAATCGAGTCAAAGTAGAATAATGAACAGTGTCAAAAAGTCAAACATGACACGTTAGCTGGGACGGAGGGAGTAATTATTTTCCAACTTAATAACGTGGATTACGGCAGTCACGGGACAACCAACAATCGAGCAATTTCATTGGTCGGTGACACTAAAAGCGTGCAGTGACGAGTGACCATAGCACATGACAATTTTACCGCGGCGGACGACATCACTTGTGAGCGTCATGGACCAGAAGTCCACAAGCGATCAGATCTCGCGTAACTTAATCTGGTGTTGGAAGTCCTCGGGCTTCCAAAGATTATTCGGCCGCTGGGCAATGCGAATTGTAGAAGGCCGCACTTCCATGAAATATGGAGCCCATTTCCTTTTATTTTTCTGTTCCACGTTAGATATGATGTGTTAGTGTTAGTACTATATATGCAGGGGTAAATGTTTTGAAGGCATTCAACCTTTGTTTCGGAGAGGAGAGGGCAGAGCAAGAAGAGAGGCATAGGGAGTCGGGGGAGTATCGGAAGAGAGAATGGAATCTGGAAAGTTAAGGGTTCTTGCCCTCCTCCCAATTCTTGCATCTCTTGTCCTACTCTACTTCGATATCTATCCGCAGGTTTGTAATCTGCTAATTCCCCTGCTCTTTTAATGGCTTTCATTCGGGCTTTCCTGTGATTTTCTTGGAATCTTGCATAGACGCGAGGGAATCTTGAATATTCTTTTGATCATCATTCTTGAATTCTTTGAATCAAAAATTGAAAGAGAATTTCATATCGTCTTTCTTGGGATTCCCAAAGTCAAGATTCACTGTTTGAATCACATAGTACTTATTCTTCGTGTGATTCTCTTTACATGCTGGATGCCCCTATTTGTGGAATGTGAATCTATGTGATTTGCTTCTTTTCTTGTTTCCTTTGCATGCCCGTAAAAGATCTCGATGGTGTGTCCAAAGTAAGTGTGTTTGATTGGTTCTTGATTTGTAGAAATGAATAATCATGAAATTCTTGAGAAATTGGATCTTATTTCCTTTGGGTGGTTGTGGTTCTCTATCCTTCGCCTGTAGTTTCACTCACGGTAGGCATGTGCCGATGACGTCGATACTAACTGATGGAAAACCCAACAGCAATCGCAGGTGTCTATGGTTTCCGTGTGCTATTTGATTTATTATTATTTTTCTGTTTTACATGGTTTCCGTGCGCTATGGTTTCGTCTCTAACTTCTTTCTATGCCTCTTGAATCCTTTCACTGTTACCAGTTATGGTTAAAGTTTCACTAAGGAATTTTATGTGCTCTTTTGCAGACTTACAGGAACAGCTGTAGCCTTGTACAATATAGGCATTACTGGATTGCTAGCAATCGTATTGTGACACCAAATGCTATTATTTCTGGAGCAGGTTCGTTTCAAATATGATTCTATTATTACTCCTCTGTTTCTAAATTTTTTTATACCTTTTATAGAAAAACGTGGAATCAGATTTTATTTCTCTACTGAAATAAGTAGGCCAATTAAATATTCATTGTTTAAGATCTTCCGGTCTCAACTCTACTCTCAACTTGATGAAAAACATTACCAAAACATAGTAGTACTCCCAAGAATTTCAGAGTTTTGAATAGATGTTCTTATTCTTTGTTTGGGAGCAATGTAGAACATAGCTTACAGGGTCAATTATTTTCTAGTTGTGTTATTGATGGCCTGCTTCTTCAATGTGGTTAACCAACAGTGGAGGTAAATAAAGGCAAAATTGTGTCTGTTGTTGAGGGAGATGAATGGCGAGAGAATTCAAAGAATAAGCATATCATTGACTACGGGGATGCTGTGGTTATGCCTGGTCTGATTGATGTGTAAGACTGTGAAATTATCTTGGTGTACTTCTTTACTTTATTCTTTCTCATCATCTCAATTTGCTCTATCAATTTACGGAACTAATTGAACAGCGTAAATCAAGAGATTCAATGTTTGCCTGGCTTGTGTAGGCCCCATTTTGTTGTTGATAACATAGTTAATCATTGGCTATTGCCTTCTCAATCATTGAACTTTTAAAAAGGATTTTTTGGGCCCATTAAAATTGTTTTTGCTGTGTCAGGCATGCACATCTTGATGATCCTGGAAGGACAGAATGGGAAGGATTTCCTTCAGGGACAAGGGCAGCTGCAGCTGGTATGTGATGTGCATCACTTAATATTTCAAAAGCTCTTTTTGTGTGCCAGGCTATGAAAATGTTCAAGTTTTATCCTTTGTACCGAACTAAGGACGACGAATTAGTTTCTAGAGTTATGTGCGGAAAGAGGCTGTTAGGTGCTTCCTTGTTATAAAGAGATGCATACATTGTCATATCACTGTTATGGAGATGAAGTCTGCAGAGACACATGAGCTCTTTAATCTCAAATTTCTGTGTAATCTAGACATTCACATGTACAGTGTGCGCTGATAACATTTTTCTCCTACCTTTTCAATCCAGTAATTGCAGCTCAACTTTATATCATTCCATTGTTATCGAAGCTTTTATCCCTAACTTCTTATGAAAGCAAACTGGTTACTTCTCTTTGCCTTTGCAGGTGGGATCACGACACTGATTGACATGCCTTTGAATAGTTTTCCCTCTACAATCTCAGAAGAAACTCTCAAACTTAAGGTACTGTATCCTTAATTTCAAGCTCCATCTATTTGAACCATTAGTTTCCATTACACTACAGTAGTAATGCCCTTCATAAGCCCGCATGTGAAGCCAAATATGGGATGCTTAGTAGTAGTTTAACTCTTAGTGATCCCATAAGTTTTACAGAAAATATCTCCAATGATTGTCTGACACTGCGTTTCTCCCCATTCTTATTCTGCTCTTGTTGCGAAGACTGATGCTGCTCAAGGACGGATCTTTGTTGATGTTGGTATGCTCTTTCTACTTTCACTTATTCATGTCATTATAAAAGAATTTTTCCGTGGGACTAATGTTTCTCTGTGACAGGTTTCTGGGGCGGCCTTGTGCCAGATAATGCATTCAATGCCACTGCTTTGGAGCGTCTTCTTGACGCTGGAGCACTTGGCCTCAAGGTTCACATACCAATAAAATAAATTATGCTGAATGTATGGTAGCCTAATTCCATTTAACCTACGTCTAATTTGTTTCAATTTTTTGCAGTCTTTTATGTGTCCTTCAGGGATCAATGACTTCCCTATGACAAATTCCAGCCATATTAAGGTATGTGGGTGATTATTTTTGTTCAAGTTGGCTACTCATGTTGACTAATACTGGAGGCTAATGTACTTAGGCTAATGCAGGCAGGGCTCTCTGTACTGGCCAAATATCAAAGACCATTGCTTGTGCACGCCGAGATTCCACAGGAAACTGAAGAAACACTGGATGAACCTGGCAATCCAAGATTATATTCCACGTATCTCAAGACTAGGGGTGCTTCATGGTCTGTTACGAGCCATCATTATCAAGTTTTTTCCTGAAAGTTTGTGTTATGACTGCTAAGATGTTTTATAGCACTACAATAAATATCTTCATTTTTTTTTGTTTATTCAGGGAAGAAGCGGCAATAAAAGAGCTCGTAAAAGTGACAAAGGACACTCAGCCGGGAGGTCCTGCTGATGGAGCTCAACTTCACATTGTTCATCTGGGAGATGCTAGATCTTCTTTACAACTTATAAAGGTATTATTTGTTTTTTAATTTTTCCCTTTTCACTTGCCAATTTTCTTTGCTAATTATAAAGGTATTGCGTACTTCAACAAACTCTTGATTCTCCCCGTCCCTTTAACCAGAAAACCTTGTGTTTGTAGGAAGCTAAGAGCCGGGGTGACAAGATTTCAGTTGAGACATGCCCCCACTACCTGGCCTTTTCTTCTGAAGAAATTCCAGATGGAGATACTCGATTCAAGTGTGCTCCACCTATCCGAGATGCAGACAACAGAGACAAACTATGGAAAGCTCTGCTGGTATGCCGAATAATTTAAGCTCTTTGCCTGCCTTCATCAAATTTGTTTTTCCCAGTATTATTTGACTTGTGAGGCTTCGCATTGCAGGATGGAGACATCAATATGTTGAGCTCAGACCACTCACCCTCAGTTCCAGAACTCAAACTCTTTGATGAGGGCGATTTCCTAAAAGCATGGGGAGGTGTATCTTCTTTGCAGGTGCATATACGTCCATTTTCTTTCTTTTTCTTTGCTGTCTCTCAAATTGCTACTTATATCTATCGCCACTGCAGTTCGTTCTCCCTGTGACATGGTCATACGGGCGGAAACATGGGATAACTCTCAATCAATTAGCTTCATGGTGGAGCGAAAGGCCTGCCAAACTCTCTGGGCAAGATCTAAAGGTAATAAACAATACACCCGTAAACGAATCTTCCCAATTCCATTGCCATCACAGCATATGCGTGACATGATTCTCCCTCTCTAAACTGCAGGGAGCCATTGCAACCGGGAAACAAGCAGACATTGTCGTCTGGGAGCCTGAAGTGGAATTTGAACTCAATGCTGACCATCCCGTATACCTAAAGCATCCGGTATACAACCACCAATCTTAAATATCCTTTTAGCCATTTGGCTTTACAACCTTGAGCTTATTTGTTAAAATCTACGTTGCTACAGAGTATTTCGGCATACATGGGATCAAAACTAGCTGGAAAGGTCTTGGCTACATTTGTCAGCGGCAACCTTGTGTTCAAAGATGGGATGCATGCTTCTATGGCTTGTGGTGCCCAAATTCTTGGCTAATGAATGACAAGTGAATCCATGGCACAGAAGCTTGCAGCTGGTTTGGTTCTTCTTCTGGTCCTTTTCAACCTTAACTTACCAAAATTCTGGCTAAAAGAAATTGATTTCTTTACTTATTATATGATCTTATAGGGTATGCCTTGTCCGCCGCTTGGTGATTATGCTTTTGGATTTTGCTCCTTAGCATTTTGGATTGTTATAGTAGTTGTTTATTGTCAAGGGTCAAGTGTACATAAGGAAAACTGCAGTGCTATTGTATTGTCACTAGAATAAAACCAACCTAGTTTTTGGAGCTAGTGTTGTACTCAGATTGTCCTCAAACTATTTGTTTATGGAAAATACTGAATTGTCATTTTATTGCTTATATTATGCATGTGATCCCTACCTAAAGAAGGCATGTGAATGTCTAGCTATGCATGTGTAGTTTCCAAGTCTTGCACTCCACATATTGGACTTGCATGGTGTGATTAAAAGACATCAATCTATATAAATGCATGTAGTGTGTAAATGAGAAAACAAGCAATAAAATCATTTTCATCTCATAGCCATAATTATTACACTTTATCCATTTTATTATCCCACCTTTAAACTTTTTTTCTTTCATCATTTAATTCAATTTCCATTACAATACTTCCATTATAAACACAAGCTAATAAGCCATATACCATTTTATTATACACATACATAAATAAAGATAGTTATTTCTATAACACGTTATCAGCACGAGGAGACTCTGTCCAGATTATCATTTGAGGTATAATCTCTTATTTCTAAATTTTCAATAAGATTATGGCTAACCTTGCAAAGCAGGAATTTGCTCCCTTAACCGTTGAAGGAAGCAATTATATGTCCTGGGCCCAAGATGTAAAAATGCATCTTACTTCAATGGGTCTAGAAGATACTATTGCTGAAGGCAAAAATCCCAGCCATCAAAATCAGGCAAAAGCCATGATTTTCTTGTGCCATCATATCGAAGAGGCACTTAAAATGGAGTACGTGACTGTGGAATCCCCACTGGCATTATGGGAAAAGCTGAAAGAAAGATATGATAATCTTAAAAAGACGGTGCTTCCAAAAGCCCTTGATGACTGGACAAACCTGAGACTTCAGGACTTCAAAACAGTCCGGGAATATAATTCCGCTGTGTTCAAAATTACGGCCCAATTGCAATTATGTGGGCAAAAGATATCTGAAGCAGAAATGCTTGAAAAAACGTATTCTACGTTTCATGCTAAAAACTCAGTATTGAGTGAAACATACCGTCAAAAAGGTTTTCAGAGATATTCTGATCTTATCACCTGCTTATTATTGGCTGAACAAAACAGCCTATTGTTGTTGAGAAATCATGAATCTAGGCCCGCAGGTGCGAAACTGTTCCCTGAGGTGAACGCGGCTCAATCATCGAAATATATGCGTGATCGTGGGCACTTTAAAAATCAAACTGATGATCGTGGCCAAAATCGGTATCACAATCGAGGCAGAGGTGAATCATCTCGTCAAAATAATTATCGAAATAAGCCTCGATTTGAGCAAAATCGCAGATATGATACCAGAAGGCCTTACAAACCACAACAAAGAAATTATGCAAGAAAGCATAAACAAAATGATGAAATTTGTGATCGTTGTGGAATTAAAGGCCATATGGCTCAAACATGCCACACAGCTAAACACTTAGCTGAACTGTATCAGGCCTCGAAACGAAAAGAAAGACCAGGTGTTGAAGCACACCATAATGCCCACGATGATACTTATGATGATATATTAAATGATAATATCACGCACCTGGAAGCTGATGATTTTGTTGAGCCAGATACTGTTACCAAATAATATATTATATAGCTATATATATATTTTGTACTTGTCTTTTATAATTCTTGTTTAATATAAATAATGATATCTTGTACTTCCCTTTTATTATCCATGTATAATATAAATATGCTTTTGCATTAATAATATTTATATTGCTTATGTTTAATAACATTCTTATATTCTTGTAAAGAAATGGATGCTGGAAATTCAAAAGTCGGAGATGATATCTGCCTCATTGACAGTGCAACACGCATAGCATTTTGAAAAGCAAAAGCTATTTCTCCAATTTAAAATTGGAAAAGACCGCAGTGAAAACTATAAGCGGTAATGCAAAATGCATTGAAGGCTCCGGTAGAGCTGTTATATTTCTCCCTGACGGGACAAAAATGGCAATTGAAAATGCCTTGTTCTCACGCAAAGCTCGGAGAAATTTACTGAGCTTCAATGATATTCGAAAAAATGGATATCACATTGAAACTTCAAAAGAGGCAGATCACGAGTATCTTTTGATAACTCGAATTGAAAATGGCAAAAAATTTGTGAATGAAAAATTGCCATGTTACTCCTCTGGCTTATACTATACAAAAATATGTGCCGCAGAAATACATAACCTAGTAGGCTTGAAAGCTACTAGTGAATTTATTACCTGGCACGATAGACTTGGGCATCCTGGCAGTATAATGCTGAGGCGAATTATTGAAAATTCAAATGGCCATACATTGAAAATGCAAATGATATTGAACCCAAATGAGTTCAATTGTGCAGCCTGTTCACAAGGGAAATTGATAACCAGACCATCTCCAGTAAAAGTGGGAATTGAATCCCCTACATTCCTAGAAAGAATTCAAGGCGATATATGTGGACCTATTGATCCACCGTGTGGACCTTTCAAGTACTTTATGGTATTAATTGATGCGTCATCACGCTGGTCACACGTTTGTTTATTAACAACTCGCAATTTGGCATTCGCAAGATTACTTGCACAAATTATAAAATTGCGAGCACAGTTTCCAGATCATCCGATAAAGAAAATACGCCTTGATAATGCTGGAGAATATACATCACATGCATTTGATGATTTCTGCATGTCGATTGGAATTACTGTTGAACATCCTGTGCCTCATGTGCACACGCAAAATGGTCTGGCAGAATCATTTATTAAGCAATTGCAATTAATTGCAAGACCCTTGTTAATGAAATCAAAACTCCCTGTTTCTGCTTGGGGACATGCTATATTGCATGCAGCCGCACTTGTGAAAATAAGGCCGACAAGCTATCATAGCTACTCCCCTACACAAATTGTGTTTGGAAAGGAGCCCAATATATCCCACTTGCGAATTTTTGGGTGTGCGGTTTATGTACCGATTGCGCCACCATAACGCACAAAAATGGGACCTCAAAGAAGGTTGGGCATATATGTCGGGTATGAATCACCCTCGATTATTAAATATCTTGAGCCAAAAACGGGTGATTTATTTACTGCAAGATTTGCAGACTGTCATTTTGATGAAACTCAATTCCCGACATTAGGGGGAGGAAATGATCAACTGAAAAAGGAAATATCTTGGCAAAGTCCATTTGATTTCCTTGATCCTCGTACAAGGCAATGCGAACTTGAAGTTCAAAAAATTGTGCATTTGCAGGGAATTGCAAATCAATTACCCGATGCTTTTAATGATGCTGCTAAAGTCACAAAATCATATATAAATGATGCAGCAAATGCACCAGCCAATATAAATGTCCCAGAATGGCAAATTCCAAGTGCAAATGAACCTACTGCACGCCTGAAGCGTGGTAGGCCTTTGGGTTCCAAGGATAAAAATCCACGAAAGAAGAAAATTATTCATATGGGTGATAAATCAATCACAGATGATACTCCCGAAGGAGAAATTGATTCAACCCCCGAAAAGGTTGAACCTGAAAATATTCACCCAGAAGAAAATGAAGTTATTGAAACTTCTTTCAATTATATCAATACTGGGAAATGTTGGAACCGAAAAGAAACAAACGTTGATAATGCCTTTGATACAACGTTGCACTCGATGTAATGGAAAATAACGAGGATCCTGAACCAAGATCAGTTGAAGAATGTCGGAAAAGAAATGATTGGCCAAAATGGAAAGATGTGATTCAGTCTGAACTAGATTCACTGAATAAACGAAAAGTATTCGGCCCTATTGTCCAAACACCAAAATATGTGAAGCATGTTGGCTACAGATGGGTGTTTGTGAGAAAGAGAAATGAAAATAATGAAATTGCCAAATATAAGGCAAGGCTTGTAGCCCAAGGTTTTTCACAACGACCGGGAATTGATTTTGAGGAAACATATTCCCCAGTTATGGATGGAATAACATTCAGGTATCTAATGAGTCTAGCAGTACGAGAAAATCTCGAAATGAGGCTGATGGATGTTGTTACTGCATATTTATATGGCTCATTGGAAAATGATATTTATATGAAAATACCTGAAGGGTTTAAATTACCTGAGTCTTGCAACTCAAAATCCAGAGAAACTTATTCCATCAAACTGCAAAAATCGTTGTATGGGCTCAAGCAATCTGGCCGAATGTGGTACAACCGCCTAAGTGAAAGTTTGATAAATGAATGCTATTCAAATGACCCGATCAGCCCTTGTGTATTTATAAAGAAAAATGGGTCAGAATTTGTGATCGTCGCAGTCTATGTTGACGATTTAAATCTAATTGGAACTCCTGAAGAGTTGAAAAAGACGGTCGAATATCTGAAAAAGGAGTTTGAAATCAAAGATTTCGGGAAAACGAAATTTTGCCTTGGCCTACAAATTGAGCATTTGGAAATGGGCATATTTGTTCATCAATCAGCTTATACCCAAAAGGTATTAAAGCAATTTCGAATGGATTATGCTCATCCGCTAAATAATCCAATGGTTGTTCGGGCACTTGATCCTGCAAAGGATCCATTTAGGCCAAAAGAAGATAATGAAGAGCAACTTGGCCCAGAAATCCCATATTTAAGCGCAATTAGTGCGTTAATGTATCTTGCAAACATCACGCGACCTGATATCGCGTTTGCAGTCAATCTACTCGCAAGATTCAGCTCTTGCCCTACTCAACGACATTGGAAAGGCATAAAGCATGTTTTTCGCTATCTCCAAGGAACAATTGATCTTGGGTTATTTTACCCAAAAGACTCTCGACATGAGTTAATTGGCTATGCCGATGCAGGTTATTTATCAGACCCACACAAAGCCAAATCTCAAACAGGCTATATCTTCACGTGTGGTGGAACTGCTATCTCTTGGAGGTCAATGAAGCAGACTCTAACTGCTACTTCTTCTAATCATGCCGAAATATTAGCAATCCATGAAGCAAGTCGAGAATGTGTTTGGTTGAGGTCAATGACTCAACATATATTGAAGAGTTGTGGTTTAATCATTGAACCACAAATGCCCCCAACAATTTTATTTGAAGATAATTCGGCTTGTGTAGCCCAGTTGAAAGGGGGTTATATCAAAGGAGATAGAACGAAGCATATTTCACCAAAATTCTTCTACACCCATGATCTTCAAAAGAATGGTGAAGTCGATGTGCAACAAATTCGATCAGAAAATAATTTAGCGGATCTATTTACCAAGGCATTGCCGACTGCAACATTCGAGAAACTCGTGAAGAAAATTGGAATGCGGCGGCTTCGAGATTTAAAATGATGTCCAAATCAGGGGGAGCATCTGATACAAGAATACTGTACTCTTTTTCCTTCACTTGGATTTTTTCCCACTGGGTTTTTTTTCCTAGTAAGGTTTTAACGAGGCATATTCTTTGTATTGACGACATTCAAGGGGGAGTATTATGCATGTGATCCCTACCTAAAGAAGGCATGTGAATGTCTAGCTATGCATGTGTAGTTTCCAAGTCTTGCACTCCACATATTGGACTTGCATGGTGTGATTAAAAGACATCAATCTATATAAATGCATGTAGTGTGTAAATGAGAAAACAAGCAATAAAATCTTTTCATCTCATAGCCATAATTATTACACTTTATCCATTTTATTATCCCACCTTTAAACTTCTTTTCTTTCATCATTTAATTCAATTTCCATTACAATACTTCCATTATAAACACAAGCTAATAAGCCATATACCATTTTATTATACACATACATAAATAAAGATAGTTATTTCTATAACAGCTTATAGACTATTCAAGTTTGGGCATTTCTTAATTTTGAAAATCTTCAATTTATCTTGTTTCTCTCTTAATCTCAAGCAATAGGTCTGTAGGGTCAGTCCATTATTGTGGCTTGACCCATACAATAAAATAATACTTCCTCCGTTCCTAAATAAATGACACGGACCCACATTTCACGCATTCCAATACATGTTTTTAATCCATAATAACTCAAATTCCATACAAGTAAAAATTATGAAAATGTGATATTCTAAATCTATGCGATTAGACGAATCCAATAAGATCTCACTTGACTATATTTTATCTTATATAATTGTATTAAAAAGTCGAGTCAAAGCTACTTAATGAACAGTAACAAAAGTCAAAACATGTCATTTAAAAAGGAACGGAGGAAGTAATACAAAGAAAGAAAACACTTACCTGTAGAGCAGCACTACAACCGGGTGAAGGAGCAAAAGTCGTGCATTTAATACAGCCAGACAAAAGCAATAATGGTGGGCAGGGAGTATTGAATATAGATCTGAAAGGCTGAAGAAAAGAACTCACACAGAAAGCAGAACGAGAAAAACAGAGAAAGAAAGCAGAGAAAGAAAGGGGGAAGAAGAAGGCCGATCATTCACTCCGACCGGCAGAAAAATTCACATCTTTGGTGAAATCTTTTCTCTTACACCTCTCTTGTTCTTAGCCTAGAATTGTGTTCTAGAAGTATTAATATTTTGGGGAATCCACTGCCGTCTGTGATTATTGTTGATTAGCCAAGATTAGTGAAAATCTTGATGATTGTTGATGAACCTCTAGGCATATGCTAGAGAGAAACATTGGTGTACCTATTATTTGATATAGTAGAGATTTTGAGATGGTGGCAACTGGCCCGTGGTTTTTACCTTCTTTTTGAAGGGTTTTCCACGTATAAATCTCGGTGTCGATTTACTGCTTTATGGTTGATTTTGTTGAATTGGCTTGATTGCATCTGTTGAAAACTCATTTGGCACACAGGAGATATACTATTTTGGATATTGGTATTGTTTTGGTATTTCTGGTGATCCCACGGGTTCCGCACTATTATTCCTATTTTTCCCAACAAACTGGTATCAGAGAAAAAGTTGGGCTGTGGAAGTTTTGATAGTATATCTGTATGTTGAAATGGATGAGCAAAATTCCTTTGGAATGATGAAACTAAATTCAGGGAATTATGCTATTTGGAAAAGAAAGATGCTCGATCTGCTATATTGCAAAGATTTATTTAAGCCGGTGTTGGGCAAAGAAAAGCCAAATGATGTGAGTGATGATGCTTGGGGAGTGTTGCATATGAAAGTTTCTGCCACAATCAGACAATGGGTAGATCCCAATATATTCCATCACATTGCAGAGGAAACCAAAGCAGATTTATTGTGGAAAAAGCTAGAGGCACTTTATGAGAAAAATACTTTCAGGAACAAGGCGTTGCTCATTAGAAGACTTGTGAACTTGAAGTTCAGGGATGGAAAAGTATGACAGAGCATACCAGTGACTTTGTGGGATTGGTAAATCAGTTAGCTGGGATGAAATCAAATCTTGAGGATGAGTTACAGGCACTGCTACTTCTGGGGTCTCTACCGGATAGTTGGGAAACACTAGTGGTCTCGTTGAGTACTTCAGCACCAGGTGGAACACTAACCATGGAGATGGTTAAAGATAGCTTACTCAATGAAGATGCAAGAAGAAAATAAAAAGGTGAATCTTCTTCAGATGTTCTAGTTTCTCAGAAGCCAGTGAGACAGAGAAGAAGTAAGAGCAGAAATCCACAAGGACGTGATAAACATTATACACCAAGAGGAAGGTCTAAGAATAGAAAAGAGATTAGATGTTATCACTGCGACAAGCCGAGTCACATGAAGAAAGAGTGCAGGATCTTAAAAAGGGAAATTGCAGAAGGCAAGAAAAAAGAAAAAGAAACTAATGCAGTTAACCACAACAGTGATGCAGTTACTGTCTTAGATGACAGTTGTGTTAGTCTAGTGTGTCAGGACACTGATTGGGTGATTGATTCTGGCGCATCGTTCCATGTTACATCTCATGGTGACTTCTTCAGTTCATACTCTTCTGGTGATTTTGGTAATGTCTGGTGTTTCAAAGATTGTGGGCATTGGAGAGATTTGTTTGGAGACAAATCTTGGTACCAAATTAATACTCAAGGATGTGAGACATGTTCCAGATATTCGTCTCAATTTGATCTCATCTGGAAAGTTAGATGATGATGGTTTCTGCAACTACTTAGGTGAAAGTAAATGGAAGCTCACCAAAGGATCTTTGATAGTTGCAAAAGGAAATAAAGTGAGCACACTCTATGTTATGCAAGCAAAGATATGCAAAGGGGAGACAAATATTGTTCAGAAAGGTGTCAGCATTGACCTATGACACAAGAGACTTGGACATGTGAGTGAGAAGAGCTTGCAGACTCTCTCAATGAAGCAATTTCTACCGAATTTGCAAGGTACATCTCTGAAAACTTGTCTTGATTGTATTGCTGGTAAGACACACAGAGTTTCATTCCATACATATCCTCCACATAGAAAGTCTGGTGTACTGGATTTAATTCATACTGATGTTTGTTTTATGCGAGATAAATCTCTTGGAGGTGATGTCTACTTTGTCACATTTATTGATGACCATTCAAGAAAAGTTTGGACCACTGCTTTGAAAACCAAGGATCAGGTTTTTTATGTCTTCAAGGAGTTTCATGTCAGGGTTGAAAGGGAAACAGGAAAGAAGCTGAAGGCAGTGAGAGCAGATAACGGTGGTGAATACAGAGGGCCGTTTGAGAGCTATCGCAGAACTTATGGTATCAGGCTTGAAAAGACTCCAGCTAAGACACCATAGTTGAATGGTGTTGCTGAAAAGATGAACAGGACAATTGAAGAAAGGATCAGGTGTATGCTTTCGAATGCAAAGCTTCCCAAAAGCTTTTGGGGGGAAGCTATGCGGACTGCAGTTGATTTGATTAATCTTTCTCCAAGCACTGCTCTTGATGGTGATGTTCCCAACAGAGTTTGGAGTGGGAAAGATGTTTCCTATGACTACTTGAGAGTGTTTGGCTGCAGAGCTTTTGTTCACGTTCCGAAATATGAGAGGTCGAAGCTTGATGATAAGGCCAAAGAATGCATCTTCTTGGGGTACAGTCATGAAGAACTCAGTTACAGGTTATGGGATCCAGTGAACAAGAAAATTGTGAGGAGCAGAGATGTTGTATTTCTTGAAGATCAGTTTGGGGATGATATCAGCAAAGATAAGAGTCCCAGTTCCTTTGCAGAAATTCCAGTCAGATTGGATCCAGTTCATTCTCCCTTAGTAGATCATGATCACGGGGGAGACATTCAACAAGAGGGTGGTGATAATGTTGATGAGGAGCCTACAACTAATGATGTTGATCCAGTTGGAGAAATACAATAACCACCAGTACCAATTGAACCAGTTTTGAGGAGATCCACCAGAGAGCGCCAACCATCAAAGAGATATAACACCGATGAGTATATGATGCTTACAGATGGAAATGAACCTGAAAGCTATGAAGAAGCCATTGGTCATGAAGCCAAGAATGAGTGGTTGAAAGCTATGCAAGATGAGATGAAATCTTTAAAAGATAATCAGACTTATGAGTTGGTAAAACTACCGGAAGGTAAGAAAGCACTCAAGAACAAATGGGTTTACAGGTTGAAGACTTCTGAAAACAGCTCACAACCAAGGTACAAAGCAAGGTTGGTTGTGCAAGGTTTTGGTCAGAAGAAAGGTGTTGATTTTGAAGAAATATTTTCTCCAGTTGTGAAGATGAGCTCCATCAGAGTTGTTCTCGGTCTGGCCGCCCGTTTGAATTTGGAAATTGAGCAACTTGATGTGAAAACTGCATTCCTTCATGGTGATTTAGAGGAGGAAATCTACATGGAACAACCTCAAGGCTTTGAAGTCAAAGGCAAAAAAAACTTGGTTTGTAAGCTTAAGAAGAGCTTGTATGGGTTAAAACAAGCTCCAAGGCAATGGTACAAGAAGTTTTATTCATTCATGATGGGTCAAGGGTATACCAGAACACTGTCTGATCATTGTGTGTTTGTGAAGAGGTATTCTGATGATGATTACATTATCCTACTGTTATATGTAGATGATATGCTGATTGTTGGCCATGATGCTAACAAGATTGAGAAGTTAAAGAGAGAATTGGATAAGTCTTTTGCAATGAAAGACTTAGGCCCTGCTAAACAGATACTTGGCATGAAGATAACCCAAGACAGGAAGAAGGGTAAACTTTGGCTATCTCAGGAACGCTATGTTGAGACTGTGCTTGAGAGGTTCAACATGAGCAAGGCAAAGGTAGTATCTTCTCCACTTGCAAGTCACTTCAAACTTTCAGTTAAACAGTGCCCTACAAGTGAGAAAGAAAAAGAAGAGATGAGCAAAGTTCCTTATGCATCAGCAGTTGGCAGCTTGATGTATGCTATGGTTTGCACAAGACCAGATATAGCTCATGCAGTTGGAGTAGTGAGCCGGTTTCTCTCTAATCCAGGAAAAGAACATTGGGCTGCAGTGAAATGGATTCTCATATACTTAAGAGGTACTTCCAGTGTATGTTTATGCTTTGGTACTAATGAGCCTACTCTGGTTGGATATACAGATTCAGATATGGCGGGTGATGTCGATTCCAGGAAGTCCACGTCAGGGTTCTTGATGACTTTTGCAGGGGGTGCCGTTTCTTGGCAATCAAGATTGCAAAAGTGTGTTGCTTTGTCTAGTACTGAAGCTGAATACATTGCCATCGCATAAGCTTGCAAAGAAGCTTTGTGGATGAAGAAATTGTTGGAAGAGCTTGGCATTGAACAAGAGAAGTGGATTGTTTACAGTGACAGTCAGAGTGCCATCCATCTGTCTAAGAACTTGAGTTTCCATTCAAGATCCAAGCATATTGATTACAGGTATCATTGGATTCGTGATGTGCTTGAGGACAAACAATTGAGTTTGGAAAAGTTCCACACAAGTGAGAATTCAGCAAATATGTTCACCAAGTCTTTGCCGAAAGAGAAGTTCGAAGCATGTAGGCAAGGAGCGGGCTTGGTAGCGCCCAGAAAATGAACTGACGGGGGAGAATTGTAGGGTCAGTCCATTATTGTGGCTTGACCAATACAATAAAATAATACTCCCTCCGTCCCATTCCAAATGTCCTACTTACTATTTTTGGATATCCCATTACAAATGTCTTCTTTCTATAAATAGAAATAATTTTCTCCTCCAACAATTATGTGGACCCCACCATATACTCACAAACCAACTCTACCTTAATTACTGTGCCCAACAGTAACAAGACACTTGGAGTGGGACGGAGGGAGTAATACAAAGAAAGAAAACACTTACCTGTAGAGCAGCACTACAACCGGGTGAAGGAGCAAAAGTCATGCATTTAATACAGCCAGACAAGAGCAATAATGGTGGGCAGTGAGTATTGAATATAGATCTGAAAGGCTGAAGAAAAGAACTCACACAGAAATCAGAACGAGAAAAACAGAGAAAGAAAGCAGAGAAAGAAAGGAGGAAGAAGAAGGCCGATCATTCACTCCGTCCGGCAGAAAAATTCACATCTTTGGTGAAATCCTTTCTCTTACACCTCTCTTGTTCTTAGCCTAGAATTGTGTTCTAGAAGTATTAATATTTTGGGGAATCCACTGCCGTCTGTGATTATTGTTGATTAGCCAAGATTAGTGAAAATCTTGATGATTGTTGGTGAACCTATAGGCATATGCTAGAGAGAAACATTGGTGTACCCATTATTTGATATAGTGGAGATTTTGAGATGGTGGCGACTGGCCCGTGGTTTTTACCTTCTTTTTGAAGGGTTTTCCACGTATAAATCTCGGTGTCGATTTACTGCTTTATGGTTGATTTTGTTGAATTGGCTTGATTGCATCTGTTGAAAACTCATTTGGCACACATGAGATATACTATTTTGGATATTGGTATTGTTTTGATATTTCTGGTGATCCCACGGGTTCCGCACTATTATTCCTATTTTTCCCAACAAGGTCCACATGTAATGTGATGTGCATCCCCAGTAACCAGCTGTTGGGAGGACATGTTTTTCTTTTTATTTGAACTAAAGAAGGAGGGCAGTCAAGGCAATGAATTGCACAAGGTTAAGGAAGGGCATTAACTGGCCAATTTTATATCACAACGTGTGAAGGAAAGCACAAAAGAAACAGAAAAAGAAAATGGAAAAGATAGATTTATGTAGTAAGTATGTGCAGACTACAGGGCCGGGTGTTCTCGAACTTTACAGGCCCCGTTTTATTCTATTTTGGGCTACAACTGGGCTTAATGAATTTATTGAACGGGCCCACCTTTTTTTTTTGGTGAATTGAACGTGCCCAATTTGATAGGCCTAACCGAAATAACAGGTGAATTTTTAATTTTTCCCACTTCCGGATAGAACTGAAATTCAAAATCCTGCGGCTGATTTTCCATGAAACTCGGCCGCAGTATCCTCGCCTGGAATGTTCCGCCGCTGGCGCCACCGCGTCGGGGACTATTACGACCCACCACCGTATCCTACGTTTCCAGTGAGTCGGAGACGAAGCAGTTCCAACTCGCGGAATCTCTACAATCGGAGACCCTGAAAATCCTCGAATGGCCTTCTGTATGCGCCCAGCTCGCAGCCTTCACATCCACCTCCATGGGCATCACGGCGGCCCAATCTGCAAATATTCCCCTGGGTAGAAGCCCTAGTGAGAGCCAGTGTCTTCTCGACCAGACCGCGGCAGCCGCGGCAGTTTCCCGGCCTTTGGATTTCTCCGGAATTGAAGATGTTTCTTCGATTGTTGACGCGTCTGTTTCCGGTGAAATGCTATCCATTGGTGAGCTTTGTTCTGTGCGTAGAACCCTAAGGTCTGCTCGATCGTTGATCGAACAGTTGGAACAGAACTCAATACAGGGTGATTCGCACGAAAGGTAAAATTTTGTAGTGTAGACTGTAGTCTTCCTTTTGATTCATATATAGTCTGTTTAGCTTGTCCAGTAACTGTTTGTTTGCACTAAAGTAGGTTTTTTCCGCTGCTTGAAATATTTCAAAAGTGCGATTTGCTGGAGGAATTGGAAAAGAAGATTGAATTTTGTGTAGATTGTAATTTTTCAGTAGTCCTTGATCAAGCTAGTGAAGAACTGGAATTTATAAGGTCAGAAAGGAAGGCGAACATGGAAAATCTAGAGGCAATGCTGAAGAATATCTCCACTAAAATCTTTCAGGCCGGTGGAATTGACAAGCCACTGGTAACCAAACGTAGATCAAGGATGTGTGTGGCTATTAGGACTACTCATAAATCATTGCTTCCTAACGGAATCGTGTTGGACACCAGTGGTTCTGGTGCAACATATTTTATGGAACCAAGAGAAGCAGTTGAATTGAACAATCTTGAAATGAGGCTATCGAGCTCAGAAAAACTAGAGGAGCAAGCCATTTTAAGTGTGCTTAGCTCTGAAATTGCAGAGTCCAGTGGAAAGATCATGTATTTGTTAGATAGAGTTTTGGAGATTGATCTTGCTTTTGCAAGGGCTGGTCATGCTCGGTGGATGAATGGGGTTCGCCCAATTTTCAGTTCAGGAAGTTCAGGGGAAAATGGCTGTAATTCTTTGTCTGTGAGCATGACCGGTATGCAGCATCCATTGCTGCTTGAGCCTTCATTGGAAAATGATATTAGAAAGTCTGACATGGTGCCAAGCACTTCTAGTTTTCCCGTGCCTGTTGACTTTAAAATTGGTAATGGAGTAAAGGTGGTCGTAATCTCAGGACCTAATACAGGAGGTAAAACAGCTTCCATGAAGAGTCTAGGTTTGGCTTCTATTATGTTGAAAGCTGGAATGTACCTCCCTGCACAAGATGAGCCACAACTTCCTTGGTTTGATCTTGTTCTTGCAGACATCGGTGATCATCAGGTGATTGACTCTCTCTTCCTGCTTCCTCAGTTATTTGCTGCCCCTAATTGTTTCTACCTTGTGTGTTATACTATGGAACATCTACTGACATTGATTTTCTCATGTTCAATTAAAGTCTCTAGAGCAAAGTCTTTCAACCTTTAGTGGACACATATCACGAATATGTAAAATCCTGAAAGTAGCTACTAAAAGATCCCTAGTCCTTCTTGATGAGATTGGAAGTGGAACTGATCCTTCAGAAGGTGTGGCTCTATCTGCCAGCATATTACAATATCTCAAGGACAGAGTCAATCTGGCTGTTGTGACAACGCACTATGCAGATTTAACCCGTTTAAAAGAAAAGGATGCACGGTTTGAGAATGCAGCAATGGAGTTTTCCCTAGAAACTTTACAGCCCACGTATAAGATTCTTTGGGGAAGCACGGGTGAGTCAAATGCATTAAGTATTGCCAAAACAATTGGATTTGATAGTGCAATAATTGAGCATGCACATTCTTGGGTAAAGAAGCTTACACCGGAAAAGATGCAGAAGCTTAATAGTTTGTTATATCAGTCTCTTGTTGAAGAGAGAAATAAGCTAAAAGCTCAAGTGGATAGAGCTGCCTCTGTATATTCAGATGTGATGGAACTTTATTCGGAGGTAAGTTTGTCCCATTTACAGTTATTTCAGTAAAATGTACAATGCATGTTTGTCCACATAGGAAGATCAATTATGGTGTCTTGAGCTGACTAATCCTTCAATATGTTGAATTTGTCTATGTTCTGACTTGAAAATGATTGCAAGCGTTTATTACCTGATCGTAAAGTCCATTAAGACTCTTTTCTCCGTCATGCCTATTGAATTGCTCACACTAGATACACATATTAACAGCTTACCCAATTCAAATTCTCTCTCCAAGGACGATGATAAACAATTGAAATACTATGAATTTTCATCCAGAACGTCACATGTCTTATGATGGGGATAATTTAATTTAGCATTTGATTATGCTCGAGCCTAGGCTTAATACGATTATGCGATGCAAGAGTAATTGCTGGGATATCATTTATGTGCCTTCCATATTGTGTTGCTAATTGGTAGTTAATCAATTTTGTGTGTCCTGATTTTTAAAGTTTGATTATTGAACTTTCCTCCGCTCATTGAAGATTAATGATGAGGCAAAGGATCTTGATACTCGTGAAGCAGCTCTTATGACAAAGGAAACCGAAGAGATTCAGAAGGAGCTGAATGCTGTGAAGGCGGAGATTGATGCTGCAGTTCGAGAGTTTGAGAAGCAACTAATAAATACAAACCCCAGCGACTATGGTCTACTTCTGAAGAAATCAGAATCTGTCATTGCATCTATTGTTCAACCTCATCTGCCTTCTGATTCTGAAGATGTTTCTGTTGGTAGAACTGCCAGTAGTTCCTATATACCCCAAGTTGGGGAACAAGTCCTCTTAAAGGGTTTGGGGAATAAGTTGGCTACAGTAGTTGAAGCACCATCTGTTGATAACATGGTCCTTGTCCAATATGGGAAAATCAAACTCCGGGTGAAAGTCAGCAACATAGATTCTCCTTCAAATGTAGATGCTGCAACTTCAGCTATACGCTCAAGAAGACAGGTAACTCTTAATCCGGGCATTCTCTTTTTCTTTTTTTCATGCAATTGGACCTTGTTATGGCAAGTCTTAGCAGGATCACCAACAAACCAAAGGAAGCTATGTATGTGAACTTGTTTGAATCATAATAAACTTGTAAAATATATGCAGAAAAAGGGACATGGTGGCTGTGCAAGTGAAATTATACACTTGCAATGGAACACACTGATATATTTTTCCCCAATCCAATGTGTTGAAATCATAGGGATTTTGAGAATTAAATCAATTAATAAAGTGATAGATATTTGTAATTTTGTAGGGTCAAGGTATCAAGAGACTCAAGAATCTTAAGAGCCTCGCGGACACCACAAGAAATGAGGAGGCGTCCTATGGTCCTAAAGTTCAGACATCAAAAAACACCCTAGACTTGAGAGGCATGCGGGTTGAGGAAGCTACATTCCACCTCAACATGGCCATTGCTGCCAGAGGGTCTAATTCAGTTCTCTTCATCATACACGGCATAGGCACCGGCATTTTGAAGGAAAATTTGCTCAAAGTACTAAGAAAGCATCCACGCATCGCCACTTTTGAAGAGGAAAGCCCAGTGAATTATGGCTGTACAGTGGCATACATCAAGTGAATCTACCTATACTATACAAATTGTAGAAGAAATCTTCAGGAAATGCAAATATCATATGTACTAATATTATACACAAGGAAGTTATCTAAAGCCAATTTGTTGGAAATCCTTCATGTTTGTATTTCCCCATCTGGATTTGAAGTTTGAGAATGCCCCTGCTTGGTGCCCAGCACGTGAATCCGACTAGCCATGATTGTCTCCATGCTGGAATGAAGGTATGGGCTTCACTTCACCTAATGCTGGTGCAGAATAATTTGGATTCATCCAAAACCGACAGGACTTGGTCACATTCATTTTCTCGAATAGCGTAAACGGATTAGGATCCCTTGAATATTTACCGCATTCTAGACAAGCTTGGAAAGCTTACCATTGCTGTTATTATCACAAGAAACGTGAATCGGCAACAGACTGGTCAAAGCTAGGTGCCATCCACTGCCCACTGGTTTTCCCCCTTTACCAGGTGCACGTCATTTTTAGCCATCCTTTAATTTCAATTCAATGGGAGAAAAGCTAGCATACGGATAAGCGTTATTACATCAATCCCCCTACAGAGTTAACTTTCCTTGATTTTCATTCTGTTTGTATTTAAAGTTCATTCCTTTCAGATTTCCATTTCTATTCACCATTCAGTTTCCTGCCTCAAAATGTTGGCTGTTTTTGAGAAATCCGTCGGCAGACCCCCCAAGGAGCTCAGCCTTCCATTTGCTGCTTCCAACAGCAACCCTGAGGGAATTGCAGCAGCGTTCCGTTCTTCGAAATCAGACTCCACCTTCTACAACCTTTCCAAAGACTGTTTCTTGGCTCTGTCACATCAAGATGAAAATCCAGCACATCCAAGGTAGTAGTAGTATTATAATTTGGATCATTTCTAACATTTTACAGGGAAGTTTATACCTCTACTCTTACCAGGTCTATTGCGGTGATAGATGACATTTTCTGCTTGTTCTCCGGGATCTTGAACAACACCTATGACCTGAGACGACACTACGGACTGTCCCGACAGGCTACAGAAGCCATGATAATCATCGAAGCTTACAAAGTTTTCCATGATCGCGCGCCATATCCTCCTGATCAAGTTGTCAAAGAACTCGATGGGAAATTCGCCTTCATTCTCTTTGATCCCAAAGCCTCAATCGTTTTCCTCGCCAGGGTACGTCTCAGTTCCACTCCTGCCCCTGGATCCTTTTCAGCGTAATAATAAAATTGGAAGTAACTCGATAACTCTTTTCCAGGACCGCGATGGATCCGTGCAATTTCACTGGGGAACCTCCGGCGACGGGTCCTTGGTCTGCACTGATGACCCGAATTTCATATCCACCACCTGTGGCAAAATCTACACACCCTTCCCACCCGGTAAGCCAATTTTTTTTTATATATTTAATAAAATGACAGTCATTTACAAATTAATTTACCAATCCAAAATATAAAAATAAAAACTTCGAGGCAAGCAACCCCCCCAGCCACCCCACCCCCTCAATCCATCCATGTTTGCAGACTGTCTGAAAATGGGATTGATTGAGAGCTCAAATTCAATTTTGCAGGGTGCATGTTCATCAGTGAGATTGGGCTGATGAGCTATGATCATCCACTGAATAAGGTGAAAGGGGTGGCAAGGGAGGATGATGAAGGAAATGTGAGTGCTGTAATCTTCCAGGTGGATCTGTTCACAAGGCTGCAGAGTATCCCTCGCAGGGGCAGCGCATCAAATTGGGCAAATGCAACTGTTATTGAGGGAGACTAATAAAAATGGAAATAATTGGATTTCTAGGTTTGTTGTGTTGTGTTGTGTAATAATGGCAGGTCGTCAGTGTTAAAGTCCAGTTTGGACTTGTAATGTCGTCGTGTTTAATTATGAGGTTTGGTGGTGAGTGGAATTGGCAGAAGATGATGATGATTGATGATTTTTTGGATATGGGAATATAGTGTTTATGTGTGTGTGTAAGGTTTGTGATGGGTAGTAAGTGTGGGAAGTATGTGTTTGAATGTTAAAAGGAAGGTTTGGAAGGAGGTTGGAAATAGAACTTTTGGAAAGGAACTTGTATTGCTTGAATGGTTTGGTGGTGATCTTGTTGTTGTTACTATTACAAAATCCTACAATGCTCCATCTATTTATACTAACCAATGGAGCTTGATGGATCATTTTAGGGCATTCACTCTCTAGACTATTCTATCATATTCTATTTTAATCACATGCTAATATCTAGAATTTTCTCTAATTATGTTTATATTTCATGAACATTCTAGAAAATGTGCACCATAATTTTAATACTCCTCCTTGGTGCATATTTCTATAACTCCAATGAGTTCTCGTAAAGTCTCGAACTTGCCTCGTGCTTTTGTATTGAACCATCCAGGTTGAGTTTTGTCTTGAAGAGCCGCTTAACTCCGATGGCTTCTTTATCTTTGGGAAGATTTGTCAGCTCCCATGTTTCGTTCTTTTCAATCATATGTATCTCCTCCTCCATTGCTTTTATCCAAACATCCTCTCTGGAAGCTTCTTCAAAGTTGTTTGGCTCCGTAGTTGTAAAATTGCATCTCTGATAAACTTCCGTCAGAGATCTGAATTTTCTTGGGATGGATTCTGGAGATGTGATAGGATCTTCTTCTACAATTTGTCTTCGTGCGTCCTGTGGGCCGCCATCATCTGATTGTTGTTGGACCGGTGCCGGTAGGTAGATATTCTTTTTCTCTATTTGGTTTGTCTCCCAGTTGTAAGCAGCATCTTCATCAAACATCACGTCTCGACTAATGATGAGCTTTTTATTTTCCAAGCTATACACTCTATAACCTTTTGATTGAGTGCTATAGCCCAGAAAAATTCCTTTCTCTGTCTTCTCGTCGAGCTTGCTCCTCTTCTCCTTTGGGATATGGACATAGCATATACATCCAAAGACTCGAAGATGCTTCGCAGATGGTTTCCGTCCGCTCCATGCTTCAACTGGTGTCTTGTCTTCTACAGCTTTAGTTGGACATCTGTTGAGGAGATAGACTGCAGTACTCACGGCCTCTGCCCAGAAGGTTTTTGGAAGACCTTTCTCTGTCAGCATGGATCTTGCGGTCTCCATCACAGTCCTATTCTTTCTTTCAGACACACCATTTTGTTCTGGTGCATATCCGACTGTGAGTTGGTGCTCCATGCCTTCATCTTCACATAATTTTGTGAATTTATTGGAGGTGTATTCTTTCCCTCGATCACTCCGGATAATTTTGATTTTATAGCCACTTTGGTTTTCGACATAGGTCTTGAATTTTTTGAAAATATCGAACACCTGGGATTTTTCTCGTAGAAAGTAGACCCATGTCATTCTAGTAAAATCATCAATAAATAGGATGAAGTACCTGTTTTTGTCATGAGATGGGGTGCGCATTGGACCACATATATCGGTGTGCACGAGCTTCAGAGGCTTCTTAGCTCTCCAAGATCTCCCAGATGGGAATGGTAGCCGGTGTTGTTTCCCTAGCATGCACCCTTCACAAACTCCGTTGAGCTCTTTGATTCGAGGAAAATCACGCATCATGTTTTTCTGGTTTAGGAGTTTCAATCCTTGTAGATTGAAATGCCCAAACCTTTTATGCCATAGCCAAGTGTCGTCCAATTGAGCTTTCATGGCAACATTGTTTGCATATCTCCATTGGATTGGGAAGCATCTATTGTCGCTCATTTGGACTTTAGTGATTATGAGGGATTTATCATTCTTGTCATAAATTGTGCAAGTATTTCCCTCAAAATGTAAGGAATATCCTTTTTCTATCATTTGTCCCACACTTAGTAGATTTTGATCTATTGTGGGGACTAGAAGGACTTCACTTATGTACCTTTTTCCTTTATTGGTATCTATGGCAATGGTTCCTTTACCAGTTGCCTCCATATAGTCACCATTTCCTAGTTTAACTTTTGTATTTATCTTTTGAAGTTCACAAAAGATACTCTCATTTTTAGTCATGTGATTGCTACAACCACTATCCAAATACCATGTATCTTTATCCTTAGTAGATGCAGCTTGGCAGACATAAAACAAATAATCCTCAGATTCTGTGTTTTGAGAGAAATTAGCCTGGTGTCTTCGATTAAATCCTTTAATTTTTCCTCCTCGTCCAAATTTATTATAATTTTGTTTTTGTGGTTTATCCTTAAACCAACAATCTTTCTCCAAATGATTTGTTCTTTTACAAATACCACAAGGAGGGAACTTATTATTCTCTTTTGTTTTCTGAGACTGCATATTAACTTTAGATTGAAAGGCACTATCTCTGTCTTTTTCATAACGCCTTTCTAATCTTTTCTCATGAGCCTCTAATGATCCCATTAACTCTGTAGCACTTAATTTATTTATGTCCTTAGATTCTTCAATAGCAGCTATTATGGGATCATATTTTTCTATGCAAGTGATTAGAATTTTAGCAACAATTTTGTTGTCAGGGATGTCTTCCCCATAGGCTCGTAGTTGAGTTACTACTTCATTAACTCTAGCATAATACTCTTGAGCAGTCTCAGAATCTAACATCTTCAAGTTTTCAAACTTCCTCCTTAAAGTTTGAAGTTTAGTGGAGCGTACCTTTTCACCACCTTGAAACTCCTCCAACTTATCCCACGCTTCCTTAGATGTTTTTGCTCCCATGATCCTTGGAAAATACTCGTCTGCCAAGCTCATCTGTAGAGCGAGAAGTGCTTGAGAATCCTTCTTTTGGATCTCCTTCAATTCCTCCTTTTGTTTCTCAGAGAGTGTGGAGATATTGTCAGGCATAGTATATCCATCATTAACAACATCCCACAAACCTTGCGCACAAAAATATGTCTTCATTTTGATTGCCCAGAAATCGTAGTTTTCACCACGAAAAACTGGAATTGGAATAGTTGAGCGGAATGTGTCGGCCATGGTAACGCCCGATAATCTCGAACGAGGCTCTGATACCACTGATGATTTTTTGGATATGGGAATATAGTGTTTATGTGTGTGTGTAAGGTTTGTGATGGGTAGTAAGTGTGGGAAGTATGTGTTTGAATGTTAAAAGGAAGGTTTGGAAGGAGGTTGGAAATAGAACTTTTGGAAAGGAACTTGTATTGCTTGAATGGTTTGGTGGTGATCTTGTTGTTGTTACTATTACAAAATCCTACAATGCTCCATCTATTTATACTAACCAATGGAGCTTGATGGATCATTTTAGGGCATTCATTCTCTAGACTATTCTATCATATTCTATTTTAATCACATGCTAATATCTAGAATTTTCTCTAATTATATTTATATTTCATGAACATTCTAGAAAATGTGCACCATAATTTTAATAATGATGATATCCTATCGGTTTAGTGGGATAATGATTAATATTTAATGCTGAAAATAATTAAAATACTCGTATAGTCGTATAGTATTGAATAAGTTGTGATTGAGGACATGATTGTTATCAATTTGTTAAACGATAAGGCAGATGTCACCCACTGAGCACTGGTGGATGGATATACATAAAAATACTAATAATTAAACATATTTTTATTCAAGGAATTTAGGGAGGTGATAAAATTTATTTTAATATGTAAATCATCCTACTATTTCTTTTACATGATACCCACTCAATTTTTATAAGCCTCATTTTGTAAAAAAATCATTTATTTTTTTTTTTTCATATTCCTTCTCTTTCCTTGATATTTCTTCTATGTGATAGTGCAGTGTAATGCGGCTCTAAATGAAATAAAATAAATATATAAGAATAATATAAAATATTACCCAAGATAATAATGTTAAATAATTAATTAAATAATAATAAATAATTAATAAAATTAAAAATAATGTAACACAATAAGAATTGAACTAATAGTATATAAATGGAACCCAAAGTGTTCTTTATAAACACACACTGCGAGGTGTTTGGATGTGCGTTGTAAAAAGTGCTGCAGCGTTTAGAAAACGAATAATCAGATAATTGCTGTAACAAAACGTGCCGTAGAAAATTAAGTGTTTGAATGAGCTTATGCTGTTTCAAATCGCAATAATCAGATAATCATTAAAAAGTGTTTGGATTTGCGTTTTTTATACGCTCAAAAGACAACAATATGGTAAAATCTATTTTTGGCTAAACGCAATTTTCTTGCAGCACCAAATTGTAGCTGCAAGAAAATAGCATTTTCATTCCCTCAAAACGCAAATAATAGATTATTAGAAGTTGGTACACAAACAGTATTAACTGATTATTTCCGTTTTGCAAACGCAATAATCAGATAATCTGTCCCAAAACGCACAAACAAACACCCTCTCCATCGGTCATCAGTGCAGTTTTACAATCATCTTTTTCACTTTCTTTTATTGTCCTCAAAACAAAAGTCACTTTCCACTTCTTTGTTGTTCTCTCCCAATATGAAATTCTAGTATATACTCTTACTCTTACATTAGCTTTTTTAAGGTCTCCAATCTTGACGTTTAAACATCAATCTTGACTCATTGCGCGCAGCCCAAATAAAAAGAATGGATGTGGCAAATCTCTGTCTGACAATTATGTGGATTCTTGATTTTTATTTATATTTTTATTTTTCCCTTTAGGAGAACAGAAGATGAGTGTGATTTGTTAAATAGTCGACAGCTAAACCTCGGCCCAATGACTGGTCAGGACGGGGTACCCTACCTTGTCCTTGGATGACCAGAATTTTCATAATTCAAATACCACTTGTTCGAGTGCCATCCCCTATTCAAATTGAGACATCTTCTCTGGCTATTGTTTTAATCTGGGTTACGTTGCAAACTGACCCCTCTCCCCATATCTAATTTCCTTGCCAATCTATGTTACTTTGTGTGGATGATGTCCAAGACCAGGACTTCCTAGCGAACTTTATTAGACTACAGTAGAAAGGAGTTAGGCAGGTATACCATGAAGTAAATGCCATAGCAGCCTAGTTACATTGCTTTTTGAATCAAGCAAGAAATCAGATCAGAAAATCAAAGATTCAATGAGGCTGGCAAAATTTATCTCATTCATATATAGGGAGCCAACACTAGCATCATTAGTTTTTGTACAGTTTATACAACTACAAGCTTGATCCGAAGATGCACTTATTCGACACAGAATCAAAACACAAGAAGGCACAAGATACAAAAACAGAACAAGAAGATAGTGACTCTGCTCAAAGACTCTTGCGCCTGCTGATGCCCCCTTCTCATTCGAGGAGAGCTACTCACCACAGTGTGGTATGAACTCGGATACGTGAACAAGCTCTGTGAATTTCCAAATACTCTAGCATAAACCATCTCCCCAAACATCCCCACCGATGGATGCAAAGACCCCATTGTTGCGGAATCGCCTTGATCAAACACCGCAGGCGAAGAGTACTCCAAATTGTGGGGATTCTCATAAGGACCATGAGATCCAAGCTGTTGATGTTCGGGGTTAAACAAGTTTGTAAGGCCTTTGATAGCTTGAGGCCTAGGTGGTATAACCTTGCCCTCGGTTTCGGATAAGGATTGTCCCCTGCCATATAGAGGGACGACAGTTTTCTGCGATATTTCGGATTTGCAAACAGGGCACTTATGGACCTCATCCGAAGCCAGGGGAGTATTAAACCATTTGTATATACAAGGCCAGCAGTAGAGATGCCCACATAGTGTTACCACCGGATCACAAG
The DNA here is from genome assembly GCA_030278955.1 of Hygrophila difformis. Lineage (NCBI taxonomy): Eukaryota > Viridiplantae > Streptophyta > Magnoliopsida > Lamiales > Acanthaceae > Hygrophila > Hygrophila difformis. The sequence goes on from JAOANR010000007.1 coordinate 18,735,271, forward strand.
CAAAGTCCAAACATATACTGCAGTCGAAACAAGGAGAAGCCTTTTCCGATTCCTTTGTGGCTGAGGGGATCGACTCCCATCCTTGCACGAAGTACTGCTCGAATGCCATTGGCCTGTTTGGTAATGTAGTTTCAGACAACCTGTGAATCCAAAAAATCAGCTCCATATTAAACCAGTGCCTGAGAGTTTATTGTTAATATAAGCATTGATCAACTAAAATTTCTAATAGTTAAACCGTTCAACCACAAAACTGAAGCAAATAAAAGATTGCATATATACCAAAGCTCAATCATCCAAATGCTGTCAGCACAACGAAAAACTAAAACTCTCAACCATTAATATGCCAAAGGATCACACGATGCCTTCATCAAGCACTAAATAATAAGATTTACCTATTTTTTTCCAATATTATTATTATCAGAATTCAAGCAACAACAAATTTTCTGCCTACAGATCAAGCATTAACAAACTCATCCAGATCTAGATTATTAACCATCAATTACTTAACTAAGAATTTACTACCGAAGCAAAAAAAACAAAATTCCTGGAAAAATACACAGATTGAAATACTGAATACAACTCAAGTCCAAAATAATCACAAATTTCCACCTTTTCTGAAAAGAAAATCAAGATGAAAATTAAACAGCAGCATCAATCGATCCACTTCAAAACGAAACTAAAATGCAAATCAAGAAATACTTAGAAATACCTACCAAATCGATGCCGGCGAGGAACGCGCAACCAAAATTTCAGAGAGAAGTGAGTGGGCGGTTGATTGGATTAGAGAAATTGAGGAACGATGAGGAACAATAATTGAGTTGTCTGTGGGCTTCTATAAATTGGGGATGAAATTTATACTACGATATTAGCGAGGATAAACGTGGCGAGTAAAGTACGCTTGTTTATGGGGACCTGATAATTCATCACCGTGGATTAAAAATAGACGATGTTGATTTAATCTGGAGTATGACTCCCGGAGTTAGTGTAATTTTAGGTTAAAAATCGAGCGACAACAAATTAGAAGCTTCTGATGGAATTTGCTTTCACGGGAAATACTATACTGCAACTATATGTTACTTATATTAAGTAATTATATAAAGTATTTAAATTGTGACCATGATGAAACTTGTTGGAATACCTTCTGGAAGACAGTTGAATAAAATAGTTAGCCACTAAAAAAAATATTAGCCTGAATTTAGACTTTTAAAAGGCTTTATTGATGGAAATTGGAAAACACTCCCATCTTTCACCATCGTAATTGGGGAGGCAGTCCATTGCATTGATAAAATACGTGGAAACTGATGACGCGAACTTTCGGGTTGCCACACTCTCCTAGATATATACTCACTCATTTGCTTTTTAGTTGTCTCTTTCAGCTCAATTTCATTAATCAAGGTTTGCATTAATTAACTCATAAATTTACATTTTTACCCTTCAACTAAACTCATTCTTAATAAATATCAACAAATAACATTTATGTAAAGTGAAGGGTAATTTAGTAAAAACATATCATAACTACCTATAACTACTTAAAAATGACAACTATTTTGAACCACTTTTTACCCTCTAAAAAGACAACTAAAAATGAACGGAGGGAGTAGTTATATACTCCATTTTCTAAATTAGTAAACTACTTCCTCCTTAAATTATTGCAGCATTCAAGTTCTACCACTATTTTTATCACAATTATACAAGTTAAAATATAGACATGTGAGATCTTATTAGATTCATTTCGTCTTGTAGTTTTTAAATATCGAATTTACTCCCTCCGTTCCTTAATAGTTGTCTCTTTCAGTTCAATTTCAATAACCAAGATTTGTATTAATTAACTTATAACTTTACATTTTTACCCTCCTCCTAAACTCATTCTTAATAAATGCCAACAAATAGTATTTATGTAAATTGAAGGGCAATATAGTAAAAACATAGCATAACTACCTAAAAATGTCAACTATTTTGGAACACCTTTTAATCTCTAAAAATACAACTAAAAAGGAATTGAGAGAGTATAAAATTTTTACTTATACCGAACTTGAGTTATTAGTAGTTTAAAATATGCATTGGACTGCATATTAAGTGTGTCCGTAACAAATAAAAGAAAACAGAAAAAGTATTACATTATTTAATCTAAATAAGTAAAATTAGTATTTTGTAGTAATTTTCTTGGCCGGACCATTCATAATTAAAGTAATTAAACCTAATGCCTGTCAATATTTAATAATAATTTTTTATGATAGTCGATAAAAAGCACTAATTTTTGTGCCCGAAAAGATAAAAAGGGCACGAACCAGATAATTTTACACAAACCAAGTGATTAATTAATTAGGAAGTGTAGTTATTGATTCGTGTAGAAACCACTTGGTTCGTATATGAACTAACAGGTTTCTAGAGGTGGTTCCGAACCACCTGATCCCTATACGAACCAGCATCCTTTATTTAAAATTAATGTTCCTTAATTAATTAATCACATAATTTATGGTTTTCACTGGTTCATGCATGAATCACTATCACGAACTAGTGATGGTTTTGTGGGCTAAAAGATTGTTTTTTTGCGCCTGATATAAAAAAAAAAATTAAAAAAATAAAAATTGCAGACCTGACAGAGCACAGTCTTCATAATTCCATACTCCCTTCATTTTTTTTAGTTGTATTTTTAGAGATTAAAAAGTGTTTTAAAATAGTTGTCACTTGTAGGTAGTTATAGGTAATTATGTTATGTTTTTACTATATTATCCTTTACTTTATATAAATGTTATTTCTTGATATTTATTACAAAAATTTTAGTTGAAGAATAAAAATACAAATTTATGAAATAATTAATACAAATTTTAATTATTGAAATTGAGTTGAAAGAAAGAATTAATAAGGAATTGTAGGACTATTTGATGGAGAATCATAAATAGAGAAAAATAGAAGTCATACATCTGTTTTTTAATAACTGTTCCATTTTTTCATTTCATGCAATCCAAGACACGTATTTGAATCTTAATAATTCAAATTCAATACAAATAAAAATTATAAAAATTTAATAATCTAAAACTACATTAATGAATTCAACAAGTTCTCATCTAATGTTCAGCAAAAACAAGTTCTCATCTAATTATATTTTATCTTATATAAATACGTTAAAAGAATTAATAAAAATTACTCAATAAATAGTAAACACTATACTAATATTTAATTATATACTTCCTCCGTTCTTAAATGTTTTTGACGGATTCACTTTTTATGCAGTTTAATGTACATTTTAAACCATTAATTATTTAAGTTCGGTACAAGTGAATTTTTATAAATATAATAAAACTTTAAATAAAAGTTTGTATATAAATAGTAGTACATTATAAACATTCTAGAACGAATGTACTCCCTCCGTCCCAGCTAACGTGTCCTGTTTGACTTTTTGACACTGTTCATTGTTCTACTTTGATTCGATTTTATTGTATGTATATATTTGGAAAAAAATAGTCGAGTTGGGTCTTGTTAGAATCGTATAACCATGTAGTTTTAGAATATATATTTTACATAATTTTTTGTTGTACATATTTTAAGATATTAGCAGTTAAAGAAGTGCATTAGATTGTGTGCAAAAGTGAAACAAGACAAGTTAAGTGGCAGAGGAGGGAGTAGTAATTGAGGAAGTACTCAGTAGAATTGGAGACATGGCGGCGTAGCAACAAAATCAGCGAGGGCTGTGTTGTCACTGCAGGTCACTGATCAGTTGGTGTTGGTGGGTGTGCAGTTTTGTCAATACCTGCTGTACCTTCTAGAATCTCATCATTATGTTGCGCTTTCGCCTCATCAAATTCATTTTGTATTGCCTACCGCTTATACACGTGTCCCTACATTGGAGTTATAAGTTTTGTTCGGGCTTGCCTCTAGAAAAAGGAAAAGGCAAACATAAAATTAAAAGTAATAAGGCTACTATACAGTACTCCCTCCGTCCCTATTCCTTTTTGGTGTCCCACGAAGTTCGATCTCTTTCCATTTTTAGAAAAATTAAATTAATATAAGTTTGATTAGAATCTTAATTATTGTCAAATCCCATTAAAAATACTTACTTTTACTATTCTGCACAAATTCCAATGCATTATTACTTTCCTACACAAAGTCCCTTATATTTCATTAACTCTTAATATTACAAAATTGATACAAATAAAAATTGTATAAAATATATATTCTAAAACTACACGATTAGACGATTCTAACAAAACCACACTTGAATATTTTTCTCAAATTACATCACTACGATAATATTAAGTCAAAGTTAAACAATAAACAATATTAAAATTCATTATAATCTTAAACACAAAATACTCACACCACTTTAACTACTAAACTCCACTACCTAAATTACTGTGCCCAAAAGAAATGGTTCAATCTTCGCCGGACGGAGCGAGTATTTGTTAGAGGAAAAAACCAATCAAATTTTTGTTTTTAAGTTTGTTTCTAAAATTCATTCTAACAATTAAAAATAAAAAGACATTTCAATACTGCAAAAATATTCAGGTAACCAAATCAATCTATTGATTGCTGAAACGCTTTGTGATAGGTATTAAATTTCATTTTTAAACTACTAATAATATCATAAATGTTAATTTTTCTGAGTTGTATGTGTCCGGGCTAAATTTGGCAAATTGCAATACATGCACTACTGTCATAAAAGCGTTAGGGCAGATGATCTTATTATGATGATATGTTTGATTTCGTTTAACCTTGACACTTCACGATAATATAAGATTACATTTTCATCATAAAATTCAAACTAATAATATTCCGTATCCTAATTTAAATCATCATTATATCACTCCTCAGAAATATTTTACCACTCACTTAATGATAAGTGATCCAATAAGAACTGAGTAAATAAAAAGAAAATTAGTATAAGGGATTAAAGGTTTTTATCAGTTAGATATTTATAACCGTAACAACAATTTACGTATTATGATATTATTAGTAGTCTAAAAAAATATAATTAATATTCTTATTACAAAGCATTTTAGCAATCAATAATCATATTGATTTTTTTAAAAGAAATTAATATTGACGATCATTTTCTTTTCTTTAGCATAGGCGCATAGTTCATTTGTTAATATATTAAGTGGGCGTTTGTATAAGCGATATGAAACTGATTATCTGATTATTGTGTTTTCAAAACGCAAATAATCAGGTTTGCAGCACTAATTTTGAGCGGTTAAACTGATTATTTACATTTTGAAAACGCAATAATCAAATAATGTATTTTCTAACAGCTTATCCAAACACCTCTTAAATGTCGTATATTTTATATTTTTACAATATACTATAGTACAGTGATTTCAAATTATGGAAGGACACAAGGATGAATCCCACATTATCTGTTTTTTTAACAAAAAAACCCAATTATTTTTGAAAAATAAGAAATTTAATTATAAATATAACAAATTGTTGTTCTTACCACTCCCTACATAAACCAATTTCCATTATTTAAATAAAATTGAAGATTTGTGCAAAAAAAAAATTTTAAAAAATTGAAGATTTGCATAATTGGTTCTACTATCATTTTTTTCTTTTTCTGGACTCAGCAATTCTACCAACGTGTTCATAAAGATTAGTAAACCCATGAAGTAAAAACATTTTTATCAGGTTTCACATGGCGCACCTTTTTTTACGTTAAGAAATTCAAATTGCCTTTTTTGTTATTCTTAAATACAGTAATTAACTTTTGTCAGTGGGTCCTACGGCGGCAAATGGCATAGGAATATCAAGCTGAAAAGCAGTTTCTTCTAGAACGTGACCCGTTAATACTAGTAGTATGTTTTTGTACCTAACAATTATCAATTGGTGCAAATACTTGTCCAGCGCTCTCCTTAAAAAAGAAGGGATATAAAGTGGTAACAATATAGAAATTGGGGATACCGACAACGAACAATTCCTTTATATAGTTACGCAAGTTATATTCTAGATAAAATAACTCTAGTTATATAGTGTATTTGTTTATGCTTAAGCATGTCACATAGTAGTAACTTTTTATACATGGGAAATGGCAAAAATAAGATCGATATAAAAGCAAAATTAAGCGAACAGAAGAAACGAAGGTCATCACGGGAAAGTGCATAATGGCGTGCATACGGCATAGATGGACTAACTAAATATAGAACTAGTATATCGAACTTAAGGGTATTGTTTGGCAAATAAGCTAAATTAATCAGTCATTTTGTAATAGAATTTAAGGTAAATTAGCTTATTTAAAAAGACAAAATAACTTCAAACAGTGTTCAATCAGCTATTTTTGAAACGACTGTAAATAACAACATTTTAAATTTTAGTTTATTCTAGATAAAAAGTTAGTCTCGAAATTATTAAAAAGTTAATTTTAACTAATTATTACTCACATAATCAGTAACCACTAACAACTAATTTACAGGCCAAAATTTTAATTAAATTTGAAATTTTCCTTAGTGGGTGGGAATTGGGAACTTGGGATTAGGGTTGCAAACGAACCGAATCGAATCGAATACTGCAGTATTCGATTTGATTTGTTATGTTTTACGAATACTATCGAATCGAATCGAATTATTCTATAAGTTAATTTAATACCTAAAAAATTAATTTTTAATTATTAAAATTGAATATTTAATTCGACTTATATATCAAATATAGTCATTAAAAATAAATTTCAAATTATCTAACAAAGTTAATTTATATATTATTTTATATAAAATAAAATGTTAAATCGAATATCGAATCGAATCAAATATTATTCGAATATCAAAATTTCGAATAATTTCGAATCGAACCAAAAATATTTGATTCATGTGCAACTCAATCACTCCCTTCAAATTAAATGCACAATAAATGAAAACGAAAAAGACATGTATGATGTAACATACACTCTGGTCTCTGGATTGTGAACCCTCTTACCTCTAGCGCGTTTCCCACCAAAAATTCGCACCGCACCCACTAAGGGACCAAAGTGAATATGACGTTTGAATAATAAATACAGATAGGACAAAAACCATGAGTCAAAAATGAAGGGAGTGCGAAGCAATTAATGAATCGAGTTCATAAAAAATACAGTGTGCATTACGTTCAAGTACAGTGGCATCGAAGGGGAACTATAGCCCCCGGAGGCTTTCTCCTCTCCCGTGTGATTGCTTCTCTGATGACAGGAAGTTTCTGATGCACTTTTCTCCAAATGTGGTTCACAGCGCCACCGGAAGGGATTGCACCGATCCCATCGGGATGCCCGCTGTCATACTGGAAGATTGGTTGAACTCTTGCCAGGTTTTGGCGAAACTGATCTTTTTGTTCACCGGAAAAGGTTTTGAGATGATCGACCAACCAATTTGGCCTCAAAGCATCACTAACTGCGACAAAAACAGAAAAATCAGAATAATCAACCATTCCTTCAAATGGGAGCTCTATGTTGTCGCTGACAATGACCGGTATACACAGGCTTTGAATGGCATCGAAAAGTCTACATGAGGTGGGAGTATCCCCAGCCGGATACAAGCAGAATTCGGACGACCTCATTCCCTTTATCGACTGTTCTCTCCCTGTGGCATTCGGGAAGCCTGCTTCAATGACAACCCCAGGTACATTCACCAGCAAATCCCACAGTTTTTCCCGAACAAGCCCGCCCTACAATGAACGTCCAAAAAGGGGTCAGCTGCAAAACAATTACCAGGGGTTCATAATACTCACAAGACTAGAATATGGCTTATGACAAACCCGATGCCTGTGCTTGGCTCCTTTGAAGTAGAGCAGGGTGTTTCGCTTCTGGTTTTGTGATATGTCCAGCCTGGGAAGTAGATGAGTGTATGGCATGATGACATCTTTCAACAGTGAAACTTGGGTGTGATGTATCTTTGAGTCCGATGAGCCATTTGACATTTTGGCATCAAGGCGTTGCCAACCACCAAAATCCACCACGAGGAGGATTGCTGGGGAGATCTTATCTTTGAGATGCCACATCGTAACAGGGTCTGGCAAAGAATGCTTCAAGTTTTAACATAACCTGACAATCCAGAAATATAAATATTACAAGCATTACACCACCACCAATACCAAATTTTTCGTTGAAAATTAAACATCCGACCACATTCTCAAACATCGGACAACACCCAAACTCATCACATTTTGTTTTACCTATTCTTGGGAATAATTCAAGATCGCCTCATACATCACAACATAAATTTTCTTTTCCTATTTCTCCATAATCCATAATTGTTGCTTTTCACACAAAATTAGCAGTCCTTAAGCAGATGAATATTCAAGCACAGTGAATTCAAAATTCCAACACTACAACAATTTACCTGTAAGAATGAAGACATGGTCTCTGCCCCCAGACCTCTGCCAGGCTTCCGATTTCTTCACCAAATCAACCACCATTTTCTGCCTCACATTATCCTCATTCTCAGCGACCCTTTCCCTGAACACACTCTTATTAATCACCAACTGCAGCTCAGCGCTCAATGTCACAAAGAACGGCACAAAAACCACATCTGCCTCTCTATAATCCGAAACTCTAATTGAATATGATTCGCTCCTAACCTCCTGAGGGGTCAACAAATCCCCCAAGATCCAGAACTCCGCGCTGTACTGTTTAATTATGGGGTTTTCAGGATAGGGCAGGGATTTTCCCCAGGGTTTGAGCCAAAGGGATTTCCTAATTTCGTTGTCCACTTCACTCCAAACCCTGGAATCAGAGGTTAGGGCCCAGTATTTGTCCAAGAGGCCGTAATTGAGGGATCTGGGGAGGGGCGAGATGTAGACTTTGATTAAATTAGGGGTTGTGGAGAGTGAATTCTTGGGATTTGGGGAAGGTGAAGTGACGATGTTGGAATGGAGGTAGAAGAAGGAGAGGGAGAGAATAGAGAGAAAAACGAGAGTGAGGCAGAGTGGCGGAGGTTTGGGCGCCATTGAATACATATTACTACATGTTTCGTTCCTCAACAATGTGCAGATTGCCAAACAGAAAACACAGCAAGATAAAGCAACAACAAATACTACTTGTTGTAATACATTTATTACCTGTTACCTTTCTTTCCAATGTGATTATCAGAAATAAAGCAACAACAAATCTTCTGTCTCGATCAAGCATTAACAAACTCATCCAGATCCAGATTGTTAATAATCAATTACTTAACCAAAAACTTACTACCGAAGCAATTTTTTCTGGCATCATAAACAGATTGAAATATTGAAAACAAATCAGGTTAACAAATTTCGCACCATTTCCGTAAAGAAAATTAAACAGCAGCATCAATCGATCCACTTCAAAACCTAAAGGAAAATAAAAATTACGAAACAATAAGAAATTCCTACCCATTCGATGCCAGAGAGAACTGCTCGAACAAATTTTCAGAGAGAAGTGAGTGGATGGTAGATTGGATCAGAGAAATCGAGGAACGATTGGGAACAATAATGGAGTTATCTTTGCCCTTTGGGCTTTTATAAATTGGGGATGAAATTTAATAGAGATTGAGGAGGATAATAGGGATGGCAAAAAAGCCTAAAAAGCCCAAAAAGCCCATCCCAATGGTGGAAACCGAAAATCGAATTTTGGTGAAAAGCCCATCCGAATTTTCGGTTCAATTTTGGGAGAGAGAATTATTGGGGATGGGCCGGGGATGGGGATTTTTTTGGGGATGGGGATGGGGAAGGGGAAGTAGTCCCCGCCCCGGCCCATCCCCGATATATTTTATATTTTATTTATTATATATTTTATATATTATAATTAATATTTTATATATTATATTTTAGGAATTTTACCCGGTTCATCTAAAATAATTAAAAGATGGGAGACGAAGCCCATTAGTTTGATAGATTATATATTGGAAACTATTATAAATATTTTATGTTGATTGTGATTTATTTAAATAATTCATGTGTATGTTTTCATATTATGATTAGTGAAATTGAAAGTTGGCTTGAATAATATATTTCCGACCTTTTCTATTACCGAAAAAATTGAAAGTTGATGTGTAACCCTAAACTCCGATAGGATCCCCAATGGGGATCGGGGAAATCACGGTACCCAATGGGGATCCCCGATAATGTCCCCGACGGGGATCGGCCCGATTTTGGGGATTGAAAATACTAACGGTTTTGGGGATGGGGATGCTACTCCCCGTCCCAAAACCGGCACATTGCCATTCCTACAGGATAAATGGCGATCGGCAAGCAAAGTTTGCTTCCCACACTGTGGTGGGCACCGTTGATTCATTGGGATTTAAAAATTAAATTGAGTTAATAGTTAATTTAGGCCATAACAAGTAGTCATTTCCACTTTTGAGCCATAACAAGTTTGAGTTATGATTTTAGGCCATAACAAACCACTCTTGTTCAATTTTGGGCCATACAGACTTTTTAAAATAATAAATGAGCCCACCTACTCTCCTTTATTATATTTTGACCCAATCAGTTGACTTATCAACTTTTGCCCTTTTACACTTTGACCCCAAACTTTAGATTTTTCATTAAATTTAATCCAATAACTGCCCATCATGCTTCCGATAATTAAATTAAGCACTAAACTTCATACCTTGGCTTTGACCGCCTTGCTGCCGGGTTTCCTAAGCTCCGGGATTTTACGGACTTCCTCCAACCACGCAGCCGCGACCGATGGTTCACCAATTCTTGGCTCCTTCAGCAACAAACAACACAGTCCTATTTCGTTTCCTACCTTAAGACGTATCAAGATATGAATAAAGGGTTTTTAATAATATTATCGGAGTATTTGGGATATTTGGAAGCCTGGATTTTACTAAAGAAATATTAAAAATATTATTCAAACATTATTTCCCCTAATGGAGAAGACAGATACTTAGTTCCTCATGGAGGAAGCAAGACTCTTGGGGATGCTCCCCATAATATTACAGACACAGAAAGGAAAATTTGCAGAAATGAAATATTACAAATGTTTTGAAGAGTTGGGAGGATTTTTCGATGCCTTCCATCTGCTTCAAACTCCTTTATTTATAGGCGCCCGCGGACTTCAACCCCGGATTCCAATCTTCCTCTAAATCCTTGTGACGTCACTGTGTTCGTCACTTGGCCTTAATTTCCACCGGCTACATTATTGTCCTTTTGGAATTATTGCGTTAGGTGGCTTTTGTCAACTCTCCACCTTCTCCTGTCGGCCACTTTCTGCCAGCTACTCTGCCCTTCTTTGTCGGCTTTTAATTATGAGTGTTGCCGACACCTCTCTTTCTTTTACATCCAGCTAATCTCACTTTGGCTTGTGAAAGCTTTTTGGACGTTTCTTCCCTTTGTCCTGTTCGGGTCCGGATTTTTTCTGGGTTACCCGGATCTTTGTACCGAATAGGTGTTTCTCCTGTTCTGCACAATATGGGCATATGTGGTTATCCCATTGGCCAACATGCATCATGTTGCATGCCTTTTTTCTGGTAGACTCGGTTGCTGGCAACTTGTTTTCCCAGATGAGTAACCTCTTCTTTTCGAATGAGGTTTCCGCAAACTCTGTGCTTTTCCCTGTTAAAGAATTAACCAGGAACGATCCATTTAAATTGTTTGAGAATATTTTAAACAATTATTTAACCTTTTCCATCTCGGTGAGACAGGCCAGAATCCCCATGCTCGTTGTGTGGAGATTTCATCTTCGCTGATTGAAGATACCAATGGTGTCTTCTCATCCATAGACTTAACTCTGTTGAAGGCAATCATATCAGGTCTCTGTAATTTAATAAATTGGAAGACCGGATAAGAACCTTTTCCGACTATCTCTGGTGCCGCTGAAATGAACTTAAGCTCCAGAATATCTCCTCTTTGCAGGTGCGGGTTGTTTTGCCATGATTCATGCACCGCGCTACTTATCCATCCCGGAAGTTTTTCGATTTCCAGAAACCCTGGTGATGTAGTATGAGCAGATGCTAATGCTCCAAAGTGATACCACTTTCGAACCTCTTCTGGCTTCGATCCTTCGAGCATCCAGACCCTGTTGTATCTCCCGGATGTCTCAATTACTGTTTTGCTTGGGTTAATTCCCCTTTTGGAAACCAGTTGTTCCCATTTTCCTTGGTAATCCAGCCAGGCTGCAGATATGACCTTTTCCTCTGAATTAACCTTAGAGGTGCCTGTCATGGGCCTAAGGTTAATTTCTTCCTCTTTTACCCCAGAGGCTGTGGGTTGACTTGAGCTTTCGGAAATGTGACTTTCCTCTTACTCAACATTTTTGTCGGTATCCGACAATGGTTCCTTTGAAACCGTACTTGAGTCTGCTTCTTCATATGTGACCACTTTAGCTTTTTGGGCACTTTTCTCTTTGTTTACCAGGGAGGCTGACGCTTTCCTGATTGGCTCTAATACTGTTTCCCATAGTGCTGTCATTGCTATATGGGAGGTTCGTATATTGTTGCGGACCATGTCCACATCGCTCTGTTGTATTTGGCTAGCTGCTCGTGCATTGATTTTGAGCTGTCCAAAATGCTTTGATAGCTCCTCTAGGTTTTCTCTGAGGTGCCTGAATCTCGTAATGATTGAATCAGCTTCAAATGCTTCCATCTCTCGTCAAGAAATCTGCAAGAACATTTTCATGAGATTTTATAACATCAATATCATAAGTATAATATTGACATTCAGCCTGCCATCTGATAATACGAGCTTTTTCAATTTTTGATTCAAGTTTATTTTTTAGAAAAGCTCTAACGTTAGTATTATCAACTTTTAATACAAATTTCTTTGCAAGTAAGAATAAAGGCCATTTTTTAAATGTTTTCCATACTGCAAAGAATTCCTTTTCATTAATGTGCCAGAGTTTGGCTTGTTGTTCAGTGAACAACCCTCCTGTGTATCTACAGGGTTCTTGACCCGTAGTTGTTTTTCTCATGAGCACTCCTGCCCATCGAAAATCATTGGCGTCTGTGTAGACTACCAGCTCATCATCTTGAGGTATCGCGAGTTTTGGCAAGCTATTGCAGACTTGCTTTAGTTCACGAATTCTCTTGGTATGGATTTCATCCCATTTCCATCTAGAGCTTTCAGTCTCTTTAAGGAGTGGTCTAAAATCCTTTCTATATTTTGTAAGGTCTTTAATAAACATACCCGCAAAATTTACAACTCCTAAGAAACTCTGAAGTTGTTTCTTGTCTTTTAATACATCAGGAAAATTGCGGATTTTCTCCACAATGTGTTCCTGTAACTCTATTCCTGCTTCATCAATTTGAACTCCTAAGAATTCAATTTTGTTAGCAGCGATAGTGGCCTTTTTCTCAGAGAGAACTAGACCTTCCCTGTGACATGCATCAGAAAATATTTCAAGATGTTTAATATGCTCTTTAATATTTCGAGATGCAATCAGAATGTCATCTATGTAGACGAACATAAACTCTAGATAATCCTTAAATAGATTATCCATCTTTCTTTGGAATATCTGAGGGGCATTAGAAAGCCCCATTGGCATAACATTCCAAATATATTGCCCTTGTGGGGTGGAGAATGCTGTGAATTTCTTCGACTCATTCTCCATCTTAATCTGATAGAAACCAGATTTGCAATCAAATTTAGAAAACACTTTAGCACCTTTGATGCAATCAAATAAGTGTTCTCTACTCGGAATGTAATAACCATCAAACTGTATTATTTTGTTAATACCTTGATAATTTATTACCAACATGGGTTTACCTCTCTTTATTTCACTGTGGTTTCTTACCAAGAATCCAGGGCTACTATAAGCTGAGACTCCAGGCTCGATGAGTTTAAGATCAATATGCTTCTTGATAATTTGCTGCATATCTTTCTCATCCTGCATATTCATTAAGATGGGTTTGTATCGAACATACTCATATTTATATTGTTCTTTTACCTTTAGACTAGCTTCGATCTTGTTTTTATCCCACCATGCGAGAGGATCTTCATTAAAGTTTCTCTGGATAAGTCTTTTGACATTTTCGAGGGACAATTTAGTTTCTCCCTCAATGTCTAATGAAGTTATATTCAATAACTTCATTTCCTGCATTGCTTCTTTGAGGTTTATAATCTCCTCAATAGAAGCTTCATCGAATCCTTGTTGTCTAAAAGACAACAAAGCCTTACCAAACTTTCTTTTATCCTGCATTTTTGGATGGGTTAGTTTGGCATCATTATCACCACGTTTGCTGCGAAATAATATAGGCATTAACCTGTTGAATGCCTTTTCCCTGCGCAACACATGTATCTCATTTCCACAACTTGTGGTAAATATTAACAAATTTCTTTTGTTATCTTGAACATATTTTGTAAAGGATTGTATAAAATTATTTCCTAACAAAATATCCGCTCCTGTGTCATGAAAGTAAATAGGAGGCGTTTTTACCTTATACCAAGGTGTACCAAATGCTCCTCCAATCATGATATTGGCTTGTCGAATACCCTTATTTAGTACTAAGATTTTTTGGGAAAAATCTCTTCCTGCAATAATGGGTAATGATTCCATAGTTTCGCTAGGGAAAACTCCTGGTTTTGCCGTGCAAATACCTGATCCTGAATCAATATAAGCTGCGAAATATTCTGACTTATATTCTTCATATATTATACCTACTGAGATATAAATGGAGAATGGACTTGTCATTTAATTCTGATGGTGTGACCCTTCAGATTAAATTCTATACCATTATCCTTTCTTACCCATGGTTTATGATTTTCGAGAAACTTAATCCCAAAATCATAACCCCATTGTCTTTTCCGACGGTGCCTAAGACTCTGATCTCGTGTCCTGCAATTTCAATTGTTCCGTAATAGGTTCCAATTGATGGCTGCTGCAAGTAGTATAAGTTATCACATGGAAAATGGTTAATCTTTTCCGTGATGTCGAATATTACTCGTATTTCTTTCCATCCTTCAGGGCATTTTATCTTTATATTATCTACCCCAATGGATTGAGGAGTTAGATCTTTGATGAACTCCTTCCCTTTATATGCCATAATTCTGTCTTCCGAAAAAGACATACGGCTTGCGTACTCAATTCTAGCACTCGTTGATCTGTCTAGAATTGGATGATCTCTTATTTGTATGTCTACTCTTCCTAACCTTGGAATCTGGGTAGGATTTGGAGTCATGACTTTAGCAAATTCCTTGAAAATTCTAGGAATTTCTATATATTCTTTCCTGAGAAATAAGTCAGAATGATGACTATTGGAAAGTGCATAAGAGATTCTATAAGTTATAGAATATGGCCTGTTCCCTTCTTTCATCAGATCTTTTCTTTTAAAATCTTGATGCAGGGTTAGAACTCTACTAAAATCTTGGTCAGCTAAGTTATAGGAAATTCTGGGATGTATGTCAAACATTAACTTCCTAGCATATAAATTTCCTACCATAGTTCCAAGAAGACCATCTCTATGGTTATTGATTCTTCTATCAGTGACTGATAGATGTAATTCAGAATCAATACCTTCTTTGAAGGTTGCCTTAATTACTACTTCAATGGCTCCTATGTGGATCCATTTCATAGTAATGGCAATCTCCTCCTTCATTCTGCTTAATTCCTCAAGAATATCTTCTTTAGGAATTAATTGCATATCCATAACATTACAAGTAAGTTCCATAGGAATTGCAAACTCACCTGCACTTACCTTGTAGATGATGTTATGTCTTCTCTGGTTGAGTCCCATCTGGTTAAGAACTCGTCCAATCCCGCCAATTTGGAATCCGTCATATGGGCTGAGGTTGGAATCTTGTCGCATTATTCTTTCCATGGTTCGATTTGAGATCGTCATCCTTGAAAAGAATCCAGACAGGTTTTCAGTGGTCTGAATCCTGTCTTCTTCAGTCAGACTTGGTTGAAGATCCATCTGAATATGAGTCCGAGTCACTTCTTAATTCTTCCTCGTATATGCTTTCATCCGAGGGGATGTCCTCAAACTGATAGACTGGTACCAGCTTTCCATGGTAGACCGCTTCCACGATATCCTCTGTGGCTTCGTACATTCGTACCTCACGATTCTGAGGGCAATCGGGTGAGATATGACCTCTGGCTCCACACTTCCAACAGTTGCAGTCCTTGAAACTTTCGTTGGCTCGGGTATGGGCTCGTCTGAATGTTCTCTTGGATGTTGTTCTCCCCGTGCTCCTTGCTGCTGAGCTAGTTGAACCTTGGGATGAACTCTTCGTCGTTCCCGTTCTTTGTCCAGTTTTGTATGTTCTGGCCTTGCCCTTGGACCACCATGCTCTTCTTCTTCGGAATGGAGGTCTTCTGAAACTCCTACTGTATGAGCCTCGACTCTTCTTCTTTTTCCTCTTTTTTTTTTTCTGATCCTCCTATAATTGTTGGAAAATCGTTATTTTCACAGCAAAGAGGAGTTCTTTTTATTTTACCTCTTAGTCTCTTAATGTTCTTTCGGGCTGCTGCCTGTTGACACCATTCTCTGAGCTTATCCTTTAAGAAGGACATTCTTCGAGCTATTGAGTCCACTGTACCAGGGGGTACTGTGTACGATTGGATCAACATTTCTCTCCATGGGCTGCAGATCTTTGCAAAGAACATGGGACATGCTACTTCAGCTGTCATTTCACTCCGAAAATAGTATTTACGAAACCAGTAGATATACTCGTCTACTGCGCAAATACTTATTAACTCCATACCCAACAGTGCTTGGGTATAGACTTTGATTTTTTATGTTCTCTGTTCCTCAAAATAACCATCTCCTACAAAATGGGTTTTGAATAAGAGGCCAAACCTTTCGCAGATTGTGCTTTTGGATTCTCATTCGAGTATTTGCTCCTTTAAAGCAGCCGTGGAGTTTTTCCAGCCCAGCTTTGCCAATCCTTCGAGACCTAGCTCTATTAATCTGACAAAGTTTTCTTTATCGAGTTCCAGGGTGGTTGCTGCAATCTTCATTGAAGCTACCCATTCGTCGATCAGGTCTTCGATGTTTCGGAAGTCGATAACGTCGAGGTTCAGTGTTATGCCATATGGATTTAATGGTTGTAACATCGTCTTGGCCCACGGTGTGGATTCTGGTGCTCTACTTGGGTTTCGTCCTGGGTTTTGTCTTGCATTGAGATGCACCTCAGGATACCTGTTCATGTAGAAGTCTGTACTTTCTCTCATTGGGACATCAGGCGGTTCATCGTGGGTCACGTTGGATCCTGTTCCTTCCGCATAACCCAATTGAAGAACTTCATTGGGTTTTACATTAACCAGATCCATATTCCCAAGTTGGGAAAATGATTCTGCTAATTCTTGTAGATCTGATAGATCTGCCCTGGAAACACTCATTCGACTGTTTTCAGGAGATCGATCATAAGCTCTTCTTGTGATTTCTGCTTTGGAACCATAGTTGCTTTACCTTTTTGATGTAAAGCTTGTACGGGTCCGAATGCATCTCTAATATTGGCTTGGTTATTCTTGGAAGATCCAGGAATATCCTTCTGCCTTTTCTTGATATCCGAAATGTCAAATTTCAGATTCAAAATCTCTTTCTTTAAATCTTGAAACAATTTCAAAATCTCCTCTGTTGATTGATACAGGTTATCTATTTTTCCAGGTAAAATTAATACCCGATTACCATAATCTTGAATCGTTTTTTGGATTTCTCTTAAGTCTTGTGATAACTTAGAGCTATCCGGATCAATTTCTTTCCAGTCACTTCCTCTTATTTTCATGAAAGAAATTACTGTTAATAAAATCTTGTCTTATAGACAAGTTCAAGAATTTCCTCTGGAAATTTCTATTTTTTATTTCCAAAATTTGGAAATAACTCGTTGGTTTCAATTTAAATGAATCCATTAAATAATTAAGTCTTCACCATTAAGAGATAAAATATTATAAATAATTTACTTAATATGTTCTTCAATTAAACCTAGGCTCTGATACCAATTTTCAAGCGCATTAGGAGTCATTTGCATAATGAAAAATTAAGTATATTGAGAAAGGATTAAAGTAAATAAAGTCAAACTTTCTTGGGGTATGAATGAAATAAAGAAAAAGTTGTTGGATTCTTTTATTAATTTCAAATTGGTCCTATGACCTAAATTTTACAAAACTGTGTTTGTTATGGCCTGTTTTCATAATTGTAATTTGTTATGGCCTAAAAGCGGAATAGCCTCATTGTTATGACCCTTTTTAACATTTAACCCAATTAAATTTATGCAAAGGTGTCTTCTTAAGCCTACCGGTCTACCACTGCTCCAGTCAGGGTCTCAGGGATGTAAGCCAAACGTAGAAACTCTACTTGGCTCTGTTTTAATTTTCATAGTGTTATGTTTAATTTTTACTATAATTTTATCGTTTCAATGTAACTTATATTGTTGGATTTATTTATTCTTTTAATTTTAACATATGCACTATTTGGAATAGAGTCAATTCCCCTACTTCCCAATTAGAGGTGTGGAAACACGGGTGAAATGGGCCGGCCCGTGCGAGCCCCTGAATTTTTGTAGGCTTAAATGGTGCGGGTCGAAATGCCTACGCGGCTACGCCCAAGCCCAACTCGTCTGCGGGCCAGCCCGCAGCTTTTGAAAAAATATTATTAAATTGAATTTTAGTGTAAAAAAATAAATTTTTGAATATTTTTGTATTGTATAAACTAAAAATAAGATATAAAGACTTATAAATGATATTTAAAAATATAAATAGTTAAAGTGTGTATTTGTCGACATAATTATTTACTTTAATGGTGTGTTTGTTGAATAATTCTTTAAAACTTAAATTTATTCCAATTTGTAATGCTAAAGATGTGTATTATTTTAAAATATAGTATTGGACAAGACAAAAAATTTATAATTAATGAATAGATTGATAAAAGTCTTGTGTCTTACGGTCGAAGTCTTTATGAGGTTAAGTTGTTTTAGCATTAATTTTATATTTTAAAAGTAAGATAATTGACAATAAAATAAAAAAAATTACAAGCATTCACAATTTTTAATAAATAAAATAAAAAGAAATTTTATACTTAAAAAAACTAATACCAATAATATAAAGAAGCAAAGAAAATAATTGAAGAGATCGACTATTTGTATAATAAATTGCAATTTAATGTGTAATAAAAATAATGATTCATATTTGATGATTTTATGCTACATTGAATTTATCAAATAATATTAATTAATAATCAATATCTAAGTACAATGTGTAAAAATAAAAAAAAAAAAAATTGGACAAGGCCCGAGGGCCAACCCACCCTGCCATGGGTTGAGTCCGTTTAGGTCCACATAAAAATGCGACTAGAAATTTTAGGCCCGTCCTACATTTTTTGTACTTCGGGCGGGCCGGCCCAACGAGCTCGGCCCACTTGACAGCCCTACTTCCACTCTTGTTGGAGGTTTGATTCTCATCCTTTTATCTCTATATAATTTATGTGATATGAGCTCATATCCTTTATTTTCTAGTGTGCATAAATTGTTCAGCAAAAAAAGATATTTAGATCATATACTAGGTAAATAGGTAATTAGATATTAATTGTTAGTTAGTTAATTAAGTATGTTGATTTGACCTTGACTATTTTGATGATGATGTTTTTTTTTTCTTTTTTTTTTTCTTGGTGAAGCCATTGATTAGAGAGGAATAATGGTAGTAGTTCATCCCACACAAATTACAAATTGATAAATGAGATGGAATGAGTCGGATCGGGGAGTCGAATCTTCAACTTTAAGGTTGAGAGGCAATGGACTTGATCATTTGGTCAAATCCTCATTCAATTTTGATGGTGTATTTTAATTAATATTTGCTAAAAAATAGTAGTTGATAATGATAAATTAATTGATAAAAATAGCTCATCCAAAAAAAAAATTGATAAAAATATAATTGCTAACCATTAATTCCAAAACATTAGAGAAAAATAGTATTTTCAAAACTAACTGATAGAAACAATCCTATATTCTAAAACTCTATTTACCAAACATTTTATTAGCTATTTTATGGGTTAACAACTAAAAGATGCAGCTAAAAATTATAATTATACATCCATTTTTCATTAATTTTAAATACATAGATTTCAAACTCATTTATTTCAAACTATTCTTTAAATCCAAGTCCTTCAATGATTCAATCCAACCACAACTGAAAAAAAATAAAAAAAATTACATAGTGATTTGGGATCACTTCTTTCAAATTAAATGCTTAATAAAAATAAATAATAGAAGTAAAAAAGAAAGAGGATGTAAATTTAGTCTCTGGTTACCTACGGGCTCCTGTCATCCTGTGCCGTGAGCGTTTCCCACTTATAACTTCGCGCACAATTTAAATCCCATATGTGTCCTTTCTTCACACAGATCATGAGGCGGTCGATATTCATATAAGCAAGGATCAGAGCCGAAATAAGGATTTCGTGATATCAAATCAGAAACTTCCACTATGTCTTGCGCAAAAGCGACCGGGAAGCGAGTGCTGGAATCGGAGAATTTCAAGTCCGATCGCAGCAGAAAGCGAATTGCAGTCGAGGATGATTTTGATGCCGCAATCTCCAAGTCAGTTCAATTCATCCGTCAGTTCTACTTTTAATTCACGATTTCCTGCAGGTAGGGTTTCCAATATCCTCTACCGAATGCAGTGATATCAAAGGGATTATGAGCGCTCTTCAGCAAATCAAAGAGAAGGCACACAAGGATGGACTGAAGAAGAACGAAGAGACAATTTCCAGGTGAAATTCATTCAATATTTTTTACCAAACCTAGAGTGGCGTTTGTGTCTCTCTTTCTGTGTATTTTGGTTCATGCAATTTGAATTTACGATCTGTTCATGAGACAGAGTTTGGAGTATGTTCTGTGATATTAGCTGTTGGTTCTACTATGGTCTATGGAGGTTCATTTTGCTGTGGTAGTTTGAAGAATTGTGAGTTAAAAGTTTTTTCTACGAACTTGCGCTTAACAATCTGGTTCAATTCGGCTAATTATGATTTCCTTCACAAACTAGTGAAGTTTTGGAGTCCGCTTCATTTTGAAATTCTGTGACTAATTGGTTCTTCTTAAAGTTTTCCTGTTTGAAGCTAACAATAAAATAATAACGTTCTGAGGACCACAAGTGGTTTCCAATTAAATTTGGAAAATATTGAAAATAGATCAAGGTGACCAACAGGGAACACAGAACAGAAAGAATGGACGTATGGAACTGCATTGTGCACCACTTCCATTCCCATTTATTATTGATATGCACTTTTTGAATGAGTATGAATTTTTTAAATAACTGTTATTGGACATGATCAGTAGACCAGAATGAATACCTTTGAACAGTCCTATTTTGTTTTTCTTCGGCGACAAAATTTGCTAAATAGTTTTTATGAAGACCACAAATAAAAACAGTCGACTGCTCAATCAACCTTATTGCTATGTTGACAGTGTAGCTTCAGAGATCAAATCAAGTTTGGATGAGTTGAAGTCAAAACTGGAGAAAGAAAGGTTAGAAAACATGTTTACTTGCTTTAAGTCTTGTTATTAGGTTTTGCTACCTGCTTGGCTGCTTCACTTTCCTTATTTTTATCTATGAATTGAGGAAAACTGTCAAATGTGTTTCTGCACAATACGTGACAGGCAAAACTTTGTGAAGGCACTGTTAAAGAGCTCAAAAGAGGTAAACACAGAGTAAACAAGATAGGAGTTGTATCCTGTGACAGCCTTCCCTTTTTATTCATGAATTTAACATGAAGTATTGGATTTGTGCAGTGTGAGAATTTGCTCAAGAGTGAGACAGCAAAGTTCCAAGAAGTATATGAGAAGTTCTCCAAGGAGAAAAATTCACATCTGCAGACCTTGAAAGGTAATTTCCCTCACTCAGTTCATTTTATATGTGAGTTTTTATTCGATCTCTTTTGAAGTAACTCAAGGTTGTTCATTACCCAAAAGAAATAAACTAGGATTTATGCTGCATTGGAACTTTGAATTATCGTTGTGATGCCTCAGCAAGTTTTATCATTCAATCTTAATTTTCCTCTGTTTAACAGACACAATAGCCAAACACGAAGAAGAAAAGGAGAGGCTGTTTATGCGCTATGAGCAACTAAGTAAGCAAGGGCTATTCCTCTGCCTTGTATTCTATTTCAAATAAGAAAAACAAAATGTAAGCACTACTACACTTGAAACCGACCTGCAGGGAAAAAGGAGAAGAGTATGTTATCCGAACACGAGAAGGCGAGTGCAGAAAGAATAGCTCAGCTGGAGGAATCTCTGAAGAAAAAGAAGCAGGTGAACTAAATTCGCCACCTTGGTTTCTGCTTTTGCACTTTCATACTCCGCTTCTAGCCAGTGTTATAACAGACCTGTCTGCATGCAGGATGATAAAACCTTCAGCATTTTAAAGAAGACCCTGGGGTCTTTTCTTGGAAATGCCTCAGATGAGGACTTCCCTCCTGATGACTGAAGGATGTTCTTTCAGGTTTCGAGGGCTCATCTAAATAGGGCTTTCAGTTTCACTTAAAACTGATTCTTGAGAAACAGACAGCTGCACATTTCATTCTCAGTGCCCCATTTTTATTACCAACTTTAACATGTAGTAGGTCGGAGCAATGTCTTGCAGATATTTCCCCTTGACCTTGACGAAGCCTCTTAATTCATTTCCCCCCACCATAATATAACTAGTGTACTCTAATCTGAATTTCTAGACAACAATCGTAAGCAGTTTTAACTGTTAAAGAAGTTGAGTTGGGCCACATGCAAGTAAAGGCGCAATTTTACACGATAAATCTGAGTAAAACAAAAGCCCATGAGTGTGGTTCATTTTCTCTCCTTTAGCAATTACTCCCATGTTTTTTTGGATTTGATCGTGCTAATGCATATTTTTAATGATTAATAACTTAACTTGTATATAATTAAAAATTATAAAAAGTTGATATTTTAAAACTACAAGTTTAGACTTGTATATAATTAAAAATTATAAAAAATTGATATTCTAAAATTATAAGTTTAGACGAATCTAATAAGATTCCACTTGATTATATTTTTCTTCAATAACTATAATAAAAATTTAATATAAAGACGGAGGAAGTATTACATGGTCAAAATGTGTGAAAATTTTTCATTATTTAATTGCTGTTTCATTCCATTCATGCGAACCGTGCCCTAAATGTCTAGGTTTTTTTTTCTTTTTGTTTTCAGGAAAAAATGTCTAGTAGTGCTGATGGTTACTGAATTTTGTAAGTTTGTTGTTAAAATATTTTACAATAATGTTGAAAAAAATATTGAAGTTTTTTTTTTGTTGTATTTTAATTTGAGCAACAATTGGACCTCAGTCCCTCAATGCGCCATTGCGCCCGAATATCTGTATCTGGGACGATATTTTCCACTCAAAAGTCAGGAGCGATGATGGTTCTCGCTCCTCAGCCACAACACCACATAGAATCAACTCGAAGATAAGCTGAAAGCTTCTGCAATGAGCTCTACTGTGGCATTCAACTTCAATCCCTTCCTCTCCACTTTCACCGTCTCGGATTCCCGAAAACCTCCCAACCTTCGCCCTTCCCTTCGAATTCTATGCTCATCTTCAGCAGCGGATCGCTCCGTCGCAACAGGTAATTCTCTTATGTCCTTCCACTATTTTTTCCAGATTTATTCGTTCGCGTTAGACTTTGGTGATCAATTAATTGGATGCAATATTTTCACCACAGAGATATCGGGAAACAATGCATCATTGACTGGCGGCGCGTATGATTTTGAAGGAGCAACCGCCCCCCTTTCGCAGAAATTGCTATTGTCGCCTAAGAAGGTCACTCTACTGCGACATGGTCTTAGCTCTTGGAATAAAGAAGGCAGAGTTCAGGTTTGTTTATCCTCACTCATTCCTTCGAATTTTGATTGTGCAAATTTAGCTGCTTTGACTGAATATTCAATTACTTGTTTTGATTATTTGAGCAGGAATTTATATATGCTTCAAAGTTTTCGAGTTCAAATTTCAATGCGTAGTCGATCTTTTATAGTAGTTCTCCCAGTTTTCATCAATGATCCTTCAAATGGAAACTGTTATCCTAGGTTCCATTTTGAAGCTGTGACATGTAATTGATTGTGGAGTTTTGACAGAATTTGGCACACTTCTATTGGAAACTTGGCTGAATGTCGCTGTGGTGTTGTCATGGAAATCCGCATGGAATAATTATCTATTACGTTACCACCTGATCTGCTGTTGTATGCAAGATTGGTTTAGAACTTTAAATAGCTGCTAATCATGTAATTTGTGCTTGTAGGGCAGCTCAAACCTGTCAGTTCTAACTGAAGCAGGTATTGCACAAGCAGAGAGGTGCCGGGCATCCTTGGCCGAGATACAATTTGATCAATGCTTTGCGAGTCCAATATCTCGTGCCAAGGTTTTTTTTTTTTTTTTTTTTTTTTTTTTTCTGACTGATTATGTTTATAAAAAATTTTGAAGGCCTTTATGGTCCCTCAACTTCTCATACATCCCCTTAATTATGCATTCAGTCAACTGCTGAAATTTTATGGAAAGGGAGGGATAAGCCTTTGGTGTATCTTGACTCGCTAAAGGAGGCTCATTTATATCATCTTGAAGGCATGAAAAACGGTCTGTCTCTCTTTCACCACCTCCTCCCTGCTTAGTCATGAATAAACTTTATTGAATTTTCAGATTAACACCATCATGTCAAGTGGTTTCTGAAATTAACTGTTAAGAGTTAAACTACTAACTCTGGTATTAGTTTTTGCAATATTGCCGTAAATGGTTGTTTAGACGATCACTTTGTAAATCACATTTAGTGTTTGGAGGCAGTGGATGCCAAGAAGAAATATCCTGAGGACTACGCTCTATGGAGAGAAGATCCTGTTAACTTCTGCGTTAATGGCGTCTATCCTTTACGAAAGCTGTGGGAGACAGCCCGGGAAGCTTGGCTGGAAATCTTGTTTACACCCGTATGCATTCTTCCTTGACGCCACCTCAACATCCCCTCATGTTTATATGGATACATCTCACATCTTTCCCTGGTCTTAATTTGCATGACAGGGCGAAAACTTCTTGGTTGTCTCACATAAATCGCTCCTGAGGGCATTGATATGCACAGCTCTTGGACTCGGGCCAGAAAGGTATGCAAAAAAATTCACTAGGCTCCTTATTATTTGAGACTTGAGTGTGTTGATTTTGATATGATCCATGATTGACACTGTTTAGGTTCCGGTCAATTGACTTGAACAACGGTGGATTATGTGTGTTCAGCTTCAACCAACGAGGGGAAGCCATGCTTCAATCCTTGAACATGACTGCCCACATGTACTCTGATCACATATACCATTACTGAGGCTGCTGATGAAGAGGTAATTTTCAAGAGGAATAAGAATAATATATGCACATATAATATACAAAGAATAGAATCAAAGGTGTATAAATTTCTCATGACTTTATGGATTCTCGGAATCTTGGTATTATATTTATGGTCTTATGGACATAATATCACAAATGTGGTGGTGGGCTATGTTGAGTTTGTAAGAACTGCAAAAGGCAATGTCCATGAAGCATAATGGGTAACTTTGGAATGATGGGAATATGGAATATCCTAAAGGGAGCATTTAAATTTCACACTTCAACACTTTACAGTTGTAATTTGGCCATTGCTACTGTAGAGTTCAGTAGTGGGCGCGTGTAGTCCAAAAAGATGAGAAGTGAGAGGCAAAAAGACGAGAAAACAAAAAGCAAGGGATAAGGATCCAGACGTACGATATGACATGCCACTTCATCTACACCCTTCCATTGCATTGCGGGTTTCTTTTAGTTTTCCATTCTTATATGATTAATTAATGTTGATATCCCATCCATGAATTTCTACAATTAATTAAACTAATGCTCCACCCATATTGATTAAAAAAGCCTTAGTTTGGATCTCTTTTTAAGTTCTTTCTCCGTTTTCACTTTTACTACATACTAGTTCAACATTGAAATTTAATATCACTTGTTTATCTTGTCCTTAGCTTCGAAAAAAAAAATATATATTGAAATTTAAAACACTGCATCCATCCCTATTTAAGTGTTACAGTTATTTTTTTTAATATTATTTATATTTTGATTTTGACTCGTTATACATAAGTCTCGGATGTAAATAAATTAAATAACAGATAGTATATAGCATAGCATAATTTTTATTATATATATATATATTAAGATATTAATAGTTAAATAAAATAAATGTATGAATCAATTGGATTAGTATATTTAAAGAATGAATTTTATTAATTAATAAAATTAATAAACAAAATTGACAATTGACAATTAAACGTTGGTGGATGAGACTTGAAAGTAGAAAGCGGTGGTTGGTATGCGTATCAGAGTGATAGTGGTAGGAATTAGGAAAGCAAGACATTTATAGATGTACTATTGAATATACACATCAGAGTATCAGACATTCATAGTGTATTCCAAGGTTGTTAAGATCGGGATCCTATATGAGATCGTTTTTCTCTTTGCAAGATCGGGATCGCAGGATCGAATCGGGATCTTAAGATCTTATGAAATTGCAATAATAGATAAACTCAGTTATGCATACTGACAAGTAAAAGCATTATTTTGTGTATTTATGAATCTTGCAAGTTAATTAATACAATACAATACAAAAATATCACAATCAAACATAAAATATTTCCACATACATACATATTATGTTTTTTTTACACATCATACATAAGGAATACAAGCTCTTAAGTTTAAAATTAAAAGAAACAAGTTATTTTGATCCCAAATTATAAAATACTACAAAAATTTTATGCGTTTAAGAGGGTAAGATCGTAAGATCGTAGAAGCGTTTGAGGGAGTATGACTATAAGATCGTAACATTCTACTACCAGGATCGGGATCTTACGAATTTTAAGATCCTACAAGGATCGGGATCGTTTTAGAGAGGTGTGATCGTAAAATCGTAAGATCCTAAGATCAGGATCGGGATCTTAACAACTATGGTTTATTCCCATACGGCAAGCAACGCAACATGGGTCCATACTCCATACCCGAATTTCCCGAAATGGTTCTAATAAAGTGCGTGCTTGCATTAAGGTTAGGATGTAAATATTCTTGAGAATGTTAGGAGGAAATGCTTTATAAGGTACGTATAAATTTTGGGAGGATTACTTTTTTAAAATCATATTACGTCCAAAAACATGACCGGGTGGGAATTGAATCCCAACATATAGTTGGAAGGTATATAAGATGACCACTTGGGTCAAGTCTCATTTCCTACAAAAACATGACATATTGATATTCATAAAATAGATTATGCTAATTTAATTAATATTTATTAGGAGTATCTATTTTGGGGAGACAATCCTTTAATGCTCTACCAATTCCTAATTGCTGGTCCATTATGTTTTATATACTATAAATAGCTAAAACGACATACTCTCAATCCTTTTGCCCTTTTTTTTTTTCCGTAAAATATTTACAGTTTTAAATACACCAGCAGTTCCTACTGCCCCATCTAATCCAATCATTAAAAAAAAGCTTCACAAATTTTGCTCGTCATTTCTCCATTGTAAAAGCACCAACAAAATAGTAATATACCACACAAAAGAAAAAGGTTGTTGAATATTCCCCAACATGAAATGAATGTCTCATCACTCCTTTTATAGTATGAATTAGACTTTAAGTAGGCTAAAAAGATTCATTTACTTCGCATCGTATTTCTTTCTTTCTTTTTCTTAGGGCATTTGTGGCCGCGATAGTGCGACTGTTAAAGGAGGGGCTCTGATGTAGAAGAATTATTGTAATAAAAACACTGCAACCTTATTACTCTTTGCCGTTCCATCTTAAATGTTTTGTTTGAATTTTTGATACTGTTTATTTTTAAATTTTAACTTAATATTACTGTAAATATATAATTGAAAAAAATAGTCGTGTTTGATATTGTTATATACATTTAATTATATAGTTTTCGAATTCATATTTTACATAATTTTATTTTTATATATTTTAAAATATTAACGATCAAAAAATAAATTGAATAGTATACAGAAATCAAACATAATATCTTAGTTGTGACCGAGAATATTAATAATATCGGATCTAGCACACAACGACATTTTTAAATACAGGATACTCCTCTCCAACTAGACAAATAGACAGTCGTTTAAACAACTGGACAAAAAGTACATTTACCAATCCAAATAAAAACAGCATATCTTAAAATCATTGAATATTACTTAATCCACATATTTAAATTTGCTCCGCACATAAGAATAGGAATTTATTCATAAAGAAAGACATGAGAGAGACATGGCGTCGCAGCAGCACATGACCATATAGTCCAGTTATCTATGACTTATTTTTAGGACTTACTTCATCTGTTTCAGTATAATTGTTACACATCCTTCCGACACGTATGCCGATTCATATTTTTAACGGTTAATAATTTAAATTTTATACAATGAAAAGTTATAAAAAGTTGATTGTCTAAAACTACAAGATTAGACGAATCTAACAAGATTTCACTTGACTATGTTTTTTCATACATAACTATGATAAAAATTTGAATCAAAGTTAGACAGTGAATTGTATCAAAAAATAATTTGTAACAAAAATATTACTTATTTTATTAGAATTAAATCAGACCAGATCACATTAGAAATATTAAGATCAGATCAGATTAAATAAGATTAAACCAGATTCAGACTAAATCAGACCAAATTAAATCAGATTAAAAATATTCAGACTAAACCAGATAAATCCAAACTACATCAGATCAAATTTTATAAAATTAAAATTAGATCAGACAAATTCAGCTTTAGAAAACATGACCTTACTTCCCACAATTCAAATTACCGCAAGAAATTGAAGACGACAAAGATAAAAATGGTACCCACGTTTAAATTTGCTACTAGTAGTAGTACTACATTAGATTACATTACATAGCATTGCTGCAAGAATCAAACGCGCCACAGCCGCGCGTGATAATCACAAACTCTCTCACTACTGTAACCTCCGCACCGCATTGCACTTGCTCAAGCACAACTCCCCACGTTAGCTTCAACCAGTCAACCCAAATTCCCAGAATTTCCCCCCCAAAATCCTCCCTTTATTCCCAATCCTCAATCGATATGCTTGTTTGCATGACTGTCACTCTGTTGCTTCTTCTTCAACCGGACCTCGATTATTATTAAGCCCTAGAAATTGCACGAGTGGTGAATTTCGGGAGAATTTTTTGAATTCATTTCTTGTTGGACACTGACACTGATGAATCTGAGGCAGCGTCCCCCAACAACGCGCGGCCGTGACGGAAACGCGCCGCCGCCGCCTCAGGCACGTTCGACGCCGCCCCTGCAGTCGGAGCCTTTCAACATTATCCCAATCCACGACCTGCTGGCGGAGCACCCTTCCCTCCGGTATCCGGAGGTGCGCGCCGTCTCGGCGGCGCTACGCTTTGCCCGGGATCTCCGCCCGCCGCCATTTCATGACTGGCACGATCGTTTCGACATCCTTGATTGGCTAGGGTTTTTCTTCGGTTTCCAACCGGACAGCGTCCGGAACCAGAGGGAGAATCTGGTGCTCCACTTGGCCAATTCCCAAATGCGGCTGCAGCCGCCGTCCACCTCACCCGAGATCCTGGACCCCGGCGTCCTTCGCCGCTTCCGCCAGAAGCTGTTGAAGAATTACACTTCGTGGTGCTCTTACCTGTGGAAGAAGTCCCAGGTTCGACTTTCCAAACGCTATAGTATTGAAGTCCAGCGCCATGAACTCCTGTATGTATGTCTTTACTTACTCATATGGGGTGAGGCTGCAAATCTGCGATTTGCCCCTGAATGTTTGTGCTATATATATCATCACATGGCAATGGAGCTTAATTACATTCTCGATGGTCATGTGGACGAGAATACTGGGCAGGCTTTCGTGCCGAAAACTTGTAGACCTTTTGGTTTCTTGAATGATATTGTTACTCCTGTTTATGTTGTAATTAAGGGTGAGGTAGCCAGGAGTAGGAATGGGACAGCCCCGCATTCTGCCTGGAGAAACTATGATGATATTAACGAGTATTTTTGGAGTAGGAGATGCTTTAGGAAGATTAAATGGCCTTTTGATTTGTCCAGTAACTTTTTCTCTGCCGACCGGGACAAAAGGGTGGGTAAGACTGGGTTTGTTGAGCAGAGAACGTTTTGGAATATATTTAGGAGCTTTGACAGGTTGTGGGTGTTGTTGATACTGTATTTTCAAGCTGCTGCTATAGTTGCTTGGAAAGAGAGGGATTATCCGTGGCAGGCGTTGGCGGAAAGGGATGTGCAAGTGGAGTTGCTTACGGTTTTCATTACATGGTCTGGTTTGAGGTTTATTCAGTCAATACTTGATGCTGGTACTCAGTATAGCTTAGTGACGAAGGAGACGAAGGTGCTTGGTATTAGAATGGTTTTGAAAAGTATGGTTGCTATGACTTGGGGTGTTGTGTTTGGTGTGTTCTACGCAAGGATATGGAGCCTGAGGAATTCTGATGGATTTTGGTCGGATCAGGCTTATCAAAGAGTTTATACATTTCTCAAGGCTGCTTTAGTCTTTATCATTCCAGAATTACTTGCTCTGTCATTGTTCATCCTTCCTTGGATCCGCAATCTGCTCGAGGAGACAGATTGGCCTGTCTTATATTATATAACATGGTGGTTTAATACAAGAACTTTTGTGGGTCGAGGGGTCAGGGAGGGGCTTCTTGACAACATAAGGTACACTCTGTTCTGGATTGTAGTGCTGGCTGCAAAATTCACATTCAGTTACTTTCTTCAAATCAGGCCTCTTGTTCAACCAACACGAGCTCTCTTACAGCTCAGAAATGTATCTTACCAGTGGCACGAATTTTTCACTAGCACCAACAGGGTGGCAGTAGCCATGATGTGGGCTCCTGTTGTCCTGATATATTTGGTTGATTTGCAGATCTTTTACACAGTAGTCTCCGCTGTTGTGGGATCAATAATAGGGTTATTCTCACATATAGGTGAGATCCGTAACATTGACCAGCTTCGACTCAGATTCCAGTTCTTTGCGAGTGCATTGCAGTTTAATCTGATGCCAGAAGATCAGATTCTTAGTTCGACAAAAACCTTTGTACACAAACTGGGTGATGCAATTCAACGCATCAAGCTCCGGTATGGTCTTGGTCAGCCTTACAAGAAGATGGAAT
Organism: Hygrophila difformis; assembly: GCA_030278955.1. NCBI lineage: Eukaryota > Viridiplantae > Streptophyta > Magnoliopsida > Lamiales > Acanthaceae > Hygrophila > Hygrophila difformis. The sequence continues at coordinate 18,766,257 of JAOANR010000007.1, forward strand.
CAAGTCAAGTTGAAGCTACTAGATTTGCTTTGATATGGAATGAAATGATTATCACTTTCAGAGAGGAAGACCTCATCTCTGACCATGAACTGGAATTACTGGAATTGCCTCCAAATTGTTGGGATATCAAAGTAATACGCTGGCCTTGTGCACTTCTATGCAATGAGCTGCGACTTGCTCTGATTGAAGCTGTAGAAACGGAGCGTGCAACTGATAGGTATTTGTGGCATCGTATATGCAAGAGCGAGTATAGGCGGTGTGCAGTTGTTGAAGCTTATGACAGCATTAGGTATTTGCTTCTTGAGATCATTAAATATGGCACAGAGGAACATTCCATAGCTACAAAGTTTTTCGCGGAGCTTGATGAATACCTTAAAATTGAAAAGTTCACTGCAGTTTATAGGACGGATGTCTTACCCAAGATACATGCGCAGTTAATATCTTTACTTGAGCTTCTCTGCAAACATGAGAAGAATGTTGATAGAGTGGTGAATGTCCTGCAGGCATTGTATGAGCTTGCAGTTCGAGAACTTCCGAAGGTGAAGAAATCTATGCCTCTGTTGAAGCAGGAAGGTTTGGCGCCTATTAATGAAAATAATGAAGCCGGGCTGCTATTTCAGAATGCTGTTAATTTGTCTGGCGTTGATGATCCTTTCTTCAACAGGCAGTTGCGTCGTTTGCTCACTATTCTTACTTCTCGGGATTCAATGCACAATGTCCCAAAAAATATTGAAGCCAGAAGGAGAATTGCCTTTTTTAGCAATTCGTTGTTCATGAACATGCCTCGTGCACCTCATGTTGATAAAATGTTGGCCTTCAGTGTCTTGACTCCTTACTATGATGAAGAAGTGGTGTTTGGTAGAGAAGCGATCAGAAAATTAAACGAAGATGGCATTTCCATCTTGTTTTATCTGCAGAAAATTTACCAAGATGAGTGGAATAATTTTATGGAGCGTATGCGCAAGGAAGGGATGAGAGAGGATGAAGATATATGGAAAGACAAAGTGAGGGATCTACGTCTCTGGGCATCCTACCGCGGTCAGACACTGTCACGTACTGTGAGAGGGATGATGTATTACTACAGGGCCCTGAAAATGCTTTCCTTTCTTGACTCTGCTTCTGAGATGGACATCAGACAAGGATCGCAGGATTTCTATTCACAAGGTTCACTGAAAGAGAGCAATGGCTTGAATACTCAACGCTCGAGTGCTCATAGTCTTGCCAGGGCAGGTAGCAGTGTCAGCTTACTTTTCAAGGGGGAAGAGTTTGGTGCCGCTTTCATGAAGTTCACTTATGTAGTTGCCTGCCAAGTGTATGGAGTCCATAAGGCGAAAGGTGATCCCCGTGCTGAAGAGATTTTAAATTTGTTGAAAAATAATGAAGCCCTTCGAGTTGCTTATGTAGATGAGGTTCGCTTGGGTAGAGAGGAGGTGGAGTACTATTCTGTCTTGGTGAAGTTCGATCAACAGCTGAATAGAGAAGTTGAAATTTATCGTGTCAAGTTGCCAGGCCCTTTGAAGCTTGGGGAAGGCAAACCTGAGAACCAAAATCATGCTATTATATTCACTCGAGGTGATGCTTTGCAGACGATTGACATGAACCAGGACAACTACTTTGAGGAGGCCCTTAAGATGCGTAATCTGTTGGAGGAATTTAAAATTAATCATGGCATCAGGAAACCTTCCATATTGGGAGTTCGTGAAAACATATTCACAGGTTCAGTTTCATCGCTCGCTTGGTTTATGTCAGCTCAGGAAATGAGTTTCGTCACGCTGGGGCAACGTGTTTTGGCCAATCCTCTTAAGGTCAGGATGCACTATGGCCATCCTGATGTCTTTGACAGGTTTTGGTTTCTGACTAGAGGCGGTATCAGCAAGGCTTCGAGAGTGATTAACATAAGTGAAGATATCTATGCCGGGTTCAACTGCACGCTGAGAGGTGGCAATGTGACGCACCACGAATACATCCAAGTGGGTAAAGGAAGGGATGTCGGGTTAAATCAGATATCCATGTTTGAGGCTAAGGTTTCAAGTGGCAATGGGGAGCAGGTTTTGAGCAGGGATATATACAGGTTGGGTCACAGGCTTGATTTCTTTCGTATGCTGTCTGTCTTCTACACAACAGTCGGTCATTACTTCAACAACATGATGGTGGTAGTCATGGTCTACGCATTTATGTGGGGACGCCTGTACCTCTCCCTCAGTGGCGTCGAGAACCATGTTAGAAATGCCAACAATGAAGCCCTGGGTGCAATTTTGAACCAGCAGTTTGTTATCCAAATTGGCATTTTCACAGCACTTCCAATGATTATGGAGAACTCGTTGGAGCGTGGATTCCTTCCTGCAATTTGGGATTTCATAACCATGCAGTTCCAACTTGCTTCCATTTTCTATACATTCTCAATGGGGACGCGCGCACATTTCTTTGGTCGAACCATACTGCATGGCGGCGCCAAATACCGTGCCACTGGTCGTGGTTTTGTTGTGCAGCACAAAAGTTTTGCTGAAAATTTCAGGTTGTATGCCCGCAGCCATTTTGTTAAGGCTATTGAGCTTGGAGTCATTTTAATCGTGTATGCTTCTACAAGCCCTATTGGCACTAACACATTTGTCTACATCATCATGACGGTATCTACTTGGTTCCTCGTGATATCCTGGATAATAGCTCCCTTTGTCTTTAATCCTTCGGGCTTTGACTGGCTGAAAACTGTGTATGACTTTGATGATTTTGTCAAATGGATATGGTACAAAGGAATGTTTATGAAAGCAGATCAGAGCTGGGAAACATGGTGGTATGAGGAGCAGGACCACTTGAGAACCACCGGGCTTTGGGGAAAGTTGCTTGAGATCATCCTTGATCTTCGATTCTTCTTCTTCCAATATGGGATCGTGTATCATTTGAACATAGCTGGTGGAAACAAAAGCATCGGTGTCTACTTGCTGTCCTGGGTCTTTCTAATTGCAGCTGTAGGGTTATACATTGTGATAGCTTACGCACAGGACAAGTACGCTGCAAAGGAGCATATATATTACAGGCTGGTTCAGTTCCTGGTTATTGTTTTTACAGTACTTGTGATCATCTTGCTTCTGCACTTCACCCCAGTCAATGCTGTCGACTTCATTAAAAGCTTGCTTGCGTTTATCCCCACTGGATGGGGCATACTGCTCATTGCCCAGGTGCTCAGGCCATTCTTGCAGGCGAGTGTTGTCTGGGAAACTGTTGTCTCATTGGCTCGCTTGTACGATATGATGTTTGGGATGATAGTCATGGTACCATTGGCGTTCTTCTCATGGATGCCCGGGTTTCAGGAGATGCAGACGAGAATTCTCTTCAATGAAGCTTTCAGTAGGGGTCTTGAAATCTCACGTATTCTGACAGGAAAGAAGTCCAACATCGATGCATGATGTTCAGGTACTTGTTTTTTGTCTGGTTTTGGTGTTGGAATTTGAGGTTCTGGATTTGGTGTGGAATTTGAGGTTAGAGAGTAATTTCTTGGATGTTATGGCAAGTACGAATGATTTTGGACCTGGGATGAATTCAGATTATTTGGTATATATATTTGCAGTAGTGTACATAGGGCATTGCAGGCTTTCTATTATTAATTCGTTGCCTTTAGCTGTTCATTATTCAGCATTTCTTTGTTATTTTCATCTGACTTCTGGTTAGTTGTCAAATGTCTTGTCTAAATCCAGGTACATGGTTACAAATGTACCTTGTAGAACAGTTGTGAGTTGTGGGGTTGGGGCTATGGGGAAGAGGGGCAGCTTGGACTGGGATAACGGATGAGAATGGTGTACTCTCCTCATCCTGTGCCCTGCATTCAATCAATTTTCAACAAGGATCACACTATGGGTCTTTCTCGTGGAGACATGAGTTCAGGCGATCAGGGCTATAGAATTCATGGAAGTTATGTTAAAGCTATTGCATGTGGAGGCAGACAAGTAGTGCAGTTGTTACAGGTGTGTTAATTAGCTTTATGTAGCCGAGTCAATGTTGATTATTTGTCTACATTTCACCTTTATTTAGCTGGTCTGTGGATCCAATTGTTATTTAGCCGAGTCAAGGCAGTTTTGAGACCATCTGATTTTTGTTGCAAGATATTGATATATTCACATTGTTGTGTTGGTTTTTATTTTTTCAACAGATGCTGGTGCCTTGCTAACCTTTGGTTGGGGATTGATTGTATGGACACGAGTACTCTTGTCTCCATGTACTCTTGAGTTATAGTTCAGCTGTAATCCAGGATAGTATTGTAAGATTAGCTTGGAATGCAGTCAAGTGTAGTCTGTAGGCTCTCTAAGAATTACACTGACGACGTTTAAAACGTGCATTACATCATAAGGGTATTGCTTTTGAATTTTGCTTTACATTGTTGTAATGTGCACTGCCGCCTATCATTATCAACTCCTGTTTACAGCGAGTTTAGTGTCAAATACACCCTCCTCTTTCATATGAATCCCGACATCATTGTAATAAAATCTTACATAACCCAGCATTTCATATGATGGACTTTGGTGATTCAAACAACTCTCTTTTCTTTTTGCTTTATACTTCCGTGTATTTTGTCATTATGCTTGTTTTATGTAATTGTCACACCGCACGCATGTGGGAAAAAAAAATGGCTTTTTGTACTATTTGATGTGGTGCGGTCAAAGTAGTAGTGACGAGCTAATTAAGTACTACTCCATCCGTCCCACTCCAAATGTCTTACTTACTATTTTTGGATGTCCCATTACAAATGTCTTCTTTCTATAAATAGAAATGATTTTCCCCTCCAACAACTATGTGGACCCCACTATATACTCAGAAACCAACTCTACCTTAATTCCCGTGCCCAACAGTAACAGGACACTTGGGGTGGGACGGAGGGAGTATTTTTTTACATGGTAATTACTCCACCCGCACCATTATATTATACTCATTTTTATCGGCCATTGCATTATTTAATGGCCTAATGTCTCAATCATATATAAGTAAAAATTATACATTTTCTGTTGCAATAAAAATGTCTCATTTCACTTGACAATATGGATTATCCAAATGACAATATTGGGGATGGTGACTTAGTCCAAGTGGTTAGATCCCTAACTTCCGTTGGAAGGTTTGGAGCGATTCGATTCCATACCGACCCCCTATCACTCCATTTTATTCCCTTTGTAATTTGTGTGGCATGTACTCCCACCATTCCTTTATCAGACCTTTAATGACTCCTCCAAAAAAATGACAATATTGCATCATACGATCAAGAAAATCTTGCAACTCAAACCAGCAACCAAGAAATCGGGCTGGACCTAATGTGTGGGTGGCGTTCTCTTGGATTCTTATTGCCCCTTTATCGCCACTTCCCCTCAATTATTTCTTCTCGATTGCAAATAGAATAGGAAAGGAAATGGCAGTAATATTACTGGCTCTGCGTTCCCAATTTAATGTCATGTTGCTGTCACTTTTGGTGACCAACCAAATGAGACCAATCTGGATATGTCCTACCATTATGTTCTAAATTCTTGTACCATAACAGCTGCCAAATTTTTGGCTGGAGCTCGGACAATGGACATCTCTTGCAATAATATCAGTAATTTGCAATTTTAGTAAAGAATCAAAGGCATTAATTAATTAATTAATTAATTAATAATTAAGTACTGTTATGCACTTATTATGAGTATACTATTATTTGATTATGTAGAGTTTCGTTATGGAAGTATTTAAAATATCCTTATTCACTTATTAAGAGTACCATTATGTGCTTAGTAGAGTACCGTAATGACAGTGAGATAACTGTCAAAACCATTTATGGACCTTGATTGAGAACTCGTGTCCGATCCGCTGCATTACGAAACTTTACCAGGAAAGAACCCGCCCCCAACTCAATCATGGTAAACTTTCCTTCAATTTCAACGGTCTTCCAATACGATCTTCCAATGCCACATACCCTATCTTCTTCCCTAGAACCGATATGAGTAGCGCATATCCTCCCATGCTTGACAAAGTTTGATTTAAGTTTGACAATCAATGGAGATCCTAGACTTAAGGCGATCGCCATCAATGAAATCCAATACGACCAATTTCTCCTTCTCCAGATTTGAGATCAAATGTTTCAGGTTCACACGTTTCCCTTCGAGAACCATATCCTGAAAGGATATGCCACTGCTAAAGACAAATTCCGAGGACAAAGCTCCCGCAGGACCGACAGGGTCAGGTTCTGCCAATGGAGAGAGCATTTTTCACTTCCGTTGTCTGTGGTTGCCCCAATGGAAAAAAACCCCAAATAGTCCCCTAATTTCCAAAAATTTCCCAAACTGATTATTTGCGTTCTGCAAACGCAATAATCAGATAATCTGTCCCAAAATACACATACAAACACTCTCTAAGAAATCATATTATATCATCTTCTTTAGCTTCTGTGGCATATCCAATACAAACCTAAAAAGCAATAAATTTTTTTTTAAGATAATATTTTTATTTAATTTGAAATTTATTAAAATAAAATAAAATTTAAATATAAGTATTAAGTATAATACAAGAAATCCCCTCACAAAAATTTCATTCCTGAAAATCTCATTGGTATGGGCTAATATAGTACAATCTTTAAAAATGTATGAACTTGAAATGGTGCAATTTATATTTGCATGTGTACTCTTAAAAATTGTCGCTATAGGATCACCCGTATAATTTATAAGAATATCATACGTAAATGTCACATCTGATTGTAGATCATCAAAATCAATACCGGTCTTACCATCACCTACATCGAGTATTCATTTTGCAAATTTTCTGTCATATATAAATTTTATAGTAAACAACATTTCTTTTGATATCTTGAGTTAATCATTTTTAATTGTATATTAATACTTTGAGACATATCTTGCTAGTGACACGAAATATTGCAATATAACTGTTCATAGCTAAAAACTGATTTTGAAAGATAAAGTCGAACATTGTTTAAAGATTAGCATTGACTTTTGTTTATAATCATAGCAAAACAAACTACAAAGTTGAAATTTTCTCATCTTAAATCGAATGAGGAATTTGGTTAAATCAGATAGGCTCATAATCATTCTATCAATCAAGAATTTTTTTACTTTCATGGTTTCCTGAAAATTAATTTAACCTCAATAATATGGTTCCGCATCTTGGTTACTATCAACCTATTTACATTCCATACATTATTTGATGGATCTATATTCCTAATAAACATGACTATGCAACCCTAATTTAACTATATTTTATGATTCGGTAATCTATAATAATCGATCATGTTTAGATATTTCAGTGAAAGTAATTCATTGGCATTATCTATGCTTTCACAATATGGACAAATATTATTAGAACTGATATATATATATATATACACATTTTCATTTCCAGACATACGTTCCATGATCTAATCGTTGATTGTATTAATAATCTTATTGGTAGGGATTAGTATAACAATATCTTTAAAAATATCTTAATTTGAAGTGGTGCAGTTTATATTTGTATATTTACTCTCAACAATTGCCGCTGTAGGATCTCCCGTAGAATTTATAAAATTATCATCTGTAAATGTCACATCTAATTGTATATCTCTAAGATAATACCAGATTTACAAATTACCATCACCTACATGAAGAATTCATTGTGCAAATTTATGTCATATATAATTTTCATTGTAAACAACATTTCTTATAGTATCTTGGGTTAATTCATCTTAATTACATATTAATACTTGGAGTCCCCTCTTTCTAGTGACACGATATATTGCAAGGTATCACTAACACGGGTAAATATTGATTTTTTAAGATAAAGTCCAACCTTTAAAGATTGATGACATTAACTTTTTTTTATAGTCATAGTAAAACAAAATGCGAGTGTGACTTTTTTTCCTTTGAAATCGAATGAGGATTTTGGTTAATTCAGACGGGCTCATAATCATTCTACCAATCAAAATTTTTTATCCCAAATAATAAGCTTTGTTTTAAAGAAGAGAGGTTAAATAATTTTATCGGATAAGTTTTTTGCATGTAGAATTCTCGTCACACTCTAGTGGAATACAAAATCTAGAATATGCAGTCATACCTCTCGGAATGAGTATGGATGCTATTTCACTGGATGCTCCATGCAACACAATATCACTTCTCTCACGAATGGCTAAACATAATGTTTTCTAGATAAATTATCGCTAAATGTCTTGTCAGTTCCACCACGTAAAGAAAAAAGAATCAACCTCATCACTATCAACTACATACATTATTTAATTATAAACATTCCTCTACTGATTAATCAACAAATAGTTTAGCATCATTCGCCTTAATCTCTTCCTTATTATAATGTCTCTTCTAGGTACAATAGATTATTTGTTTCATACGTTAAAACTTCATTCAGTACCGGCATTCCAGAGAAACTTTTCAAATTTATAGAATTTGCAGCATTTAGCCTTTCAATTTCTAACAAAGCTAGATTTATATTTGTTCTTCCGTTAATTGCAAATCTATTGAAATATAGATTAACGAAATATTTCTTTAAAAAATAGATTAAAAAAATTAACTTTTCCTTCTTTATTTATTGATGGATCTCTTCGCATTCCAATAACTCTTTATACACCCGATTATTTTATTTATAATTTGCTTTATGAAGATAAATAATTTACTCTAAACCAATTATATATAGAATATGTTCCCCCAAAAAAATTATATATAGAATATGAATTTTCACTATTCTCTTAAAAATTATAATTTTTTGTATTATTTTTAATATAATAAAATATAAATAAGATTTATACTATTTAGTATATATTTATATACAATTAGAATGATATAATTATAAAATATATTTTTAACGATTAACAACTATATAAATGTATATTAATTTTAGAGAAGTGATATATATTTATAAAAACATGGCATATATATACATTAATTTTTTGGTAAACATATATATACATTAATTAATATGTACAAATATTTTCTATACATTCATTAATATATATTTTAATAATATAAATTTCATATATACACTGCGAATTCCATATAAATTGCAAATTAAATATCTTTTAAAAACTGAAAGTTGGGATTTCATATACACATTAATAGGAGTATATCTTTAATATGAATAAATAAATATGATGTGCATAGTGCATTTTGATTACATCATTTACCACACAAAAATAAATATAACCAAAATTGTGACTAAACCTACACAAACTCATCGACATTACAATATGATCATCGTATTGAAACATAAACGCAACATCATTCTTAGTTGCCAGTGCAGAACCTCGTCCCAATAATCGTATAGTGCAAAAACTGAAAATGCATATTCATGTCATAATAATCCTATGGTGTAAAAACTCAAAATCTATAATAAATAATAAATGCAGCAATAAAATCTAAAATAAATAAAATACACCATAATAAAATACTCCCTCCGTCCCACTTAACATGTCCTGTTTCATTTCTGCACACAATCCAATGCACATTTTCAATCGTTAATATCTCAAAATATATACAACAAAAAATTAAATAAAATATATATTCTAAAACTACATGATTTTACGATTCTAACAAGACCCAACTCGATTATTTTTTTTCAAATATATACTTGGAATAACGTTGAGTCAAAGTTAAACAATGAACAGTATCAAAAAGTCAAACAAGACAAGTATGGTGGGACGGAGGGAGTATAAAATAAAAATACAAAATTTCAAATTTTATATTTCAAATCTTTTTAAATGTGAATAAATCTCTAATGAATAAATACATATATAAACGGAAAATCTAAATTAGTAAATTTAAAAATACAAAATAATATAGATAAAATAAAAATACAAAATTTGAAATTTCAAATCTTTCAAATATATTTAAAAATGAAGATGGTGGAAATTCTACATAAATTGGAAATTTCATATATTTCAAAAACTGAAAATCTTTAATAAATAAATAAATAAATAAATGCGAAAATCAAAATTAATAAATTAAAAATGCAAAAATCTAAAAAAATTAGAAATTTGAAATGGAGACACCACATTAAATTTAGGATGGGTTGTTCACTAATGCTTTAATATATATATAGATTAATAGAAAATGGGTCTTCATAACTATTATGGTCGAGAATTTTTTTTTTTTGAGATAAACCGATTCGGCTTTATTTCATCGTCAAACAACTCGACCAATACTTCCGACAAAATACATCTGATAGTATGTCCGTACATCACAATGTTATTTCCCCCCGAGAATTAATGGAGAATGGGTTAACATACTTCACAACTGTTGTCCATATCTCTCCATATCTTCCACCTCCAGAACTTGTTGATGGCAGAGTTCTATTTAACTTCTAATCGGCTCAATCAGGGTCCCTCATTCCACTTCTCAAGTTTCAGTAAAATAACTAGTAATACCCGCCCGTGCGATGAGATAATTTCATCAATAAAATAAAGAAAATATTTTTTAAAAAATTAATAATAAAATTTTAGTATGCATAAATATATTATATAGTCTAAGAATAGTACACTATCAACTTTTCAAATTCAAGAATCAACGGTCTTATACAAACTATTTCGGATACAACAATTAATTGATGATAATAGCAAGCATGCACTTAAATGTCGTTAAAAAAGCAAGGTAAACTAAGAATCATAGTAATTATTATACTTTTTTGCCGCTTTTTGCAAGACACACAATCAAATTACCAATGAATAATCTAGAACAAAAAAATTTGAAACAAAGATTTTCGAGAAGCGAGAACCCCAAGTAATTGCAATTTACATACATGAATATTAATTAAAGAAAAACTGTTTTGTAGTACCGCATATATTCCTTGCACAGCCACTGAATTAACTTTGAAGTGCTTGGGTGCAGAAAACTAAATTTCATAATGAAAAATATAGATAAATTCAATACGTCATTAGTGTAAAAAAAGAAAAAATCAAATGGCAACTCAAATGTTAAATTTGTAACACCCCCATTTTTCCTAAAGAAACAGCGGAAGCAAAGAGCGGGAACAATGGGATGGTGCTACCGACACGTATTCCGGCCTATCCGGAATACGCTAAGGCTACCATAAATACTTCAGAGTTTAAAATAATGGGCCAATGGTTTTGCACAAAATTCCCTTTGTTTAAAATAATATTACAAAATCTTTGCATGTGTGGGCTAAAAACCCAAATAATTTCACTTAATAAAAATCTATGCCAAGTAATATATTTTTCTAATAGGGAATTTAAAAATATACATTATAAATATTACACCCAGACCGTGCCCGTGCAAATGATGCTCTGCCGAACCTTACAGGTTTCAAGTCCTGAAAGGAAATGGTAACAGTATAGAATCAGTGAAAACAATTGCTGAGTAAGTAGACCTTTACTCCCGGAGGAAGTCAAGTTGCACAAATAATTTAAAAACAACATTTATGGTCATGGTATGCTTAAACGAGATTTATTGGTGCACAAATAAATCCAGGAATATCCTTCCAACCATTTCGAAATAAGGTGTGGTTTAATTCCTGCACCGTTCCCGAGGGGCATTGGATGCACACAACGGCGAGGGTGGCGACAAGACCCACACACAGTATTCCAACACCGTACTATGAGTTCTCCAAATCGCAAAATATGTCGCAATAAATTTTAAAGCACAGAATTTAAGGCACAATAAAAATAGCATACCGATAATCCAAAAGCAGTAGGGAGCAATAAGCATAAATTTAAAATACAAAAGCGGTATTGAAATTTATGCTTAAGCTAAATAATTTTGGCTTAACTCCAAAGAGTAAAAATCCACTTACAGTTACCGATGGCAGAGGGAATGCAACACACGCAGGCAAAAATGCAGGCAGGGCTTCCTAAACGCGTAGCTTCTCGACGAGCAGAATCTCTAACACCAACTTGGACTACTAAGAACACTACAAAAATGAAAGAACTTGGAAGAAGAGAAGAGAAGTTGGGTGTGAAATTTGGTTTGGGAAGGAGGGGTGATGAGGATGATGGTGGTCACGGTGAAAGGGTGGCGTGGTGGCGGAAATAGATGGCTGCGTGGTGGTGTTGGTGGATCCCGGCAGTGGTAAAGGTTGGAGATCCGATTAAGGGCTTAAGGGGAGGCATCCGGAGGTGGCAGATGGCCAGCGGCGGTGGTGGCCAGGCGACGGTGATGGTGGCGCGCCGGAATTGGGCGGCGGCGTAGGGTGAGGGACGAAGGCGAGATGGAGGCGGAAATGGAGTGGGGGAGAAGTTTATATAGAAGGAATGAGGTATCCTTATAACCGGTCAAGAGCTTCGTCCATTGGGATCTCACACCATTATCCAACGGTCATCCATAGCGGTCAATCAAATGTCAAATAAAGTGATTGACCCTTTCGTCCAATGGGTTTTCCTCTATTATCCAACGAATATCCATAATGGTCAATCAAATGTCAATTAAATTGATTGACTCCTTTGTATACCAATATTTCTTTCAATACTCATAAATTAGTGGACCTACGCTTAATTAAAATATTCGAATGATAGTTATTCGTTCGGTTAGGCTTGACTTCATTATTTGGAAAAATAATATTCTAAATTTCGACTAAGTCGTCGTAACTGATTGATATGGACTTAAATAGCTGGTGGTATAATATAGCTTAGTACTTATGAATTAATTAAATGTTGTTGCACTTAAAATTTTTAATTGCTTAAAGTTAGTCCATGACTTGACTTTTGATCGCCTAAGAAATTCTTCTTCCGAAAATATCACTTCTCCTTCTCCAATTTACCTAATGATAAATTAATAATTTTCTAAGGTGTTTTTAATATAAAATTTTTTGAGTATCTTTTAAAAAAATTTTAAAATTTTACGGAGTGTTATAAAATTAACCGGATAAAAAGATGAAAGTAAAACAAAATAAATAAAGACAACTTATTATTATGCAAATTGATGACCACTCCAATAAAGACTAACTCATGATTCATGAACCATCTAGAGATGTCTGCATTCAAAGCCAAGATATATAAAATTGTGAACAACCACATGATCAGAACCATAGTTTTGAAAGAAACATTATATATCATAAAATTAAATGAAGTAATAGATATTTGCATAAGAATGAGATCACCAACCTTATATACAACTCTTTAAAGCGAACCATTGATCATAATACGCTATCAAATAATGAGTTAGTAATAACTACATGCACTATCTATTTAATTGAATGTTTTAATAGATTTAAATTAGATCAATTTAAATTTTTTTATTCAAATGTATTATAAGTTATAGTACAAAATTAATAGTATTTTATAATTTATTTAGAATTCAAAATAAATTTATAATAAAAATTAAATATATTTTATCACTAATCATACTGTAACACCCCGGTTTTGGTAACCCAGGCCGGGATGCCACCGCCACACCTCCCTAGCAAGACACGGTTTCTCCGAGCTCACTAAAGAGATGCAAGGCTATGGTTTTTCAGAATTTAAAATATTCAAACAGCCCATTTGTAACACACCGTAAAATTTTGAATAAAATTTTTAAAGTTTAATTAATGATATTAAAATTTTACTAAAATAGAAACGTCTAATAATTTAAACAATCACTAGATAATCTCGAGAATGAAAAAGAAAATTGATATTTTTGGAACGATAAATATTTAATTAATCATAAACAAATCTTGAGCAAATATTTAGATGATTAAAATTCTTAAGCGCAAGTGCGACGAGTCCAATCCACCAACACTTGAATTAATCTATTAAAGGCGTGAATAAGTATTGAATCGTTCCGACCTTAATTACCAAAGCAACTCCCAAACATGGTAAAATCCGAATAAAGCAACAATATTCCGGATGAATTGTTTGTATCTTAAAGTCCATTAAAATTATTTATAAGTATTGGATTACAAGATTATATCCCTAGAATAAAATTAAAATGTTTAATCCATTTAATTGTTTGAAATTCATGGATTGTCCAACCATTAACCAGCAATTGTCCCGGATTGGGAAATTTGAAAGTTTGAATTATTTGGCTAACGGTGCCAATTAATAGATAATCAATTAAATTATTAAGTTAAAATTTTAAGTGTTACAAAATTATTAAGTCCATGATGGATGGATTATATTATTCTTAATTAACAAATTATCCCAATTTAAAGGATAAGATGACTTTGGGCTATTTCTTTTTCAACTAGTGAAAATCAATATATTAAAGATCATTAGAAGCTTATATTAATTATTAGACATATTAAACTATTAGATGATTAAGTCCATTACATTAAATTATAGGATCATTAAAAAGTTAGTTATGTCCATAAAATAATTAATTGGTTTGGGCCATGCCATTAAGTCCATAAGCTAGAATTAATTAGATAAAGTTCAAAGCCCAAAATGAATTAAGTCTAGCCCGTAACCCCTTGGCCCAACCCTAAGCCCAAACCACCTAAACCCTAACCCTAATTGTTTTTCACCCTGTCGCCGCCGCCGACTTCGGCGCCGCCGCCGGCGGCCGGCCGGCAGTCCTTGCGCCAGCCCCCCACCACCATCTCGTCAACACCACCACCTCCGGCCTCCGTCCATCCTCCACCGTGCGGCTGCCTCCCAAATCAACACCACCGGCCGCCGCCTTCTTCTCCATTTCCACCACCAAAGCCGCCTCCACCACCACCTTCCAACCCTCAAATTTTAAATCCTCCGAACCACCATATCGATTCACAACCAAAATAACAAAAATAAATAAGAACAAGAGGGAAGAAGAAGGAGCAGAGGGAGGCCAGGGCTCTCACCGCCGCCACCATTTCTGACCGCCTATCGCCGCCCTCCTCGTTACCACCACCCTTCATCAATAATGCCACTACCATCTTCCATTCTTCCCTCCTTAACCACCAGAATCAGAATACCAAAGCCAAAACAGAAATCAAAACAAAAACGAAGGGGAAGGGCGAAGGGGGATAGAGAAGGAGGAGAGGAAGAAGGTCGTCTACCGCCGCCGTCGCGCCTCCTTGCACTGCCGTCGGAGCTGCCGAGAGAGGGAGAACCGGAGAAGAAGGGGGCTCGACGGAGCCGCTGCCGCCTCGGAGCCGCCGCTGCCACCGCGTGTGCTGCTGTTTCCAGCCGCTCCCGCAACGCCAGCGAGATTGATCGGACTAAGGCAAAAGAAAAATAAAAGAAAAGAGAGGATGACGAGATGAGAAGGAGAGGAGGGAGAAGAGTCGTCGCCGCCGTCGCCTTTTGCCGCCGCCGCCGCCGCACTTACCGGAGCTGCTATAGGAGGGAGAGCAAAATTAAAACAAAGAAAAGGGGAAAACATGTACTGAAGGGTGTATGGGGTGAGACAAAAAAATGAGCAAATAGGGGAGGGGAGGACGGTTTCAGAGAGAGACAGACAGAAATTAATGAGGGCAGGGGCACATTTGTGGCAATGCAGTCTGAAAGCTGATTTGAGGGAGGACAACTTGTTGTCTTCTTCACCCATTACCTCTATATAAACCCCCTTCTACTCACCCAATTCTCACGCCATTTCCCATCTCGGATTCAGTAGTTTCTTTGAGTTTCTAGTGTGGCTTGAGTTTTGAAATGATTTAGTAGTTGGGTTTCGAATGAGATTTTTGCTGCTTGTTCCAAAAGAGTTTTAGAGCTAAGTAAGGATTAGTACAGATAGCTAGTCCGTGAGAGTGCTCGGGTATGATTTATTTGGAAAAATTGTAGTTATTATTTCCATTAAAATATCATTATAGCGAATGATGTTAATATTATGATTTTTGCTAGTCAAATAGCTGTAAGGGGATATCTGCTCGTAGGCCGTGCGAGTGTCGTGTCCATTCCATCTACGGTGACTGTAAGTAGATTTTTACTCTTTGGAGTAAGCCCAAAATTATTTTAGCTAAAGCATAATTTCTAAATACCATTTTCTTAATTTAAATTTATGCTTATAGCTCCCTACTGCTTTTGGATTATTGGTATGCCGTTTTACTGTGCTTTATAATATTTGCCATTATTCTCAAAGTCCTATGGATTTTTGAGCGCGCATTGTTACGGGGTTTGGTCCAAGTTTTGGGTCGCTGCTGCCACCTCCGCCGTTAGCTTGTGTTACACGACTTACGGGGACAGATGTGAATCCTCCGCCGTTTGCCTGTAATACACGACTTTCGGGGACTGATGGAAATCAGCCCGATGCCATTTCTCGATTCAATGTGGTTTGAGGAAATTTCTTACCTCCACCACAACCCTTGAATGTATGTGAGATTTGGGCCCTACAACGGGGAACCTGCACATCATGTTGGCTGAGGAATTTATTTCTTGGTAACGCATAGTGTCATATTGTCTCTTCCCGGGGTTAGATTTATATGGATTTTGTCTGTGCTTAAATTAATTCTCGTTTTAGCATACCATTACCATAACTGTTGTCTTTAAATTATTTCTGCAACCCTACCTCCTCCGGGAGTAAACGTCTACTTACTCAGCGATTGTTTTCGCTGACTCTACACTTGTCACCATTTCCTTTCAGGTTTTGAGATCTGCAAGGCATCATCTGCACGGGCACGATTTGGGGTATTATTTATGAAAATGTATATTTTAAACCCCCTTTATGGGATAAAAAGTTGTTACTTGGCATAGATAGTGATTTATCAAGCATAAACAAAATATTTGGGTTTTATCCCATTTACGAAGATATGGTGCCCTACTGTTTTAAACAATGCATTATGCGTTTAACAGTATTTTTGAGTAAGAAATAGACAACCCCTTTTTATGAAATAAAACTTCCATGGATTTACTCCATTATTGTTATTGCGCGCTTTGAGGAATGCAGTCCTCCGTTTGGTTACGCCATACCAAACATTTTCATCAAGCTTATTTTATACTTCTCATAGTATATAAGCTTCTTTGTGAATTATATGCTAGCTTGTCCGGAACGTGGTTAGCATATACATTCAATTCTGATTTTCTGCAATTATTTATGCTAGCCTTAGCGTATTTCGGGCAGTCCGGAATACGTGGCGGTAGCACCCCACCCATTGTTCCCGCTCTTTCCTTCCGCTGCATCTTTAGGGAAAATGGGGGTGTTACACCATTCATATATAATTTAAAAATAATACATCAAAGTTGCAGCGGAAATATAAGTTGTGCAGCGGAAATAAAGTATAAGGGCCGACATGGCCAAAACACGGGTTAAACAGTCCCGTTCATGCAAGTCGTAATTAAATGCAGGGATTTAAAATAGAGATTTCCCCAAATGTTCCCATGTATGCATATGACGATGCATAATCTTCATACTCTGTAAGAAAAAGGGGATAAACGGTTTGGGTCAGCAAAAACGCGCTGAGTAAGTTAACACATAGCATGATTTAGGGGTTTCAAAGCCTTTAATTAAAATTTTATAAAACATTTCTTGTAGGTAATACACAATTTAAGTTAATCATCCACTAATAAATAAATGGCATAATTTAAAACAAGGATTTCCACGTGATCATAATTCGACTTGCATAGTAAAATGGTTTGCAAGGCATAAATAAATAAATACTTAAAAATATTAAATCTTTCATTTCCCGTTACGTAACCATTTCTCAATATTTTTCGTTTCTTTTATAGATCACTCTCGGCCGTTTGGCACGAAGCGAAAAGCTAGAGGGGCACTCCATCGAGCACTCACCCTCTACATAAGTCACACTCGTCCGTATAGGCACGATGCGAAGAGCTAGAGGGGCACTCTATCGAGCACTCACCCTCTACATCGGTCATTCTCGGCCGTTTTGGCACGAAGCGAAAAGCTAGAGGGGCACTATATCGAGCACTCACCCTCTACATAGGTCACTCTCGACCGTTTTGGCACGAAGCGAAAAGCTAGAGGGGCACTCTATCGAGCACTCACCCTCTACATAGGTCACACTCGTCCGTATAGGCACGATGCGAAGAGCTAGAGGGGCACTCTATCGAGCACTCACCCCCTACGTCGATTAAGTATCTCATATGTTTTAATTTAGTGTAACGGGATTTTTCAAAAGTATAGATATATCGTATTTCAACCTCTCGACCGTTTGTTTCGATATTTCAAAATCTCTTCGATTTAAAAGTCATTTGGCGTCACAGTTTACGCCTTTTTAATCTAAAAATTCGTTTCAAGTCCGAAAAATCTGAAATTTTCACAATTCATCCAAAACGTCCCAACGAACAACTTTCGTATTTTAAGTTTCTCAATCCGGGTTAAGGAAACGAGGCAAAAATCAAGTTTTCTACTCAAATAGTATGCTGTCAGGATTCAGGTTTGACACCTTTCAAAGATTTGACTTTTTAACATATCAAATGAACTCCAAAAATTCTGAAATTTTATATGTACATACTAAACTTGATTTCCTACAACTTTTGTTTAGATCACAAAGATTAGTTCGGACTAGAAATGATAGGAATATGCTCATCAAGTTTGATAAAGTAATCTGTCAAGGTTCTTGATTTCGGTACTAACGCAGATCGGATCGGCTCAGGTTCGGAGGTTCAAATCTCAATGAAAAATTCTAAAAACTTACAGTAATGTTCTAAACTCATAGATCTACAATTTTTATGTTCAACACCAATCCTAGATCGGCCTAGATCCAAGGTCAAAATGGCTAACAAGATTGAGAGTGAAATCTGCCAAAGTTCTAAGATCCAGATTTAATGCTGTTCGGTTTTGGGTCGGTTTCAGGTTTCAAAATAACATGAAAAATTCTGAAATTTTTACAGAAGCTAGATCTAAGTCTTAGGAATGTTTTTCATGTTTTGAGTTTTCTCGTTTGAAGACTTTTAAGGGTTCGAAAAATTCATACGAAAACGCTGCGCCGGGGGTTTTTCTTGTTGACAGATTTTAGAGTTATTAAATCTCTATGTTTGGTTGCATTTTAAGTCACCCAAAACCATAGTAAGGTTAACTTATAGTGGGGATAATGTCTAGGAGGTCACGGGATCGTCCGGAATCCACGGGATGTCACGAACGAATCTCTTCCACCCGATTTATTCTTCCTTTGGCTCCGATTTGTGTTTGAATATGAAGATTCGTTTGATTTTGGGAGAGTTTTGGGATGAAGAAAGGGTGTGGATGGCTGATAAATGGGTGTTGGGGGAAGTATTTTGGCCATAAAAGGGGGCAAGATCCGACAATAGTGCGGCTGCTACAGTAGTGCTACAGTAGCCGCACGTGCTACAGTAGCCACGTGCTACAGTAACTTTTTTTTTTCTTTTTTTTATATTAAGATTTCTTATCTTCAAAAAAATAAAAATCATAATGTGGGAATTATCCGTGATCGTTGGGACAATTCAATAAACTCGTTTCGAGTTGCTATCTTCCGGTAAATAATAAATTCCGCTCTCTCGGAATTATTTCGGTTTTAATAATTTAAATCCAATTCTTTATTTTTGGATTTAAATTTTTCGATGGCGATTTCTCGGGTATTACAATCTACCCTCCTTAAGAAACAACTTCGTCCCCGAAGTTGCGCGACTTATTGATCGATTGATTGATTGGATTGTATCATTGTGTTTTGTTGTTAAATATTATTTGGGATACATAATATTCGGGTTGTTACATCCTCCCCGCCTTAAGATTACAGTTATGTCCCCATAACTGCCTATGTATTATTCACAACCAGGTTCGGGTATCATCGCATATGATCCTTCCTCAGTTTTCTTCTAGGTGCCATTTTCTGTTATAGAAGCACGCGAAGATGAGTTCCTAAGTGATCAAGATCTAGGACTAAGGCAAAGTTAGTCTTTAGCAAACGCTCCTAAGTCAAGGTCATGTCGAGTTCTGAGGTAGGAGTGTTTCTTATCACCGATAATTCACATAAAAAGAGTTAGTGTAAATATTTATGTATATATGCAAGGCAATGCAATCCCTCCCGAAGCTAATGTATATTTTATTTATATCTATCTTCCATGGATTTTAAAAATAGATTTATTCCATGGAGGTAATATTTTTAAAATTTAAAGATAATAATAGTAGATAAAAGTCTTGGGCCTCTATATTGGGCCAAAATAATAAACATTTGGGCTTTATTTAAAAATACAGGTATTGGGCTAAAAATAATTTCTTGGGCTTCTTAAAAATTTTTGGGCTAAAAATTTGGGCTTTAACTTCAAAATAATAATTGGGCTCTTTGAAATATATTACTAGTTTAGAAATAATAACTTTAAAAATAATAATACTTAAAAATAATAGTTTAAAAATATTCCGGGCTCTTTAAAATAGTAGTTTTAAAATATTCAGGGCTCTGATACCGCATTGTAACACCCCGGTTTTGGTAACCCAGGCCGGGATGCCACCGCCACACCTCCCTAGCAAGACATGGTTTCTCCGAGCTCACTAAAGAGATGCAAGGCTATGGTTTTTCAGAATTTAAAATATTCAAACAGCCCATTCATATATAATTTAAAAATAATACATCAAAGTTGCAGCGGAAATATAAGTTGTGCAGCGGAAATAAAGTATAAGGGCCGACATGGCCAAAACACGGGTTAAACAGTCCCGTTCATGCAAGTCGTAATTAAATGCAGGAATTTAAAATAGAGATTTCCCCAAATGTTCCCATGTATGCATATGACGATGCATAATCTTCATACTCTGTAAGAAAAAGGGGATAAACGGTTTGGGTCAGCAAAAACGCGCTGAGTAAGTTAACACATAGCATGATTTAGGGGTTTCAAAGCCTTTAATTAAAATTTTATAAAACATTTCTTGTAGGTAATACACAATTTAAGTTAATCATCCACTAATAAATAAATGACATAATTTAAAACAAGGATTTCCACGTGATCATAATTCGACTTGCATAGTAAAATGGTTTGCAAGGCATAAATAAATAAATACTTAAAAATATTAAATCTTTCATTTCCCGTTACGTAACCATTTCTCAATATTTTTCGTTTCTTTTATAGATCACTCTCGGCCGTTTTGGCACGAAGCGAAAAGCTAGAGGGGCACTCCATCGAGCACTCACCCTCTACATAAGTCACACTCGTCCGTATAGGCACGATGCGAAGAGCTAGAGGGGCACTCTATCGAGCACTCACCCTCTACATCGGTCACTCTCGGCCGTTTTGGCACGAAGCGAAAAGCTAGAGGGGCACTATATCGAGCACTCACCCTCTACATAGGTCACTCTCGACCGTTTTGGCACGAAGCGAAAAGCTAGAGGGGCACTCTATCGAGCACTCACCCTCTACATAGGTCACACTCGTCCGTATAGGCACGATGCGAAGAGCTAGAGGGGCACTCTATCGAGCACTCACCCCCTACGTCGATTAAGTATCTCATATGTTTTAATTTAGTGTAACGGGATTTTTCAAAAGTATAGATATATCGTATTTCAACGTCTCGACCGTTTGTTTCGATATTTCAAAATCTCTTCGATTTAAAAGTCATTTGGCGTCACAGTTTACGCCTTTTTAATCTAAAAATTCGTTTCAAGTCCGAAAAATCTGAAATTTTCACAATTCATCCAAAACGTCCCAACGAACAACTTTTGTGTTTTAAGTTTCTCAATCCAGGTTAAGGAAACGAGGCAAAAATCAAGTTTTCTACTCAAATAGTATGCTGTCAGGATTCAGGTTTGACACCTTTCAAAGATTTGACTTTTTAACATATCAAATGAACTCCAAAAATTCTGAAATTTTATATGTACATACTAGACTTGATTTCCTACAACTTTTGTTTAGATCACAAAGATTAGTTCGGACTAGAAATGATAGGAATATGCTCATCAAGTTTGATAAAGTAATCTGTCAAGGTTCTTGATTTCGGTACTAACGCAGATCGGATCGGCTCAGGTTCGGAGGTTCAAATCTCAATGAATAATTCTAAAAACTTACAGTAATGTTCTAAACTCATAGATATACAATTTTTATGTTCAACACCAATCCTAGATCGGCCTAGATCCAAGGTCAAAATGGCTAACAAGATTGAGAGTGAAATCTGCCAAAGTTCTAAGATCCAGATTTAATGCTGTTCGGTTTTGGGTCGGTTTCAGGTTTCAAAATAACATGAAAAATTCTGAAATTTTTACAGAAGCTAGATCTAAGTCTTAGAAATGTTTTTCATGTTTTGAGTTTTCTCGTTTGAAGACTTTTAAGGGTTCGAAAAATTCATACGAAAATGCTGCGCCGGGGGTTTTTCTTGTTGACAGATTTTAGAGTTATTAAATCTCTATGTTTGGTTGCATTTTAAGTCACCCAAAACCATAGTAAGGTTAACTTACAGTGGGGATAATGTCTAGGAGGTCACGGGGTCGTCCGGAATCCACGGGATGTCACGAACGAATCTCTTCCACCCGATTTATTCTTCCTTTGGCTCCGATTTGTGTTTGAATATGAAGATTCGTAAGTTAGGATGATGGTTATGATCTTAAAACCATAAGGAAACTTGATTTACATCTTACCAACAATCCAAAGCTTGAAATCCTTGATCTACACACTTCCTCGATCGGATTTGGTTGCCGGAAAGTCGCGGGAAAGTCGCCGGAAGGTAAAGCTTTGTGTTTTTGATTTTGGGAGAGTTTTGGGATGAAGAAAGAGTGTGGATGGCTGATAAATGGGTGTTGGGGGAAGTATTTTGGCCATAAAAGGGGGCAAGATCCGACAATAGTGCGGCTGCTACAGTAGTGCTACAGTAGTGCTACAGTAGCCGCACGTGCTACAGTAGCCACGTGCTACAGTAACTTTTTTTTTATATTAAGATTTCTTATCTTCAAAAAAATAAAAATCATAATGTGGGAATTATCCGTGATCGTTGGGACAATTCAATAAACTCGTTTCGAGTTGCTATCTTCCGGTAAATAATAAATTCCGCTCTCTCGGAATTATTTCGGTTTTAATAATTCAAATCCAATTCTTTATTTTTGGATTTAAATTTTTCGATGGCGATTTCTCGGGTATTACACATACATCTCTCGAGACAGTGATATTAGTATTATCATTAATTATTGAAATAATAATAATAAAAAAGAATATATTTTTTAAAATTAATGTAAATTTAAATATTATTTAATGAAATTCTCATCTTGAAACAATATTGTTTTGTACACTTTCAATTCAAGGGTTTTAATGAGTGTGTAATAATGATATATTCAATCCAATTAATGAGATAATAATAATAACGTGCACTATCTATTTATTTAGTTTAAAATTGTATATTCAAATGTTTTGTAAGTTATAATACAAAATTAATATTTTATAATTTATTTAGAATTCAACATAAATTTATAATGAAAATTATATTCATTTTTATCATTAATCATTATATCTCTTGAGATATCAGTATTACCATTAATTATTGAAATAAATAATAAGAAAAAATATTTTATTGAAAACAATATAAATTAAAAGATTTTGAATGAAATTCCTATCTTAAAAAAATTATACTTTTTTACACTTCTCAATTCAAAGGTTTTTCCAGGTGTGTGCAATAATGATGTACACACTATATTTAATTCAGTTCTTTTATAAGTTTTTTATTTTTATTTATATAGAAAAAAGATAGAAAAAATAGTATAGGAGATAACCACACTTTCTATTTAACACTAGAAGAAAAAATTCAATTACCGACCACCATAGTACGAGTCGGATTTACCAAATCCATTACCGACCTCAAACTGGGGTCGGTAAAATTTAGCCGTTATTGGACCCAGAGACATTTGAAAACCAGAACACTGACCATAATTCATGTGGTCGGCATTACCGACCCCAATTGGGGTCTGTAATTTTTTTCAATTTTTATTTTTATTTTTTCCATTAGTTTATTATTTAGTTTATATTTTATTAAATATTTCTTTAACTATTTATATAATTTAATTATTTATTTATTTGAGCCAATTAATTATTTATTTATTTTATAATTTAATTATTTATTTATTTATTAATTTAATTACTGAATTTAATATTTTATTTAATTAATTTTATTTTTAATTTTGACTTCATAGGATTTTTTATTAAAAATAATTTATATTATTATTTAAATTATTTTAATTTTTGAATAATTTTATTATTTTATTTTATTAATTAATTTCAATGATTTGATTTAATTAATTTTATTTTATATTTTATTTAATTAATAAATTATTTATAAATTAATTAATTTAATTTTAATTTAAATTTTATATTTCAATTTAATTAACTACAAAAAAAATTCAATTTAGCAACCGATATTTGCGATCGAACATATTGGGTCGGTATTATCGACCGAATTTTTTTATTATTGAATTTTTTATTGCATATATTATTTTTTAACTTTTAGTTATGGAATTTAATATTTTTATAAAATTTTTAATTTAATTAATATTTAATCATATTGATTTATATTTTTTAAAATTTAATTAGTGATTTAATTAATTTTACCCATTTAATTAATGATTTATTCTACAATTTATTTAATTAATATCAATTTTTATACTATTATTTTTTAAGTTATTAATTACATATTTATATATAAAAATATTATATATACAGATTGCATATGATAACATGAAAAGTTGTGTATCCAGATAGCAGTGCGCGGGTGAGAAATGCACTTCACTTGGGTTCGAATCCCTTGTTCAGCATTTGGCGATGAATTAATATATATGACCCGTGGCGGGTACCCATTGGTGGTGCAAAGGGCTAGCCCATTGGTTGTGGTTAGGTGATGTAAGGTTGTCGGTTCGAACTCTCCTGAGCACATTTTATTTCATATAAAAACTTTACCGACCCCAAATAAGGTCGGTAATCGGGTCGGTAATTTCAGGTCCCCGAGGTCCCTAGACCACGCTTACCGACCCACATGGGGGTCGGTAATCTCCCGACCCCAGAATATTTGGTCGGTGCCAGATTACCTACCATCGATTTACCGACCCGCGATTGGGGTCGGTAAACCCGTGGACGACCCGTAAAACCTAGTTACCGACTCCAAACGAAATTTTTTTGTAGTGTAAAATATTTTGAATGAACATCCCATGTTGAAAAAATAACTGTTTTTTTACACTTTTCAGTTCAGATGTTTTTTATGAGCGTGTAATAATTAATTCCTCTCTTAATTCTATTTTTTTCTTTAAGACTTTTTTATACTTATATTTTTATACTTATATAAAAAATAGATAGAAAGTAAAAGATATAAAGAACAATTAATGTGGAGGGGAGAGGAATTTTGGGGGAAAAATTATTAATGAGATAGTAATAATCACATGCATTCTCTATTTAATTGAATATTTTATTAAATTTAAATTAGATCATTTAAAATTTTAGATTCAAATGTATTATAAGTTATAGTACTAAATTAGTATTTTATAATTTATTATTTAGAATTCAATATTAAGTTATAATAAAAATTAAATACATTTTATCACCAATCATGACAATGGTATTAGTATTACCACTTACTATTGAAATAATAATAAAAAAGAATATAATTTTTGAAATTAATTTATTTAAATTAAATATTTCAATGAAATTCCTTCTATTTTTTCCTTTAGACTTTTTTAAATTTATATAAAAATAGGTAGAATAAAAGATATAAAGAGCAATTAATGTGAAGGAGAGATGAGTTTTTTTTGTTTTTTTTTTTTTGGGGGGGGGGGGATTGATGGAGAATACTCCACTTTAATACTATATTATAGATTCAGTTAACACCATCAATTTAGAGAAGGATTGGGAAAAGCCTACAAGAGTATTCACTGATTGTTGAGATTGTTGCAGATTTATAAAGAATGAGCAATAGCTGGAGGTAAGTTAATCTTCCCCTTCCGCTGTACAGATCCGATTGCAATTGGTATGAGTAATTGGATCTGTTTTAGTATTTTACATTTGGTATCAAAGCTGGTAATAACTCTGCCTTGTTTGGATCCTGAGTTGATTCTCAACTCATGGTAAAGTGATACGTGGGTGTAATGATTTAAGCCCAATTAAGTTACTATGCGGACTATTTTTAGTCAGCATTTGCAGAGGTGTTGTAGTGGAGAGTCCAATGTGCTACAATAATAAAAGTCTAGTCATAATACCAATTAATGGTGTGCAACCTTTCCAAATGAAGTCATTTAATGCAAATGGGAAGAGAATCTGTTTGTCCCCAATTAATGGATGATTATCCCAATTAGTGGATGCAATTAAGTCAATATTTAATAACTTCCAAAAGCATAATGTATCAGTTACGGATAATTTGGTGATGTAATTTTGATACCGAAAAAAAAAAGAAGCTGGCCATTCGACGGGATAAGAGCATAACTGATACATTACAGAACACGGTGGCGGCAGAATAATAGCATAACTGATACCATTACAAACACGGTGGCAGCGGGATAAGAGCATAACTGATACATTACAGAACACGGTGGTAACAGGATAATAGCATAACTGATACCATTACAGAACACGGTGGCAACAGGGTAATAGCATAACTGATACCATTAAATAATACTTTTATGTCAAAACCGTAATCCCAAAACACTAGATTCCATGTTCACAAGCATAACAATATGTTGATAGCACATGAGAAAAATAACCAGAACATAATGAGGTGGTATTTAGAACACTAGATTCCATGTTCACAAGCAAAATCACACACATAATCTATTTAAAAAATTAAAAAATCTGCACAATCTTTTTAAAATTGGGACCACAAAATTGAGCCACCACACGTGTAGCAATAACATTCTTCACAATTATATCCATGATTTCAGGAATACCCGACATTATTCCTCTATAAATAACCACCAATTAATACAAAAGGAAACTAAATAATGTAATCTCCTACCATATGTGGGAAAAAAAGAACAATAGCACATTACGTTCATCTACATAACAACTCTGCACATCCAGACGTCTGGACAGAAACTCACTCGATTTAAGCCATCTGTGTCGGTAGACTTCATTTATTGTGATATATTGTGGATTAATGCAATTCTACTTTCGATATCAAATTCAACTGCTTGAATTCAGTATTCGGGAGTGGCGAAATGGAGCCCTCTGTTGGCTCCTCCCTTTCTCCTCGTTCTGATCCTGACTTTCCCCCTCTCGCTTCTCCGGCCAGCCATGGCCAACCCTCCCATGCTCCCTTTGTTTTCGACAGTGGTACACCTATCTCCTTCCGGGACAAAGTGCTCGAAGGAAAAGGTGCCCTCCCCAGTCCTCTTATTACTGAACCAGACAATGAAAAGCTGGTGACTTTGGATTTCCTTGATGGAGATCGTCTGAAACCGCGCATCACTTTGGATCCTAAGATCGAGGAGCGCATTTGTAAATCATTCGAGGATGGTCTCATTGTATCCGTCTTGGGAAAAAAGGTGGGTTATGTAGCCATGCGTGACAGAATTTCTAGGTTATGGAACATCCATGACCGCTTCGTAATGATAGAAATGGGAGCTGGTTATTTTCTCATTAAGTTTGACAGAGAGCTGGACAGGTCTAGAGTTCTCAGGGGAGGGCCTTGGATGTTGTTCGATAGCTATCTCACGGTCTGTCCATGGAGGCCGAATTTCATCGCGGATGAGGAAACTCCTAAAACAACTATGGTATGGGCTCGCTTTCCGGGGCTTTGTTTGGAATACTTTGATGAACTCCTACTCAACAGGATGGCAGCGGCGCTAGGAAAACTCATCCGAGTTGATGCTATAACTAAAGGGGTGAATAGAGGCAAGTATGCTAGGGTTTGTGTGGAGATTGATTTGAATCTCCCAGTCGTGTCAAGTATCCTAATTGGAGGAAGATGGCAAAGGGTGGCCTACGAAGGCCTTCACCTTCTTTGTTCCAACTGCCAACGCTATGGCCATGCAAGCCACACCTGCTCTAACAGTCCGATGGGAAAGGTGATGGAGACGACGGAGCTTGTAGTGGGAAGGGTTGAATTGCCGAATCTAGCTATAGGGAAAAATTGTCTGGAAGCTAACAAGGGGCCTGCGGTTACCCTTTCCAGTGTTAATGAAGACAATATGGAGATATGTGGGAAAGAAACTGACAAAAAAGGTAGCACCGATTGGGAAACTGAGGGTACTGGTTCTGAGAACAAGGGAAAGGGAGTTGTTGACCCTCTACTTCCTGAGATAAGTCAAGAGTCTAGCCTTAAAGCTGTTGAGAGTTCTGAGACATGCATTTTGAAAATTGGAGACAATCACGTGGCCTCTCCCTCGGTACCCACGCAGCCGGATGCAGGAGATTGGATCAAAGTATCCAAGAAGAAGCCCAACAAAGCCAAAATTCAGAGCGCCATTGGAAGTCCTTTCCCATCCAAAGGCAAGGGTCCATTTCTAGCCTTGCAACCTTCGAGATTAAAGGCACATCAGAACAAGGGACAGAAAATTCCCTTCAAAGAAAATTCTCCCTTGGTGAAAAGGCCGGTTAACATTAAAGGCCAACAGATGAAGGCCACTAGAACTTCCCTTGATAAACCAGTTACTGTGAAGGCCCAACCCAAGGACTTCCAATCCCATTTAAGGGACAGCCCATCCTTATCAAAACGGCCTAGGGCATCGAATAGAGATCAAAGCGGTCCTATCTTTATGGATGAGAATTTTACGGTGCCGTCGACTGGAAACTTGGAAGTGGTGAGAGGCAATTCTAGCCAAGGAAATCGGGAACGAGCCAAGGAGGATCAGGAGATGGCTGATGGATCGGAAAGGGAAGGGGGCGCTGCAGCTACGGCCACCTAATGGAGGTGGGTAGGTAATTTGGCTTAAACTTCTTTTAAATTCTGTTTATATGGACTGTACACCATTTAGAAAGTGTAAAATAGTCTCTTGGAATGTGAGAGGATTTATGGGGTTTAACTCTCGGAGGATGCTTAAGGAAGTAGTGAGATGGCATACCCCAAATTTGTTATTTTTGTATGAGCTTCAATGCACTTTTGCTAATGCAAAGAAGCTCTTGTTGCAAGAGGGATATGAGTCGGTGCTCATACAGGAGGCCTGTGGTAATTCTGGAGGGCTCTGGGCAATCTCAAGAATTGATATCAATTTCCAGGTTCAAAGTTTTGAAAGCAGGGAACGCTTGGTTATTTTGAAATTACTGAATGGGAATTTGGAGTGGTTCATCGAGGCCACTTATGCCTCTCCCAGATATGCGGAACGTAGGAATAATTGGAACTCTTCTGTTTATGCCAATCCATGCTCGAGCAAGGGGAATAAAGTGACAGATGAGTTGGCAAAGCGTGGCACGGTGATGGAGAATTTTTTCACCACGTGGGCGTTTCCGCCGGATTTCATTAGTAGGTTTGAAAAGCGGAAGCGTTAGTCGACTTGCTTCCCTAGATCTTTGTTTCTTTGGTGTGCTGTTTTTCATTTTTCATGTGTTTCTGTCTCCTTCCCATGTTTCCTTCTTTTTGCTTCCTTTTGTTTTCCACTTAGTTTGTTTGTGTGTACTTTGCTGGCCTTATGGCTCATCCAAAAAAAAAATTCAACTGCTTGACTGCTGTAATATTTGTTTTATAGCCATTATATTTGGCCATCTCGAACTCTGCCTACATTAGCTCCTTTATATTTTAGAGTTAATACAGGCCTAAATGGAGTTTTCGCTTTTCCATTTCCTGTCTGTCAGTTACTTTATTTTAGTTTGTGAAAAAGATTCCAAATCAGGTTTCATTCAATAAGGATTGACGTATTGAGATGCATTCATTTATCAAATTACTTGCTTTCTTTACTTTTTCGGAAATCATGGAGCAGAATAGTACCCTGTTT
This sequence comes from Hygrophila difformis, assembly GCA_030278955.1. Lineage (NCBI taxonomy): Eukaryota > Viridiplantae > Streptophyta > Magnoliopsida > Lamiales > Acanthaceae > Hygrophila > Hygrophila difformis. The sequence continues at coordinate 18,795,843 of JAOANR010000007.1, forward strand.
TCTTATTCGGATTTCAGTCCAGTGATTGAAAATTGAATTTTAAGATAATTTTTGTTGGTCCAGAGAGAATCACGTGATTTGGAATCAAAGCTTTAAGGTAATTTTCGTCAAAACATTTTGCTGTCATTATTGATTTGTCTTCTGTGGTGACATAATGGCTTATGATCCGAATTAGGCTTTAGGGATTTGGTCATTTTTCTGTAATTGCATCGCTGTAGCACTTAAGCAATTCTGGCCTCATATTATACTATTAATATTTACACACTAAGATGTACTCCCTCCGTCCCATTCCAAACGTCCTACTTACTGTTTTTGGATGTCCCATTACAAATGTCTTATTTCTATAAATAGAAATATTTTTCCCCTCCAACAACTATGTGGACCCCACCATATACTCACAAACCAACTCTACCTTAATTCATGTGCCCAACAGTAACAAGACACTTGGAGTGGGACGGAGGGAGTAGTAATTGACTACATATGTGTTCCTTTTGAGATCCTACAACCTTTAGGAAATATTGTAAATGACGAGTCAATCTGCACTTGGATTTCCCAATCCTGTTGTATAGTACTTCCTCCGTTCCTAAATAAATGCTACGGACCCACATTTCACGCAATCCAATACACGTTTTTAATCCGTAATAACTCAAATTTCATACAAGTAAAAATTATGAAAATTTGATATTCTAAATCTATGTGATTAGACGAATCCAACAAGATCCCACTTGACTATATTTTATCTTATATAATTGTATTAAAAAGTCGAGTCAAAGCTACTTAATGAACAGTGACAAAAGTCAAAACGTGCCATTTAAAAAGGAACGGAGGTAGTATTTATTTGAATATGTGTTCCGTGTTCTTCAATTTGGTGGACATGTTATTTGCTTTAACCGATAAGTTTGCAGAATCAACACATTTTGTTTCCGTTGTGTTTGGCTGCTTTGAAATTGATTTGGAGTAATATTTAAATTCGTTTCGCCCCTGAATATAGCCAATTGAGATCTTGTTAAATTCGTTTCGTCTTGTAGTCTTTTACTATCGATTTTTTAGAATTTTTAATGGTAACGAACTTGAATTATTAATGGTTTAAAATGTGCATTGAACTGCATGCTGGGTTGGAAAAGCAGAGGAAGTATTATTCTATAGACCGCTAAAGACTAAAGTCTATAGTTAAATACTTAAATACTAAAAACCTATTTAATTAAAAGTTAATTTCTGTAACCAAACAAACCCAACTCTAAAGCTAAGTTCTAACATCTACTTCATTGTATTATTACCCAAGCCTTCATCTCCATTCTGTTTTGTTAGTAGTCAAATTTCTTATCTAAATCCAGGTCCATGGTTTTGCGATTCCATTTCTTCGATTTTCTATACATGGCTAAATGGTTTGTTTTAATCAAAATTATTATTAAATCAAAACAAAAAGAAGCATCTTATCCCTCGGAAATGCAGGTACAGGATCGAAAACATATGAATTATCCAAATGAAAATATTACAACATCATAAAATCAAGAAAATCTTCCCAACTCAAACCTACAGCGCAACGAACAAATCCGGCCGGACCTAAATCCTTATAATGTGTGGCGTTCTCTTGGATTCCTCTTTCCCCTTTATCACCATTTCCCCTCAATTTGCAAATAGCATAGGAAAGGAAATGGCAGTAATCTTACTGGCTCTCTGCGTTCCCAATTTATTGCCATGTTGCTGCTGTCACTTTTGGTGACTAACCAAATGAGGCCAATCTGGATATGTCCTACCATTATGTTTTGAATTCTTGTACGATAACAGCTACCAAAATTTTGGCTGCAGGGGCTGGCACAATGGACATCTCTTGCAATAATATCAAATACTTATAATTTGCAATCTTAGTAAAGAATCAAAGGCATTAATTAATTAATTAATTAATTACCAGTAGAAGTAGTACATGTTAGCAATCCATCACAATCTTTAATACAAGAACCCACACTCTTTTATCATCCAAATTAATTAATTGCCACCGATTCATCTCTCCGATACATCTAAACCACCACCACAACAGCTCTGTGCACCTCCATCAAGTCCACCGTCAGCATCGACATCGTCGGCCGGGCGGGGCGGCCTCCCTCGCCTGCCGCCGCCGACAACGGCCGAGGCGATGATGATGATGCCATTCGGTCGCAATTTCTCAGCCACTTAGCTTGCATATAACGATGCTTCCTCCATGGACCCATGTGCATTTTCTTCTCCTCCATGCATTTCTTCGCCGCCGCACACAGTATCCTCAACAGCTCCACCAGCCTCTCCGTCTTCCCCACGAATACCTCCGGCAGCCTGTTCACCAGCCTGTTGTACTCCCCGTGCGCCCGCGCCATCTCGAACTCTCCCCGGAAATTTAACTCTATGATCACCCTCACTTCCTTCCTGGAATTCGATGAATTGTCCATCACATCCAAAAACGTGTGTTCGCCTGCAAAAACATGAATATCATCAATTCTTCAATATTAATTAATAGTAATAATCATCGCCAATTTTCATGCCATGTTAAGCTATAAAAGAAAATTGTAACCAAAATGGATTAAGCCATGGGATGAACACCCGGAAGGAGAAATGTAAGTACCCGAGGGTATGTCCGGCGAGCTTCTCCACTTTGACTTGCAAATTGCTGTATCAAACCCGGCGTTTTGGAGACGCCGGCAAACCGCCTCCATCTGACATTTCCGGCATGCGGCGGCGTTCGATTGACGGCTGCAATTGCAAAATTTCCCCGATGATTGTAATTCTTTTACAGCTTCCTTGGTGATGCTTCTGATCCTTGATTCTAAAGCAGTTGTTCTGCGGATTATCGTCTGCCAATATTAATTAATTAACGAATTAGGCATATAATCCTCATGTGACGTTGCAATTATGGCGTCTTAATTAACGATTTCTTTTTATCCATCTTCTCCAAATAAGGGTTTCAGAACATTTGTGTTATCCCCAAATTCGATCAATTATTCATCAAATTTATGATAGATTACAACAGAAAAAAACTTACTTGCAATAATTGATGTTGTTCCTCCCAGAAACAATCTTCCGTGCTGCGATTCTCGTCTTTGATTTCGTTCTCTTTTTCGTAATCTTCATCGTTCTCGTCGAAGATTCTCGCCGGCGACGACGTCCCCTCGAACTCCTCGCTCAGAAACTGGAAAACCGTGTCGTCCGATAAATTGATCGCGGGATCTCCCGAAACCTCAGTTTCCCGGCAGTTACATGTCAGAATCCGGTGGTTTATAGGAGCTCTCCCCATTTTTTCCCGGGGATCCGTTTGTTCAATATGTAATGAATTTTGGAACTCTTTCCTTGCGAGAGATGCAAGAACTCGCGGATTGAGATTAGTTTAAATACTGGCCATGAGAAAAAAGCCGGGGAAGTGGGGCCCACTCAAATCTGACGTGGACAACCAAACAAAATTTCACGTGGACGACCGGTTGACCAGACAGCCTTGATCCACGTCAGACCGGGTAATAATTACATTTCCATAGCCTTGTGGATATACTCAAATATTCCGATAATGTCCTCTATTTTTATCTTTTAGAAGTATTTTTATTTTTTATGTATGTCTTCTTATCCTAATCCATGCGCCATGGACCACCTTGTCCTTTGATTTGGATTTATGTCACACGTGGCGCGATGAGGTGGGGCCAGGGTGTGATCGATGATTACAATTTACAAATACAAACGCGGCGCCAGGCTTCTGGTTTTTGTTTTTCCGTGGATTCCGGGATAAAATAATGTTAGAAAACGACAAGGGGTCTTCTAATCTTCTTGTCTGAACAATGATGGAGGAGTACTTCCGGGTGTTTGACTTGGGTCTATCTCATCTAATGACTCAATGGTTCATTTGGATCTACTCCTCCTATAGGACAGTACATGAAATGTAAGTATCGAAGTAATCTTGATTTTTAATATAAGTAGAAAATTAATAAAATTTTGAATATCCAAATTCGTTTAATGCATAGATAGATTATTAGAAAGTGAGATTACATGTGTTGAATCAACTTTATACTACCTCCGTTACTTAATCCTCCCTCCGTCCCATTTAACTTGTCATGTTTGATTTCTACACACAATTCAATACACTTTTTTAATAATTAATATCTCAAAATATGTACTACAAAAATTTATAAAAAAAAAAATATATATTCTAAAACTACATAATTTTACGATTTTAGCAAGACCCAACTCGACTATTTTTTCAAATACATACTTGCTATAACATGGAGTCAAAGTTAAACAATTAACAGTGCCAAAAAGTCAAATAAGACAAGTAAGGTTGGACGGAGAGAGTACGTAGTATTTGTAACGGACCCACATTTCACGTAATACAATACACGTTTTTAATCTGTAATAACTCAAATTGTATACAAATAAAAATTATAAAAATTTGATATTCTAAATCTATGCGATTAGACGAATCCAACAAGATCTCACTTGACTATATTTTATTTATATAAATCTATTAAAAAGTCAAATCAAAATTACTTAATGAACAGTGGCAAAATCCCAATGTGTTAATAATTTAGTAACGGATGAAGTATAATTATTAGTATATTATTGTTCCTGCTTTTAAATTGGAAGTAAGTACTGTATACACTAGCACATTCAGTTTTGTATATTTATCATAATGTGTGTATAATTTTAACGTTTTATGTTTTTTGCGTAGACATTTAAGTTTTTATGTTGATGGAGTGGAACAAAGAAATAATTAATCTTTTCAGCATATTTAACTACTAATTTATTCATTTGGATAACATTGTTGATCTATATACACTTCTTTAAATGAAATGAAGTAATAATTAGAAACTTCTCGGATATGTTCGTTTTTCTTTTCTGCATTAATTTGTTGGGGGTATATATTTGTTTGAAATGGGAACATAATATTCGATCAACGTTGCTTATAAGGTATTAATTCATCATCATAAACGTTTGATAAAATTAATATGTACTACAAATCCAATGATACATACGAATAATTGTCATCATGGAAGTTGGAACAAAAGATTAAAAACTGGCTGGATATGGATTTTGACGAATGTTGGACATTCGTTTAGGGGACAAATGAAATATATTAGCAAGTGATTGAATATGTATTTATTGAATTGTTTTTCATTTTTTATTTTTAGTGTGCCTAATCATAGTAGTAGTAGTATTTTATCTTTTTTTGTCTTTAGATTAGGCTCTCATGGATATAGTAATAATGAAATCATCATTACATACAGGGTGTTAGTTTTTCATTTATTTTTTTATTTTTTAAGTAACATTTTTCTAATGTGAAGCCAAAAGGATAAGAGCATATTTCGTAGCTTATCCAAAATGAGTCATTTAAGATGATTACAAACTTGTACGTACTGTCTTTTTCATTTTCATTTTACTATGTTTTAATTTTATGTAGTTGTTTAAAGTCTTCTGTGTATAGTTTTACGTTTTACCTTCCCAATTTTATTATTACTAGATTTTTTCGCCCGCTACGCACGGGTGTTGAACGAATATGACGATATAAAATGAGAATATAATATTTTTTGGATTACATGTTATTCAATTTCTTTTGTTTAAATAGTGATTGAAATGCATGCAACAAAAAGATTAAAAGGAAAATAAAGGAGATAATAAGATGAATGAAAGAAATTCAAACTCATGTGGAAATAATATAAAATAAATTACTTTTACTGTTACAAAATTAAATGTATATAGTTTTATTTCATATCTAAAATGATGAGAGTAAGTGGAAAATAAATACTCCTTAACTATTCAAAATTAGAAAAAATTACTCCATCCGCCCCACTAATTCTGTCTCACTTTCCTTTTTGGTCTGTCCCACTACAATTGTCACATTTCATTTTTTAGAAAAACTACTCCATAAACATCAACTAAAACATCACATCAACTAATTACTCCGCTTTATCACAATAACCCATTATACCTAAAATACCGTGTCCAAAAGTTTTGGGACGGTATTACCGGAACTGATGGAGTAATTTTTGTATTATTAAGATTTAAAAAAATATTAGTTTTACTCCTAATATGTTTTACATTTTGACTATTATTCCTAAAGTTTTTTAAAAATATTTTTTATTTTTTTTATTATCTTTTCATCATTTAAAATTTATATTTTATTATGTAATGTATTTTTAATTTTTTTGATAAACAGTGACACTCATGTGCCGGTTAAGGTGTGTGGGAGCCCAAATCACACAAATTACTATTTTAAATTTTTGTTGTGATTAGTTTTTATGGACTAATCCATAATTTTATAAAATAAATTATAACTATAATACGTTTTGATTATCTGTTAATTTTTAAAATATTATTTTAGTCCATAATATTTTATCCAATTTTTTCTTTTTCATATTGATTATGAAAAAAATTTGGTAGTTAATATTTTCATTTAATTTAAGTAAATTTTTATTATTTTTCAATTCATTATTATTATAAACCTTAAAATCGAATTTATACTCCGATACCAAGTCTTTTAGGGGTATACTTCTTATATTCTTTTACAGTATAAAATATTTTTAAAAAATTATATAACAATTTACTCCAAATTTTATATACATTTTTATTTTATACTGAAATATATGAGAATAATTAAATTATGATGTGTTTTAGTTTTTTTTCTTTTCTTCTTTAAAACGAAAAAAATATGTAGAATTTGTTTAGAATGGTATAAAAGTTTTTAGGTTATTAGTTATTTTACATTAATCAATATATTTAGGGTCAATATGTTTATATCATATTTTTAATGAAATATTTTTATTTAAAATATAATTATTATATTCCTTATATTGATATATGATTGTATATTTTTTAGGCATAAATCTGTAATCTAATTAAATTTATTTAATAATATTATAGTATTAATATTTTTAAAATATTATATATACAATCAAATAATTTATATATATTTGTATTCAATTATATCTTTTTAAAACCAACAGCAGTTGGCTTGAGTGGATGGGGGCTCTAGTCGCTTAAGCAAGGTCTCGGGTTCGAGCATTGTGTATGCAAAAAACTGCTTTGGGAGAGGCGCCCTTAATTGCCATTGCAGATCCTCGAGGGATTAGTCTTAAGTCCAATGTGGCCTGGGGATACCCTGGTATTCACCTAAAAATTATATCTTTTTAAAATATATATGAAGATTTTCTAAAGATTTTGTTATATTAATAGATAGATTTATTTTCTAAATATAGATATTGATGATGTGTCCGATGACGTGGAATTAGTCAGCATATTACGTGTAAACTTAAGAGCCGTTGATCTAAAAATGAACGTATAATGACTGATTAACCCCTTAAAATTAAGAAGGATGAATTAAATTTAATAAGGACAAAAGAGTCTGCACATGCCAAAAAGTATTCAGGATTTATTATATAGATTTATTTTTAATAATACACGTGTTCCCAAAACCTACAAAAATATTGTAGTCAATTTGCTTACCATTTGAGCTCTTTCGGCTAAACAGCCTTACAAGGCCTAGGAAAATTTGAGCTCTTTCCAATCGTATTAAAATAATAATAATCATAAATAAATAATAGTTTATATGAGTAAAGATAAAAATATTTTTATTTCTTTTCTTTTTTTTGTCAATGGGAGTAAAGTTTATTAAAAGTAAATATAATAATTATGGGCATGGCGTCTTATTAGATTGACCTAAAATTTTATAAGTAGATTTATTTATCGCTAAAATCTCTACGTTGCTTTCGCAGCATTATAAATACTGTATATAAGTAGTATATCTTGTGGAAGATGGCACATTGTTAATTATAAACGTGAAAATCATGAATACTTTTTAATATGATCTACGTGCATATATTTAAATGAATTAATGAAGCCACTTACATGATTAGTCAATGACTTGTCAGCCCTTATATTCGAAATGATATAAAACAACTTTATAAAATTTGGATTTTTAATGAGTAACTTGTTTTTATAACTATTACACTATATTTTGTTTTTCCTTATATGGTTATTGAATTTATTTCATTATATGAGTGATATCTGTAGTCACTATTTCCTCAAATTTCCGTCAATATGGATTAGTCCTCAACTGAAATAATGAAGTTTCTTCGTACTGCCTTATGATATTTTGTGTTTATTAGTATATTTTTTCATGAGACTTTGATTATAATATTATACTACCTCCGATCCTTAATATTTTTCACGGACCCACATTTTACGCAATCCAATACACATTTTTAATCCTTAATAACTCAAATTTCGTACAAGTAAAAATTATGAAAATTTAATATCATAAATTTATGCGATTAGACGAATCCAACAAGATCTCACTTGATTATATTTTGTCTTATATAATTGTGTTAAAAAATCGAATCAAAGTTACTAAATGAACAGTAACAAAACACTTAATGTATCAATTATTAAGGAACGGATGAAGTATATAGTAATACATATACTTCAATACGGATACGGTCGGATAGTGTCGGATACGGATATTATCCATATTTGCTTCGTCGAATTCGGTATCGAATACGGATGGGCCGGATACGAATACGGTTTTGGATATCTCGGATTACGGATACGGTACGGATACAGGACAAATATATGACGGATACGGATTCAATCGGATACAGATTATCGGATAATTTTTTATAATCTTTTTTGAAAATTTGATATTTTTTTATAATTATTAATAATTTTTAATTATTAAATAATAATATATTAATATATCCGGATATCCATATTTAAAATCCGGATAATATCCTATCAATTTTCGGATACGGTCGGATATTATTGGATACGGTCAGATATTTTCGAATACGAATACGAATGCAGATATTAAAATACGGATTCGGATTCGGATACGGATATTGAAATATCCGGCCGGATAGTCAAAAACGGATTCGGATTCAAATATAATCGGATACGGCATCGGATCGGTCGGATATTTACCGTACCGCTTTCACCCCTAGTATTACTAGGGCTTGTTCATTTTTGTAGGATTAGATTTGATAAATACTTTTACGTAACCTAGTCTAGTCTGATCCCATATTTATTTTGTAAGATTGTGACCCGTAATTAATATTGTGACTGGTATTATAATACTAAATAATGGGATTATTATGAGCCCGTTTGGAATGGCTTCTAGGGAGGTGTTTTTGGCTTTTGCTTCTGCCAAAAGCACTTCTAGTAGAAATTAGGTGTTTGTTTTGGCTTTTAAAAAAAAGCAAAAGCATCTCGAAAAGTCAAAAAAGTGTTTCTGGGAGAAGCAGGCCAGGAGGTGTTTCTCCCAAAAGCAGAAGCTAAAAACACCTCGTAAAATGTGCAAGGACTTAAATACCCCCACTACTTAATATAAATTACACTATAATATATCTTATTATCATATTAAGTAGCATGTCCTTTTTGGTAATTACTACATTTCAAAAGCACTTTTCATTTTTATTCATCCAAACATATTTTTTAGAAAAGGCCGCTTTTCAAACATTTCATCCAAACACAAAAGTTACATGCTTTTGCTTTTGACTTCTGCTTCTGCTTCTACTTTTAGCTTCTGTTTTTTTCAAAATCCAATCCAAACGGGCTCTATAGTCCAACCCATAATGTGATAGAATTAATCTTATGAGTTTCAAGCATTTGATTAGTAAATCAATTAATGTAAATATAATAATACTAGTTATATCATAAAAATAATTAATTCTATTATGATTCTTTTTTTTAACAACCTAAATAAGCTATTAGGAAATGGGAGGTGGGAGCCCTTGCCACATAAAATTATGATTCATTAAATTAATCAATCATATCAATTAAAAGAGATCACTCATTAATAATTTTATAAGTCGAACAAAATTATTTCATCCGACCCCTTTAATTAAAATTATAATATGCCCTAATTGAGCTAGGAGTATGCCCTAATTATTTCAACAAAATGATTAATCGCAAGAAATAAAAGTAAGAATACATGACTCGTAAATAAATATGCCCTAATTATTAAAAAATATATATGAAATTTTCAAAAAAGAAAAACACCCTCTCAAATTTTGCTCTCATGTGTTATGTTTGGGTGGTGTGGTTAAATAATATTTTCGCGTATTTTTTTTGGTATACAAATAAATAAATAAAAAATATTTGAGATATTAGAATTTATTTACTATAATTATGGGGAATGAAAATTGAAGAGTGTTGGAATCAATTAAATTAGTTGTCAAAACATTAGTGAAGATAGATTGGATCACTTGCCTAAATGTCTATGGGACCAATTTGGTGTGATATTCATATATTGTTCCCTATAGCCCCATTTGGCCATTTCTAATTGCTTCTACAGTTCTGCAATGCATATTGTTTCTTGAGGGACATGTACTATATTTTTTTCAAATATTATATCATGAAGTAAATTGTTAACATAACCATTATATTCAATTGGTTCATTGCGTAATTTATATATATATATATATAAATTATAAAAACGGAATTATTATTATTATTATTATTATTATTTATATGATGATTCTTCGAGTGGGCAAATCGAGACAACTAAAAACTTATACAAAAACAAAAGGATGGGGAGAGGAGAAAAGAAATAAACAAATTAAAGACGAGCAAACATGACCCTAGTCATATTTACTCCCTTCATTTTTTTATAAATTATAATATTTGGAGATTTGGTATTATTAATCCACGCACTTTGACTTAAAATTTTATCATAATTATTACAAATTAAAATACAATCAAGTGGCGGATCTTGTTAGATTCGTCTCGTCGAGTAATTTTTAAATATCGAACTTTTAGAATTTTTATTTATACTGAATTTGAGTTATTAATAATTTAAAATATGCATTGAACTGCGTGCATTATGTGTCCATTCCAAATTTTTAAAAACGAATGGAGTATATATATAAAAGAAATCAAACAGATATAGCACCACACTTAACCAAAAAGGTCAGCAACAAAATTTGTGTCACGTAGTATATGTAGATTATAGGAAACCACCGCAAATTTGAATGATGATCTAGAATTGGTAGGGGCAGCAGATTCATTGGCACGTGCAGTGAGGTGTACACGTGCCCCCGCATGTGAATGAATGTGGCGAGTTTGCAAAACTCCATTTTTATTTTTATTTTTATTTTTATTTTATTTTATTTTATTTTTTTCCTCCCTCCTTTCCATTTTAGTTATCCTTTTTTAATTCCAAAATAATTGTCATTTTACCTATCTATATCATATTCTTCTAATATTACTCTTATATTTTCATAAATATTACTTTAGAATACTGTGCAATCTCTTTCCACTTTAATTTTAATTTTTATAGATAGGTGCAAAATTGAAAACTAAGAAATTAATCATTACATTTTATTGGTATCCATAATTTTTTGGTTAAAACGACTACTATTGATGAACGTAGGAGTAATAGTAAAGAATGAAATAGGACATCATTCCCAAATCTTCCTTTTAAGACCCCGGAGCAAACTTTCTCTTATCTTTTCTACGAGAATTTCTATCGTTTTCCTCCTCCTTCCTGTGTTAAGGAATGGAATTAAATTATTTTATTATTATGGCTTTCTCCTTATTTTTTTTTTTGCTGCACTTTCTCCTTAATTGAATCAATGTGTAAGTACACTTGCATTATTGCATACAGATTACAGGCCACTACTTCACTTGACTACTAGTACAATCTTTAGTGTCCTATGGGCCAAATGGCCTCCAATCAGTTCTACAAATTGTAAATTTTAGTATCTTAATTAGTTGAACGAGAACGAAACATTTTTTTTTATATACCATATAAATATTTTTCATATATTATAAGAAGATTAATTCAAAATATATAATACGTATTTACAAATGAATATAATTGAGACGTTACATAAATAAATAAATATATAAGCTCAGCATATATTTTAGTTTTCAATTGGATCAAAATTTAATATAAAAACTTTTAAATACCCAAATTTAAAATTTTAATATTAGTAACCAAATGCAATTGATTCGAATGGTAGGGCACTGACAAATCATTTCTAGTTCGATTTTAAAAACGCATAAATTTAAAACTACACTTTTTTTTTCGTTACATTTTAATTATTGGATATTGTACAGCTACTTTTTTTTTATTGTCTTTTTTAAATGTGTGCGAGTTGAAGTCACATTCATAATTTCGTACTATTTCGTAGGCAACCACTAGGCATGTCATGTTAAAACAAAATGTCCACATTTTAAATTGTGAAATTTACAAGGAGATGGGAATTAATATTTTCATTCTCTATTATTTGCAATTTTTTTGTTTTCTCACATAATTTAAATTAATAGTATTCTTATAGAATTATGTGATTAGACCAAATTCTCTCTTTCTCTATCTCTTTTATATAATTGTGCTAAAAAATTATCTTACTTAATAAATAATACCAACGATACAAAAGTTACAAATGATTAAGAAGGGAGGGAATATATTTAAAAAAAAATATTTATATTAGTTCAAGAACAAATTTCTTGTAATTTGTTTTAAATGAAAAAAAAAAAGAAAAACAATAAAATCTATTGTGATTTCTTGTATGTATATATGTTCTCTTAAATCAGATTAATAATTACATATATTCTATTAATTTAGAATGAAATACACATTGAATTACAGCTTATTTTAGTTATCGAATTTTCAACTTCCAACCTTTCTTCCTCACCATTAATTGTTTATCCCACATGTATAATTTTTTCTCTCCTTTTTCTTCTTTAAAAAAACGGTTTTACTAACTATTTTATGATTCTGTTTACTCATAATTATCTTTAAATTGATCTTATATTTTGATATACTTTAAATAATTAATTAATTCTAACCTTGATTCACCATCTTAAAATGACTTCATTACTTTTAATAAACTAAAATTTTAATTTGAAATTATAAGATGAAAATTATTTATAAACTATTCATGTTTTATCATCAAACTATATCACTCAACTGAAATTTATAAATATTACTAACATATATGTATATATAAATTGATGTCTTATATATACACACACACATTAAAGTGCGCATAATTTATTTTATAATGTCTGTAAATCTGAATTTGAGCATTCTTCGTTTATACTTCATGTTGTAATATATGATGGCATAAAACCTTGGATATCAATAAAATAACAAACAAAGTACTACTATTAAAACTCGTTTAATTTATTTAAAGTAGTTACAAGAATACTACACCTGAAAAACATGGTGGATATATTTTTCCACAGGAGTTCTTTTTTATTCCTTCACGAATGCTGCACTTGCAATATTAAAAAGACATACGTACGTGCCCACTCTACCCACCACCCCAAAAATAGTACTCCAAATTAAAAAGACAGGAATAATATAAGGCAGCGGTTATATGTACACAAATATAGTTAGGGCACACACATTTTTGGATAAAATATCATATATACCCTTAGTTAAAAAATTATGATTGGGCACTCTTTTAATAAGGATTAGGGCACACAAATAATCGATTGGGGCACTCTCTTGGGCACACACAAACTCAAATTATTTTTTCTTCCCTCCTCTCTCTCTTTCTTCCTCGGTGAAACAAAACAAAACGTCAAAACCCTCCTTTTCTTACTGCATTTTTATATTCATATACTTCATGGATATCAACGATGAGCAATACAAAGATAAAGATATGGTGGAAGAACACGAGTACAAACTCATAGAACCCGTAAGTTCTTTTACATTTGAATGCAATATCGTTGTGTGCGTGGAGTATTGATTTGTTTTGGAGAAAGAACCAACGGCCAATGCCATCCGACACGCTCAAATAGGAACGGCCATTACTGGCCGGGGGACTTCGCATAAAAACAGCCAGCACTGGCCGTGATGATGAAGAGGCGGCCGGCCAGCGCTGGTCGGTCCTCTCCAAAGAAGAACGGCCATTACTGGCCGTTCTTTCTTTTTTTTTTCCCTCTGTTTTATTACTTTTATTAATCTGTTTAATTCTTTTCTTAATCTGTTTATTGTGTTCACGCTGGTTCATGACTTTTTTTGCTTATCAGAATTTTCAAAATAAAAATGGTTCATGACTATTTGTTATCAGAATTTTTTTAAAAAAAAAACAAACAAAAAGCACGGCCGGCCGGTTTTGGCCGGCCATTCACCTATATGGACGGCCACAAGGGGCCGTCCCTATCACCAAAGAAACGGCCAGGTGCTGTAGGCATTTTCTATATCAAATAGAACTCTCTCTTAATGTGTGCCCACCGATTTTGTGTGTGTCTGTTGTGTGTTGATTTTGTGTGTGTGTTGAGTAAGTGGAGGAAAATAAAGTCCCGGAGTCCTTGTTGTGTGTTGTGTTTTGAAGGGTAGAATAGGTAGAAATTTAAGGTGTGCCCTAATCCTACTCCAATTTTGTGTGTTTGAAGTAAAATTAGGAGTGTATATAACCGGACCCATAATATAAATATGAGTCCTGTCCTTACAAGTTACAATAGCATGTCTGGTACGGAGTTGGGCCGAACGTAGTTCCTGAAAATCCAGTGGGCTCATCAGCCGGCCATTATAGTGAAATGGGGCCACACCTTCACAGGAATCGTACGTAGGCTGTAGCACTCCCTCCGTTTCAAAATAAGTTCAAAATAAGTGTAACATTTTCTGTTCATTGTAGCACTTTAATTTCTATTTTTATTATAGTTATACAAGAAAAAATATAGTCAAATGAGATCTTGTTGGATTCGTCTCATCTTGTAGTTTTTATATATCAAATTTTTAGAATTTTTACTTATACCGAATTTGAGTTATTAATAGTTAAAAATATGTATTGGCATACGTGCAGAGGAGAAACGTTACAATTAAAAAGAAACGGAGGAAGTAGCTAGTACGTAAAGTATGAAAATGTGACTAATTAAATAGGTAGGACTTAGGAGTACGTCCATATAATGTGATAGTATGTCCATTTGTTTGCGTGGATATTTTATAATATTCCCTGTTTCAGATTATGTGGGTGTTTGGATAAGCGACCTGAAACTGATTATCTGATTATTGTGTTTCCAAAACGCAAATAATCAGGTTTGCAGCACCTTTTTTAGCGGCTAAACTGATTATTTGCGTTTTGAAAACACAATAATTAGATAATCACTTTTGTTGCAGCTTATCCAAACACCCTCTATATTTAGAATAAAAGGAGTATGTAGCTATAAATAAATACTCCTAATACAAATAATTAGTAGTATTTTTTTTTTTGCTGAACAGCCTATACAGGCTAGGAAAGAGGTGATGGGAGTTCATGCCACACAAATTACAAAGGAGAATAAAAGGGATGGATAGGGGGGCGGTGGGGAATCGAACCTCCAACCTCCCGTTGGAAGTCGAGGGACTTAACCACTTGAGCTAAGTCCTCATCCCAATAATTAGTAGTATTTGATCTGTCATCTGTTGTCATCTTTGGAAACACCTCCTTTTTTCATGCTTTCTCCAGTTGAAAAGTTATTTGATTGGTGATTCATTCATCTATTATTTGTCTTGGAATATTAATGTCGTGGAGGTTTGCGATCCCAACATCTATATAATAATCTCCTCAATTTTTAATTAGATGTGTTTGGATTCGTGATCAATTTAAATCTGGGAGAGGATTTGATGAATGAATGAATGAATTTCAAATCTCAAAAATTTAAAAAATTTATCTCTGAATCCTTCCACTAATCCAAACAAGTGAAATGGTGTATTCTAATGAATTTTAATTCACTCACAAATTCATCCCTTCAAATGAAACCTTATATATAATGTTCTTTTACATACGATAAATTAAATTTGGTAAACCAAACATTATAGTACTTCATATAATCCCAACAAATTTTGTGAGCTAGAAATTAAGAAAACTACTTATTATATTATTGTCAATTGACATCTCATCTTTTAATTTAATATATGGTCCAGTAAAACCATAAAAGAAAAAATTGTGATGAGATTCCTGCGGCAGGGAATTCATGTTCGGACGCAGACCAGACCTAATTGAGGGTTGAATTCTGTTGTCGCCTTCAACACTATATAAAGCTTCATCATCTATTAATCCACAACATTTGTGCTGTGCAGAGAGATGACAAGCTACAGTTGAAATAAACATGCATTCATATTGAGAATGAATGAATAAAGATAACTGATGAAAATATATTATTTACTATATTTTTCTCAAGTCAAATAGTACTTTTTTTTAAGAGTTTTTTTTTTAGCTGGAATGTGGGCAAATAATTTCGTAAATCCAAATAAATTTGATTATTTGCAAAAATAAAAATTAAAAATAAGGCTATTATTAGACTATATGTTTACTTGGTGTTCACATGTTCACTTTGAATGATTAGAAACCTTCATTAATTAAGATCCCGTTAAAAGTGGGGGCGATATTCAAACCTAATCGAATGGAATTAATTAATCAATTATTTATTAATATAATCTAATCCTTAAAAATGAACATCCCAAACATTGGATGGATGATTTAAGTGGGATAAATTCAACCTAACTCTAGGAATGAATCACACAATTCACATGCACCGCCTAAGTATAAATTAAGCTAAGTGGGTCGTGACCAGATGATAAGCCCAAATATATTAATTGGGCTCATGACCATACATCCATTGGATTGGATTCCATTTCCATTTAAAATCGGCCCAACAATAAATTCCCACGTCAGCTCATGGAGGAGTGCACCACAGACTTCTCTTTTTCCTTTTTTTGGGTTTCCTGTGGTCATAAGTAATTGGCGGCCAATAGTTTTTCCCCATTCAAATTCAATAAAGTACGTAGTGGAAACTGGAAAGTGAAGCCATGGGCAATTATGAATTTTGATCCATCCTCATTGAATTTCTCTATTTTGATTTTTTTTTTTCTCTAATACGACCGGCGACCGGTAATACTAGCTAGTATTGAGAGTTTAAACTTCTAGAGAATTGCAATTATTAAAATGGACATGGAAATAATATACTACCTATATTTCATTATAATTTTTACGGACTCACCTGACACGTATGCCAATACATATTTTTAACGTTTAATAACTTAAATTGTGTATAATAAAAAATTATTAAAAGCTAATATTCTACAAGACTAGACGAATCTAATAAGATCTCACTTAATTATGTTTTTTCTTACATGACTATGGGTCTGTCTGCACATAGTTTTTGAGAGCTTTTAATAGTTTTAGTTTTATTTCAAAACAAAAATCCGTTCTGCACACTAGCTTTTGGGAGCTTTTGGGAACTTTTGGAAGCTTAGCTACTTGTAGTAGCGTTAAAAAATAAGCTAGGAGCTTATTTTTGAGCAATTACAATTTTAACCCAATAACCAACTCATTACCCAATACTCTACATAAATATTTGTCCTTTCATATCATTTCATACATTTTTTCACAGATACAGCTAGTTGTACAAAACACTTAAATAGAACTGACAGCTACAGCACCCACAGCTCCTTACAGCTCCAGCTCCCTACAGCTCCAGCTTGCAGCTACAACTCTGCGTACATAACAAACCCTATGACAAAAATTCGAATAAAACTTAAACTAGAGGCAAAATATCGAACGTCACAATCTTAATGAATAAGTACTATTGGCAGATTCGTACGCGTAGATATTTGTCCGTTGAAAGAAGTGGGATGAATATGATGATGATGATTATGATACCTGGTGCCACAAAACGGGACAATCAATTCAGAATCCTTGAGGCTCGCCGTTTAAAATAAAATTATTACCACTATATAAAATTTTCAAAGTCAGGAAGTAGTAATAACAATACCACTTGTAGGGGATGGAGTCTTGATCTAATGGCCATGTCTTATAACTTTTAATTTTATGGTTGGGAGCTTGGGGTTTCGATTCTCATTCAGCCTTCCAATTTATCGTTTTTATAATTGGTGTGGTTTGAATTTTCATATATTTTTTTACTGATATATGAGTGTTAATATTAAAAAATAAATAAAAAAAATGGTACCTACTACCTAGTATTTTCTCCGTTTATTAATATTTTTCTCGGATCCGCATTTCACGCAATTCAATATACATTTTTAATCCTCAAGTAAAAATGATAAAAATTTAATATTCCGAATCTATGCTATTAGACGAATCCAATAAGATCTCAATTGACTATATTTTATCTTGTATAATTATATTAAAATATCGAATCAAAATTACTCAATTAACAATGACAAAACTCCCAACGTATGGAGGAAGTATTGGCTTGTGAATTATGCAGCAGGTCAGGTGGTACTCTAACTCAACAAAGGAGAAAAAAACAAAACCAAAGAAAGGGGTAAAGGAAAAAGGGATATTCCAATAAACAGACAACCAAAAACCATCAGCCGCATCCACCGCAAACCGACAAATAAAAAAATACTCCCTCCATCTTTTAATTATTTGCACTGTTTATTATCTAATTTTATTACAATTATATATTTGCGAAAAAATATGCATCTTATTAAAATAATGTAATTATGTAATTTGAAGATATATATTTTAAATAATTTTTATTATTATATTTTGAGATATTATCAATTTTTAAAATAAATTAAATGGTATGGAAAATAAAAGATAACAAGTTAATAAGACAAATAGAGTAAAAGGAAATTGATTATTAGTGAAAATATTGGTGAGACCCGCATGCAGTGGCGTCAAAATAAATAATGTTGGTCGGGATCGGGGTGGTCGCCCCATGTTTTCCAGTTTCCCGGCAGCGCAATAAACCAACTTGGACCTGCAATCCAGTCCCTATTTAATTCTCAACCAATTTGCCAATCTCTCTATTATAAATCAATTCTCATGACCCTTCCATTCTACCAATTGTACTAACAACAACATCCACCAAAAATCCACTTCTCAATTTCAATGGCTTCAATTGTTCTTCTCCTGTCGGAGCTTCTTCGCCACGACGATGTTGACAGTCTCATCAATTCCTACTATTCACCTCCTACACCACCGCCGCCGCCGTCTGCAAAACTCGCCAAAAGGGCCGCCACGCCCGGCAATTCCGCCGTCGCCAGATGTCGGCCGACCGAGCGCAAAAGCAACGGCCAGGATAATTTGTTTGAAGAAGAGCTTCCTCGCTTCTCCGTTGACTTACTTTGGCCGTAGACAACAGACTGTCACCCCACGGCATTTTTTTCTTCTTCTTAATGCTTCAAGTTTATTTTTCAAAACTGCGTCGTCTTGACGTGCAGCAGCAGTATCACTGTATCAGTATGTATTATGATATTCAAGGTTTGACATTTTTCCTATATACAATACTGTATTGTGTACAATTGTAGTCACAACACAATTCTCAATTCCAATTATTCACAAGGTGCCCATTTTGCACTGTATAGCAGTACCCTTTTATCCCTAAACCATTAATAACTTAAGTTCGGTACAAGTAAAAATTCTAAAAATTTGATATTTGAAAACCAAGACAAATCTAACAAGATCCCACTTGGTTATATCTTAACTTGTATAAGTATGATAAAACTTTAAATGATAGTTTGTGTGTGAATAGTAACACGTCAAAAATATTACATAACGGAGGTAATAATAATAATAATAATAATAATAATAATAATAATAATAAATAAACTTAAAATTGATAACAATAGTGTGGGAGGCATTTAAAGGGAATTTAGGGCATCCTGACGACTCCTCAAATAAATTGACATTGATATACTACCTCCGTCTCATTATAAATGCTACAGAGCACTATTTGTAATTATTCACTGTTTAACTTTGATTCAAATTGTTATTATAGTTATGTAAGAAAAAATATAGTCAAGTGAGATCTTGTTATATTCGTGTAATCTTGTAACTTTAGAATATCAACGTTTTATAATCTTTACCTGTACACAATTGAAGTTATTAACTGTTAAAAATATGTATCGACATGCATGCCGTGACTAAGCTAGCGATTTCAACGAGACGGAGGAAGTAGTAGGCAAAACATGATGCTATTTTTTTAAGACAGTGAATTTTAAGTAATCCCATGTTTTATTGTAGTCGTCACCCTTGGATGAGCAACAACTAATAGTAAAAACTTAGTGATAATCTGAAACGGTAGAAATTGAATAATTCTCTTGGTAAAATTGTGACTTTTTTAAAGTTAAAAATAACTTTATCGATGAAATAAATGGCACAATATCTATTAAAACTGTGATTGATTACTAGAATAGCTTCAAGAAACTTCTAACCATCGCTACAATCTAAGCCTTTGAATTTTTTTTTGGAAAAAACATACTTCCTCCGTTCTCAAATGTTTGCAACATTGTAAAATATGTCTTCGAATGCTTTGATTCCAATTTTATCATAGTTATACAAATTAAAATATAGTCAAGTAAGATCTTCACTACAAGAAAAAAGGAGTTTACCGACCCCAATTTGGGGTCGGTAACAGGCGGAGACGGGTCGCCCAGCCGGTTACCGACCCCATTACCGACCCCAAAGTGGGGTCGGTAATTTCGTGGTAGGTAAACGAAGACCGACCAAAATTTCTTCGGGTCGGTAGCCTACCGACCCATTTACCGACCCATTGTTGGTCGGTAAATTTACCGACCCCATGTGGGGTCGGTAGAGGGGTCGGTATTTTGGGAGCTGGGACCTCTTGGTCCAGGGATTACCGACCCCAATTGGGGTCGGTAATGGGGTCGGTAGACTTACCGACCACCATGTGGTCGGTAATGGGGTCGGTACCCAACTGAATTTGTGACCAGAAATGGCTGTTTCCACAGCCATCCCTGCTGCCACAAATCAATCAATACCAACAAAACAATGACACATCCAATACCACATCCACTACATTACAAATCTTCAAACAACTACAACTTATATACTCTTCAACTCTTCCATTCTTACACAAACATATCAAATACTATTAACCAAATCCACATTTCAAACATCCAACTTTGAATATAACAAAACAAGTATTATCAAGTTCTCCAACAAAGTCCAAATGCAAGTCTAGCAAAATCCATTCCCCCCAACATCAATAAACACAAGTCCAAATGGTCTATCCACATCTAACATTTGTAATATAGACAAAAGCATCGTACTAACCATACAAAAAAATGTCATCAGTGAACACCTAGGCCACCTTCACCCAAGCCATCATCTCCATCTCCGTCGTCTGGGGAACGAGGCCTCCGCACTCCAAGTACCCGCTCCAGCTGCTCGGCCATGCTCATATGGTCCTGTGATAGCCGCTCAATCCTCTCAAGTGCAGCATCGAACTGCTCCTGTGTGACATACCCAGATGGGGGAAGAGGTGTGGAATCAACAGTGCCTGGCCGCCTAATCGCTCTAGCCATCGAGCCTATGCCATAAATGTTCCCCCGTCTGTCGGGGCCACCCGCAACATCGACGAACACATCGTTCGGGTCGAAGTTAGACCCGATGGCTGGATTCTGTGACAACTGTGTAGAGACAGCATTGAATTGTTCCTGCAATACAAGTGGAAGAAGATAAGGTGCAATTTAGTGTCAACGTGTTGAATTGAGACTATATTTTAATTGATCATCAGTAGATATACATGAAGTCGCTCTGAAGTCGGCGTGACCCAATTATCCTTTTCGTGTCCCCTCGTATGTGTGTGCTCATGCAGCTCGTGAAGATGGATAGGCCTGCTACGATCAGCAGACTACACAAAATTTGCACAATATAAGTCTTCATTTTGTACAAATATGTGAAGAATGTTAAAGAGAAACATACCAGCTTATCCGCAGTGGCCAGATGAGACTTCGTGCCCGCTGTATGTGTGGGGAGGGCCGGTGCATCCTCCTGTCCCCGGCGGCGGTTCAACTTGCCCCGTTTTGACTTCTCCTTAAAGGCCGCCGAATCCCAGAAGCGTCTCCAGTTCTCTGCAACCAACTCATCCGCCGGGTACGCCTTCTTCTTCTTTCGTATGTCTAGGGTGTAATCCTTATACCTAGCAATATTCAAACGGTGCGGTGAAATTATGTTCTCAAGACAACAGAAATGTAAATTCAACGCTAGAAAGTACCGGGCAATATTCTTCTTCTCCCACTCCTTCCTCACAGCCAGAGCGTGCTGAGGGGCCCACCGTGCCACTTTCTGCATTTTAATTTGGATCAAAATGCATACAACAATGACGGAACATATATGAATCTTAATTAATGTAGTCGGTACCTGAAACTCGCCCCAGTAGAAGTCTTTGGTCTCCCGAGAGACCTTTCCCCAACTAATCCCATTCATGTCAGCACGCATGGGATAAATATCAGTGATCTTCCTGACCAGTGCGTTACTGAACTCCAATCTATATGACAAAATTGTTATGTCACACCTTGATCAAAGTAAACATGTAACCCAAAACATTTAAAACGTAAATCACTTACACCCCATCCGATCTGGGCTCAACTAAGATCCTATCTCCTCCAGCCTGTGCAGCGGGAGGTGGCTGCTGTGAACCGGAAGCTGCCCCAGATGCAGATCCCACAGAACCTGTTAAATATTATCACATTAATAAAGTCTATAGAATATAACGAATTTCTCAACGGGAAACGTAGTACCTGGTGTACGAGGCAATGGAGTCTCTGGGACGGGAGAAGATGTCTCCGGGATGTCGCCGGGCTGCTCCTGTGAGCCAGCCTCTACAACTGTGTTCCAACATATAAAATTTGAGTAGTGAAGGCTAATATATGAAGTTAACATCGAAAAAATAATTTATCCCATGTCATGAATTGTTTAAATTTATATCACAAATACCTGCGTTCGAAAGCTGATAGTCCTCCATTGCCGCTCGGATAGCTGCCTGCAGCTGAGGCCCTGTGACCCTGTGCGGTGTCCCCGAACCACCGGATCTGGATCCCGATCCTGACCCACTAGGCGTCCTAGAAGACGCCCCACGTCCTCGTCCTGACATCTGCAAAATTTATTTATCATTAGTTGTTACATTTACAATTAAGTTCAATTACGATATACATTTTGAATCTTAATAAGATTAGCAATTAGGTAGATCACATTTTCAAACTTGAAAATCCTCATCCGAAGTCTCCTGTGATGGATCATCCGGATCAGAATCATTTGAGTTGGAATCAGAGCTTATCGATGATTCTGAATCACTACTCTCATCCTGCTGAAGTTCAACATATTGAACGTCGTCGTCTGTTAGGCGCTGTCGCGAGGCAGTAATGGTTGTGATCTCGAGACCAAGTTGTTCAGGGGCATCCACTTGGAACGCATCCACTTCCACTGATGGACTAACTGTTATTACACCTCTCGGTTTGACTTTACACACCGCTAACCACTGATTCCGGCTGGCAACTGGTCTGGTGTTTGGGAACGGTACGTAACACACCTGTTCTGCTTGATTAGCAAAGATGAAAGGTTCGTATACGTTCAAAGATCTAGAATGATCTATTTCCACAAGTTTGTACTTGGGGTGAGTGCATGTTCCAATTCCTTCACGTGGGTCAAACCATCTACATTTGAAGAAGGTTGTTTGCTTAATAGGCAGTGCAGGGTACTCTATGACTATAATCTCCTCGATTATACCATAGTAGTCTCCCTGGTTCTCCGACTTGATACATACACCACTGTTGTAGGTCGCTCTGTGCCCACCGTGGGATTCTGTGTGAAATTTCATTCCATTAATAAAGTACATAGGATACGATGTAGCAACGGGAAGTGGGCCTTGTGCAACGTGCGCTATGCATGGATTGCCGGGGGGATTTGCAGTCACATATTCCGCAAACCATTTTGGAAACTCCGCAGATTGTGCTAACCAAAGCTCCGGACCACCTATCCCAGGGCGCTCCCTCAGCAATTCATCCGTGCATTCGCTAAAATAGATATGAATTTAGGTTTAGTGTCATATATTCCAACACGTGCAGTTATTACATATTGAATACAATTTAATATTGTTGAATGAACTTACTCGATATATGGTTGCATCTCGATGCAGTTCAAGATTAGATAAATATGGATGGCCTTCAATTCTTGTTCCGTCAAACGCCTCTTCTTTGACTTTCCCTGGGGACGTCCCGCGTGTTTGAATACACTAGGCAGGCGTGCATCAAAATTTTGTAAGCCACCATCATCATTCCTTGGCACATTCCTACCTCGGGTGAACACATGCTTCTCAAAGTAATGAGAGCAAAAAATTGAGGCCTCTCGCACCATATATGCATTGCAAATACTACCTTCAACATGTGCTTTGTTGCGCACTGTTCTTTTCAACCGATTCAAATACCTAAGAAAAACAAGAATTATATTCAAGTATGACGAAACATATATTAAGTACGAAGTGTTAAAATTCCGAAAATACATTGTTTCATTTACCTCTCATAAGGATACATCCATCTGAACTGAACGGGACCGGCAATCCTTGCTTCGTAAGGTAGGTGGATGGGAAGATGTTCCATACAATCGAAGAATGCAGGGGGGAATATCGTTTCTAACTTACATAGAACCACTGGAATATCGGTCTCCAATTTCTGCAAGTCTTCTATTGTAAGTGTTTTCGCAGTCAGGGTACGGAAAAAATTGCTTAGTTCTGTGATCGGTTCCCAAACACTCTTGGGAAGCAAATCCCGCCATCCTATCGGTAGTAGACGCTGTAAGAAGATATGGCAATCATGACTTTTCATTCCAAACATTCGATGTTTATTCATGTCTATGCATCTGCCCAAGTTCGATACGCATCCATCGGGAAACCTTAACCCTGCAACCCACCTCAAGAATACATCACGCCTCTCCTTATCCATTGTATAAACGGCTTTCGGATATCGGCCGGAACGACTGTCCCTATGCAGTTCAGGCCGATTACAAAGCCCCACGAGGTCCTCACGTGCCTTCGCATTATCCTTTGTCTTCCCCTGAACATCCATGACCGTGTTGAAAACATTTTCAAACACATTCTTCTCAATGTGCATTACATCAAGATTGTGACGAACCAAATTTGTTTTCCAATAAGGTAGATCCCAGAATATACTCCGCTTTTTCCAGCCACAAGTCTTACTGATTACTGCATTCTCCTCAGCTCCTCTTAATTCAGTTACTCGACGTAGACCATGCAATTCTATGTCTTCCAACACTTCGTCGCCGATCTTGTACCTTGGTGCCAATCTGTGTTCCTCCCGATCCTTCGTAAATTTGGACTTATCAATCCTAAAAGGATGATCCGAGGGCAGGAACTTCCTGTGAGCATCAAACCACGACTGCTTGCCACCCTCTCTAAGGCGTATCGATTCTGTTTCCTCCATACAAACTGGACAGGCATATTTCCCATACGTGCTCCAACCAGACATCATAGAATAAGCCGGGAAGTCTCCAATTGTCCACATCAATGCTGCCTTCATCTGAAAGTTTTGTTTTGTATTTCGGTCGTATGTTGTGATCCCAACATCCCACAACTCCAAAAGCTCGGCTATTAAGGGTTGTAAAAAGACATCGATCCCCTGTTTTGGGCTTGATTTCCCAGGAATAATGCACGTGAGAAACATGTATTCATCTTTTATGCACATGTGGGGAGGGAGGTTATATGGGGTTAAAATTACTGGCCAACATGAGTATTGCGATCCCGACTGTCCAAAAGGTTGGAAACCGTCCGTACAAAGTCCCAAGCGGACGTTTCGCCCCTCCGACCCAAATTCTGGATGAATTGTATCAAAGTCTTTCCATGCCTTCGAGTCACAAGGATGACACATCTCTCCTACCGAATCATGATGGTGTCCGACGTGCCAAGTCATATGTTCCGCTGTCGCCTCCGATGAATACAACCTTTTTAATCGGTTTCTAAGTGGGAAGTAGAACATGTATTTTCGTGCGATCCGTGAATTGGAATTCGTTTCCCGATAACGAGGTTTGTCACAAAACTTGCAAGTCTCTAATGTAGCATCTTCACGCCAAAACAACATACACCTATTCTCACAACAATCTATCTTCTCAACAGGTAGGCCCAATCCCTCAAGTAGTTTCTTTGCCTCGTAGAAGTTCTTAACCATAGCATTATCCTCGGGAAGCAAATCAATGATTAGTTGGCACAACGTATCAAAGCACCGCTCCGATAAGTTGTGTTCGGCCTTAATGTTTAATAACCTTGCTATTGTAGATAGCAAAGTCATTTTCTTGCACCCAGGCCACAAATCTTTGTCTGCCGCCTCCAACATACGGTAAAACAGTCTCTCCTCTGGATTTGGTTCCTCTGGTGGCCTCGGTTCACCGTCTTCATCATGTGCTGTAGTGTCGGGCATACCAAATCCCATTCCCTCGTAAACCATTTGTAAGTAAGTATCTTCAGGTGCATCTACTGATGGGGCTCCCGCACCAACATCGTCGTATCGTTGAAATTGGTGCACTTCACCATGACACGTCCACCTTTCATAGTTAGGGACAAACCCGTATTTTTGTAAATGGTACCTGATGTCATCATCAGGTAGATAGCACTTGTTCCTACACCTACCACATGGACACCTTAATTTTCCCTGGGCCCTATCCACATCTGGGTTTCCATGAGACATACGTAAAAATAATTCTACTCCATTAGTAAATTCGGATGTCACTACTCCAATTTCACGACGGGAGCGGTACATCCAACTCCGATCCATCACCTACGAATATGGCAATACGACACATAATGAAACTAATTTAAATCAATAATTTAGGTTGTTCGTTAACTTTAAGATATTGTATTTCTTCAACTCCTCAATTAGATATGACTTATTTTATATGTTCATTATTACATTATTAATAAATAAAATTAGAATTGTTTCGTTCAAATTATATTACTAACTATATTTTATTAGAATTTAGATTAGCAATTTTGATTCATTGTCGCTCCTAAATGTGTCTTCATAATAATATTTTTTTATAATTCATTCAAGGAATCCAATACCACATCTAACCAAAAAAATTCATTCTACTACACCTCCAACAATTCTACTTCAACTCCAACACTCAAGAACTAAATCTCATTCCACATCATAGAGTTCGATTATACCAACCCTAGACACTTCCCACTCCAATCACATCTACTTCAATACGACATGAGAAAAACAACATAAAAAATTCAAGAAAAATTAATATACCAAGTTCTAAATTAATACAAAGTTCAAAAACCACATGCACTTTAGAATCATACAACATTCTCAAGACATATAACTGTGCAGGCATGTACACCGTACCAATTTCAACTTCAACAAGACATAAGGTTCTTAAAAATCCTATAACTTTCTCATACGAACTCCAATTTGAGCATATCATATATCAAAATTCATCTACTCGACGAGAGCTTTCTAATTATGTGCCTATAATTTCGAAAATCCAAAAAATGCAGGGAAGAATGGCCCGAAACAGCCGCTACTCTATACAATACAACCCGAAAATTATTTTTTTTGCAAATTTGGATAACCAATCGCACAAATGTGACATTATAGATTACGACAATTCAAGTATACCAATCTCAAGTTAAACAACATATGCGAATAATATAGAAGGATCTACCAAGTCAAAAAACAAAGCACATCTTCAAACAATCCAAAAATAACAACAAACGAATGGATTAAAAAAGAAGAAATAGCCAATCGAGTACCTTCGATTACTACACGAATGGAATGAAGAGGATGTTTCGGGTGGAAAATGACTTGGAGACCGAAGCCTCGAAAGGCCTCGGTGGCTGCTCTGCCCGGCGGATAAACTGAGGCGGCGGGTGGAGGCGGCGGGGCGGTGGTCGGGGACGGGCGTCGACGGGCGGTGGCGAGCTGGCGGTGGTCGGAGGGGCGTCTGGCGTCGTCGTCGAGAGAGGGGCGGAGGAGGGACTGCTGTTTCGACTGATTCTGGTCTCCCCGATTTGGGGATTTTAATCCCTAGATTACCGACCCCAATTGGGGTCGGTAATGGGGTCGGTATCACCGACCACAAAAGCTGTGGTCGGTGATTTGGTTGCCCAGCACATGGGGACCCCATAACGGTCATAAAAATTACCGACCCCATTTGGGGTCGGTGATGGGGTCGGTAAATCCGACCCGCACTTTGTGGGTCGGTAATTGGGGTCGGTAATCCTCATTTTTCTTGTAGTGCTTGTTAGATTCGTCTCGTCTTATAGTTTTTAAATATCAAACTTTCAGAAGTTTTATTTATACCGAACTTGAGTTATTGATGGTTTAAAATGTAAATTGTACTAAATATTGGAAAACAGAGGAAGTATAAAATTTTTTAGGGGCTCTTACAAAGAGAGACCCATCACAAACCTTTTTTGTGGTCAAAGACCCCATTGGGAAAACCTTACACTTTGGGACCCCAATATTTTCAAACATAACCAATACACTAATCTAATCTAATTTACTTAAACTAATCTAACTATTTTAGGAAAATACTTAAATGCCCTTGGTGAAAAATACCAAATTATCCCCAATTCAAACACCAAAAGCCCTAAACGTTTAGCAACGACTCAATCGATCAAACTCTTCATTCCCGCGACCAAAGCCCTCTGTGGAAGGCGGACGCACGGCGGCGGACGGTGGAGTGCGGCGGAAGACGGCGGTGCACAGTGGACGGCAAAGCTTTGGTGGAAGAGTGACTGGTTTATAGGAGTAAGTGGCTATGTGTTATTTTTTGTTTATTTAAATGAGTGGAAGTTTTTAAAGAATTTTCCTATGAGAAATTTTTGAAAGAAACAGGGTGAAAATTATGAGCATTGTATTGTGTTAAAGAGTGTAAAATGTGGTAAATATCTTATGAAATAATTTGGGATAGAATGAGATATATTTGATCTTAGAAAAAATGGTGTGTGAGTCGGTTTTGTGATAGGTCAATGGAGGGGAATATTGAATGATGATATTGTTTGCATTTGTAGAAAATGAGCATTAGCGGGGGTGATGGAGAAAGTAGTAGCTTTACCCTACTCGTTATTTGTCAATATAATGATGAGAAGCATCCAATGTCTATAAAGAATGAGACAACCATGAATGATGTGCATAGGGAGATGATGGAACGATGGCCCGATTTTGATCCTCTATTATACACTCTGAAATATGAAGTCCCGGGCGATAAGTTGCTTGTAAGAATGAAAACGGACACGGACATAAAATTGATGATTCAATATCACATGCTATCAAATGTACACTTGTGCAATATAATAGCTAGGTCGAACGGGACTCCGGAGAAGAGGAGAAGGTATGATTGTTGCATTGATTGTTTGTATCATTCATTTCGGCATGTTAACAATGGTAGAATGACAAATGAATCATTTTGTAGGGTGGAGGATGCATGCTTCGAAGGGCATGATGAAATGGCATTGGTGAGGAGTGAAAATGTTGAGCATTTGGGTGGACGATCAGGAGGCATTGAGCGCATTGAAGGAATGCACGAGTTTCTAGAGTTCCTACGTAGGTTTGTGGGCATGTCCATTTTTGTTAGTTAATTGAAGCACAAACACTTGATTGCCATATTTTGTATGGTTTAAATTTGGAAGTGCAATGTGGACTTATTGGAAATTGAATTTCTGGATGTTGGATTATAATTTTTATGTTGGCTTATGGTTCTATATGTGATGATGTATGTTGGTATGTTGTGGTTTCATAATGAAAATTTTGGTGACGTGGTAAAGTGGAAATTGTAACGTGGTAAAGTGGTAAGTATTAATCTGGTAAATCCATAGTCATTCCTGGTAAAGAATTATTGACACACAAAGGGACGGCCGTCCTCTGACCGTGGCGCAATACATGTAAAAGCCTGTAGTGGAGGACGGTACATGGGACGGTTTTAAGGACCGTTCCCTGACCGTGCCACAAGACCTGTACACGGCATTGGAGGAGGACGGTACTTGGGACGGTTTTTCTGACCGTCTTTAAACCGTCCCCGTACCTCCTGTATCAAACAGGATTGTATGGACGGTACTGGGGTTTTCGGACGGCCGTCCAGTTGACCGTGCTCTGAACGTTGGAAAGCAGAGTGTGAGAGACGGTTGGTGGATGGACGGTGCTTATCCCCGTGTAAAAAGTAGTGTTATATTTTCTTTGGTAAATCGTACATAGTATTGTGGTAAACCATCTTAATTATATGGTAAATTATTTACCAAAAACATGGTAAATCAAGCGCAACACGTGTGGTAAATCGCACAGTACTATTTGGTAAGTTTGACATAGTTTGTGGTAAACGAAGATTATTAAACGTGGTAAAGAGCACCTACTTACACGTGGTAAAGATAACATGGTCTATGGTAATTGTATATGTAACACATGGTAAAGATAACATGATTTATTGTATATATTTAACTCTATATATTTATTTACTTATATTTAATAGTTTATTTATTTATTAATTTAATGGTATATATTTAATTATTTTGCTTTAGGGTTTAGGGTTAGCATTAGGGTTTACGGTTTACGGTTATATATTCTTAAGGACTATGGAGCATGTTACGCTAATAATTTAAGTGGTGGGTAGTGGTAAGTAGTCGAACAAGATTGTATATTTAGGGTTAACTCTATATATTTATTTACTTATATTTAATAGTTTATTTATTTACTTATATTTAATAGTTTTTATTTAATTATTTTGCTTTAGGGTTTAGGGTTTACGGTTATATATTCTTAAGGACTATGGAGCATGTTACGCTAATAATTTAACTGGTGGTTATATATTCTTAAGTAGTCGAACAAGATTGTATATTTAGGGTTAACTCTATATATTTATTTACTTATATTTAATAGTTTATTTATTTACTTATATTTAATAGTTTATATTTAATTATTTTGCTTTAGGGTTTAGGGTTTACGGTTATATATTCTTAAGGACTATGGAGCATGTTACGCTAATAATTTAACTGGTGGGTAGTGGTAAGTAGTCGAACAAGATTGTATATTTAGGGTTAACTCTATATATTTATTTACTTATATTTAATAGTTTATATTTAATTATTTTGCTTTAGGGTTTAGGGTTAGCATTAGGGTTTAGGGTTTACGGTTATATATTCTTAAGGACTATGGAGCATGTTACGCTAATAATTGTTGCAGGTGGGTAGTGGTAAGTAGTCGAACAAGATTGTATATTTAGGGTTAACTCTATATATTTATTTACTTATATTTAATAGTTTATATTTAATTATTTTGCTTTAGGGTTTAGGGTTAGCATTAGGGTTTAGGGTTTACGGTTATATATTCTTAAGGACTATGGAGCATGTTACGCTAATAATTGTTGCAGGTGGGTAGTGGTAAGTAGTCGAACAAGATTGTATATTTAGGGTTAACTCTATATATTTATTTACTTATATTTAATAGTTTATTTATTTACTTATATTTAATAGTTTATATTTAATTATTTTGCTTTAGGGTTTAGGGTTAGCATTAGGGTTTAGGGTTTACGGTTATATATTCTTAAGGACTATGGAGCATGTTACGCTAATAATTGTTGCAGGTGGGTAGTGGTAAGTAGTCGAACAAGATTGTATATTTAGGGGTTAACTCTATATATTTATTTACTTATATTTAATAGTTTATTTATTTATTAATTTAATGGTATATATTTAATTATTTTGCTTTAGGGTTTAGGGTTTACGGTCATATATTCTTAAGGACTATGGAGCATGTTATGCTAATAATTTAAATGGTGGGTAGTGGTAAATAGTCGAACAAGATTGTATATTTAGGGTTTAGGGTTATATATTTATTTACTTATATTTAACTCTATATATTTATTTACTTATATTTAATAGTTTATTTATTTATTAATTTAATGGTATATATTTAATTATTTTGCTTTAGGGTTTAGGGTTAGCATTATGGTTTAGGGCCATCTTAATTATATTCATGTTATTCTGCAATGTGGTAAACCAGTCCCCATCAATGTGGTAAAAGAACACTAGTTAAGGATGGTAAAGATATGATGAAAAGTGGTAACGCATAAAGGAAAGGATGTAGTTGGTAGCTCGTGAATTAAGGAATTTGTGTTGTGGAGGAACAGAGGACGGTGTAAAGGACGGTGAATGAGGAACGTTCTGGAGCCGTCCCGAGCAAAACGGAATAAAAATTAAATAAAAATTTAATTAAAAATTTGGAAATATTATTATTCAAATTTAATTATAAAACAAATTTAAAAACTTTATATGGTAAACTTATAGTATTTAATATGGTAAATTATTATATAAACATGGTAAATATGTTGGCCGAAAAGGTAAAGAATTACCATGTAATTTGGTAAATGGGAAGTAATGTACATGGTAAATATTTATACACATAAGTGGTAGTTGTGTCATGATATATGGTAAGAAGTTTGACAAGTGCTATCTATACCACGTGTAAGTATGTGTTCTTTACCACATAAGTGGTAAAGTGTTCTTTTTATCCCTTTACAACATGTCGTCTTACCAATCTTTCTGTGTATTTTACCATAAACCGTGCTATCTATACCACGTGTAAGTATGTGTTCTTTACCACATGTAATATTATTGGTTTACCATAAACCAGGTCATTATTACCACATGAAAACATGCGATTTACCACATCTCTGCATTCAAACCTTATTACCACATTTGTCGATATTCTTACCATAAGAAACCAAACCTAATTACCACTTCTCTCCACATATTTACTAAGATATTTATTTTGGGTTTACCACATTCAACAAACCCTTTATGTCCACTTGTGAGAATAGATAACCCCTAGAATTACAATAAATAAATTATTAAATAAATAAATAAATAATTAATTAATTAATTAATTGATAAAGTATATACGGATAAAAAGAAAAAAATTATGTTTACAAAATTATGGTATATATAAATTACCATAAACCGTGCTATCTATACCACGTGTAATTATGTATTCTTTACCACATGTAATATTATTGGTTTACCATAAACCAGGTCATTATTACCACATGAAAACATGCGATTTACCACATCTCAGTTTTCAAACCTTATTACCACATTTGTCGAAATTCTTACCATAAGAAACCAAACCTAATTACCACTTCTATCCACATATTTACTAAGATATTTATTTTGGGTTTACCACATTTAACAAACCCTTTATGTCCACTTGTGAGAATAGATAACCCCTAGAATTACAATAAATAAATTATTAAATAAATAAAAAATTAATTAATTGATAAAGTATATACGGATAAAAAGAAAAAATTTATGTTTACAAAATTATGGTATATATAAATTACCATAAACCGTGCTATCTATACCACGTGTAAGTATGTGTTCTTTACCACATGTAATATTATTGGTTTACCATAAACCAGGTCATTATTACCACATGAAAACATGCGATTTACCACATCTCAGTTTTCAAACCTTATTACCACATTTGTCGATATTCTTACCATAAAAAACTTAACTTAATTACCAGTTCTCTCCACATATTTACTAAAATATTTATTTTACCACATTTAACAAATCCTTTACCATCTTAACAGCATGATTTTACCACATGTGATGCTTAGATATGTTGGCAGGGACGGTCTACGGACGGACGGCGGACCGTCCTGACGACCGTCCGTTCAAAATTTTTGCAAGTGGACGTTCCTGGAATGAAGAGGACGGTTGTTTTTAACCGTCCATGAACCGTTCTCAATTCCCTGAAGTAGGCAGTTCACTCTGGGACGGTCCCTGGACGGTTTTTCGAGCGTGAACTTAACCGTCCAGTTTTTTCCCTTCCCACTGACGGTGCTTGGATGGTCCTAGGGACCGTCCATTGACCCGTCCCTTTGGTTTTTTTCCACTAACGGTTATTTGGACGGTCCCTATGACCGTCCATTTAACCATCCTTTAAGCACCTGTTCAGCCAACTTGTTTCATAGCATATATGCAATGTGTTACAACCAAAATACAATAATACTTAACTCATAAAAAAGTTCAATTTACCACCCTATGTGAGCACATTCATAAATACCATAATTCAGCCGATCCATACACAAAAACGTCTCCACAAGGCAATTATCCAAATTCATCCAATATGACCAAATGTACTATAGAAATAGGTAAATACACAAGAAACTCATGGTATGAAATTAACCAAGACAAAGAAGTGCATGTGCATAATATGCTCTTAATCTTTGGATGGACATGGTTTTAGCTTCGTTCCAAAATTCGGGGTTGTCTCGTGCATAGGCTTCGCTCCATAGAACGACGTGCACACCGCAATCCATGGAGCCCTCACTTTGTTCTCGACAAACTTTATCCATGATGTCCGGGGACATTCTTATGCCCCACATATTGCAACACGATGTTAAGAAATTTACCTACCACAAATAGCACAGCACAATATAATTAATTCAACTTCACAACATATGCCTTCGTCCATACACTATTTTATAATTGAAGGGAACATACAATCCTTTTTCTCCTTGTCTTCATGCGGGCATCCGTCCAATTTAATGAGTTCAGGCCATAGACCACACCAACCTCTACATCTAGAACCACCTTGTACCAATGAAAAAGTGCTGCGTCGTTAATCGGGCACATGATGTACTTTATTTGGCTTGACCCCTTCAACCCTTCAATCTTGCGGATCTGCTCACCACAAAACCCCACCAAACGCTTTATGAATTCTTCACACTCAAGCTCGGTCCAATCCATCTTGTCCATTGGATAGTTTGCGTGCATCACATTCTCAATATTTTGCTAAAACAAATTAAGTGACAAAATTAATCATAAAGACTTAGAAACTAACCAACTACTATATATAATGAATACACTCACTGTGGTCAATGTGCTCAAGAATACCGCACGACATGGGAACTCATACAACTGTTGGTAAGTGTCCGACTGAATGATATGTAGGCAACCATCGATGATAGTCCCAGATAGGGGCTGGTTCGTCAACAACTTAATCACTTCGGATATATGCACCATGTAATAACTCATAAGCTACTTGTACTAGTAACATCAAAGGAATTACATACAAACCTATTCATGAAGTAAAAGTCATTTTATCGCATTTCAAATTAATACTGCAATGCCCACACTTAGCCTCAACTGAATAAGTACCTCTAACAAAACAGCATAAACCAAATCCAATTCAAAATTCTATTAACAAAACAGCATAAACCAAATCCAATTCAAAATTCTATTCACAAAACAGCATGAACCAAATCCAATTCAAAATTCTAACCCAAAGCAGCGACTTAAATTTCATACCCGCATGATCTTGCTCTGGATCGGTCCTTCTCTTCGGTCCACCTTCTTCCACCTCTTGCGCGGGATCAATCCTCCTCTTCTTCGGTGCCATTTTTTATTCAAATGTAGGGTTTATCGGTTCTCCTCTTCCTCTTCCGTCCTCCTCTTGCAAAAGTTCGCCCGCCTCTGCCTTTTCTCCCTCTCTCGTTCTTCCCTTTTTAATTTCTCCACAAATGTTGCTCTCTTTGGTACTCTCTTCCTCTTCCGTCCTCCTCCCTGCGTTTCTCTCGGTGTGCTATCTTTCTTCTGCCTCTTCCCTCTTGTTTCCCGTTTCAAACCCAAGTCTCTTAATCGCTCTTTAGAAAGTTAATTGGATTAGGAATTTTGAGGGGTCGTTTAATGGGAGTCAAAATTGTGTGTGGGTCTTAAAGTGTAATAAAATGGGGAGGGGTCTT
Organism: Hygrophila difformis; assembly: GCA_030278955.1. NCBI lineage: Eukaryota > Viridiplantae > Streptophyta > Magnoliopsida > Lamiales > Acanthaceae > Hygrophila > Hygrophila difformis. Next base: position 18,831,305 of record JAOANR010000007.1, read on the forward strand.
TTTAAAATGTAAAGTATTTCAAATGGGTTGTTGACCCTAATTTCCCCAATTTTTTTATCACTTGAATGTGGACCCATATAGGTATCCTTGAAATTTACGGCATATTCTTGCTAACCCGTTTCCACTCGGGCAACTTTCCCTTGATTGGGCCCATGAGTCTCCATCTCTGGCCCACCAACAAAATTTAGCACCACTCACCTCTTTAATTAATTAATTTCCTGAGCCCAAATTCAAACCCAATATTTTTTTTTATTTTTTTTTTGTGTGGTAACAGTAATACTCCCTCCTAGTTTATTATTTGTAACTTTTTTTCTTTTAAGGCTGTAATTTTTTTTTGCTTGACCTTTTAAGGCTGTAATTGAAACATTTGATTCTTTTCAATGTTTGGTAATACAAAATTTGTTGAAAAAGTATATAAGAGATTGGAGTATGAAAAAAAGAGTATCAGAAGATAATTTATTAAAAAATATATTACATAGGAAATGTGCAAATAAGGAAATGCTCCTGCACATGGCTCTCAAATTTTAAAATTTATTAGAGACTTAGCCCAAGTGGTTGAATCCATTACTTCTAACAGAATGTTGGAAGTTCGATTCTCCACCGGCCCCCTATCCATCCCTTTTATTCCCCTTTATAATTGTGTGTCATGGGCTCCCATCACCCCTTTCCCAAGCCTTTAATGACTCCTCCAAAAAAAATTTAAAATTTATTTAATTTTAATTTTAATTCTTTTATATTCTTTCTCGTTTCTTTTAATATTCATTATCTACAGAAGGAATTTAGATAAGGTGTTGAATGAGTGACATTCAACAAGTACTGGAGTGGTGACTGAGTATGTACTGAGTGTTAATGAAGTGTGTGGTGAGTGAGTAATCAATAATAGACAATATAAAAATACTCGGCACATGCAAAATACTCATTCAGTACATACTAAACATTATTTCAACACTTCTAACTAGGGGTGGGCGTCGGGTTGGGTTGTCGGGTTCGGGTACCCGAACCGCCGAACGTCGGGTACCCGACACTGGCGGGTTTTTAAAATAGATACCCGAACCCGACCCGCACAAAAGCGGGTACAAGATATTCGGGTACCCGACTTTGTCGGGTCGGGTTTGTCGGGTACCCGATACCCGACAAATATCTTTTTAAAAAAAATAAAATAAAATTATTCCATATATTTTTTTGAGTAGCTTATTCCATATATTTAGTGTTACTTTTTTAAAAAATAATTATTAACCCAAGTTACACAATTATTTCCAAAAAAAATTTAATACTCAAGCAAATATGTATATTTAATTATATTGTTATTAGAAATTTAATAATAAAATTTGTATTTTAATTTAAAATAATGATAACTATGGTGGTGGTACTAGTAATTTTTTAAAAAAAATTCTTAATTTAAAATAATGCTAATAACGATCAATTTTTTATTTAAAAATATAAAATTATAGTCTTATTTATTATTATTTAATGTCATCTTATCTGTTAATATTATTTAATTAAATCTAGTATTCTACGGTGACACTATTAATTAAATAAAAATATAACTCATCATGTTATCTTCGATTCTTGAAATCCATTATCATATTTAAGATTAATTATCCATCACTAATGCCAAAAACAAAATTCAATATATGAGACTTTATAAATTTTTCAAGTTTATAGAAGTACTTGATTTTTCACCACATAGAATAAAAAATATTAATTATTAAATAAATATGAATATTGTAAGTCAAAATAAATAAATAAATAAATATTAGGGAAAAAAATTAAATTTTATTTATTTATTTATTTTGTCGGGTACCCGATACCCGATCGAGTACCCGAATATAAACCCGATAGATGAATGTCGGGTCGGGTACCCGAAATGTCGGGTTTTTAATATTAAAGCCCGACAAAACCCGAACCCGACATATCGGGTTCGGGTCGGGTACCCGATACCCGACAAAAAAATGTCCACCCCTACTTCTAACACCTTAACCAAATCGCTACAGGAGTAAAGTGCAATACGAACCGCGTGTTAAGGCACCCGCACGATCACATTTTTCCCGTTGTATGTAACAAAGGAAAACAATTAAGCTGAAACGAATAAAAATGATGGAGAGATTTGTGACTAGGAATCCTAGTGGTTCATAGAGTATTTAAGATGGGCTTTCTGTTTTGGAATGCTCCTGGGCTCGTAAAGTGAATTCAATCATTTCAATAATAATATCATTTCATTCGTAACTCAAGTTTATTACATTCCCCTTTTCTACGCAAATCGATGCATATTTTTAATTATTAATAACTCAAGTTTGGTACAAATAAAAAATTTTTAAAAGTTCATTATCTAAAAACTACACAATAAGACGAATATAAGAATATTTCACTTGACTATATTTTAACTTATATAGCTATGATAAAATTTTAAGTGAAAGTCTGTATGTGAATAGTGTCAAGAATGTAAAAACATACAAATACGGAGGTGGTAATAATTTAATACTACAATACTAGTAATTTTTTTAAAAAAAAATAAATAAATTGAAGTGAAGTGGTGGGAAAGCCATAATTAGGAGGCAGACGATGTTTAATGGTGTGAGATTGCAGGTGGTACGTAGCAGGTAGCACACAAACCAATTTCTTCCCTAATGAATGATGATGCTCTTCTTGTAGTAGTAATTCTGAATTATCCTTGTAATCCCATTGGCTCCCATTTCCATTAATACTCACATGCCCTATAATTGGTACTCACTTCGTGACGCGAAACATGGTTACTTTTTTTTGGACACGGTAATTTAGATAGTGGGGTTTAATAGTTAAAGTGGTGTAGGCATTTTGTGTTTAAGATTCTAATGAATTTTGATACTATTTATTGTTTAATTTTGACGTAATATTATGTAATGGTACAATTAGAGGAAAATATTCAAGTGTGATCTTGTTAGAATCGTCTAATCGTGTAGTTTCATAATATATATTTTGTACAATTTTTATTTGTACCAATTTTGAAATATTAAGAATTAAAAAAATACTAGGTATTTTGTGTAGAAAAGTAAAAGTGTATTGAAATTTGTGCAGAATATTAAAAGTGAATACTTTTAATGTGATTTGAAAATAATTAAAATTCTAATCAAACTTATATTATTTTAATTTATCTAAAAATAGAAAATGACCAAATTTCGTGGAACACCAAAAAAAAAATGATGGCCAAATTTAATTTCGTGGTACTGATGGAGTACCATTTACTACTACTATTCACTTCTACTACTACTACTACTATTATTTCCAATTCCAAAGCTTATAGCCTTATACTATTACTCGCGGGATTCAAAAATCTCTTCATTTCACACACTTGTCCCATCTAATTAATAAACCCTTCTAATTTATTCAATCTATACATACATATTGTGGTTTAATGTATTACTAGTATATTTTTTTTAAAACAATATAAATCCTTAAAAGTTGATGAATAGAAAGATTTAAGCACTTGGAAGCAAATGTGATAGGAGTATAACCGACACCCAAATAAAATAAATAAACAAAGTGTGGTGGTTCCTTTCTTAAAAGTGGTATTAGAAGAGTAGTAATTCAGAAAATTGTTGGGAACGGATGATAGAGATGTAACAGTGTAGCTAGGCATTACTCCAGCACCAGCGAGACTTATTTAACTATGAAAGTATAGATATTAGATACTAGTGGTATAATAATGGGGGGTGGGGTGGGGTGGGGTGTGCACTGTGCAGAAAAACAATAGCAGAGGAGGTAATGTATGTGGCGGGAATCCAGAGCCACATATATCAGTTGCCTTCTCCTCCAATTAATCATAGGAAGCCACCGCATCTCTTACATGTATATCATCTACTATGTGTGTATGTATGTGATATGTTAGTGTATTACAGTAGTAGAAATAGCAGTAGTAGTATAATCAATGAATGCAATGCAAGAACCCGACACTGCCCCCCCCTCATTGTACTATCTATATGTGTTGCGTGTCCTGCACTTATTACGCCTCTTTCCTCAGACAAGCAACTCATCATGAGCAATCGGTTTGATGATTCAACAAATTTTGGTAGTGCTACTACTGCTGCCATTCATTCACCTTTATATTCCAAAAATTTCCTTGACAACAAAATTCACATCATGCCATGTGTTCATGTAAATTTGATTATTGTTGGAGTTAAGTGGATCCAAATTTGATTGTTACTAGTACTAGTATTAAATAGAGTACTTATGAAATTAATAATCACAGACAGAGCAGAGCAGAGCAGCTAGCTGCAAAGTGTAATTAACAAGCTAGCCAGGAGTACCCAGTAGTATTCTAATCATCAATTCAATTCCTCAGCCGCCCACATCCTATTTTAAAAATTGAGTAGTACTATTCTACTTACTACAATCATCATCGTACAACTCTTACGATCCTGTTATTAATACTACTTCCTCAGTACTACTAGTATTAACGAAACAAACTCCACTAGAGTATTAATACTTCCTCAGTACGTACTACTACTACTTAATTAGCTAGATGAACATGGGTCTTTTTTTTTTGTTTATTACTATAGTATACTGTATTATGCATATAAACTACTCGTTTATTAGAATTACAAAGCAGAGCCTGGTAAAGTGCACATAAGCCTTAAAATGAGATGAAATCGCTCGCTCCCAAACATTTGCATAGCATCTAAATTTGAATTAACACACTCCCGACACTACAAGAACTTTCTGTTATAGTAACCGATTTTTTTTGGGTAAAACTTGGTTACTAAAAAAGTTAGCAACTGAATTTAAGACCAAAATTTATTAGTTACTACAGTTTTAACGATCGATTAGCTACCAAATCTATAAATTTTCTAGCAGCAGTATGAGTCTAAACTCTTTAAGTAGTAGTAGTAGTAGTGAGTTCTTAAATGCGAAAACGTGGTGTGGAAGAGACGATTAGTGTTGTTAAATGCAAACACGCGTTTTGGAATTTCCTTGAATAAATAAATAAAGGCTCTGTAGACTAGACTGTAGTAAATAATTCCAAAAATTGCCGCTTCAAAAACTCCCTTTAAATAACCCATCCCACACTTTGGACACTCCCCCTGCAAAAACACTGCCTGCCTATTCTGCACTTTCCTTTCCTCTTAACAAAGGACCATGGCTTTTTCTCCACTCCTACTTTCCCTCTTCCTCATTTCCACCTCCTCCGCCCTTGTCCTTGCCACTCAGACCCCCTCGCCGGCGCCCGCCCCGTCCCCCTCCCACCACCACCACCACCGTCCTCGTCCTCGTCCTCCTTCCCAACCCCCTACCCACCCTACTCCACCAACACCAACACCAACACCACCAACCCCCACCCCTTCCCCTGCCCCTGCCCCCACCCCGACTAGGAAATACGTGGCAGTTCAGGGCGTCGTCTACTGCAAGTCCTGCAAATACCGCGGCGTCGACACCCTCACCGGCGCCGCCCCCCTCGTTGGTACACACACCACTATTATTAAATTTCTTGTTAAAATAATCCAATGAGTTACAATGCACTTTTGTAGTAGCAGCGATAACTGACAAATGCAGTTTTTTCTCAGGGGCGGTGGTGAAGCTACAATGCAACAACACCAAGCAAGGGATGACGGAGCAGACCAAGACGGACCGCAACGGCTACTTCTTCTTCATGCCCCAGAGGCTCACCACTTCCGGCGTCCACAAATGCAAGGTCTTCCTCGTCTCCTCCCCACTCTCCTCCTGCAGCGTCGCCACCGACCTCCACGGCGGCGTCTCCGGCGCCCTCCTCACCGCCCCCCCCAAGAACCCCCACGCCGACTCCTCCTCCAAGCCTCTCCCCTTCGTGCTCTACACCGTTGGCCCTTTCGCATTCGAGCCCACCAAGGACTGCCGCGCCGCCGTCGCCGGAGCTAATTGAAAGCTGCAGCACCACCCATCATCCGGATGATGAGTCCGTCCATGTCGCGCTTCTTGTCTTTAATTAGGATTCTGTATTTGGTTCGCATGTCCGTTCCATGTCTGAATTGTACCTTTGTTTGCTTTAATTTTATGTTAAGAAGGGAACTAAGACTAATAATAAACCAACTTTCGAGTATAACTAATTTCTTCAATGAATTTCTTAAAACCACTACTTATATTTCTTTGCTTATACTACCTCGTCTCGGTGTTTGTGTTTTTTGTTACATATACAAATAATTTTTTTTTCATTATTTACTGTTTAATTTTAATTCAAATTTTTATCATAAATAAAAAAAATATAATCAAATGTGATTTTATTAGATTCGTGTAAATTTATAATTTTAGTAGTTCTAGACAATTAACGTAACAAAAATAGTGACATGGTAGACGGTAGGAAGTGAATATTATTAAACAATTAAAGTACTTTCATGGTTGAAAAGAAATTAGTATAATTACAAGGGGCATATTAAGGATAAAGAATGTGGTTAAAAAATGAATTGAATTGGGAATTTATAGTATTGCGAGCTTTTGGTGGTGTACTGTTATTATATGCAGAACAACAGGCGACATGGATGTGACTTTTTTGGTTTGGGTGTAACATTATCCCAGGGTATACTTTTGTAATATTCCGATTTTTAGGGTGGATTGAGAAGAAAGTAAATTTGAAAAGGGTGAGGGGGGGAAGGTGTAAATAATCATTCTCAATTAAATTCCATCTTTTGATGGGGTTAAAAGTGGAAAAAAGTGGGGACAAGACATTCACGTGGTAACAACAGAGAGTAGTAAATTATTACAGAACTTTTACAGAGAGGGATGATGATGGGCTGTGTGTTTCCTCCCATTGCTCTGTACTTGGCATCCCAATGTTGTTTTTAATTTTGACCACCAATGGTTATTACTGCTCTCTGGATAAAAACCTAATGGCCTAGTAATTTGAATTGAATGGAATTATTATTGTTTAATTTGCTGCATTGCAGAATGTAGCCCATTTTGGTGCCCTACAGCTGAGCTACAACCATTCCAAGCATGCTCCTTCTTGATTTCATTATTTCTAATGGACTGACTGACAACCAAAATATTGGTATCTTACTGATATTACAGTAATTTCACCACAAAAAATGCAAATATTCAAATCCTGATATTTTCAATCTGGAGGTTGAAAATTTATCGAACCGAAGGGATAGTTAAGTTTGTCGAGATTTAGGAGGATTTTGAATTTTCGAACTCTTTCAAAATCAATTGAATTAAAATTCCCAAAGAACGTGGTTTTCCAAAATCAATTGAACTAAGGATTTAAAATAAATAAATAATAAAAGTATAAAACAGTAAACACATAACAAATACTAAGTTTTTTTCAAACTTATGTTCACCAAAAAAAGATTTTTCAAACTTATTGAATGCAAACCAAAGAGATTAAAGAATCTAAATCATGTTAAATCCGAATCTTTCTAAAATTTTAAATCTTGCAAAAGTATTTGATTAATCCATACGCGACCTAAACCCATAGTACTACTCCCTCCGTTTGTTAAAAATTATAGCATTTGCATAGTTGTTACTATTCATTAAGTAACTTTGATTCAAATTTTTAACACAGTTATACAATATAAAACATAGTCAAGTGGGATCTTGTTAGATTCGTCTAATCGCGTAGTTTTTTAATATCAAATTTTTATAATTTTTACTTTTACACAATTTGAGATATTAAACATTAAAAATGTGCATTGGATAACGTGAAATGCAGGAATGTTAAAATTTTTTAAAAACGGAGGGAGTACATAATTATCTAGTAGAAGTATACTACCTCCATCTCGTTTTGTTTTTTTTATGTTTGGTAATGTACTACTATTCATACATAGACTTTCACTTAATGTTTTATCATAGTTATACAAGTTAAAATATAGTCGATTGAGATCTTGTTAAATTCGTCTTGTTGTGTAGTTTTTTAATTATCAAATTTGTAGAATATTTGAGTTATTAATAAATTAAAATATACATTGAACCAATATGTGTGTGTCAAAAACATTTCAAACCGAGGAAGTATATCAGTATAATACTTGTAGTCTTGTAATGCTAGTATTTGATATACAGATTGGGCCTATTGAATGGAAGAGGAATGAAAATGATTAATTAATTTTGTATGTATATTGAGTCCAAGAAGCCCATATTACACGCTATTACAAGTTTTAAACGAATCCGGATTATATACTGTATTTTTGGGCTTCTACCCAACCCAAATGTAAGCCCATCACACAGTGCCAAGTGCCAACACATTAAAATTCAATTGAAATAATTGAGATTTCTATAATAATAATAATAATAATAATAATAATGTCTTGCTACTACTGTTGGACACGAGTATTAAGTTAGAGTTGATTTGTGAATATATGAAAGAGTCTAAATATAAGTTACTAGAGGGAAAAGAAAAATTTATTTATATAAAAAAGACATTTATAATGGAACATTAAAAAATACTCCGTAAAATATGATATTTTAGTTGGTTGGTACAGAGGAAGTAATTTATTTAATTTATTGTGTTTTGAATTTCGTATTATTATTATTATTATTATTATTTTTTGTAACAATATTAAATTATCAAACAATCTAATAATAGATAGTAATTAATAAAGACGTTAGAATAGAATAATATGTAACATTAGAGAGTTTTTTTTTTTTTTTTTTTAGCTTGAACAGCCATCAAAGGCTAGCAAAGGATTACAAATACAAGGAAAGAAAACCAAAATCAAAATGTCATGAAAGCAAAAGAATCACTATCTAGAACCGGGGAAACCAGACGCCAGATGAATCAGCTGCCAGTAGACCTTTAATTGAGTCCGGGGGAAAAGCCCAGGTCGTGTAGAAATCTTCACCGTCGACGCCTATATGGGCTAAACCATCAGCTACCCAATTTCCTTCTCTCCAAATGTGTCCAAAGTAGCATTGCTGAAATGAGGCCTTCAAGTCTTGAATCTGAAGTAGATGGGCAGCAAGTGCATGATTTCGATCCGTTTGAGAAGTGATCAGCCTCACCGCCGCTATTGAATCACACAGACAATATATGCTAGGAATTCGTAATTTAACAGCAAGTTCAAGTCCTGCCAGAACACCTGTAACTTCGGCATGAAGGACCGAGACGTTCCCAATAAAACCAGAGACTCCGCCCAGCCAGTGGCCTGAGTGATCACGCAGAACAGCCCCGAAACCTGCTCTCGAAGGTTCCTCCAGGCGCGATCCATCCGAGTGTAAAAACACTCCCTTCCATCCCCCCATATTCCAAGAGATCAGTCGAGGTAAAGATGGAGTCTGTGTCATCAATCCCTGTTTGTTTTTATCCAGTTCGGCCTTCCAATAGGAGATCTGACGAATTATAGATTGTACTGTGGTATTAGTTCCTTGAAAAACTTTACGACACCTCTCACGCCAGATCAACCAAATACCTACAATGAACATCTCACCAAAAGATTTGAACATAGCAAGTAGCCAAAATCTTATGTTATGCCTGTCCATCGAGTTGATATCAGTGGGAATTGTAATATCCAGTGAGCTCCAGACCTGTTGCACCCAGGGGCAATAGAACAAACAATGTCCCCAATTTTCGATTTCTACCCCACAAATATTGCATAAGGGAGAGTTAGTAAGGTGTCGGTTATACCTTAAACCATTGCATGGTAGGGCGTCCCAACTGGCCAACCACAAGAATTGGCATATCTTCTCAGGGAATGAGGTACTCCACATCCATTTCCAACCTGTGGATTGATGTTGATCGCCTATCAAGTATTTGTATCCTGTCGCCGCAGAATAGGCACCATCCTTAGTGCCTTTCCACCTCCATCCATCTTTTAATCCTGCATGGATTCGTGGCGGGGCTGTCAACAAGATTTGGAGCCTGATTGTTTCTGGGATGCATGATCGGACAGAGGACAGATCCCAGCCATGGCTATTCACAATATCTTTGATTTTTAAATCACTGTCACAGATTTCCACAAAAGGGATTGCAGCGCCCAACTCTTGACCTTGAAACCAAGGCGAGAACCACAGTGAGCTTTCCCCACTAGCGACACGAAATTCATACCCCCCGCTTAATCGGAAAATAGCTCGCCTTATACTACGCCATGTGAAGGATCCTGTCTTAGGCAAAGACACGATATTCTCTTTCAAGTGGCAATATTTACCCCTGAATTCCCTCACCCAAATCTTGTCTCGGCCTTCCAACAGATCATGGCTAATCTTGCCAAGAAGTGCGATGTTACATAATCTAGCTTTGCGAAGTCCCAATCCACCATCTCGTCTCGGAGTAGCAATAGTATCCCATTTGACAAGATTTATACCCTTTCCTTTCCTATCTTTCCAAACCAATGATCTAATACGGCGGTCAATTCCCTTGCACAGAGACTCTGGTAGCCAAGCTATTTGCATAGCATATGAGGGAATTGCCGCAAGGACGTGTCTGGCCAAGGTCAATCTACCAGCCTTATTGAGAAGTCTCATAGCCCAGCATGATATTTTGTTGTCCATGCGTTCAAGGATATAATTATAAGCGCTGGCTTGCACCCTACCATGATGCATAGGGAAACCTAGATATCTGCCCAGCTGATTGGTAAATGGTATAGACATTGCCTCAGTAACCCATCTCTTCTCTGCTGAAGAAACAGCTTTAGAAGCGAAGCAACGTGATTTTGAAATGTTCACTTTGAGTCCAGAAAACGAAGAGAATCTGTGAAGAGACGAAGCCATAGAAGTCAGACTATGATTATTCAACACCGAGCAAAGGATTAAGTCATCCGCGAAAATCAAATGGGAGATTCCCCCACTGTGAGAGCTCAGCCGGATAGGATCCCATCTGCTCGCTGCCACCTCACTGTTTATGGTTGTTGAAAGCCGTTCCATGATTATGTTGAACAGGTAGGGAGAGAGTGGATCTCCCTGGCGTAGTCCTCGTGCCGCTTTAAATTCTTCCAAAGGTTCTCCATTCCAGAGAAGTGAGAATGAAGCTGAAGTGACGCACTGCATGATAATTTTACGAAGTAAAACTGGGAGCTCCATTTGCCCTAAGCATTCCTCCAAGAACTCCCATCTAATGTGATCATAAGCCTTCTGCAGGTCAATCTTTATAATAACCGCTTTAGCACTGGAATTAGGCCGAGAGAGGTGATAGACTAATTCTTGCAAAAGAATCGCATTGTCCACCGTGCCACGTCCCGGAATAAAAGCAGATTGCAGAGGGGATATGTATCCTGCCATAACTGGCCTCAGTCGGTTGACAATGACCTTCGCAATAAACTTGTATGTAACATTGCACAAGGTAATAGGACGATACTGACTGAAATTGTATGGCACAGGGACTTTAGGAATTAGGCAAATATAGGCCTTTGCCAAGTGAGGATTGAAGAAACCCGTATGGCATGCTTCCCGAACCATTCCAATAATTTCATTCCCAACTGCATGCCAATATTTACCGTAATAACCATTTTTGTATTTATAAAATCGAACAAATGAATAATTACCCCAAGGAGAAGATAAGATTGACTGAGTGTGGCTTATTCTAGTTTCATTAATGAATATCTTGAATTCTTGTCCAAAATTTTAAATCGATAATTGTTTTAAAACTTCAAGAAAGATAATTTGGACGTGCTTATCGTCTTGCCCAATTTAACGAGGTATGAAACGAGCATTTCAAAACCAATTATCTCGAAAAAATATTATTAATTGAATCCCATTTTAACTATATATTGTCATTGAGTGAAGATTTTAGATTACTATGGTTGGATTATCAATTAAACAACACAAAATCCAAAAAGGAAAATGTTTGGGTTTGCCAGTTGAGGACGCCAAGCAAAATTCAATCATGGGCTTGTGACTTGGAACAATTTATTTTCAGACTAATATTCTCAATTATTATTAAGAAAATACTACTTATTAATGTATTTTTTTGTTGTCTTATTGTAAAAAACAAGTTTGCTTATACACCAATTCTGCAATAATTACTTCTGCATCACTCTCCCGTGTAATCTTATAAAAAAAAAAATAAAAAAAAACAAAAAAACAAAATGAAATATTTGATACATTAAACAATAATTAAATTTAATCATTACATAATTATTTTGTAATTTTCCTTCGGACAAAATATACTTGCTATTATGTTATTACTATTTACAAGGAGTATAAAATTAATCTCATTCTTATTACGTATCATAATTATATTTCACTTCTCATTTGAAAGTTAAATTGAAATTTCTTATAAGTGGAGGCAACATATGGAAAACTGATAATAGGTTCATATTTGCTTATAATTTAATTAACTTGTTGCATTTTTAAGAAAATTCCTCTTGAATAACAACATTTCTTATTAGTTTCTAATATATTTTTTTAGTAATTATATAGAATCACATGGTTCTTTCTTCACCCCACAAAAACTGCAAAAAATTAAGGAAAAGTACAACTTTTTTTCCCCAATTTGTTAGCATATTGTTTGGTATCAAAGCAATTACATTTTTTTATTATTCCTAATTGAGAACTAAAAATTTTCAATATTCTCCATTGTCAAGGTGGGAATGATTTTTAATGTTATCCTTGTAGGTTGGTTGGTTTAATGAGTGTCGATTTATCCGTGTTTGATATGGAAATACTTTCTCCTAACGTCTTTGGAAAAATACACCATATTGGATCAACCAAGAATCCTCTTGTAATTATTTACTTATTTATTATTGATAATGATTATTAATTATTAGCTACTCCAAAGCCTATTTGAAAATAGCCCTTTAATTGGAGACTGATGACTTTTACACGCACAAATAAAAAGTGTTTTATTTAAACAAAAATTAGTATAATTAAATTAAAAAAAAAAAAAGAATATAAATGGTGGGGGTGAAAGTGAAAGCATTTTAGCATATTCTATTAGGTAATGGTCAAGAATTATATTGTTTGACAATTTCCCTCACCATATTGTGGGAATCCTGGACCGCCACTCCAGATAGATTCACAAGTTTTACTGTGTAAGGTCCACATCATGAACGATGTGGATCCATATGGAGTTCAAGTCCAAGGATCTAACGCTACCAATTAGGATCTCCTGCTCCTCAATTCCGATTCTCACCAATCACTATCCTCCACGTGGTTTTTTAATTCTATTTTTGACTATATATTTCTGTAATCTAGTTTGCATTCAATGAAAAATTAAGTTGGAGTGTTTAATCCTACACAATCATTTTCTAAATTCAAATTATAACAAAATCGTATCTAAGGGTGTCAATTTCAGGTTCCGGGTCGTGTTGATCAGGTTGTATAATATTTCAGGTCGGGTTTTGGGTCAACTTGATTTGGAAAAAAAAACCAAAATGACTAAACACAAACCTGAAATTTTACGTGTCGTTCGGATTCATTTTTTTTTGGTTATATCCAAAATTGATAAAATTTAAGATTTCGGGTCGTGTTCGTGTCAGGTTGAGCATGTGGAATAATATTTCAGGTCGGGTTTCGGCTCGACCTGATTTGAAAAAAACCCAAAATTACTAAACCAAAACCTGAAATTTTTCGTGTCGATCGGGTTTGTTTTTTTGGGTTCGTGTCCAAATTGACACCCCTAAATTTGTATCGCAACAATTTTTAATTGTAATTAGAGACTCTTCCAAAAAAAACATGTAATTAGAGGGGAGACGCTTCATAGGTCGCACGGGAAAGTTTTATAAAATGAATGATTAACAAGCCTCTTTGTATAGTAAATTCTCATTAGTTTATTTAATTATTTTACGTGGACAATTCCACTTATTTTAATCACAAAAAATGAAATACTCTAATTACAAATTCCCAATAAGAATCGTCACGCACATAATTACAAAAAGTAAATAAAATTACGCCGCAGTGGGCACGCGCGTCGCGGCGACTGAGTCCAACCATAGTTGAAAAGTTGAAACTAAAGCAGGAAATTAGAGTCCACCCCTCCTTACATTATTTTTACATTTTAAAAATACCCCCCAAAAAAACTTAAAGTAAACCCCCCTCTACCAGTTTTGACCAAGACAACACCCCCCTAGATTTCTCAATACTTAATACTTCTACAATTAACTTATCATTAAACATAAACAATAATACACTTATTACCACACCAAGACTCAATATATTACCATTCAAACTCCATTCCTTACCACACTAGGGCACCAAAAATTAGTATTACCAAAAAATACTATCCTCTTACCACACTACAACACTTTCACTTAAAGACCGAGACTTACCCAACGAAAAAACGAGAAGAGACCGAAGGAGAAGAAGAAGAAGAAGAAGGAGGAGAAGAGAATAAACGAAGATTGAACGAGACTTACCAAGCACGAAGAGAAGAAGAGAACAATGGAAACCCACTCGAATGATTCCAAATTGTTGGAGAATGAGAAGGTTCCACCGGATAGGAAGAGACCGAAGAAGAGGACCAAAGGGGAGGAGGAACCCACCGAAGGTCGGTCTCTCTCGGTTCTTTTTTCTTTTTTGTTGTTTTGCAATATGTTGTTGTGCAATGTGTGGGTTTGTGAATTTGATAGGGAAATTGTGTGGGTTTAATTTGTGTTGATAGGTTTGATAATGTGGGGAATGATTTGTATGTTGAAATGGGTTAATTTATGGGAGTAATTGTTTGATTTTGTAGTGGTTGGTGAATTTGATAGTTAATTGTGTTGTTTTGATTTGTGTTCGCATGTTTGATAATGCGGTTCTTGTTGTGTATGTTGGAATGGGTGAATGTATAGGGATAATTATTGATGAAATATTGGTTATTTGATTGTGCAACAAATGTGTTCGATTAAATGCCCGAATGAAGATGTATTTTATTGTAAATGATTGGCATTGCCCAATGTGAATGTGGCTTCGTTGATTTGTCAATTGAATGTGTATGTTGCACCAAAGTTGATGTTGATATTTGTTTATGTTAACAAAGTTTATGATATTGATGTTGATTTTGTTGTTTAATGTATAGGGGGTGGGTAAGGAAAAGAAATTTCAAGCTCCTAGGTGTTCTTCAAAGTACCTTAGAGATGTGGTGGATGAGATAGAGGTGAGGTGGACGGTGGAGCAAAAAGAAGCAATTCAAGCCACCGGCTTTGGACACTTTACAAAAATGAGCAATGAGAGTGCATTTCTCCCACGAATTGACGAACTTATAAAAGTATTCAATCCGGAAACAAAGACATTCAACATAGGCGAAGACATTAAAATTGAGTTTCAAGGGTACGAGTTCTCAAGTGTGCTTGGAGTTCGGCATGTAGGGCAATATGTAGGGAAGAGGTTAGTTCATGAGCCCTTGATAGCTAGAAAGTTTTTCGATGGAAGATATGTCGATGTTAAAAGAAATGAATTGGCCAATGGATTGGTTTTTTATTTTTATTTTTTACCACAATTTTGAGTTACAAGACTTGTAGGTTGGTTTTGGATGTGTAGATCCTTGGCATTGCCCGGGATTAATGTACTTTTGTTGATTACATTGAAAATGTAGCTTTGATTGTGTTCTTGTTGATTTGAATTGGGATTTTCTTAAAGGTTGAAGTGAGTGAAGGGCGATGGATTTGGCATATAAATTGGGGAGTTTTTTTGTTTTGGTTGATTTAAACTTAAATTCATGTTATTTGGAAGCTATTGTAATATTGCACACTCTTTTCAAATGAAATTTTCATGTTAGATGTGCATTTGTGCTTGTTAAACAATCATCCGAAACTCTTTGAAATGGACAAAACTATTGGGAAGGACCGTCCCACGACCGTCCGGAACTCTTTGAAATGGACAAAAACATTGGGACGGTCACCCAGGACCGTCCTACGACCGTCCCGTGACCGTCCGGAACTCTCTGAAATGGACAAAATATTTGGAAGGTTCACCAGGACCGTCCCAAGACCGTCCCATGACCGTCCCATTTGTTACTACACTTTGAAGTTTTCAGTTACCACGATCCTCATTACTTGATTACCATAATATGAAATAATTGGTTACCATTTCTTTAAATTATTGGATACCAAACTTAAAGTAAGTTGGTTACCACAAATTTTATTACTCAATCCATATAAAATATTAATTTATTTCAATTACCATAATTTAATATTATAATGTTATTTCAATCCAAAAAATACTGGTTACCACACTTCTCAATGGAATTTTACCACAATCCGCCTCTTTGTTACCACGTTCCTAAAAGTGATTTTACCGCACAATACTATTGAAGGTTACCATGTTTGTACTTGGTCGGTTACCATACTTTTTTTTTAATTCCAATCCCCATAATTTAATATTTTAATATTTTTCAATCCAAAAAATATTGGTTACCACATTTTTCAATGGAATTTTACCACAATCCGCCTCTCTTAGTGACCACGTTCGTAAATGTGACTTTACCACACTATACTATTGAAGGTTACCACAATCTTACTCGCTATGTTACCACGCACCATTTTATTACCACGCACCATTTTATCGTGATTATGCGTACAACGGGCATCCTATTACATTTTTCTAGTAGCGCCAAGGTTGGAGACTCAATCATTATAATATTTCTCATCGGTGCATGTTAATAGAATTGAGAAACACGATATACTCCGCCATTACATCATATTGCATCATTTTCGTCAATTGAATGTCTTTGAGTGGTAATTCATTGGGTTGCATACATTCGTTAATACGGAAACTCAGTTGTTAATTGCATTGTATGACATTAAACGATCATACGCCAAATGATAGATATGATTCGATGCCACCCATGTATTTCTCTTATAATTTTCCATGATATAGTATATTACTATGTTTATGTAGTGGTTACCGTTCGGTTATATGTAGACATGAGTATCCACTAAATACAATGTATGACATCGCCGATTCGATATAGTCCTTGGAAAATATAAGTATACACAATTACATGTATTGATTGTGCACCCAGAACTTACGAAGACGATTATATCATTATGTTACCACGCTGCTTTTATTGGCATTACCATATACACCATAAATTTGTACCATAAACCCACCACATGTTACCACATTTGTATAGTAATTGTTACCACTGTCATATTACCGTATTGACACATGAATTGGAAGATTATCACACTCATATATTAACAATTACCACAATTGGTTACCACAATCCACACGGAGTACCAATTGGTTAACCCAATTTTTTTTAAAAAAAATGAGAACATTGAATTTTGGGGATTTTGGAGGGGGGGGGGGGGAACATGGTAACATGACGAGTGAGGAATATGGTAAAGTTTCTTTTACATGTGTGGTAAAGTATCTTAAAAGTGTGGTAATTAAGTTATGAAGTGTGGTAACCCACATTTTTTTTTAAATGAGAATATTAAATTGTTGGGGATTTTTGGGGGGAAAAAAACTTGGTAACATGAAGAGTGAGGAATATGGTAAAGTTTCCTTTTACAAGTGTGGTAAAATAGTTTGAAAGCGTGGTAAGTAGGTTATGAAATGTGGTAACCCAATTTTTTCAAAATGAGAACATTGAATTTTGGGCATTTTTGGTGGGAAAAAATGTGGTAACATGACGAGTGAGGAATATGGTAAATGTTCCTTTTACATGTGTGGTAAAATATTTTAAACGTGTGGTAATAAGGTTATGAAGTGTGGTAACCCAAATTTTTAAAAAATGAGAACATTATTGTTGGGGATTTTTGAAAACTTGTTAACATAAAGAGTGAAGAATATGGTAAAGTTTCCTTTTACAAGTGTGGTAAAATATTTTGAAAGTGTGGTAATTAGGTTATGAAGTGTGGTAACCCAAATTCTTTTAAAATGGGAACATTGAATTTTGGGAATTTTTGGAGAGAAAAACATGGTAACATGACGTGATAAATATGGTAAAGTTTCCTTTTACATATGTGGTAAAATATATGTTTTTTTTCTTTTATTACACTTATGGGTATAGTTGGTATTTCACATCTAGTGCATTATTACACTAATTTATTTATATTGTTAAGTATAGTTATGGTTTTAATCTTTTGGGGGGGTTAGGTGTGAGTTTTGTAGGTGGGGAGGGTTGACTCAAATTTATGTTTTGGGTGGGGGGTAAACTCTAAAAACCCCAAACTAAAGTAAGTACACTGAAAATACACTATTTTCTACACACCCAAGCGTTTTCTTACCAAACCCAAAAGAAAAAAAAAAGTACACAAGAAGTAACACCAACGCTATAATAATAATATTGTTACCAAATTCCCTTCCATTTTTCTCCCATCATTTCAATTTTCTCCTGAGCTTTTTAAACCTCTCCCAATTCCCAATTCCCAATTCCAGAATTCATTCGCCAAATTTATAATCCGATCCAACCATGGAATCCTGCTCCCTTGTCCAAGATATCCAATCCCAAATTCCTTCCCCCAGCAGCTCCACCACCAGCAATGGCGGTGCCACCGCCGCCAACCACCGCCCTTCGCCGCCGTCCGCCCCCTCCATCCCTATTACCAGATCGGACCCCAACAATCCTTATCCTACGACGTTTGTCCAGGCCGACACCTCCTCTTTCAAGCAGGTCGTCCAGATGTTAACCGGGTCGTCCGACACCGCCCGCCACACCGCCCGACCCGACACGGCCAGGAATTCTATCCCGCCAATGAAGACCGGGCTCCGGAAGGACAAGCCCGGGTCGAAGCTGTACGAACGGAGGAACAGCCTGAAGAATTTCAAGATCAGCCCTTTGGCTCCCGGACTCGTCAACGCCCGACCCGGATTGCTCTCCGGGTACGCCGGATCGCCCCGTCCCGGCACCCCGGAAATTCTCTCCCCCAGCATCCTTGATTTCCCGTCGCTCGTCCTCAGCCCCGTCACGCCGCTGATCCCCGACCCCTTCAACCGAGCCGCCGCCGCCGCTGCTGCCGCGGCGGCTGCCGGCGCCTGCAATAGCAACGGCAGCAATGATTTGGATTTGGCGGCGGAGGACAAGGCGATTAAAGAGAAAGGGTTTTATTTGCATCCGTCACCGGCAAGCACGCCGCGGGATGCGGAGCCGCGGCTGCTGCCGCTTTTTCCGGTGACCTCTCCGAGAGTCGTTCAAGGAACATCTACTGCAGCTGAGTCCTGAGTCAGTTTTTATTTTTTATTTTTTTTCATTTTACTTTTTTTCTTACATTTTTTCTTTTTTTTTATATATTTTTTTTTGTGGATTTACGTTGAATTAGTAATTATCATTCCTCTATATGTAAAACCACATATGATTGGGATGATGGTGGTGCTTAAGGACAGCAAGCAAACGTTGTTGTGTCATAAAAATGTTCTCTGTAATTTGGCTATTTGGGAGAGAGTAAAAGGAATTGAAGAAAAAAAAAAAAAGGAATCCACATTTGCTTTACAATGTTGTAGACTTGAGTGATAGATTTAGAATTTTGCCCAAGTTGGGTTTCCTCTAGAGATATTTCAAAGAAGGGCATTGGTGTTTCTTCCCTATGTGGGAAAAAGTTTGTCAAAATTATGTCATTAAGGTGGAATTTTTGGGCATAAATAACAGACTTTGTGTAGTGCACATGAGAAAGCAGGTCAGGTGGGGGGTGGGGGGTATGATCTCATGTGTGCGATTCTTGGACAGTAACGCCAGATGGATCTCAGCCATAGGTTGTGTGGGGTCTAGAAATTGAATGGTGTAGATCTATTTCTTGTATTGCGTCATACTCCCTCCGTTCTTTTTTTATCTTCTCCCTTTCAATAGTAGAAACTATTTAAGGAACGTTGATTCATATTTTTATCATAGTTATATAAGATAAAACATAGTCAAGTGAGATGTTGTTGGATTTGTCTAATCGCGTAGTTTTAGATATCAAATTTTTATAATTTTTACTTACATATAATATGAGATATTGATGATTGAAAATGTGCATTGAATTGCGTGCAGTGCAGGATGGGTGAAGTTAAAAAAAACGGAGTGAGTAGTAAAAATATAGGAGAGGGGTCAGAAGGGAAGTCGACGAATTACTACTATTTACTCCAACTAGAGAAGAAAATGGGATTGGGACTTAGCCCAAGTGGTTAAGCCCCTGGCTAAGGTTGAGGGTTCAATTCCCACCCGGCCCCTATCCCTCCCCTTTTCCCCCTTTGTAATTGTGTGGCATGGGCTCTCACCATTTCTCTAGCCTGTATAGGCTGTTCCAAAAAAAAAAAAAAATAGAGAAGAAAAGGGCATTGGGGTTTTTATTTATTTATTTTTTAATTTGACAAATGGGGTGGGGGTGTTACCTAGCTGTCAGTGGAAGAGTGAAAGAAGGGGAGAGGAGGAATCTTGACTCTTTTGTTGTTGGTTTATTGGATAGAGGTGGAAAGATGCCAAAAGATTGCCTGGCACGAGCTCTACTATGTTCCTGTGTTGTAAGGGCACTCTTGATTTTTTTCTTACCCATCACTGTTTTCTTTCATAGACTTTGGTGTCACTACTACAGACATGTAGTAGTATAAACTACTCCCTCCCTTTTTAAATTGTTGTAATATGTGTAAATTTGGTACTAGTCATATGCGCACTTTGATTTAAAATTTTATCGTAGTTATACAAGTTAAAATATAACTAAGTGAGATCTTGTCAGATTCATCTCGTCGAGTAGTTTTTAAATATATCAAATTTATAGAGTTTTACTTATACCGAACTTGATTTATTAATGATTTAAAATGTGCATTGGACTGCGTGCACTGTGACTCCGTTACAATTTTTAGAAAACGGAGGGAGTGCATATTTAATTATACTACTATTCACACTAGCATCAAGCATGTTCTTACTAGTAGGATTGAAATAATCTATAAACAATTAAATTTTCATTCCAATAATTCAACCATGAGTCCACCACATCACTCGGTAAAATCCCGCATTCAATACTATTATACTTCCTCCGTCTCACTAAGATTGCTACGTTTTATTTTTTTGCATTATTCATTGTTTAAGTTTGATTCGAATTTTTATTATAGTTATGTAAGAGAAAACATAGTCAAGTGAGATCTTGTTAGATTAGTCTAATCTTGTAGTTTAAGAATATCAAATTTTTATAATTATTTATTGTACATAATTTAAGTTATTAACTGTTAAAAATGTATATTGGCATACGTGCCAGGTGGGTCCGTAGCAATTATAATGAGACAGAGGTAGTATTATTTATATCAACATTATGATATACTTCATCCGTTCTAAAATATTTGCTACGGAGCCACTACGCACGCATCATTAATAACTCATGTTCGGTATATGTAAAAATTCTAAAAAATCGATATTTAAAAACTACACGACGAGACGAATCGAATGAGATCCCTCTTGACTATATTTTAATTTGTATAGTTATAATAAAATTTTAAATCAAAGTGTATGGATGAATAGTGCCCCAAAATCAAATAGGCCAAACATTTGAGAACGGAGGAAGTATAGAAACATTTGTATGTATATATATACATATGTGGAGAGGTTTGGATTCTTAATATCTATATTATAATATAAAACAAAATAGTCCAACACACACACATTCCCGCCCAAATTTTTCCCCCTCACAAAAACCATTTTTTTACACTCTCTCACACACACTGAAATATTTACCGCACTGCCACTGGACCGTGCTCCACCTCGCTGATAATTACAAAATTGCCCCGGACCGTGCTCCAACAATCCCTATATCTCATGTATCCCATTCTCCTATAAATATGTGTGTATTATAATCCACTCAAAATCATATCCTTACATTTTCATTTAACATTTCTCTCAATGTTCCATTTAACAAATACATCTCCTCACCATGTTCTAGCTTTTATTATTCAAATTCATGTTTATTTCTCCATATTTTTGTTCTTTTTTGTTGTTTTGGTGACAGTTATTGGGAAAACGAGAGTACAAACCCAAATGACGAAGAGCATTTTGAAGGGATGAAGAGATAAGGACTATTCATAACCATACAAGAATAAATCAATTGTTCCGACATCTTTTTCTATGTCAAATAATCGGCGACTTCCCATTTCACTTCATCTTTTGGGGAAAGATTGGTTTGGCTATTGTTTTTGTGGAGAGATTTGTTCCACCAGGTGTAAATAATTGGATGAATTTAGTTGTTGTAGCATTAGGTTCTCACAATATTTTGTGTTTTATTCAATAAGAGATAGTCTGAAATTTGTCTATATCATGTTTTGTGATTTGTTTCTCACAATCTTTGGTGTTATATTCATTAAGAGATATTTTGAAATTTATTTATATCATTTTTATCCATTTATTTCTCGCAATCTTTTGTATTTCATTCAACTGAGAAGTGTATACAAGTTTAACACAATGCCTAGCAAAATCTATATTTTGTGTAAGATAAGTTTTTTATTTGAATTGAACAGATGAAAATATACTCATTTTCCACATTATTGAAATTACATTATTGAAATCATTTTGAAATTATTTTCCAAAAAGGTAAATTATTTCTATTCTCGATTAATCCATGGATATTAATAAATTATCCCTTAAATAATCGATAATTAATGTAGTTTAGTTGTCCTCAATTTTTAGTCACTAATCCAAAATGGTAAATTAATTATATTCTCAATTAATTCATCCAATCATTGTTTCACATTAAATGTAAATCTCTTATGTTTAATTTCCCTCCCAAAAATCTCTTCTATATATAACATTTAAATATCATGAAAATAATTTATTAATTTATTAAAATAAACCATTCAATATTAGTATGATTTATTAATTAATATATACATATCTATTACAGTTATATAAGGATCTTCCTACAATTATATATAAGGATCTTCCTATATTTTTATTAATTCAAGTGATTACTTTAATTAATGTGGATGAATCATCGGATAAGATTACTTTTGAATTGGGAAGAAAATCAGGAATAAAAATCAATAAACTTTTGAATTGATCAGTGAAGAAAATTTTGGAAACACAATATTAAATTATAAAATGGAAACTAAATTTTTGAATATGTATTTTGTTTAAATAAACCATTCTATATTAGTATGATTTATTAATTAATTTATATATATCAATTAGAATTATATAAGGATCTTCCTACCGTTATATAAGGATCTTCCTATAATTTTTAGTCAATAATGCCAAAAAGATATAAAAGATTATAATATAAAGTAACCCATCAATGATTGATTAACATTAAATGAAATTATGAATAATTCGTTCAATAATTATCCACATAAACATTAATTATATTATATTCACAATTAATGTAATGATCAATGGATATTAAATAATTATTGAAGAAAATCGGATAAAAAGTATGTTTGTTTTTAAAATATCGTATTATAAATCTCATCCCACCATATAGTTATATTATCTCTCGCTTAGGTATTTTTATTATATTTTGACGTATATTTTTCCCCGTCCTATTTTCAAAATATTGAACCTATGCTCGATTAGAGGACATTTAGTTTGAAAAAATTCGCCCTCGGCTTCGAAGTATACTGGCGAAATATGGTTGCATGAAATATGGCGATGTTCTATAATTCTTATATTCATCCAATTGTAGTAATGAGAAATGATAAATAATTCTCCCGTTTGGTTGTATAATGATTATAATAATTTTTTTTACCATCTGTCAAATATCCTACACACCAATAATCTTATCCGATAATTGATTATATTCAATAATTGATTAACATTAAATGAGATGAATGTAATCCGAAAAAGGTAATATAATTCTAATCTGAATGATTAATGCAATTAATCCCTAATTTTTAAACAATAATTCCAAAAAAGGTAAATTATTTCTATTCTCGATTAATCAATGGATATATAAATAAATTATCCTATAAATAATCGGTAATTAAGGTAATTTAGCTATTCTCAATTTTTAGTCACTAATCCTAAAATGGTAATTATATTCTCAATTGATCCCTTCAATAATTGATTGTCATTAAATGAAAATCTATTATGTATAATATTCCTCCCAAAAATCCCTTCTATAAATAATATTTTAATATAATTAGTATAATTTATTAATTTATACATATTTATTACAATTCGATAACGATCTTATTATAATTTATTTATCAAAGAAATTTTATTTGTATTGGCAACAAAAATCTTTCAATATACATTTATCCGTATTTTAGAAACACTATATTAATTATAAAATAGAAACTAAATATTAGAATATGTATTTTTTTTAAATAAACTATTCTACATTAGAGATTTATTAATTAATTTATACATATCTATTACAAGTATATAAGGATCTTCCTACAATTATATAAGGTTCTTCCTATATTTTTATTTGTTCAAGTGATTCCTTTAATTAATGTGGAGGAATTATCGGATAAGATTACTTTTAAAATGGGAAGAAAATCGGGAAGAAAAATCAATGAATTTTTGAATTGATCAATGGAGAAAATTGGGAAACACAATATTAAATTATAAAATGGAAACTAAATTTTAAATATGTATTTTTTTTATAAAATAAACCATTCTATATTAGTATGATTTATTATTAATTAATTTATACATATCTATTACAATTATATAGGGATATTCCTACAATTATATAAGGTTCTTCTTATATTTTTATTAATTCAAGTGATTATTTTAATTAATGTGGAGGAATTATCGGATAAGATTACTTTTGAAATGGGAAGAAAATCGGGAAGAAAAATCAATAGATTTTTGAATTGATCAATGGAATATTTTTTGGAAACACAATATTAAATTATAAAATGAATAAATTTTAGAACATGTATTTTGTTTAAATACATAATTTTTAGTAAATAATTCCAAATAGGTAGATTATTTCTATTCTCGATTATTATCTCAATGAATCCCTAATTTTTAGTCAATAAGCCAAAAAAGGTATAAAAATATAATATATAAAGTAATTACATCAATGATTGATTAAAATTAAATAAACTCATCGGATAATTCCTTCAATAATTATTCGCATTAACATTAATTATATTATATTCACAATTAAGGTAATGATCAATGGATATTAAATAATTATTGTTGAATAAAATCGGGAAGAAAATTAGAGATTACAGGAATTATTCAATGAAGAAATATAATTAATGTTAACAAGTGATTACTTTAATTAATGTGGAGGAATTATTATCGGATAAGATTACTTTATATTTAGTTCATTGAATATTTAGTTTCCCAACGTATGGAAACTAAATATCGATGAAGAAAATTTTGGAAGAAAATGAAAACACAATATTAAATTATTGTGTTAAATTATTAAAATCGGGAAGAAAAATCAATGGATTTTTGAATTGATCAATGAATAAAATTTTGGAAACACAATATTAAATTATAAAATGGAAACTAAATTTTAGAACATGTATTTTGTTTAAATACATAATTTTTAGTAAATAATTCCAAAAATTGAAATTATTTCTATTCTGAAATTATTATCTCAATGAATCCCTAATTTTTAGTCAATATTCTGAAAAAGGTATAATAATATAATATAAAGTAATCACATCAATAATTGATTAAGATTAAATAAAATTATGAATAATTCCTTCAATAATTATTCGCATTAACATCAATTTGTATACATAAAATTTATAATATATAGTATAAAACTTCTTTTCTTTCACGATATAGACAATTTTAAAATTTTTTTTTGGTTATAAACAAATAAAATAAAATGTGATGTTATTTTTCTTAGTATTGTTATGTTAGTTCCTTTATGTACATATGTTCCCACAATGAGAATGTCATAATATTTTTTCATGAAATATATTAATAACTAATCATAGCCCGGCGCGTCGCGCGGGCGGGTAGTACTATTTTACATTTTCTTTCGTGCAATCGTGATGACAATTTATTCTTTTGTTGAATCTTTAAATAATTAAAATTCATTAATATTTTAGAAACATTTCTTCCCGCGCATTGCGCGGGCGGGTAATCCTAGTAATAATCTAAACCAAAATAGTCTAACACACACACACTTTCCCGCCCAAACCTTTTCCCTCACAAAATCCATTTTTTCACACTCTCTCTCACACACTAACTTATTTACGGTTCTGCCACTGGACCGTGCTCCAATAATCTTTCTATACTAAACTCTGGATCTCATTTATCCCCTTCCTCCTATAAATATGTGTATTATAACCCATTTCAAAATCATATCCTTACATCTTCATCTAACATTTCTCTCAATATTTTTCCATTTAATAAATACATCCCCACCATTTTATAGCTTTTATTATTCAATTTCATGTCTCTTTCTCCCTCTTTTGCTAATATATTTATTTTCTTTTGTTGTTGTTTTGGTGACAGTTATTGGAACAACGAGAGTACAAACTCAAGTGACGAAGAACATTTTGAATGGATGAAGAGCTAAAGAATATTCATAATCATAAAAGAATAAATCAATTATTGCGACATCTTCGTTTATGACAAATACATCTCCCCACCAATTTATAGCTTTTATTATTCAATTTCATGCCTCTTTCTCCCTTTTTTGCTAATATTTTTATTTTCTTTTGTTGTTATTTTGATGACAGTTATTGGAACAATGAGAGTACAAACTCAAATGACGAAAAGCATTTTGAATGGATGAAAAGCTAAGGAATATTCATAATCATAAAAGAATAAATCAATTGTTGCGACATCTTCTTATTTGACAAATAATCGGCGACATTCCATTTTACTTCATTTTTTGGGGAAAGATTTGTTTGGTTGTTCTTTTTGTGGAAAGATTTGTTCCACTGAGTGTAAATAATTGGATGAGTTTATTGTTATAGCATTAGTTTCTCAGAATCTTTTGTATTTTATTTAATAAGAGAGTTTCGAATTTGTCTATATCATTTTTATCCATGTTCCATTCTCAATTACTCCATTCAATGATTGATTAACATCAAATTAATTCTATTCTCAAGTTAAATATGACAATGTTGAATTATCTTTGTTTAAATTAAAATATTATATTTAAATTCTAACAAATTTTTTATTATATCGATTGGCTAATTATAGCAATAAGGTTATTATGATATTAACTTTGGAAAAAATATTGTGATGATTTAAGATAGATACTACGTTTTTAAATGGATTTTATTTATATAAGTAAATATGTATTCTAGAATCATTTTATTTATATTGGCAACTAAATCTTTGCATTTAAATATATCCATATATTGGAAACTAAATATTAAATAAAAAAATAAAAACTAAATATTAGAATATGTATTTTTATAATAAAACATTCTAAATATGTGTTTTTTAATTTTAAAAATGCATGTTACTTTATTAGATCTAAAAATCATAAATATTTAAATCATGTACACTAATAGAGAATGAAATGATCTCATAATTAAAGGGTGTAATTTGGAAATCATTATTACTAATTGGATGTTTTAAAATCATGTCAAAAATGATAATTTACTTTAATTCTGTATATTTACTATGTATCGTTTCGTAGACCTAACAATATTAGATAACTAATAATAAACTTTATTGAAAACTTGTTACCATTTAGGTGTTATTTCTATCAAATTAAATGAGGTTATATATATAAATTATTGAATCCGATATATTTTATAAAGATATGGTTATATGAGGTGTTATTTGTAGAAAAATAAAATATATATTATTAATTATATGGTAATTAAATCATGATGGAGAAATCATGATGATAATAAAATATGTATGTAATATGTATTAATTATTTATTTGTGCAAAAGAGAATTGCGGTGATACGGAAAGCAGATGCAAAAGTTTTACAAAGATGATGATGGAGGGAAATAAAATATTTAGGATATTGAATATAATTTGTCTATCAAATTATTATTATTTATATTGCAATAAATCTTTCCTTATAAATTTATCCGTATTTTGAAAACACAATATCAAATAAAAAATGGAAACTAAGTATTGCCCCATAAATAAAACAAAGATGATGGGGTAATTGATTTCCATTGATTATATTGATTACATTGATTAAATTGATTTATATTAGATAAAAAAAATAAAATGTTGACTATAGACAATGAAATGATTATGGAAAGAGCAAAGAATAATCGTAAAAGATGAAATGATCAATGAAAATAAATAAATTACCCCTTAAATAAAGGATAATTAATATAATTTAGCCCTTCAACTATTACTATAATTTTTACAAATACGGTATTTTATTTATTTGTGGTGAATCATGAATCCATATTACGAATTTATTTATGTATATAAATAATATTCAATTTATATTTAAATTCATGTATTAACCTAAAATTATATGCAAACATTTCCCGCCTAAAACCACTAGCCTAATTTTTAGTCAATAATCCCAAAAAATTAAATTAATTCTATTCTCATATAATCCCTTCAATGTAAGATTTATGGGATTGTATTCTCAATTTCACAAAAAGAAAATTTTTTAGTATAAATAAATAATGATATGATTTCAACTACAAGTTTATTATGTCACTAATTTTATTTGACTTTTTACTAACACTTAAAGGGGTATATTGGTTTGAGATTTTATTAGATTTTTATGAACTTGAAAAAGTCGGTGGATTTAGAAAGTCCATAGACTCCACGTAGAGTTGATTGATTTGTATAGAGTCCATGAATAGTCTGGCTGATTTTAGAGAGATTTCGTATAGTTATAATTTTTAAGAGAATCCATTAAAATCTATAAAGAATTAAAATCCATAGAGTGTTGAATACCTCTAAATTTTTAAAGACTTTCTAAAATCTGAATTGAATACCTCTAGATTTTTAAAGACTTTTTAAAATCTGAATTGAATACACCTAGATTTTTAAAGACTTTTTAAAATCTAAATTGAATACACCCCAACTTTCAAAGTCAAAAAAAATCTCATAGAATCTCAATCCAATACACCCCCTTTAGTTTCATTATAACATTTATTGATCCTTACAAGAAAAATATGACAATGTTGAATCATTATTGCTTTAAATTAAAATATTATATTTAAATTCTAAAAAAAATTTGTATTAGGGCCCGTTTGGATTGGCTTTTAAAAAAAGCAGAAGCCAAAAGCAGAAGCAGAAGTGAAAGCCAAAAGCAGAAGCAGGTAACTTTTGTGTTTGGATGGAATGTTTGAAAAGCAGTTTTTTTTTTTCAAAAGTGTGTTTGGATATGTAAAAGTGAAAAGTGCTTTTGAAATATGTAAATTACCAAAAAGGATATGTTATTTATATATATTAGTATATATTTATAGTGTAATTAAAATAAATTAATAGGGGCATTTATGACTCTGCACACATTACTAGGTGCTTTTGGCTTCTGCTTTTCGAAGAAGCACCCCTGGGCTGCTTCTCCCAGAAGCACTTTTGCAGCTTTTCGATGTGCTTTTGCTTTTTTCCAAAAGCCAAAATAAACACTTTTTTCTTCAAAAGTGCTTTTGGCAGAAGCAAAAGCCAAAATCACTTCAAAATAAGCCATTTCAACGGCCCCTTATAGCCATTGGCTAATTCTAGCAATCAAAAGTTTATTATAATATTAACTTTGGAAAAATATTGTGATGATTTAATATAGATACTACGTTTTTAAATGTAATCGTCGAACATATCATTTTAGAATCAATTTATTGTGATTCATTTTAGTTATAGATATATTGTGATGATTTAGCATTAGATCAAGTTATTTAAATATATTCTTATTTTAGAATCATTTTAATTATACTGGCAACTAAATCTTTTCATATAAGTATATCCGTATTTTAGAATCATTTTATATATATTGACAACTAAATCTTTTCATTTGAATATATAAATATTTTGGAAACTAAATATTAATTAAATAAAAAATAAAAACTAAATACTCCCTCCGTCCCAACTAAGATGTCTTGTTTGACTTCTGCACACAATCGAATGCACCTTTTTAATCGTTAATATCTCAAAATATATACAAGTGAAAATTATGTAAAATATATATTCTTAAACTACACGATTAGACGAATCTAACAAGACCGAACTCGACTATTTTTTCCAAATATATACTCACAATAATATTGAGTCAAAGTTGAACAATGAACAGTGTCAAAAAGTCAAACCAGACGTCTCAAGTGGGACGGAGGGAGTATTAGAATATGTATTTTTTTAAAATAAACCATTCTAAATATGCGGTTTTAGATTTTAAAAAATGTGTGTTACTTTATTAGATCCAAAAATAATAAATATTTAAATCATGTACACTAATACAGAATGAAATGATCCCATAATTAAAAGATGTAATTTGGGAAACATTATTACTAATTGGATAGTTAAAAATCATGTCAAAAATGATAATTTACTTTAATTCTGAATATTTACTATGTATCGTTTGATCGATCTTATAATATTAGATAACTAATTATAAACTTTGTTGAAAATCTGTTACCATTTAAGTATTATTTCTATCAAATTAAAAGAGGTTATAGATAATAAATTATTGAATCCGATATATTTTATAAAAATATTATTGACATTTATGTTAATCATCGCAAATTTATTTTATTATGTATATTGGCCATCTTAAATAATTTGGAAAGAGATCCCGGCTGCTTAATTTAAGTGCACAATTTTTGGGATTAATTAATAATAGAAAAGGATGATGAAAAAATTAATATGCCAAAAATATAGCACGGATTAGATCTAATTTAACCAGAAAAGTAAAATATGTATTATTAATTATATAGTAATAAAATCATTATGGAGAAACCATGATGGTAATAAAATATGTATGTAATATGTATTAATTATTTATTTGTGCAAATGAAATTTTCGGTGATGTGGAAAACAGATGCAGAATTTTTACAATGGGGATGATGGAGGGAAATAAAATATTTAGGATTTTTAATAACTAACAGGAATTAGATGTATACATTGGCGAAAACTAACAAGAATTTGAAACATCTGCCTGAAATGAATTCAGGTCATCCCATTGGACAAAAGGAGCAAGGCTATTTCGCACAAAGTATTTTGATTTTTCAGAATCTTCCAGGATTATCTTGATATGGATATTGAATATAGTACCAATGGCATGGAGTTTATCCTACTTAAATGAATTTCTTAACTTTAATTTTGGCTTTGAACATAGTTTGAACTTTGGGCTTTAATTTGGAAAATGGAATGCAAGTATGCGACACAGGCTTAATTTTCACTTGAAAATTAAGGGTTTAGGGTTATGACGTGTTGGTGATGATTTTTTGAATCAAGTGTTTTGTTTCTTTAGTTTTATTTCCATGTTTACTGCAATTATAAACTGAATTTTAATCATATACAATTGTCATTTTCCATAATGCTATGACAAACAGAAGACTAATTGATCTTTTGGTATGTTACAATCCGATGTGGGATGAAGTATTTCCGTGTGACTGATCTGGTATTAGTGGTCCTGTATCTGGTATAACTTTATACTGATCTTTCGGTCCAGACTTACATATTCGTTGTGACTGATATGTTCTAGATAATCTAATTTATACAACCTATGGGCTATGAAACTGTATTTTTTTTTATGATCTTACTTGTTGATTTATAATTTAATTGTATTTTGTTTTCAAAAAACTTTAATTGTATTTAAAAATATATTTATTCCATAATCTGTATTCGATGGAATTAACAATCGCCAGTTTTAAATAAGCTATATTTTATTTTTAACATGCTGATAATGATAATGACAATTTTATTCTTGTGGTTAGTGACATGAATTGTCAACATTTTGAGGGAACCTTGCACAATCCCATGGAGGTTTCATGCACTGTTTGGGCCGATTGTAAATATATTCCAGTACACAGGATGTGTTAAGATTCGGCTCATTTTGAGGGAGCGTAACAGTGTTGCACATTATTGGGCGAGACGAGGGGCGACGGGCGAAGGAACGCTGGAGGAATGGCATTAAGTTTTGCTGTTGTTTGCGAGGTTTTTGGTACTTTTGTTCGACGCCAGCCTACCTCTGTGCGGACATTTTTTTTTCTGTTCTGCTAATGTCTTCTGGTATTGTTATTAGAGGTGGTAAGATGTGCAACTTCTGGAGTTGATTTGGACTGATGTTGGAACTAGAGGGAGTATGACGTGTTCCCTTTAGTATTGTTTTGGACAACTTATAATAAATAAATTCCCTTTTTCTCAAAAAAAAAAAATAAAATTGTCAAGTAATTCATTACTTTTAGAAATGCTATAGGAAATGAATGTAGGACGTTATTAGAATTTTTTTTTAAAATGTTTTGTCATCTTGATTACTTTTACGCATGTATAAATTATTTTCTTTAGATGAGCCGGAGCAAGAAAACAAATAGGAAAACTTTGATATTCCTTCAACCATGACAATTAAACGTCGGTTTTACAGTCAAAACTTTCGTTCCTTTAATCTTGATCAATTTCTTATTCATTGCTTCGATCATCAACTATTTTACCTTATACATTTTCTTTCATTCAATGATAAGGACAATTTATTCTTTTGTTGAATCTCTAAATAATTTTCTTTTGATATTTTAGAAACTTCTCTTCCCGCGCATCGCGCGGGCGGATAATACTAGTGACCTTTTATTTTAGGCTTTAAAAGTTCGTTACAATTACACAAACCATCACAATTAGCACAATCCGTATGGCGCCAAGATCTCTACTTTGGGATGGACTACATACAAATGTAAAATATAGTAAACCAAAGGCCACGTCAATTAATCATCATAACTATATTCGGTGTCATAAATGACATGCGAACCGTACTTACAAAATTTGCATAATTTGTGAATGGTGTAGTTGGTTGACTCATCGGGTTGTCGACTTATTTTATTTATTACTTATATATACTACATCAATTCTTTAATAATTGTATTTTAATTTATTTTAATTTCAATAATAAAAATCGGATTAATTAACTCGTAATTTTTTTTGTTTTTACCATTCCAATTAAACTAGTAGCAGTATTTTGTAATAAAATATCTAAGAACATCATTTATATAAAATTAAGGATAATATTAGAAATATAGCATAATTACTAAAGCGACAACTGTTATAGAATATATTTTTTCATTTCTAAAAGATAATGAAATGAAACGAAGGAATGTATTTATTTATCCTCCTAATAAACAGTATTAAATATACTGAAACCCAACACCTAAAATAACTAAATTACTAAACTCCATTGAAAAAAAACCGTAGGGGACAACCAGTGGGTCACTCTATATATAGTTTTGGTAATTGTGATTGCTGTAAATTTGAATTATTGCCATTCATGTCCTGTTTTATTAAAGCCATTCAACGGCTACGAGCTTTTAATTGCCCATTGATGGCACCGTGTGAACTTATTCAGCCACGCATTTAATTTGTACGAACTCTTCAATTTGACCTCCACTTCATATTTCAGTTTTATTCCACGCACTATCTTGCTATACTACTCCTATTATACTAGTATTTGGTTCAAATTTCATGTTTGACAAAAAAAAAAGGTTTGCTCAAACAACTCCAAAAATAGATTCTCAAGTCCTTAAAAAAATAATATATTAATGATCTTGTAAGAATGAATTTTTTTTTTTAAGGAGCCAAGGCTGGAAATAGTGGTGGGAGTCCATGTCAAATAATTACAAAGAGGAATAAAAGGGAGGGATAGGTGAACCACTTGGGCTAAACATATATATGTACAGTGTACACTCCTAGGGTCTGTTCTGCACGCAGCTTTTGAGAGCTTTTGGGAGCTTTTGGTAGCTTTAGCTTTTATTTCAAAACAAAAGCTCCGTTCTGCACACTAGCTTTTGGTAGCTTTTGGGAGCTTTTGGAAGCTTCTTTTTAGAAGCTACCTGTAGTAGCGTTAAAAAATAAGCTAGGAGCTTATTTTTGAGCAATCACAATTTTAACCCAATAACCAACCCACTACCCAATAGTTAACATAAATATTTGTCCTTTTATGTCATTTCATACATTTTTTCACAGCTACAGTTAGTTGTACAAAACACTTAAATAGAACTGACAGCTACAGCTCCCACAGCTCCTTACAGCTCCAGCTCCCTACAGCTCCAGCTTGCAGCTACAGCTCACAGCTACAGCTCTGCGTGCAGAACAGACCCCTAGATAAATTTGTAATAAAATACATGGCTTCAAAATCCTTTATTATAGTGCACAATAATTTAAATGCGAAAAATAATAAAACGAACGCGATATCTAATATCATCATGGCAAAACAATTTAAATTGCACATGTTCGTAAATTTTGGGTAAAATATTTTCCCATGTTTGATGCTTACACATTATGGTTTCAATTTCTGTAAAGTAAATCATCCAGCATTTTATCAGTACAATTTAAAATTTCAAATACTAATCTACTACACTTAATAATGCGGTTGACAAAATTTTAAAATTTTAAAATAGGAATTTGGTTTCAATTTATAAGAACAACCAAAAAAAACGAAGCGTGAAGCGTCCCCTTAAAATTTTATTTTACCTTATTATTATTATTATTGTGCGACATATATGCAGCTCAAAATTAAATGCGTTATGAGTTTAGTCCACAACTGGGCTTTAACAAGAAAAGGGTCCACTAAACAAATCATCACCATCATCATAATTATCAATTCAACTAAAATGCTGTTAGCCCTTTGAATTTCCTTCCACTTTAAATGCAACTTTTTTCAAATGCAGTGAGGAAAATAAAATAATTTAATATATTATTACTATATGAGAAAATGTAATGAATGTGTAATGTGTTATCCCAAACACACTCAACCCACCTTTTGACTCAAGGGAAGAAAAGTAGTTAGGGGGACCTAATGAGTTATTAATAGAGACAGACACACTCCTTCAAAATAGATATCACTTCCCTTAAGATTTGATTATACTAGTATTTCATATCATGTCTTATACTAGTAGTATAATAAAATTAATTTATTTTCAAACAATTTATAATTTTAAAACAAAAGAAATATTAGAAAATTAATAAAACTCCATGAGATTAAGTACAAATAGTGGCGAGCCTTGTGAAGATGGCAGACAAGACAAGTAATACTAAGTATTTCTAAGAATAGTAATAATATTACAAGGAAAAGACCAGTGTAAGAATAATGGATACAGGATGGAGAGTTGAAGTTGAATAATGGAAAAGCAAGAAACAGGGGTGGTGGCTTTTGAAATTTTTGTGTGCTTTTGTGGCTCTAATGATCAGTTTTTGTTTTTACATTTTTTTTTTATTTTTTTATTTTTTTATTTTTTTTTTCCTTTTGTGGGTCTCAAAAATTCTCATGTTCCGTGTTTGGCCACCCGCCACCACCATTCTAACATTTTTTTTGTCCGATTATTTCTTCTTAAGATCTTATCCGTTACAGCAGCCCATTCTGTAACATTTTCTATTTTTGGAAAATAAACTGCAAATGCACTGCAGCCCTTGGTGTAACGTGTGACTAGAATGATGTAGTGATCGAGTTTTATAGAATTTGTTATAGTAATGGTGGAGATGATGTGCAAGTTGTTTGTATAATGAAATGAAATATGAATAATAAGGGTTAAATGTTAAAAAGGGCCATAACAAGGAGGCTATTCCGCTTTTAGGCCATAACAAGTTGCAATTATGAAAATAGGCCATAACAAACACAGTTTTGTAAAATTTAGGCCATAGGACCAATTTGAAATTAATAAAGGAATCCAACAACTTTTTCTTTATTTCATTCATACCCCAAGGAAGTTTGACTTTATTTACTTTAGTCCTTTCTCAATATACTTAATTTTTCATTATGCAAATGACTCCTAATGCGCTTGAAAATTGGTATCAGAGCCTAGGTTTTATTGAAGAACATATTAATTATATTATTTATAATATTTTATTTCTTAATGGAGAAGATTTAATTATTTAATGGATTCAAATAATTTGAAACTCACGAGTTATTTCCAAATTTTGGAAATAAAAAATATAAAATTCCAAAGGAATTTCTTGAACTTGTCCATGAGACAAGATATAATCAAAATCAGTTTCTTTCCTAAAAATGAGAGGAACGGACTGGAAAGAAATTGATCCGGATAGCTCTAAGTTATCAAAAGACTTAAGAGAAATCCAAAAGACGATTCAAGATTTTGGTAACCGGGTATTAATTATACCTGGGAAAATAGATAACTTGAATCAGACAACAGATGAGATCTTGAAAGTATTTCAAGACCTAAAGAAAGAAATTTTGAATCTGAAATTTGACATTTCGGATATCAAGAAAAGGCAGAAGGATATTCCTGGATCTTCCAAGAATAACCAAGCCAATATTAGAGATGCATTCGGACCAGTACAAGCTTTACATCAAAAGGGTAAAGCAACTATGGTTCCAAAGCAGAAATCACAAGAAGAGCTTATGATCGATCTCCTGAAAACAGTCGAATGAGTGTTTCCAGGGCAGATCTATCAGATCTACAAGAATTAGCAGAATCATTTTCCCAACTTGGGATTATGGATCTGGTTAATGTAAAACCCAATGAAGTTCTTCAATTGGGTTATGCGGAAGGATCAGGATCCAACGTGACCCACGATGGACCGCCTGATGTCCCAATGAGAGAAAGTACAGACTTCTACATGAACAGGTATCCTGAGGTGCATCTCAATGCAAGACGAAACCCAGGACGGAACCCAAGTAGAGCACCAGAATCCACACCGTGGGCCAAGACGATGTTACAACCATTAAATCCATATGGTATAACACTAAACCTCAACGTTATCGACTTCCGAAACATCGAAGACCTGATCGATGAATGGGTAGCTTCAATGAAGATTGCAGCAACCACCCTGGAACTCGATAAAGAAAACTTTGTCAGATTAATAGAGCTGAGTCTCGAAGGATCGGCAAAGCTGGGCTGGAAAAACTCCACGACTGCTTTAAAAGAGCAAATACTCGAGGGAGAATCCAAAAGCACAATCTGTGAAAGATTTGGCCTCTTATTCAAAACCCATTTTGTAGGAGATGGGTATTTTGAAGAACAGAGAACCGAAAAAATCAAGGTCTATACCCAAGCATTATTGGGTATGGAGTTAAGAAGTATTTGCGCAGTAGACGAATACATCTACTGGTTTCGTAAATACTATTTTCGGAGCGAAATGACAGCTGAAGTAGCATGTCCCATGTTCTTTGCAAAGATCTGCAGCCCATGGAGAGAAATGTTGATCCAATCGTACACAGTACCTTCTGGCACAGTGGACTCAATAGCTCGAAGAATGTCCTTCTTAAAGGATAAACTCAGAGAATGGTGTCAACAGGCAGCAGCCCAAAAGAACATCAAGGGACTAAGAGGTAAAATAAAAAGAACTCCTCTTTGCTGTGAAAATAACGATTTTCCAACAATTATAGGAGAATCAGGAGAAAAGAGGAAAAAGAAGAAGAGTCGAGGCTCATACAGTAGGAGTTTCAGAAGACCTCCATTCCGAAGAAGAAGAGCATGGTGGTCCAAGAGCAAGGCCAGATCATACAAGACTGGACAAAGAACGGGAACGACGAAGAGTTCATCCCAAGGTTCAACTAGCTCAGCAGCAAGGAGCACGGGGAGAACGACGTCCAAGAGAACATTCAGACGAGCCCATACCCGAGCCAACGAAAGTTTCAAGGACTGCAACTGTTGGAAGTGTGGAGCCAGAGGTCATATCTCACCCGATTGCCCTCAGAATCGTGAGGTACGAATGTACGAAGCCACGGAGGATATCGTGGAAGCAGTCTACCATGGAAAGCTGGTACCAGTCTATCAGTTTGAGGACATCCCCTCGGATGAAAGCATCTACGAGGAAGAATTAAGAAGTGACTCGGACTCATATTCAGATGGATCTTCAACCGAGTCTGACTGAAGAAGACAGGATTCAGACCACTGAAAACCTGTCTGGATTCTTTTCAAGGATGACGATCTCAAATCGAACCATGGAAAGAATAATGCGACAAGATTCCAACCTCTGCCCATATGACGGATTCAGAATTGGCGGGATTGGACGAGTTCTTAACCAGATGGGACTCAACCAGAGAAGACATAACATCATCTACAAGGTAAGTGCAGGTGAGTTTGCAATTCCTATGGAACTTACTTGTAATGTTATGGATATGCAATTAATTCCTAAAGAAGAAATTCTTGAGGAATTAAGCAGAATGAAGGAGGAAATCGCCATTACTATGAAATGGATACACATAGGAGCCATTGAAGTAGTAATTAAGGCAACCTTCAAAGAAGGCATTGATTCTGAATTACATCTATCAGTCACTGATAGAAGAATCAATAACCTTAGAGATGGTCTTCTTGGAACTATGGTAGGAAATTTATATGCTGGAAAATTAATGTTTGACATACATCCCAGAATTTCCTATAACTTAGCTGACCAAGATTTTAGTAGAGTTCTAACCCTTCATCAGGATTTTAAAAGAAAAGATCTGATGAAAGAAGGGAACAGGCCATATTCTATAACTTATAGAATCTCTTATGCACTTTCCAATAGTCATCATTCTGACTTATTTCTCAGGAAAGAATATATAGAAATTCCTAGAATTTTCAAGGAATTTGCTAAAGTCATGACTCCAAATCCTACCCAGATTCCAAGGTTAGGAGGAGTAGACATACAAATAAGAGATCATCCAATTCTAGACAGATCAACGAGTGCTAGAATTGAGTACGCAAGCCGTATGTCTTTTTCGGAAGACAGAATTATGGCATATAAAGGGAAGGAGTTCATCAAAGATCTAACTCCTCAATCCATTGGGGTAGATAATATAAAGATAAAATGCCCTGAAGGATGGAAAGAAATACGAGTAATATTCGACATCACTGAAAAGATCAACCGTTTTCCATGTGATGACTTATACTACTTGCAGCAGCCATCAATTGGAACCTATGAAGGAACAATTGAAATTGCAGGACACGAGATCAGAGTCTTAGGCACCGCCGGAAAAGACAATGGGGTTATGATTTTGGGATTAAGTTTTCTCGAAAATCATAACCATGGGTAAGAAAGGATAATGGTATAGAATTTAATCTGAAGGGTCACACCATCAGAATTAAATGACAAGTCCATTCTCCATTTATATCTCAATAGGTATAATATATGAAGAATATAAGTCAGAATATTTCGCAGCTTATATTGATTCAGGATCAGGTATTTGCACGGCAAAACCAGGAGTTTTCCCTAGCGAAGCTATGGAATCATTACTCATTATTGCAGGAAGAGATTTTTCCCAAAAAATCTTAGTACTAAATAAGGGTATTCGACAAGCCAATATCATGATTGGAGGAGCATTTGGTACACCTTGGTATAAGGTAAAAACGCCTCCTATTTACTTTCATGACACAGGAGCGGATATTTTGTTAGGGAATAATTTTATACAATCCTTTACAAAATATGTTCAAGATAACAAAAGAAATTTGTTAATATTTACCACAAGTTGTGGAAATGAGATACAGGTGTTGCGCAGGGAAAAGGCATTCAACAGGTTAATGCCTATATTATTTCGCAGCAAACGTGGTGATAATGATGCCAAACTAACCCATCCAAAAATGCAGGATAAAAGAAAGTTTGGTAAGGCTTTGTTGTCTTTTAGACAGCAAGGATTTGATGAAGCTTCTATTGAGGAAATTATAAACCTCAAAGAAGCAATGCAGGAAATGAAGTCATTAAATATAACTTCACTAGACATTGATGGGGAAACTAAATTGTCCCTCGAAAATGTCAAAAGACTTATCCAGAGAAACTTTAACGAGGATCCTCTGGCATGGTGGGATAAAAACAAGATCGAAGCTACTCTACAGGTAAAAGAACAATATAAATATGAGTATGTTCGATACAAACCCATCTTAATGAATATGCAGGATAAGAAAGATATGCAGCAAATTATCAAGGAGCATATTGATCTTAAACTCATCGAGCCTGGAGTCTCAGCTTATAGTAGCCCTGGATTCTTGGTAAGAAACCACGGTGAAATAAAGAGAGGTAAACCCAGGTTGGTAATAAACTATCAAGGTATTAACAAAATAATACAGTTTGATGGTTATTACATTCCGAGTAGAGAACACTTAATTGATTGCATCAAAGGTGCTAAAGTGTTTTCTAAATTTGATTGCAAATCTGGTTTCTATCAGATTAAGATGGAGAATGAGTCGAAGAAATTCACAGCATTCTCCACCCCACAAGGGCAATATATTTGGAATGTTATGCCAATGGGGCTTTCTAATGCCCCTCAGATATTCCAAAGAAAGATGGATAATCTATTTAAGGATTACCTAGAGTTTATGTTCGTCTACATAGATGACATTCTGATTGCATCTCGAAATATTAAAGAGCATATTAAACATCTTGAAATATTTTCTGATGCATGTCACAGGGAAGGTCTAGTTCTCTCTGAGAAAAAGGCCACTATCGCTGCTAACAAAATTGAATTCTTAGGAGTTCAAATTGATGAAGCAGGAATAGAGTTACAGGAACACATTGTGGAGAAAATCCGCAATTTTCCTGATATATTAAAAGACAATAAACAACTTCAGAGTTTCTTAGGAGTTGTAAATTTTGCGGGTATGTTTATTAAAGACCTTGCAAAATATAGAAAGGATTTTAGACCACTCCTGAAAGAGACTGAAAGCTCTAGATGGAAATGGGAAGAAATCCATACCAAGAGAATTCGTGAACTAAAGCAAGTCTGCAATAGCTTGCCAAAACTCGCGATACCTCAGGATGAGGATGAGCTGGTAGTCTACACAGACGCCAATGATTTTCGATGGGCAGGAGTGCTCATGAGAAAAACAACTACGGGTCAAGAACCTTGTAGATACACAGGAGGGTTGTT
The DNA here is from genome assembly GCA_030278955.1 of Hygrophila difformis. Classification (NCBI taxonomy): domain Eukaryota; kingdom Viridiplantae; phylum Streptophyta; class Magnoliopsida; order Lamiales; family Acanthaceae; genus Hygrophila; species Hygrophila difformis. The sequence goes on from JAOANR010000007.1 coordinate 18,871,858, forward strand.
CACTGAACAACAAACCAAACTTTGGCATATTAACGAGAAGGGATTCTTTGCAGTATGAAAAACATTTAAAAAATGGCCTTTATTCTTACTTGCAAAGAAATTTGTATTAAAAGTTGATAATACTAATGTTAGGGCTTTTTTAAAAAATAAACTTGAATCAAAAATTGAAAAAGCTCGTATTATCAGATGGCAAGCTGAATGTCAATATTATACTTATGATATTGATGTTATAAAATCTCATGAAAATGTTCTTGCAGATTTCTTGACGAGAGATGGAAGCATTTGAAGCTGATTCCATCATTACGAGATTCAGACACCTCAGAGAAAACTTAGAGGAGCTATCGAAGCATTTTGGACAGCTCGAGATCAATGCACGAGCAGCTGGCCAAATACAACAGAGCGATGTGGACATGGTCCGCAACAATATACGAACCTCCCATATAGCAATGACAGCACTATGGGAAACAGTATTAGAGCCAATCAGGAAAGCGTCAGCTTCCCTGGTAAACAAAGAGAAATGTGCCCAAAAAGCTAAAGTGGTCACATATGAAGAAGCAGATTCAAGCACTGCTTCAAAGGAACCATTGTCGGATACCGACAAAAATGTTGAGCAAGAGGAAAGTCACATTTCCGAAAGCTCAAGTCAACCCACTGCCTCTGGGGTGAAAGAGGAAGAAATTAACCTTAGGCCAATGACAGGCACCTCTAAGGTTAATTCAGACGAGAAGGTCCTATCTACTGCCTGGCTAGACTACCAAGGAAAATGGGAACAACTGGTTTCCAAAAAGGGAATTAACCCTAGCAAAACAGTAATCGAGACATCCGGGAGATACAACAGGGTATGGATGCTCGAAGGATCGAAACCAGAAGAAGTTCGGAAGTGGTATGACTTTGGAGCATTAGCATCTGTTCATAATACATCACCAGGGTTTCTGGAAATCGAAAAACTTCCGGGATGGATAAGTAGTGCGGTGCACGAATCATGGCAGAACAACCCGCACCTGCAAAGAGGAGATATTCTGGAGCTTAAGTTCATTTCAGCGGCACCAGAGATAGTCGGAAAAGGTTCTTATCCGGTCTTTCAATTTATTAAATTACAGAGACCTGATATGATTGCCTTCAACAGAGTTAAGTCTATGGATGAGAAGGCACCATTGGTATCTTCAATCAGCGAAGATGAAATCTCCACCCGACGAGCATGGGGATTCTGGGTCTGTCTCACCGAGAGGGAAAAGGTTAAATATCCGTTTAAAATATTCTCAAACAATTTAAATGGATCGTTCCTGGTTAATTCTTTAACAGGGAAAAGCACAGAGTTTGCGGAAACCTCATTTGAAAAGAAGAGGTTACTCATCTGGGAAAACAAGTTGCCAGCAACCGAGTCCACCAGAAAAAAGGCATGCAATATGATGCATGTTGGCCAATGGGATAACCACATATGCCCATATTGTGCAGAACAGGAGAAACCCCTATTCGGCACAAAGATCCGGGTAACCCAGAAAAAATCCGGACCCGAACAGGACAAAGGGAATAAACGTCCAAAAAACTTTCACAAGCCAAAGTAAGATTAGCTGGATGTAAAAGAAAGAGAGGTGTCGGCAACACTCATAATTAAAAGCCGACAAAGAAAGGCAGAGTGGCTCGCAGAAAGTGGCTGACAAGAGAAGGTGGAAAGTTGACAAAAGCCACCTAACGCAATAATTCAAAAAAGGACAATAATGTAGCCGGTGGAAATTAAGGCCAAGTGACGAACGCAGTGACGTCACAAGGATTTAGAGGAAGATTGGAATCCGGGGCTGAAGTCCGCGGGCGCCTATAAATAAAGGAGTTTGAAGCAGATGGAAGGCATCGAAAAATCCTCCCAACTCTTCAAAACATTTGTAATATTTCCTTTCTGCAAATTTTCCTTTCTGTGTCTGTAATATTATGGGGAGCATCCCCGAGAGTCTTGCTTCCTCCATGAGGAACTAAGTGTCTGTCTTCTCCATTAGGGGAAATAATGTTTGAATAATATTTTTAATATTTCTTCAGTAAAATCCAGGCTTCCAAATATCCCAAATACTCCGATAATATTATTAAAAACCCTTAATTCATATCTTGATACGTCCTAAGGTAGGAAACGAAATAGGACTGTGCTGTTTGTTGCTGAAGGAGCCAAGAATCGGTGAACCATCGGTCGCGGCTGCGTGGTTGGAGGAAGTCCGTAAAATCCCGGAGCTTAGGAAACCCGGCAGCAAGGCGGTCAAAACCAAGGTATGAAGTTTAGTGCTTAATTTAATTATCGGAAGCATGATGGGCAGTTATTGGGTTAAATTTAATGAAAAATCTAAAGTTTGGGGTCAAAGTGTAAAAGGGCAAAAGTTGATAAGTAAACTGATGGGGTCAAAATATAATAAAGGAGAGTAGGTGGGCTCAATTATTATTTTAAAAAGTCTGTATGGCCCAAAATTGAACAAAAGTGGTTTGTTATGGCCTAAAATCATAACTCAAACTTGTTATGGCTCAAAAGTGGAAATGACTACTTGTTATGGCCTAAATTAACTATTAACTCGAATAATAATAATAAGGGCAGTGAAGAATAAGCCTTCATTCTGATGTCCACTTGAGGGGCAAATAATTTCTATGGAATTTATTAGTAAGAAAACTGTTGATTGTCGATTGATATGTACGTGCATATGACACAAAATTAATTAATTAGTAATAAGTAGGCATCGCTGTCTGTAATTGATCAACTTGTACGTTTGTAACGCCCATGAAATGATGAGAAATGGTAAAACGAAAGAACCCCACCAATGGTATTTGGATTTTGGGCTGGTACGCAGTTTGACCAAACTTACTAATTTATTTTCCAATATCTGATCTTGTGTAGTAAGTTACTGTACTACTATATGCTGGTTTGGGAGTAAGCAGATTTGTCAGCAGATGATAGATTTAGAGAGAGAACTGTGAGATAATATGTTGTTTCAATCCGCTATATGCTGGTGAATATGCTGACATCCAAACATCCATTTACTATATTTTTTCGCCCGCATCGCACGGGCGATTTTTTTCAAACTTTTTAAGTAAATAAAATCAAGAATTTTTTGTGGCATTGTTATACTTAAAAGTGTTAAGGTGCCCCGTTTATATCATACCATATTTCAAACATCTTAACAACTCCTTAAAGTTGTAAAAAAAACAAAAAAATACTGCATATAAGATAAGGACAGGGGAACACTGGTAGAAAACCCTGGTAGCTGTAGTTCTACATGTTCAAGCAATATATATATATACTCCTTTCGTTTTCTAAAAATTGAGATGGACCCACGCACGCAGTTCAATGCACGTTTTAAAAATTCCGTGCAAGTAAAAATTCTAAAAATTTGATATTTAAAAACTACTTGACGAGACGAATCTAACAAGATCCGACTTGGCTATATTTTTAACTTGTATAACTATGATAAAATTTTAAGTCAAAGTGCATATGTGAATAGTACAAAATTTCCAAATGTTTCAATTTATCAAAAACAGAGGGAGTATATAAAAATGTGAAGGATGATATCTAAATAAACATGTATGGATGTGAGCTCTTTTCGAATACCAAAATATGATAATACATTTCATTACAATTAGCCTAACTCCAAGCTAAAAAGCTACTGAGGGCAATCAACAATCACCGAACATCAAATAATGTAAGTGAGTCGCTTTGAAGTTAAAAATGTGTATTACTCTTAATTTCATTTTCACATGGTAAATGGAACAATTATAGAGCTCTGAACGACCTCTTTTCAATATCTCGGAGCAGAGATGCAGCGACACTATATATGAAATTGCAATTCCGGTGGTTGAAATATATAACAAATAAGTGTATGATGTATTATGCGGTGAGAGTGTTCACAAAAGATATCGTCCTATTTTTTATTAAGATCGAAAACCTTTAGGCATTCTGCTGCTTGTGGTAGAGGTATTTGATCATCCCTCCCTAGTATATAATGTGAAGTCCCTAGTATTTAAGTGGAAAATTTTCTCTATAAATATGATTTTGTATTTTTTTTTTCCCTGATTCAAGTTTCAAACCAATGTAACAATGGACTCCTAGTTCTCATGCAAATTTAGTTCCACTTTTTATTAAAATAAATAAATATACACAACATCACCCAAAAGTGTAGAAATCAAGGCAAACCTAAGGAGTTAGTTTAAGATCACATACAAAACAGTTATCGTGTAATGGTGCTACACTGATGTCCCAGCATGTATTAGTTATTTTTATTTAGTTCTCCATGCATCCACATGCATTTAAACTTTATAATTCTTCTCAGTTTTCATTTTTAATGGCATAAAATTATCCAAAATTCAAGTTTATAGATCATCTTTAAACTTAAGGGCTATCCAATGGCAGTAGATAAATCAATTTTCGAAAAATAAAAATAAAAAATCAATGCAACTCAATCCAGAAAATACAAAAGCCTTAACCATTCAACTCATCTCCATTATATAATTTCCAACCAACACAAAAATAGATACACATTTGTAAAACAACATAGATTGACGACCAAAATTCTCAATTTCCACATTATCTCTTCCAAAACAAAATCCCTCGAAGAACCCCCAAGACCTAGTTCAAAGAATCAACCAAGAATAAATATGAACATTCAAGACCAAAGCATTTTACTCAGGGAAATATTTAATTAACCAGATATTCAAGTACCAAGCAAAAAATTAATCCCCAAATACTAAGTCAAAAGAATACAACTTGTTGACAGATATAAAGAAAGAAGGAAAAAATAAGAAGATGATGAGAAATCCATCAAATCATTATTAAGAACAACCATCAGTTAAAAACTAAAAACAATAGGCGTAAAATGTAGTCATATATATGATATATTAAATGAATGTGTATATAACAAAATGTGCTATATCAATATAAATCATATCAACATTTGAAATTTCCATCAATATACTTCATTAATACACCCACCACCCCCATCTGCCATTACTATAAAATATTTTTTATACTATAGAGTTGTAATCCTTCTATTTAATCTTTTACCTAGTGTTATATATGGTGAGTTTTCGTGGTTAAAATTTAGGTTTACCAACTCAATTATCGAAGACACAACTAATTTAGAATTTTCTATCCGATTAAAGTTGTTAAATTTTTTTGGGAAAGAGTAAAGTTGTTAATTTGATTTTTAAGTATATATTTTTAATAAAAATATTTATATTTATAGTATGATTACCAAAAAAAAAATATTTATAGTATGATTATTATTAATTAAGAATTTCTTAAAATCTATTTTATAAACTCGATTTTTTAACCTAATTAAATTTATTCAATAATATTGTAATATATCAATATTTATTAAATAATATCTCAGCAAAAAAATATTTAGTAAATAATATTATATATAGAATCAAATCAAATAATTTGTAGGCAACCTTTTAATGTCCACCAGATACTTGAGTATTAGTTTTGGGGCTAATGTGGCCGTTAGAAAAATATTTTTTCTTGAATAATTATTTTTCTTTAAATTATGTACTTTTAAAATTATTTTCATGATAAAAACCAATCTAATACCAAAAATTAGGATTAGAATTTGATTGAATTTTATAACAGATTATAATTTCTTACTATTATATATTGAGATATTAACTAAAGTTTGATTATATTAATTAATTTATATCTTTATAAAATATATGGAAAGATTTTCTCAAGATTTTCTTATACTAAAAAAAAGATTTATTATCTATATAATATTTAAAAGGTTGATTACGTGGCATGTAGGATGATTCATCGCTGATGTGTAATTGATTGTACTTTTCTGGATGATTAATCAGTGCTTATGTGGAAACCTAAGGCATAATTACTGTATCTCTTAAAATTAAAAAATAATAAAGTATAGTTAATAAGAATAATACAGTCTGCACATGCCAAAAAGTATTTTTTTTTTGATGAGCCGAAGCCTGATAACAAAAGAGAACAAACAAAAGGGACTAAACACCACTACAGACACAGCGTTAGGTCCTAGGGCAACCCACGCCGGACGCATCCCGCGCTAGATCCCTCAAGACAAAATCGGGCGGAAACGCCCAAGTAGTGTAGAAAAGCTCCTCCAAAGCACCGTAATGTGCTAACCGGTCCGCTACTTTGTTGCCTTCCCGAGGAATGTGATAAAGTAAGCAACTCTCAAACTGCTCCTGAAGTTCCCGAATTCTGCCAATGTAGGGCGCCAACGGGTGGAAAGAGTTGCCGTTCCGTATCGCCCCTATAGAGTCGGTCGAATCAGAATAGCAAGTCACAGTGTTATATCCCAGTTTCAAAGCATATTCCAGGCCCGCTTCCAACGCAGCCATTTCGGCTGTTGCAATGTTGGAAGTTTCCAGGTGGCCGCAGCCACCACCCTTCCACACTCCCTTGTCATCACGAACTACAAACCCGAATCCAGCTTTACCCTGGCTTCCCATCACGCTCCCATCCACATGCACGATGGTATTCCCCACCCTTTTATGATTCCAGTGAATGATACGGGTAGCCCCCTGTTCCTTGCCAACCGAATAGATTGCCCTGTCCATGTCCCATTTGAGGCGTCTAATATCCCGAAGAAGACCTCCCAAAGGCTTGTCCTCTCCCCGGAACACCCTAGCATTTCTCTCATTCCAGATGACCCATATGGCTGCTGCTAGCAAGTGACCATAGACTCTGAACATCTCATGTAGAAATTCTCTGATCTCTTCTTTACATATGTGCTCACATAAGGGTGGTATCCCAATATGTAGTCGGTTCCAAACCTGAGTAACCCATGGGCAATACAGAAAGCAGTGGCTCCATGTCTCCTCATGAGTACCACAGATAACACACAACGGGGAGGAAGCCAAGTTCCTTTTATATCTGGTTTGATTGATAGGCAGGGAATCGTGGCTAATCATCCATAGGAGGAATCCAACCTTTTCAGGGATGGATATTTTCCACATCCATTTCCAGTCTGTCGTATCAGTATTCGAACAGTTTATAAGGTTGTAGGCCGAGGAAACTAAATACATACCCGTCCTTGTTTCCTTCCAGATCCATTTGTCAGCCACCTGGGGATGCAATTTCGGAGGTTTGGTGTCACCAATTGCCTTCATAATGAATTCAGGGACTTGAGAATAAACATCCGACCAGTTCCATGAGTCGTGGGAAATGATGTCCCTGACTTTAAGGTCAAGGTCTTGGACTGCTACAAAGGGGATTTGGGGTCCCAATTGCTCTCCATTCCACCATCTAGAGAACCATAGAGAAGATTCTCCATTTCCCAGTCTGTACCTGAAGCCCTCTTTGATATAAGGGAAGACCTTCATCATCGTTTTCCCAAGTTTAGAGGCAGGCTGTCCCACGCCAAGGCATAAAGTATCCATGTTGATATTGTCCCTTTCCAACAATTGTACCCACAATTTCTCCGGAGAGTGCACAGCACCCCAGATTAGTTTGCCCAACAGAGAAATATTCATCGTCCGAGCCTTCCTTATACCCAGTCCACCGGCAGCTTTACTCTTCGCAATGGAGTCCCACTTAACCAGATATAGGCCTTTTCCATTCCGATCTTTCCACAGAAATTTGTTAATCCTCCTATCAATAGCTCCACACACAGCCTCCGCAGCCAGTGGAGTTGCATCGTGTATGTAGGGATCGCCGCCATGACAGCTCTACACAGGGAGAGTCTACCAGCTTTATTAAGGAATTTGGTTGCCCATCCCTCCATTTTTTCGTCCAGTTTATCCAATATGAAGGCAAAGTCTCGGCATTTGGTTCTCCCTTTGAGCATAGGAAAGCCCAAGTACGAATCAAAACTACCAACAGGTGTGATCTTGAAGTAGTCAAGAATCCATTTCCTGTCAGCCTGCTCAACCTTGTTGGTGATGAAGATGGTTGATTTTTGGGGGTTCAGTTGAAGACCTGACGCCAGAGCAAAGTTCTCCAGCGTCTGGTGGATGGTTGCTATGCTTTCTTTGTCCGCCATAGCTCCTAGGATCAAGTCATCCGCAAAGGCCAAGTGAGATATCCCAACACCCTCTTTACTAATTTTTATCTGTTTCCAAGCACCTTTTTGGACATGTTGCTGAATCAACATGGAAAGTTTTTCCATGACAATGATGAAAAGGTATGGTGATATGGGATCACCCTGACGCAACCCTTTACCCGGAGTAACAGCTGGTAGCGCTTGTCCCTTCCAAAGAACCGAATAGGTAGGAGAAGAGACACAATGCATGATGAGTTTGATCACTGTGCTTGGCAGCCCCATCTCCCCCAGACATATCTCCAAATAATCCCAGTGCACGTTGTCATAGGCCTTTGCCACGTCAATCTTTAGCACCACCGCTTTAGCTTGATTGCGATGACTAGACAAGTGACTCATGAGGACTTGGAGAGTGACAGCATTGTCCACCGTTCCCCTCCCAGGTAAGAAAGCAGCTTGTTGAGGGGAGATCAGTTCTTGCAATATAGGCCTAATCCTTTCCACCATGATTTTGGTTAAAACTTTGTAAATAACATTACAAAGGGTGATAGGCCGGAATTCTTTAATATGGGTAGGGGCCACCGTCTTTGGAATAAGACATATGAAAGCCTTGGCTATGTCCGGCTCAAAGCTTCCTTTAGCAAATGTTTCTGTCACAAACTGGCAGATAGATTCACCAACAAGAGGCCAGAACTTCTTGAAAAAGTGACCGGGGAAACCATCCGGACCCGGGGCCGAGAATCCATTTATGCCTTTCACCACATCACCCACTTCCTCCTTAGTAACCTCTCTCGCCAGCTGTTCAGATTTTTCAATAGGAATCCTTGAAAAGGCCGGGGGCATCTCTTCCGGGTGCTTACCAGCTATCCTATCCCGAATCTGTCGAGGGGGGGTAGCATAGAGCTCTTTATAAAATCCTCTAACATGGTCACTTAATATGTCATTCTCCTCACACCATTCCCCGTTCTCCAAAAACAAGCCATGGATTTTCTTTCTATGGCCCTTAGATTTGGCCCTAGCATGGAAATAGGTGGTGTTCCTATCTCCAAGCCTAACCCACTTATCTCTGGCCCTTTGGTACCAATACACCTCCTCTTGTAGCAAAACAGTGTCTAGTTCCCGTTGAAGCTCTTCCTCCAGCAGTACCAATCGAACCGAATCCACCCTCTCCAATATTCTAGCCAGTCCTTCCAACCTCTTAATAAGTTTGGTTTTCCTCCACTTGAAGTTTCCCCCATACTGCTTGTGAAAAACCATAGAAGCCCGTTGGACAGCCTTCAATTTATGTGAAACCGAGGCGCCATCGTTCTTCCACACTTCCTCCAACACCGGGCTGTACTCCTTACACTCCGCCCACGCCGCCTCCCATCTAAAGGGTTTAGTAGGAACCCGGGGTAGGGGCGGGCCACAAGATAATAAGAGCGGACAGTGGTCGGATCCTGTGCCTTGTAATACTTGGACAAAACCACAAGGAAATTTAGAGACCCACTCCATATTGCTAACACCCCTGTCAAGTCTCTTACAAATTCTCCCAAAGTCTCCTCTAGGCCGAGACCAAGTATAGCATCCCCCTTGGGTATTGATATTCTCTAACCCGCAATCATGTAGCAGATCCCCGAACTCCTCAGCTCTATGAACGTTAAAGAGCCCTCCTTTAACCTCGTTTGAGCCTCGTATTTGATTCCAATCTCCAATAGTTATCCAAGCTCCCTCCACCCGATTGGCCAAAGATTTAAACTCAGACCAATTCCTCTTACGGTCTGAATAGTTTGGCGCAGCGTATATAGCTGTGCAAAACCATCTAGACTGATCATCCCCCAATGCGATGGTAATCATTCTGTCCCTAAAATCAAACACCTGAATTTGAGCTTTGCTATTAATTTTCGCAAGGATCCAAACCCCGGCTGCCTTGCCCTGAGCCTCTTGTATGCTGACTGACTCATAGCCCAACCGGAACAGGAAAGCACTCGACCTTGAGAAGGCCGATTGCGGTTCAAACAGACATAACAGATCTGGGGAATATCTATCAATCGTATCCCCAAGCATCCTCCTGGTACCAGCACACATAATGCCTCCCACATTCCAAGCTAAACATTTAAAATTATCGTATTCCATAAACAACAATTATAAAGGGAGTGAACGTCAAGGTTACCTCAGGCAACATTATCAAGGGATTCGTCTGAATCGTACTCCTCCCCTTCTTCTTCCATGGCGGAAGCTTCCCCAGTGGTATCTGAAGTCGCCTCTTCCAGAGCTTCCACAAATTCATCCCCGGTAGCCTTTTCAGACTCCCCAATTGTGTCCCTAGTCACGAATCCCTTCACCACCCCAGCCTTGAGGTTATCTTCCTCTTGTTTGTGTTCCAATGAAGGGAATATGCACTCCCCCCCAGATTGGTTTCCAAAGCTGCTTCTGATGGGTGTCTCTGGTTCCTTCAAGTCTGATGAGAAGGCTGGCGAGTGGCGCGGCCTTTTCCCCGATCCTTCCCTTTCGAGTGAGCCACTCCCCTCCTTGTCCATCCCAACCTGCTTCCCGACTTTTACTGGCAGTTTCGGCTTTGAGATCCCAACGTTCCCCAAGTTCCCAGTTTTCCCTTTGCTAGGAGTAGCGAAAGTCCCTCGGTTGGGCCTCATATTATTTAGAATTTATTATATAGATTTTGATAGAGTACTAAAATTTATAAAATACTCATACGAACTAAAAGAGTAAAATCAAGCAATATTGTGTTGTCAATTCGAAAATGTATATGGGCGTTTGGTCACAGGCCCATTTTATACGAAACTTAATAAAGAAAGACTGGATGTTTTTTCAATCGGCCCAGCCTTTTTTCCTTCTGACGAACGCCGCCGCGCGCCGCCTCCATCCTGTGGAAATCGGCGCTCAGAGATCTTCTGAATATGGAGGCCGATTCGTCGAGGAAGGAGCGATTCTCCTCTGCTGAAGCAGTATTGTTTGGAGCCCTAGCTCCTGGCGTCAACGTTTGTACTGCTAGTTTTCCATTCAATCTAAAATTCTACTTTATTGTTGTATCTTTTCACACAAATCTGATCTTTGCCAGCTGAATTTCCAGGGCCCGACTTGGAATACCCTTAAGGTTGCGTTTCTTATGCTGGGCGTGTGCTTAGTTTCTATGCTGGGTTTAGCCCTCTCCTTCGGCGAGTCTTCATTGATTTTCCATGTCACATTCCTTGTTCTGATCGCTGGCACTCTTTTTTTGCTCCTCAGCAGGTATTGATGCCTTGGTTTGATTGTTAGTTATGTGCTTATGAGGGAGTGCTTTTTTTTTTTTTTTTTTTTTTTTTTTTTTTTTGGGGTAATTTGTTTGGATTATGATCCGCACGTATGGTGTGAAGGTTGAACTTTTGCACCAAAATTGAATAATTGAATTGGCAGTTCAAACTTGGTATTGGGGATTATGCATGTGGTTTATGCTGAATTCATGCGAGGCATTGCCTTCCTGGTTTGTCATTGAAACATAGATTTCATGATATTGAATTTGTGTTATAGTACTTTCGCTTACTATTGTATACACCAGGACTATGCCACATTCTTATTTAGGAATTAGGGTACACCAGGAGTATGCCACATTGTTATTTATTCACAATGGATGATAAAATTAAAATTGATTAGAGAAAGATCGATGGCTGGATCAATAATTTGTTAGAATCAGTCACTCCTCTGTAATACATTTTTCCGAAAAAAAGGAAAGACAAGAAATTTCTCCTTATCTTCACATTTAAACCAAACATAGCTATGGTGTATAAATATTTTCCATTAATGCAAGATGCTTGTATGAGTGTTACCGTCTCTTATTTTCTTCTATTATTTTGTTGTCCACAATCCAAATGAGTACTGCATTCTACAGTTATATTGATATTCTGTTTTTGATTTGGATCCATTCATGCATTCATTTGCTATATGATGTACAAATTGTTTCTTTTGTAAACATTGTGCAAATTTGGGTCCAAGAGCATTGTGATATTACTCGTGTATACAGCTCCTTGTGTCGATATAGATCTTATAATCTTTTTGTCTTTAATCCCTATTAACCCCACTTTGAGAATGTTTTTTGGGATGTTGATTGTTGAAGACAAGATTGTATGCTTTGTGGTATTGCTTGTTTTGCTACTGCAGAAAGTTCATGTTGCCATTTGTCAGTGTTTAAGACATGGACAGAATTCATACCGGCTCCAACCTATTCAATAATTGTCTGGTTTATCCTGACATTCCTACGAATATGTCGTTAAATACCCAATGTTGCTTGTAGCCATAGTAATGAGCATGTTAAACTGACCAGTCTCATGACTCGCAATGCAGTTTTCTTGCACAAACTGGTCTTGTCTCCGTTGAGGATCAAATGCAGGAGATTGGCATAGGACCTAAAGATGCGGGTGAGGATGGAAACAAGAAGAGTAACTGATTCAATTTTGATCAAGATAACCCTATACTTTTAGATTGAAATGACCTCATGAATTGCAAGAGTTCTCCATATCTCTCGTGTTGCCAAATTGGAAGCAGTATGTTTAGTTTTCTGCTTAGCTCTTTTTGGCCTGGATGGATCAGAAACACGAGCAGGAAGGCAATCAACTGCAAGAAAATTTGTGTCATTTCTGTTGTGTATGAATTTAACTTTGGCATAGAAGGAACTGTAATTAGTAGGGAATGGCAGGGTTGTTTGCATGGGAGGCAGCAGATCCACTCCATTGCTTTTCAACTCATCATTGTATTATTATTATTATTATTATTATTATATTATTATTATTATTATTATTATTATTATTCACATGTTGGCTTTGGTCTGTTTTTGTTATTTAATGGAGGAGGACATGTTAAATCTAGAATGACACTGTTAAATTCTCATGTGTATGATTTAATTTTTGAAGTGTGTTGTTTAAAAGGTGTTACTCCTATTTTGTACTTCCTCGTATTCAAAAAAATATTAATATTCTAGGAGTCAAATTGAAGTGGAGAGAGATTGCATAATATTCTAGAGTAATATTTATGAAAGGATAGGTAATATTAGAAAAATATGATATAAATATGAAAAGTGATAATTATTTTGGAACTTTTTTTGTTTTTAAAAAGACAACTAAAAAGGAATTGAGTAGTTTGAAAACGACAGTTAATTTATAGGAGTAAGCCCAGAGGGTTACAAAAGTCAAAAAAACATAGGAAACCTTCCTCCAGTTCTAACGGTTCCCACTCCGTTCACTGTTTTCCACCTCCGCCTAGCCTCAGGTGCCCCACTGCCGTCTTTTCTCCGCCGCCGTGCCATCCCAGGTATGTCCCCATCGCATTAGTCTTCGCTTGCCTCGCAAACGCTGTTATTCGTTGCGTATCCCTCAATTGTTTGCTTCTCCATCGCCTAGGGTTTGAAGCCCTATCCTCCGAATCTTCTCAAATTTCTTCCTCCGTTTGCCCGATTCTTCTTTCGGCTACGCTGAGGTTTGATTCTGTAATTCTTTCATGTTCTAATCGTTTATTTACTTGTGATTTGGTCACCGTAATTGGTCTTCTTCTCTTTTTCAATTCAGTACGCCCTCCCTCCACTATATTTTTATCTTGGCCCTTTGACTTGGATATTTTGGCACGAAATTCAAGCACTTGTTTCCTAATCCTAAATAAACTGTGACGGGTAGGAATTAATTGGTTCGTCTTCCTGCAATTGAAGAATTGTTGACAGAACGGAGTTCTAGAATCGATTCCTTGTGGTAGTTGCTCTTCCTACTTGATAATTTGTCTTATCCTTTCGTGAATGTTTGTCCATACGAATGCACAAAGGTTATGGCGGTCTTTGTCAAAAGGCAGTACCGTTGTTTTCCCTGATGAAATCATTAGCACCCTCTGGTCTTTAAACTCTCTATGTATAAGCAGAAGTTTCTTTTACGAGATAAGAAAGCAATGAGTTATCTGTACTTGTGGGTTTCCCCTAATAAAAAATGTTTGCTTGATGGGATTATCTACTAAAATCATTTAGGAAAAAAGGCCAAATATATCCTTTTTGTTTAAAAAAAAAGCCAAATCTATCATTTTTCTATTTTATTACCGAATTTATCCTCTACATATGCTAATTATGTCCGAAAATATCCTAAATTCACTAATCGTGAAATGCCTGCTGACGTGGCAATAAATTAACTTAAACCCTACACGCTGGATCGAATTTGAAGTGTGTCTCAATTAGGGTTGGGAAAAATACCGAATATACTGCATACCGCACATATCGTATCGAAAAAATACCGAAAATATCGAAATTTTTGGTATACCATAATTTTCGGTATGGTATCATACCGTACCGTAAGATTTCGGTACGGTAACAGTATAAATTTTTTTATACCGCGGTATATCGCTACCGTACCGAACTTTGGTATATACCACGGTATCGGTATATACCGCGATACCGTTGTATACCGTAATATCGGTATGTTGGTATATAGCGAAAGTTTGGTATGTCGGTATATACCGCAATACCGGTATGTCGGTATGTAGTGAATGTTCGGTATATACCGAACTTACCGGAATGTCGGTATGGAAGCGGTATGAAAATATTTCATACCGAAACTTTCGGTATACCGAAGAATTCGGTATACCGAAATGTTCAGTACGGCAACGGTATGAAATTTTTCATACCGTAAAGTTCGATAATGTATACGGTACGGAGAATTTTTTTCAGTGTGATACCGTACCGAAAATTACGGTATACCGAAAATTTCGATATTTCTTTTTTCGATACGGTATGCGGTATACTCGGTATTTTTCCCCAGCCCTAATTGAGAGACACTTCAAATTCCATCCAGCGTGTAGGGTTTAAGTTAATTTATTGCCACGTCAGCAGCCATTCCACGATTAGTGAATTTAGGATATTTCCGGATATAATTAGCATATGTAGAGGATAAATTCGGTAATAAAATAAAAAAAATGATTGATTTGGCTTTTTTTGAAACAAAAGGGATATATTTGGCCTTTTTTCCAAATCATTTATGTGTACTGTTCCACTTTTCTGTTCCTATTAATTTCTGTGATATACACTATTTGTTTTAGTGCAATTTTAACGTCATAGTATGTCTTCCTTATTTTCTGTCAATTTCCCTTAATCCTACCATGTGCCTTAATTGTCAGATTCTTTGGGGCTGTATTGTTTTACTAATGAACCTTATAAGATTGTCTTTGCATGATAAATTGCATATGGTGAATTTTTCGGCCTTTGAATTATTGGAAGCATCTCTTCAAACTCCTCCATTTTTTTTTTATTATTTTTTTTGTTGACTTTGTTGTTCTTCTTGTCTTTTGACATTTTTTGTGACTGATATGTGGTGTTGAATTGTTTTTTATCACTTTTGGTTCACATTCATGGCCTTTGACTGTTAACTGAAATATTTATCAAATACACTTGGCCTGATATTGGAAGTTTATTGTGCTCCAGTCTGATCTATACTTGGGAATTGTTTGTCTGTCTTTTCAAGATTTTATAGTGCTAGAGTTGATTTATATTTGGGAATTGCTTTTAACAGGTGATTTGAATTATCCAAAGTTTCAGAGGAAATCACACAGAAATCCAATGTTAGGGCTCACCACCCCATTCCCTCAAACAAGGCTTTCCCAATCACCAGTTTTCCCCTCAAAATCCAAACTTCTCCATTCATTTATTGTGCAGCGAACCCCTTATATCTCAGCTATTCCAACGAGCCTAAGAAAATCACAATCCCCAAATTTGAGACAGTTTCGAATTTATGCACGAAGTGGCAATGACAAAAATGATGGGCAATCGTCTGACAGTGGAGGAAGCATAGGCGATGGGAAGCGGAAGAATGGGCAGTCCATATTGAATTTGGGCTGGGTGAATCTACTGATAGACCCGGATCCAGATAACATCTTGGCAGTTGGATTGACAGGATTGCTAACGTGGGCGAGTGTGCAAGTGTTGTGGCAGCTGGTTGTTATATCGGCAGCTATTTTGATTGCTGCTCTCAAGTATTCCATTGTTGCTGCACTTCTTATCTTTATACTCATCACTCTTCTATGATTCTGTTCTCCTTTGGTTCTCTATGCACATTTTAATTCTCGGTAACATCAGTTTGTTTGGGGAGAAATAGGTAAGTAGAAATAGTTTATATTGTACAGATCCGGGTGTGTTAAACACATGTTTGATGAAACTATTTCATTCTTATCTCAATTTCTTCGTACATTGAATTTGAAGACGATGAAATATAGTGTTTCTCAGGTATTATAATTGTGTTGAGTTTCCTATTTGATCAAGGAATATGGGAACTTATTCCTTTCTAAGGTATAGTTAGTTTGGAAGTCGTGTACTGAAGGAAAGGATAAGAGAAACCATTAATTTCCCCGCCCGTTTTCGGGCGAAAGTTGCATTTCAGTGGAGTAGGATTTACATCAATTTCTTTTCTTTTCTTCTCATTGTTCTTATCAACTTGTCCCTCCCGCGTCTGAATATACCCCTATGGGTTCTACCGAGGTGATTTGTGTTTATGTTTGTGTTTTCCATGAGACGATTTTGTTGAGAGGAAAGGAAAAGAGACGTTTAGGTTGCTGTTGAAGTTCCAGCTGAGGCTGATTAGTGAGTGAGTACACTAAATAAAAGATGATTTGAAACCTTATGTTTCATGTCAGATCAAGTATATATCAGAGGGAGAAGAAGAGGCGAAAATAGTGCACCTACACGGTTTCATCACCGGTGTTTTTCGACCGGATGATCGAGACTGATTTTGGACTACCCGGACACATACTTGGTGAAATGGTTCATGCATGTTTGTTGCCCTACATTTTTGCCCATGTGATTTTCTTGAACAATTCATCAATGTACAAGCATACAAAATGTTCTACTCTTATTTCTTTATTCACTTGCCCTCGAAAAATATCATTCCAACATCCAGTATTTCATAAATAGAAAACCCATCTACGTATTCATTAGGAATGTGGAAACAATACATAGATAGATGAAGTCAGCCTCATTCTCTTCCTATTCTTCTGTTCTGTACATGCTAGCTAGTTTACTTCAAGAACTTCACAGAACATAGTACCCATTTTTTTCCCCCCCAATTAGAAAAGAAAGAATTTGAATTAAAAGACACAGCCAAGGTGGTCCGAAGCTCAACAAACTTTGAACGGATACTTCTATCCTATTCTTCAGTCAACGAGAGGTGAAAGAAAGAACAGCAGACAAAGAGTGAGCCAACCCAGACATAATGGCAACCTTGACTTGGCCTCTCTTGGGAATGGGACGACCATACTCCATCCTCTTCAATGAATCCCCCCCGCGCTTCAGATTTCCCATCGCCATCTCTTTCCGTCCTTCCATCTCTCTCTCTCTTGGACTCTAACTAGAAGTTGTTGGTAAGAAAACCAGAGAAGTTGGTTTCTACTTTGGGAGTGTAATGTGTTTGTTTTTGCAAGGGACTGATATTTATATACTACATAGATATTAGAGAGCAGACTTCAATTCCTTGTTTAACACTTTGGCCAATTATAATAATTTTCCAATATTAAAATAACAACCAAGTTGCATAAAAATCACGTGGGACAAAAAAGGCTAATAGCATAGACATATTAAGTTCAATTTTGAATGCATGGAGCTACTAGCTATTGGCAGTGCAGTGCGGAAAGTAGTGAAGATTAATTTAATTAATTAGTGTTAATATAATCATGGTATGGAATAATAATATACTTCCTCCGTTCTTTTTCATTTGACACGGTAGGAGTTTTGTTACTGTTCATTGAGTAACTTTGATTCGACTTTTTTAATACAGTTATGTAGGACAAAAAATAGTCAAGCGAGATCTTTTTAGATTCGTCTAATCGAATAGATTTAGAATATCAAAGTTTCATAATTTTTACTTATACGCAATTTGAGTTATTGAAGATTGAAAATGTTTATTGGATTGCGTGAAATGTGGGTCCGTGGCAATTAAAAAGTATCGGAGGAAGTAGTAGATTTCTAGATGGTGGTACATTGGTTTGTGGTCTGTGGGCTTGGTATTGAATGGCCAAGATTCCCATATGAATTAGCTGGAGAAGGAATCCTTCTTTCTCTTCTTCTAAATTAAAGAAAGATTATACTAATAGATAATGCATGCTTAGCTATTAAGCACCAACAAAAAAAGTACAATGTGAAACCAATTATATACTCCAGTATATATGATCACGAATCTATGTGCATTCCTTCTTTCTTTTAATAATAATAATGTAAGTTTAGGTGATGATGACAAAAACTGAACCAGATTAATTAATTTGTTTATGGATACATTTTTACATCTCACATGAGTTGTGATGTGACCATGTTATTGAAAGCAAGTCTAACTATCACCGATTGATTTTAGGTTTTTAGGTGTCATACTTTATCGATCCATAGAATTTTTACAATAGACAAGATCTTGTACTCCCTCCGTCCCGCGGAAGTTGACGCGTATTCCTTTTTGAGCTGTCCCACGAAATTTGACACGTTTCCTTATTTAGATAAATTAAATTAATATAAATATAATTAGAATCTTAATGGTTTCTAAAAACCCATTAAAAGTAATTACTTTAACTATTCTGCACAACTCCCAATACACTTTTATTTTTCTATACATATCCTTTACATTTCTTTATTTCTCCATATCTCAAAATAGGTACAAATAAAAATTATATAAAATATATATTCTAAAACTAGACACCTAGACGATTCTAACAAGACCACACTTGAATATTTTTTTCTAATGAAATCATTACCATAATATTAAGTCAAAGTTAAACAATAAGTAAAGTGAAAATTCATTAAAATTTTAAACACAAATACCCACAACACTTTAACCATTAAACTCCACTACATAAATTACCGTGCCCAAAAGAAACGCGTCAACTTTTGCGGGACGGAGGGAGTACATTGTAAGCCGAAAGATTTAAGACATGTTCCATCCAGCTACGAGAACAGTGAGCTTTTCAACATTCAATCATTCATAAACCATGGCGGTGGTTCAGTGTACATTGCACGGACACATTATAGTGGACCATTAAGAATTAATTAATGAAATACTGTCATTTTTTTTTGAAATAATAATAATAATAATAATAATAATAATAATAATAATAATAATAATACAATAAAATTAAGGGGTGTATTCATTCTAGAGTTTGTAATTGTGTGGCATGGGCTCCCACCACCCCTTTCCAGGCCTTCAATGACTCTTCCAAAAAAAAATCTAGAGTTTGTAGGATTTTTTTGGATTTTTAAAGTTAGGGTGTATTCAATTTAGATTTTAAAAAGTTTTTAAAAATCTAGGTGTATTCAATATAGATTTTAAAAAGTTTTTAAAAATCTAGATGTATTCAATACAGATTTATAAAAGTCTTTAAAAATTTTAAAGTATTCAACAGTCCATGGATTTTAAATCTTTATAGATTTTAATGGATTCTCTTAAAAAATATAACTAAAAAAATCTCTCTAAACGATGCAAGATTTCTAAAAATCAGCCAAACTCTAGCCAAATACTATATGGAGTTTGCACAAAATCAATCAACTCTACGTAAGTCTATGAACTCTCTAAATCCACCAACTTTTTAAAATCCATGAAACTTTGGATTGAATACACCCTAAGATTTAAGTTAGGAATCATAATATTCCTTTCATAATTTAATAGTACTACTATTTTAGTGAGTATGGTGTTATGTGAATGTGATTTCCACAGCATCTGCATGTCAATAGAAACACAAAATGGGCTGATTTTGGGCATTGGATATGTAGTATTAGGCCCAAAGCCCATCCACAGAATAATATTAATGGGCTTCGAGTCCATATGTGTGCAACGAATTGATCAGTACTTATTTGGCTGTTTAAGCATCCTTTTTTAAAAATAAATAAAAATAAAACTTTTAATTGGACTTGTGTTTTATTGTCCTTTCAATATACTAGTAATTGAAAGCTTTATATATAATACTCCCTCCGTTTCTTTTTAAAGGTTACACTTCTCATTTGCACGTATGCCAACGCACATTTTCAACGATTAATATCTCAAATTCGGTATAAGTAAAAAAATCTTAAATTTGATATTTAAAAACTAGAAGATGGAATGAATCCAATAAGATCTCACTTGGCTATATTTTATCTTCTATAACTATAAGAAAAATAGAAGTCAAACTACTACAATGAATAGTAAAAAAAGTCAACACGTAACATTTAATTAGAAACGGAGGGAGTAATATACTTAGATAGAGATGGATGGGGCATTTTAAAATTTTGAGATCACATGAAACAAGCGCGTTATGTATTGTGAATGAATCAGTAGTAGTGGACTTGGTATGCTGCAAAATACTACTAGTAATAAATGCTTTCAAATAAAAACTCTGATGGGGCGGCGATAGCATTAATGAATAGTACAAGAGAGAGCTAGTAGGTGTAATAGTAATTAATGATCCAAAAGTCAGTCTATTATAATTATAATCCATACTAATCCATGTCGGCGTTTGGGGCATTGAATTTGAATTGAAGAGGCAGTAGTAGTCCGTCCAATTCATACAATCATACTACTGGTGGCCGGTGGGGTCCTCTCCTCTCCTCTTCCTCTATCTGCAGCTTTTATGCAATTTAATAATTAATGCATCAACAACACACACTGGCAGGAGCAGGAGCAGGAGTATTATTTACTGGGATCACTACTACTGTACCGTACGTACGAGACATGAAATAAGGAAAAAAAGGTAAAAACGTCCTTTATCTTTCCAAAAATTTCAAATCCGTCATTTTTCTATTTTATTACCGATTTAGTCCGCTACAAATGCTAATTATGTTCAAATCAGTCCTTTTTTCACTAATTATATTCTAATTGCTGACGTGGCAAGGGTTTTAATTTAAACCTGACACGTGTGCATAATATTCTACCCCAATCACTCATTTTTATATTAATTGACCTCAAACCTTTCAAATTATTTCATTTTAGGCCCAGAACCTTAAATTTTTTATTATTACTAATCCATTTATCAAATAAATGCACAACATACTTCCATAAATAAAATTAAACACTAAACCTCATATATTGGGTTCGACTGCTTTGTTATCGGGTCTTTCAAGTACCGGAATTTTACGGACTCTCTCTAATAACCACTCGACCGCAACCGATTGTTCATTGGTTTTGGTTTCCTTCAATAACAATCAACAGAATCTTACTTTGCGTCATACCTTAGGATGTAGCAATATTTAAAAGTAAATGATTTAACTTGAATTTTTGGAAGGTTATGGATACAAGAAGCCTTGGTTTTATTGAAAAATATTAATATTATTAAAAATATTAAAAAAATAGCCTGAATTTTATTGTCCACAAAGTATGATTGTGCTGATTGTTGCTGAAGGAAACCAGAACCAATGAACCATCGTTACGGTCGGGTGGTTAGAGAGAGTCCGTAAAATTCGGAACTTCAAAGACCCGGTAACAAGGCGGTCAAACCCAATGTATGAGGTTTGGTATTTAATTTTATTTACGGAAGTATGTTGGGCATTTATTTGATAAATGTATTAGTAATAATAAAAAATTTAAAGTTCTGGGCCTAAAATGAAATAATTTGAAAGGTTTGAGGCCAATTAATATAAAAATGAGTGATTGGGGTAGAGGACTAAATAGAACAAAATAAAAGTTTAGGACTGAATTGGCAAAAGATAAAAGAAAAATGACTAATATTATGCACACGTGTCAGGTTTAAATTAAAACCCTTGCCACGTCAGCAATTAGAATATAATTAGTGAAAAAAGGACTGATTTGAACATAATTAGCATTTGTAGCGGACTAAATCGGTAATAAAATAGAAAAATGACGGATTTGAAATTTTTGGAAAGATAAAGGACGTTTTTACCTTTTTTTTCCCATGAAATAATACAATAAACAGTGCCGCCCGCCCGCCCGCTACACTTGAGAGTTGAGGGTCAACTAAAATACTACTACATCTCCCTTAGGCCTTAGGCCTCCACTCTACTCACTCACCATTTTGTTCGTTTATTTGTTTTAAACTTGGAGGTTCATTGATATAATGGGGGTAATTTACATTTTCCGGAGAGATTGGTTTCACTTATTATAAATAAATAAATAAATGGATTTATTTGATGTATATGCTTAAAAAAAACACATATAAGAAGTACTTCTATATAATTAGTTTAGTTTCTAATACCATTGGCTGTGAACCCGTTGGACCATATAAATATTATAATCAATTCACCCATTTTAGGCCGCTAGCTAATATTCATTTCATTAGCTTATTACTTGGCCCCTACTAGTAATGTTTAGGTATTATTAGTATTAATTGGATCAAAAATACCAATTCATTCGCAATTAGTACTACTTATAATCAACAGTTTTTATATATAGACTGATTCTGCATGCAGAAAATCGTGTTTTGGCATCCAAAACTGTGTATTTGTAGAAAACAATAATTGAGATCGAAATGCAATTAGCCTTTGATGATCTTGTTTCAACAACCCAATTTAAGAATGAAAAATCACTTAATTGTGAACGTGTATAATATATATATATATATATTACCGGAACATATTATCTACTGACTACTAGTAGTATCAACACGTCAAAAAGGGATCTATATCTTAAAAAACACCAAAAATGTCGTTTTTATATATGTCGTCAAATTGCACTAGTGATATTTATCATCATCCGATCCACTCCCAATTCCAATTCCCATGTGTTGAATGTTGATCCACCAGCTCAGCATGGGAGATGGTCCATGACCATGACCATCCACTGCTACTACTAGTACTACTACTATTTACTCACTCCGTCCCATTTCAGACGTCATGTTAGACTTTTTGGCACTGTTCATTGTTTAACTTTGACTCAATATTATTGCAAATAAATATTGGAAAAAAATGGTCGAGTTCGGTCTTGTTAGATTCGTCTAATCGTGTAGTTTTAAAATATATATTTCACATAATTTTTACTTATATATATTTTGAGACATGATCGATTTAAAAAGTGCATTGGATTGTGTGCAGAAATCAAATAAGACATCTTAAATGGGACGAGTAGTATTTACCACTCCCCTTATATTTTGTTACTAGTATTTTATTCAATAGTGATTGGTCATTACTCATCATATATACGGATCATTACTCCTGCACTACAAAACATTGTTCATATGATCATGTCCCTACAAACTAGCTTCTACTAAAAGTCCAACTTAGATGACTTTTTCCCTTTTTTCTATGTGGGTCTGCAATAATTCATTTATTGCCAGCAAACCTACTCAATCCATTGGCCAAATGTGTGAATTAGTATGAATATGAATATGAATGAATTACCCACCACCACCTCAACCCCCATCCAACTCTCTTATTGAAAGCCTCTATCCTTGGAGCACCCTGGACCCCAAACACCAGATGTCACTCTCTCCACTCATGTCATTCTTGATGGGTGTTGGAGTCCTAGGACTTCCCAACGATTGGTGTCATTCAATGCCACCTTCAGACCCCATCCTTACATAATGAAAAAAAATCTCACTTTTCTGCAATCGAAATCGAAATCAAATGGCAAAAATGAAAACCATTTTCTTGATCTCAGTTCTGGTCCTCTCCGCCGTCGCCGTCTCCCTCGCCGTCCGGCCAGAGTTCGAAGATCCCTTCTACTACCCCGACGAATCCAACGGAAAGAGATCCGGTGGGAATGGCGGTGATCAGATACCCGGGTTCTTCGGGCCCGGAGGGTTCAACATACCCGGGTTCAACATCCCCGGGATGGGCGGCGGCGGCGGTTACGGAGGCGGGTTCGGCGGTCCCGGAGGCGGCTACTCCAAAGGCGGCACGTTTTCGGCCCCTATGGTGTGCAGACAGAAGGGCCCCTGCTACGGCAAGAAGCTGACGTGTCCGCGCAGGTGCTTCTCCTCTTACAGCCGGTCCGGCAAGAACTACGGCTACGGCGGCGGCGGAGGAGGGTGCAGCTTCGATTGCAAGAAGAGATGCATCGCCTATTGCTAAGTGGGAGGCACGCCATGATCAGCTAATTAAAATACATATATAATACTATTAAAATATTGCATCTTTGGGATACATATGTATAACGTCTGGTTTGGTAAGAACGGGGTTATATATATGTATATCATACGGTATTTCACTATTTTGTATACATAAGTGTAATGGGTTTTCCGTTCCCACTTTCCGCTGTAATGTATAAGTTTGATTGTGTGCTGTTTTGTTAGCGGAGTGAGGCCATGGCCTTTTACATACAGTACTATATGATCAGATCATATACTATTATCCATCCAGTTTGGGTTTTTACCGAAAACGACGATGACAATTAATGGTCTGAGCTCTACTGAGGTTTCTGTAATAATACATATAATACTATAGTTGATCATCATGTTCGTTTGTCATTTCTGTTTATCCTTAGCTTTAATATAGGTTGTAATAATCTGAAAAATATATTGAATGACATTTTTCATGAGAAATAGTACTATATTTATGATTTTATGACAATTCGAACGTGCAGTGTGGCTCCGATCCTTAATTACAAAGTTGGTGTTGAAGAGTTAGCTAGAGCTAATTAATTTTGTGAAGCATAGTAGTGACTACTGACTACCTCAATTTATGGCAGAAAAAATATTCAGTAGTATTTTAATTAAAAATAATGTGTATTACAATGTCGATATTTCAACTTTGTACCCAAAAAATAAATAGATATGTCCACTGAAGAATAGAGCAAAATTGAAAGAAATCTTCTACTACATATATAGAGCAAAAATAAATAATCTCGAGTCTTCTCAATGAATTGATTGTTAAATAAATATTGCTGCAAGAGCA
Source organism: Hygrophila difformis (assembly GCA_030278955.1). NCBI lineage: Eukaryota > Viridiplantae > Streptophyta > Magnoliopsida > Lamiales > Acanthaceae > Hygrophila > Hygrophila difformis. The sequence goes on from JAOANR010000007.1 coordinate 18,896,611, forward strand.
TTATTGACCTTTTTTATACTTACTATTTTTCAGAATGTTTAGTCTTTCTCCTTCAATAAAAGAAATATTGGTAGTTAGCTCTTTTTATAGTACTCAGTATCTTAAATATTATTAGAAGGTTTTAATGATGCTTAGCAAAGATCATTATAAATAACACTCGCTTTTTAATAGTAATTTTAACTATTTGTCTGAATTAAATTGTTAATAGAAGTGTTTTTGGAATAACTGTCGATGAATACCACAGATAATTAAGTGTGTGAGACTAGCATAGCATATACACGAAACAGGGCATGCAAACGTCATAAAGAAGACAAGAAACATCCAACAAAAAATAAGAAGAATTAACAGCAATACAGTTGCGATCCCTAGAATGTACGTAATGAAAATACTATGAAATAAATTACGACAGCAAAAACACAAACAAGTGATCAACAACAACAACCAGTTTGTCTATATGTGCTTGACTATCTATGCATATATATATATAGATACCTTTCTACCTTGAGAGATTCATGATCGTAATCTTGTAAGTAATAGTATACAGACAGACCTTCACAGTCACAGACAAGGCTGCCCCGACACCTCCCCCAAGTCATGATCCATCCTAGATATCAGGCACCGCGCCCATACGATTTCTGCCTAGGGGGTTATATTGCAGCTCGGACGACTCCCCTGGCAGCTTCACGCTTCGTCTCAGCTGCTCGACCACTCCCTCGGAAGTAGGTGTACACTTGTTGCAGTACCCAAATGCTCAAAACCGTCTCCAAGCAGAATATTCCAAATCCGATGAAGTAGAATACCCCTACCACAGCACTGTCCCCTATGACATCCACTGCTGACAGGATACCACTGTAACCCCAGAAAAAAAGAAAGAACATGATGAAAACATTTAGAATCATTGAACCTGATGCCATAAATTGTATATATCCTGCAGGAATCATGAATACAAATACAGTGGAAAAAAAAGATAAAAGATGCACATACGTGAAGGATTTTCCTTTGAACACAATAGGAGGTGCTACCGCAGCAACGATACAGAAGCCAATATGGAGCTGTGATGGCGGCAGATAACAAAATGGATATTGTCATGTGTTAAATTAGTTGAAGATGACCTAATTTGGTCTCAGAAATATTAGAAACTTACCAAGTAAAATAGGAAAAACCACCCAAACCTGAAAGCAGTTTCCTTCCTGCAAAAATAAAAAAGAGGTCGGCATTTGTATACAAGAAAGGTTTCAAAAAGCAAACATTAAGTGTGGTGCACCTTATATCTTCTAGGGCATTTCAGAACTCATGTTATAATTCACTTCAAAATGTAAATTTCGGCTTTGTGACAAGAATAGAGCACTGACCTGAAAGTACGGTATAGTGGACGATACCACAACACATAGGCACCTGGTATCCCAGCGATGAGGTAGATAATAGCAAGAAACCAAATCTTTGGATCTAAAAGACAGATCGCATGTTAGGAAATAAGAAGATAAATAAATATGCTGATGTACACATCATGATGATAATCGAATACACCAACCTCCCAGTTTAATCCATGCTGCTGTCACAGATATGAGATTCCAAAGAAGGGCAAAAGAAAGACCTGGTCGCCGTAAGTTACATCATCAGTAATGTTCATTGATACTTCATAAGAAATCCCCAAAACAAACAAAAGATGGGAGCCTCTTAATTCCAACTTATTTGCAAATATAACAACAATGAAAAGAACTAGAAAGTTTTTTAATTTGATACTCTTATCCTACATTAATAGAGATGAGAGACCTAATCTCAAGCAGCCTGCCACTTCAATCATATTTCCTACCACTTTCCATCTTTTTAATCAAAATTATACATCAGGTTCTTTTGGACTGAACAAGGAGCAATTAAGCACAAAACTAATGTGCAAGATTAACAAACTTGGCATACCTAACATTGTTGTAAAAGCAAGATACTGCAGCTTTTGAAGGTGAACTGGTATGTCATTGGCAATGTCATGATGAATAATGGGGAAAAATGGTGGCCAATTTTTCTCCTCAAGAACAACGCCAGCTGCAAACATAGAGAGGATCAATGGCGATTCATCTTGTAAACAAAGAGCTCAGAATAAAATATGCAACTTTCTCATAATAAAGATATTGCATTCTTCCACACACACACGCAAAGCACCTCGTGCAACAGCTTCTTCCCTCCTCCTTATGTCCTGCAGATCACAACCACTAGAGTAAATTAGGAAAGGGAAAGATGTTCTGGACACACAAGGTAATTCAGCCATATTTTAGAAAGCATCGAACGTGCAAAACAAAAATATCTGGAAATACTTTCTATGCCGTGTGTAAGTACTCAGAGAAGTGCTCTAAGAGCTAAAAGAATCTCCTGTGTATCAAAAGATTCTTAACTATGTAGATTGGCTTCATTTGAGTGCAACCAGATTTGAATTGTAAACACTCAAGGCAGAAAACTTTGAAGGATACATGGTGTTTTTGCAAAATGGAATCTCACAATACAAGAAGCATTTGCGTAACTTTAGCTGCAATGATTTGATACAGAACTTATCAACAATCAACTACCAAGTTCATTCTAAACAAAAAGGCAACCCTGTGAATTGTGATTCACATTACATGACTATCTTGCCAAGGTTAAAACCCAAAACACTAAAAATCAAATAAGAATAATACACAGTGCCCCTAAAAAGTATCGCTGTTTGCTGACATGGATTGTGGATGGAATACACAGAATATATCAAGGCATATTACCACTAACCAAAAAAATACCTGTTCTCTTCTTTGTAATTCAGCTTCCTTAGCACGCAACTCTCGCTCTTTCGTTTTCAAATTCTACGAAAGAAATTTTATGAGATTAGATTATCACATTAAGCATACCAAGAAACAAGAAAAGCAAAAAGAAATGCAAGCTAAACAATTAAGGTAAATAAACAAATTGGTAATTACCGAAACATCATCAAGAGGAATATCAACTGGGGCTGTTGGGTTGTAGAAATCAGCAGGTTCTGGAGGAAGGGGTGAAAGTCTTGAGTTTGAAGCAGGAGGAGCACTTGCAGCAGTCTACGCATGAAAAAATGCTCACGTAAAGATTGTTGCACAAATCATCTATGCAAATGTCAAACACATGATTTTGACAGTGTGATTTGGAAGTGTGATATGTCAAAAGCCCGTATGCCTTTTCAAGAATCATATAACTGTTCTCAAAAGACACCAAGTTTGCTCATTGCAGGAGAGTTTCTTGGTTCGCAGGGTAGATTGCAGATGAAATTGGAGCCATGAAATGAAGAACTGCTAAATTGTAGAAGTCGAATACTAATTATGCCTCTCAAATTTCAAATACGAGAACTTATTCCTTCAACATATCCAAATAAAGCCAAATAACAGAAAACCTGTTCAAGTTTCTCATTTGCTTGAACAGGCAATTCAGGGGCTTATAATTAACAGTTATCCTGCTGAAAAGAGAATCTTCACACAACCTAAAGCATAATCACGATCTTGTTTTGAACTCAAAGTGTGGAAAGCTGGTTCACAAAAATTGAAGGAATAAAGTATATTTGGAGAATTGGAGTTGTCCAATTGGTTCCCATAACGATACGATTCTACTATTCTGTGTTGTAATTGCCAGAGAATAAAATAAACAGTGGAACATGCAGGAAATGAAATGGTAAAAGTAAACTCACTGATGTAAAAAATGAACCTCCACGAAACTTCGATTGATTGGTTGGCTTTCCTCCCCTTCCATCCTGGATTCAAAAAGCGAAAAAGAAAAGCAAACAAAAAGAAAAAAGAAAAGATGAATAAATAAAATACAGTAGTTGAAGATTCAAAGGCAATAATGCAAAACAAAGAGTAAGACCCATAAATTCCACAAAGCGGATCAATTCATTGATATACAAATACAAGCACTGAAGAAATTAAGATAACCACCTCAGTCTAATATCATGAAGTACATTTAGACTACTAAATTTTGTCCACTTTTCAATCTCTTGCCTGGAAAAGGTTTGATGAAGTTCATCCAAGTAATTTCTTAACATTTGGGCAATAATTACAATCCCGTCCCCTAACACCTCCCTATAAGATTAGGAACAATTAACAAGCCAGTATCATTCACTCCTTATTCTACCATCACAATGCCCTGCCCATGAGAAGTGTAACCCATCTGCTCATGAAAATCCCCTTACTAATTCTATCATGCTGTTGAGCCAAACATGCAAACCGCCATTCGACAACCCAAAAAGAATTTGATTTTGGTAAGCATCATAGTGTAAAGAAAAATGAATCTCTCACTCATGCACATACATAAATCAGTTGTCACTATTTGCAAGCATAAACAGGAGAAAAGAATGAACAAAAGCCTTTGTTGTATATGAATCAAGGGAAGCACAGATAATATATAATCGTCTCTATATTAACACAATTTGCAAACTTGTATGAAACGAATAATCATGGGGACTTACTAAACTACCTAGAGATAACATCAAACCATTAGAAGAATGAAAAAGATATCAAAATCTCTATTAGACGATCACTTCAAATGCTCAAAAAAAAAAAAGGAAACATAACCTCAAAACCTTCAGCCCAAAATCCAAGAATAACCATTTTCATGTATAATTTTACACGGAAAAACAATAAGTTCTCCTCCAAATGAAATACTTAATGCAAGAATACTAAATCAAACTCACAGCAAACGGGTTAACTTCTTCTTCCTCGGCAAATGGATTCCTTTCGTAATTGTTGGCCATGTTCTTGATGATAAACCACTTGACCAAAACTCACTTGCAAAAACAAACAGAACGAACAGAACAAACAATTTGAGACCTAAATAATGAAATTAGGATGATCAGAAAAGTACAAGAAAGACTCCTGAACCTTACAGGGCACGATTTCATTAACGAATGTAGAATTCAAATGTTATGAAAGAAGGTTCTTTGTGAGGGACAAATTGGACTTGTCCCTGGTCAGCCTAAGGTGCTTTGAAAGGGACAACTTTTTCTTTGGATTAAAAAAAAAGGAAAAAGAAAAAGAAAAGAAAAAACAAAACAGGCAAAGTTTTGCAGCCCTTCACACTATACAATAACTACCTATTGACGGCCTGCCAGCCTCCATTACCTTAACTTCTCCGCCCATTCGTCCATCTGTTCCATATCCCGACCCCATTCTCGTATTCTCAACATTCAGCTACGAAATTTCACGATAAAACCAAAAACCAGCAATTTACGACTGGATACTTCCAGGATGTTAATTGTCTTTCACTGAGCATCTGTAATTTAAAAATATTCTCTTTTTTCCAAATTAGAAGGGGAAAAAAAGTATTCATACTTTCAATTCGTTGGCGTCGATTCCGTATGCCGAAAATTTCTCTATTTTGCAGATTTTTTAGAATGGTGAGAATCGTGTAATTGTTCTTCATGTAGGAAATCGTCGTGCATTCCATATGCAGTTGGTTGAAGAAAATAATTGGGGAAGCTGATGAAGGTTTCGTTCGCCACAGCACTGGGCAAGTGGGCATGAAGGAACTGCGACGCCATGACTAGGGGTGTAGATGGGTGTAAATGACACTAATAAGGCTGAATCTTTTCTAAGATCCAACTCTCATCTTTGATGACTTATCTAAGGAATGTTGCATTTCATCTTTCTCTTTTCTAAAAGTCTTATTCGATTGGTAAGGAAATCCGGAGTGTTCTTTGTGTCACTATATTGAAAACAATGTGAAGTGTCACTTATGGCATTTCGTGATTCCAAAGTGAAAATCGATCGATTCGCACTATGAATTCCTGTTAAACTGACACGAATCAAGCTCGACCAAAGCTCGACTCGAAAAGGTTCTGAAATCGGCTCGGAATATGAACCGAGCTCAAGTCGAGCTAAGCAATACTCGACTCGAAAGCTAAAAAAAATTTATTTCGAACTTTTTTGGCTCTTCGAGCCGAGCTCGAATTTCACTAAGCTCGAGCCAAGCTCAATTTCTAAAGCTCGTCGAGCTTCGAGCTCGAGCCGAGCCGAACTTATACTTCATCGTGAGCCGAGCCCACCCAGGCTTGAGCTCGACTCGGCTCGTTTTCACACCTAGCCATGACAATGAGGAAGCAGTGGAAGAACCCTGCATTCTTCAGGGGCGAAAATGTAAAAATACGAAGATTGCGAGGTCCATTCTAGAAGAAATAATAAAATAATGGTATTATGATGATTTATTTTCTTTCTTTTATTTCTTTTATTGCGCCTACTTTATTTAATTGTAGTTGAAAACAAGAAGTCTATAAACCTACTGAATATTTTTCAATTAATAGCAGCCTTTCCCGCGTCATTTGTGACAATTTTCCTTTGACAAAATCCATTGCTAAACATTTTACATTTGTATGTTTCATAAGGCGCTTTCTAAATAAAAAGATAAATAATAAAAATAAAAAAATAAAAGTAAAAAAATAAATGAATAAATAAAACCACAGCATCCACATTCCACACCACAATTTTTATTGTTGTTATTATTTTTTTTAAAGAAAAATATTTTCCCATTTGACAGGAACAATTAATGATGACATTTTGATGAACGGATACATATTCACAAAAGCATTTCACATATTAATGCAATCTTGAAAACTAAGACGTAGTAGTATTAATTATCGTTCAAAAGCCATAATATTTCATTTTATCCCAAAATTGGCGACAAGAACGCAACACTGTCCATTTGAACTTATTTTCAATTTTCATGTTTTGCCAGCAATGCTATAATTTCAGATTTTTCGTATGTCTAAAATTTCAAACATAAAATGTCAAAGAATAGGAATAGTCTAAACTCATGTCATCAGCTGACCTTTACAAAAATCACAGAATCAGATGCTGTAATGGAACAGAGGACAAGGACAACAAAATTACGTGGCAAAACAGATGATTTACCATCGCAGGGATGGATAGATAAATAAACTAGTCCTTGTATATAACTATAGACAACTACTTATAAATAACTAATTGAAGAACCGAAAATAAGAACGGGATCGTGGTGATTTCGAGGGGAACGGATCGACCCAGTCCCTGTCCTCCTCCACAGCTCTTTCCCATCTCTCCTTAAATTTCTCCAGCTCTATTGATGATTGCCTCCGAATCTGTGTTTCATCCAACAATTTTCTATCTTCAATTCCAATGTTTTCAAGACAGACAATCCCCCCCAACAAAAAAAAGAAAGAAAGAATCAGATGTGGTTTTCTTACCTCTAACCTCACATCAACGCCATGCCGCTGCTGCAAAGTGAGAAAAATAAATAAATCATCACTACAAGTTTGTTTCAACTGGTGATTTGAACATTCTTGTGCCTAAATTGAATATAGTATGTATACCTTTGTGGTCTCTTCAGGATTCGAGGCCTACATGGATACCATTTCTCATAAGTTTAGCCAGCAATAGCAAGTAAGAAATGGCCACAAAAGGGAATAATCGACAAAGACAAATTTTACACCCAATCAAAAGGTGAATGCAAGTATGCAACTGATTGGACTAAGTGGAATGAGGATAGAAAATTCTTCACCGAGGAAAATAGTAGGGAAGGAAAAAGATAAATCACCTTTCTCGCAGGTAGCCCCCCGCCCAATGTCTGAATACTCTGATGAACTACGTATTCACTATCTACTACTCCCACTTTTTTTGTGCGGTCCCCCTAAAATATCACCCTTCATAAGCAATAATGCGGACATTTCACATGCTTACAAACTAAATTCAGGAAACAGGATGTAGCATTTGTTACCTGTGCACAGTAGCCAAGTTTCATGTCCATTCCCCACCCATGTACGAGATCATTCTGGAATACATAACAAAACACCTCTGAGATTTATGGCGATGAGACGGTAACATTGCATTGCTATGATTACAAGTCCAGAGCAGTATGTCAAGACAAACATACATACACAAGGTACACTCCTAACTACTAATCTTTTGGTTTTACAGGATGAATCATTCATGGAGCTAAAATATAACCGAAACTTCTAGAGGAAAGTACAGAAATATTACCTGTATTAAATGCCAGGCACAGTGCCAAGCAGATCTTGAAAATACAGGAGCCATTCCTTCCACAAAACTGCAAATCTTCAATAGATTAGCACATCTGTAAAACAATGGTACCACAGCTCTTGCTCGGCATGTGGAACTCAGTGATATTATTGTTTTTATTTTAGTTCTGTTAATATGCAACAAGTAACAAACAGTGAGATGATTGATTTTATGTCACAATCAAAGGACTTCCTAGAAAGACATTCATCACAATATTTTTTCTGAACATATCTTACACATGATATAATATATGCTAAACTTTCATTTACCATTAACTATCTATCGTATTTTGAAAAAATATATATAATGAAAAATTAAAAGAAACATGTATGTTAGGGACACGATAAAGCAGCAGCTTAGATATTAAATATAGTATAAGAAATATTTGCAGAGAAAAGTAAATTTACCCAGTGCAGGGTGGGCCCTCACTATCCTCTGAGCACTTCGTATTACCTCTGGCTTCGTAAACCCTCCTGTATAAATAATTTTTTTTCTTAAAAGTAACAAAAAGCATAATCCATGGAATCTAGAGGAATCGCATTGACACAAAAACAGAACTCACGAATGGAATATATTCGTTCTACTTCTTATTGTGATTCGGTGATGTATCCCGGTTGAATTTGGATCCAAAGCTGGCTGAGATATTTCAAGTCCAGCTGATTTCACAATCTTCAGATACCTGACAGAAGAAGTGAGAAAACTAAACGAAAAATCTACAGTATATTTAGAGCAACACAGTAAAAGGCCACATGTTGAAAGCAACGTTAATTTTTCTTTTATGCAAGTTCATGAAGAATTTGCAGAAAAGCTAATGAAGGAATAAAACCCTCACACCGGTCCACAATTTCAAAAGGCACAAGTGTGCATGTATTCCAATATTTGTGTGTGTGTTCTAGAGCCCTGTCATGCAATACACACCCATGGCACGTTTAAATTATGGGAACTGCATATGAATCTTAAGAAATTCTAAAATATAAACTTTATAAAACAAAAGTAAAGTAATTAATTTGATTTATAAAGATTAAAGCCATGGAAGTTTGTTGACCAAAATTCTAATTTTCTCCAATTCTAAAATTTAAAAAAAATCTAAGAATACTATATTTAAATCAATAATAGTGTATTGATTAACCTCAACTCCATATCCATCTTAATTCCCTTTGCTTTGCTAGTCTAATTATTTAAAAAAGAGAGAATAATATAATAATTTTAATTTATAAAATGGGAATAATATAGTGCTTTAGGGGGAAAAGGAAGACAATACTAGTTGGCTTTAGAGTTTAGATCATTATATTGTACTGAATGGAAAGGTTTATCAGCAACATACACTTATGAGATCTAAATCTTAAGATAACATTCCAAAAATAGCAAGCTACTAGTGATCTCTCTCTCTCTCTCTCTCTCTCTCTCTCTCTCTCTCATGCACAAAAGTTACATTCAGATTGACATAGAAGATAGACACTAGTAAAAGATATGGTGTAGGGATCTAACAAGATTGATACTCTCTGTTAGACTAGATTTTACTGGGCAAAGAAGCTAAAAAAATATTGGACAAGCTACTGTCCTTGTACATTTTCATCCTCATCAAAATGCAAGCACCAAACTTAGGCAAAAAGATATTATTTTAAAAAAAAAAAGAAAGAAAGAAAAGAAAAGAAAAAAAGGAAGACAGGCAGAGATTGAGGAGGTTATATAGTGCCTCGACAGTACCTGCCGGGGTGGAAATGCCTCACCCCCAAATCTTCATCCCACAGGAATATGTAGTCATATATAGAGACGACGGCGGGATGTAAAAAGCGTTTTGCAAACCACCTGAACAAGAAAATTTTACATAAAAGATTAAAAGAGGTCTAAACTGTTAACTAAAATTCTAAAATGTTCTTTGCAGCCCTCCCCAAATTGAAACAATGCTATGATAAGTTCACAAAAACAGATAATATGCTAAAATAGTACTCCCTCCGTCCCATTAATTCTGTCTCACTTACCTTTTTTGTCCATCCCATTTCAATTGTCTCATTCCCTTTTTGGAAATAATTAACTACAAACCCACTCCCGTCATATCACATCAATAAATAAATTTATAAAAATTTCTCACACAACTATCACATCACACATAAATAAATTAATTAAAAACTCAAACTCATTACAATCACATCTCATAAATTCATAATTTACCCCCACTTTAACACTAACCTATCCCTACATTAAATACTAACTATCCCTACATAAAATACCGTGCCCAAAAGTTTCGAGACACTTGTAACGGGACGGAGGGAGTATAATTTAAGATCTGCATAATGCATGCAAATAAATAAATTCCTTACTCTAGCATGATCAGTTTCATGTATACGTGGATACTAGCCCTGCAACTTAAAAGCCTATAGGACGCATCATATTTATATTTTATATGAAAACACTAAATTAGTTGACAGTGTATGAATGTGGAAGTAGAACTATAGATGGAAATGTATCAAATTAATCACAACCAAATTTAGATACTAAAACAGTAAATTAACCACATCTAATTCAAGTAATGATTGTTACAAAAATAAAATAAAGTAAAAAAATTAAATTAAATTAAATCTAGTAGGTAAGAGAGCAGAGTGTGAATATAAAGATTTACCATTTTGTTTGGTTATGTGCAACTATATGTATAGCTTTCTTACTCCATTCCAGGTTCGACCACCCATCCACTTGGCCATCATAGTGAAACAAAATTATAGTGAAATTTTCTGAAAGAAACTGAATATAAAAGAATCAAACATGATTGTGAACATCATTATAATAACAACATATCATTGAATTTTGCTCTTTTTTAGGATTAATAGACTAGTTTACCTTTTGAACAATAGTATTAACATTCCTCTTTTGCATGATTCCAACAGGCATAGCTAGCAAATTCTTTGATTTTTGGACATTAGCCTGGAAAATTAGAATGACATGAATTAGAGACTATCCTAAACTAAAAGAAACTCATAATTTTAAAAATACAATATCCTAGTTACACAGCATAAGAATACGTCACAGTTAGAAACCCATCTAGGTGACGAAAAATAAGATTTCACTGAAGAGCTGGTAAAAATGAAATAAAATGGGAAAGTAATGATGATCAGAAAGTGATGAAATTGACATGGATTATTGCATAAATGGTATGACCAGGCATGAAATGATCACCTTCAATTTAGTTTTAATTATATGGCTGGTATTTACGAAAATATATGGAATAAAAAGTATTAAAATGACTATATTGTCCTAAATCGTAGTTCATTTTTTAAACTAGACTAGATAGTTCCTAATATAAATATAATAGTATAGTTTTAACTGTATTAAAATTTATGGATTTTTTTGTATAATTATTTTAAAAGAACATTTGGCTAATAGAAAGCTTTATCTGTGATAAGGAACGGCCAGACCCTTCGAAAAAATGAGTCGGACTTGCAAAAAGCCCACCCTCAAAAGGGAATTCTATCTTGAATAATGGTTCCCAAGGTAAAAATCATAGCATACACTTAGAGATGAAATTATAAATCAACATTTCATTCCGCCTTCATTCTCACATACCAACCGTAGTCAAAGGAATAAGGACAGACTATGAAGAATAACATATAGAACCTATAGCCTAAAGATTACCTTAGGTCGAAAAGTGGTCGGTGCCCATAAAGGCTTCAACTCCAGGTCAGATCTTCCTTCAATGATGCCACGAGGAAGTCTATCCAAACTTTTGGAGACACCAAATTCCTGGACCAAATCATCAATTCGCCAGAAGAAAAGGATCATATTTAGGACATGAAACCAATAAAAATACCACACCTCAAAGTTCAAAATAAATAATCCTGAGAAGGGTTGAAAGCATTGTGAAGAAAAAGGTGCTCTTTAACAGGATTAAGTACCTTTGTCGTATAAAAAGGGTAGGATCTTGAGTCCATCTGATGAAACAGATATACGCATGAGACATAATTATTGATTTATACAGAACATTTTAGATATCACAAAGATAACAAAAACACCACATCTCTAATATCACTATGAGATTAAATAGATCGTAGCACTATAGCAGCAGGTAGTCAAAACAACTAAAGTTATCGAAGAAACGATCTTGCAGCATACCTCCGTCTGTTCATACTGATACATTGCAGTTCTATATACGATGAACAACATCAGTACACAAACAATGGCCATAAAAGGTAGCTGTCTCATCTTCGTGACCAGTCCCCCCTGCAATTTAGTTTTTAAATGAAGCATTTACCCTCAGAATTGACACCGCTCCTGCCTAAAATCTCAGTAACTAAAACATGATCCGTACCCTGTCAGATAGAAAATGCTGTTTCTTCGTCAGCCACCTCCATGACCGGGGCGCCTTCATAGGTGATTACTTCTAACATAGAAGCTGCTTATTCAGTATTCAATACATTCCCTCCTTGGGTATTTATCACGTCAATTCACTACATTAAATATTGATCAGTTATCATCTATTGATTCAACCGCAAATTAAATGTTCTTAAAACAAAATAAGACTACAAACTCTGGAAAACTGCATTGAAAGATGGAGTAGAAAAACCCACCTCTTAAACTGTTAAAACAAGAAAGCATAAAGGTGATCTTAGTTAACAATTCCACAAGCAAACAGAAAACCAAATAAGGCTAAAACAATAGTTATAGATTAGACAAAAAAACACCGATAGTCGAAACAAAACAGGGAAGCAGGAACAGAACAAAAAAAAAAAACAACGAAAAAACAGGGAGAATAAAATAAGTTACCCAACAAAAACAATACCCGTTCCGTAAAGAAATCCCAAAAGAGCTGGATCGAGGGTACAATAGTCCTTTCCTAATTAACCCTTCCTTCACTCACGGCCAAAGCTGCGAAAACGGAAAACAAAACATGATGAACAGAAAAACAAAAAGCGTGAGCATGAAAGCAGAGATTCGACCAAATCCATGAGACGCGTGCTCACCGCAAGATTAAATCCCCCAGGCGCAACCAAAGAAAACACCGAAACCCCGTGAGTAAATTCCCTAATCCCTATATCTGAATACTATATTGTACACGAACAAGAAAATCAAGGATTTATCATCGAATCGAGATGGAGTAGAAGAAACAAGGATTCGTATCTACAGTGGACAACAAAGGGAAGAAGAACGAAAAGAGAAACTGCCACGTATGTGCTGCAACCGCGGAGGAGCCCAGACAAGACAACTGTGGGAAACCCAAAAACACTTGTTTTCGTTATGTTCGTTTAATAACAAAGTACTACTACTTGTAGTATCTTAATACGCTATACTTCATAATTTAACATTTTCCCCTCTCGGTTTTTGATTATCTTAAATTAAAATACTAGCACCATATTCCCACTTCCCTGTTAGTCAGTCCGGTACTGCATTCCTAATGTGATCAATCAAGTATTTTTCCTGTCAAGTAGTATATAAAAACTTGTGAAGGTAAAATAAGGAGATTAATTTTTTCTCATTTTTTTCCCTCTTTACTCATCAATAAAATAATTTATATAAAAAATAAAAAAATAAAAGAAGAAGAAGAAGAAGAAGAAGAAATAAACGCAACCAACAAAATCACAGTATAATGAAACGGAGAAGGCCCGTAGAAAAGTTTTCATTTTCTATATCATACAGGGTCTGATGATCCATTAGAGTTGAGAATTATTTCCATTTTCTCACCACCAGTTAGTACTCACCACCAGTTAGTATCCTTTTAATCCTAGAATTTGCATCTGAATTTTCTTTTCCGACATGAAGAAACTGCACTAACTTCAGAACTTGCATCATTGTTAAAACTTGCGAGATGGATCAATCAAGCCATAATTTTATCCCCATACAATAGGTAATAAAGAAGTTACACATTGTACAAATAGCAAACATCAACCAAAATACCAAATCAAACAAACATATAATATATGAAGTTTGGACGACATTGGTATACCATGGCGCTGCCCACTATTCTATTGCAATTTTCCAAAAACCGCTCGAGAAACTTCATTTATGATGATGATGATGATGCCGCTTCTTGTTTCTTTCTTTCTCTCTCTTTTTCTTCTCTTTCAATTTGTGTTTCCTCGAGTGCCGCCTTCCTGAGCTTGTCTTCTTAACGCTTTTCCTCTCATCTTCTCTTGATTCATCATTGTCGTCAGTGTCACCATCACCACCATCATCGGATGATTCCCTTTGTTTCAATGAATATGGTTTCACTGGGCCAAGCACTAGTCGGGGTCTCTTCGACTCACGATCAGGGTTCCCTGATGCATTTAGTTCGGAATCTGAATTAAGAGAAGGGTAAGGACCTGTTTCATCCATTCTTGATCCAACAGCACCCCTCCCTCGCTTTGTTCTGGATTACAAACAGCAGTTTACTTTGTCACATACAAGAAAAATAAATTAATATTAAAAGGAAGTCTTAAAAAAAAAAAAGATTAAAGGGAGCTGTCACCTTGAATGTAGAAACTCATCAACCTCATCATCCCTCAGGCCTTCATCCTCGATTGCATAACGGTCCTCGGCATTTCTTTTGTTGGTTATCGTAGAAGTACTTGCAATTGCTTCCATGCCATTGTTGTCCCTGTGCCTACTATGAGATTCAGAAATATCCTTGCAACTTTTACCTCTACTTCCATTTCTCACTTTCACCCTATTATCCAACTCTATTTGCTTTTCCCTTAGTCGCCACATCTCACTGACTTCAACAGCACGATTAGCTGAATTGGAAGTAAACAATTAGCACAATGGTCAGCCAAGGCATTTGAAAAATAACAGAAAAAAAGATCCTGACAGGAAAATCAGAAGGCAATTATTACACTTTCAACATACATGCAGCCTTTAGCAGCACTGATGCAATAAACACGAGAGGAAGAAACACATTGCGTTGTGCTTAGAATTGCACGGAGAAATTTAAAATTTGAATTATGCCATGCCATGGCTAAACCACGAATTCTTCACAGCATTATCTTGTATGTTTACAAAATAATGCTTTAAGCAATTGTATTTGTAGCCCTTCAGGTTAAATTATATTGGTGGGTAGGAATTTGTAGGGGAAAACCCCATGATGAGCATTGACCACAAACACAAAACAAAGAAACTGCAGCATAATGTGGAATCTTTTATATTTCTCGAGGTTGAAATAAAACCATTCAATAAAGATAATTCATATAGAACAATCTCATTAAATGCAATATATATACATACTTACATGTATGTATATATATATATATATATATATATATATATATATTGGGTTTAGTTAGTATGCAGAAACCCAAAATTATGTAGGTCCAGAAATTGCTATAAGACAGTTCATTATGTGCTAATCGGATTATTCTTGAAGTGATTTCCAATTAAGAGACACTATTAATTTGGTTAATGTGATATTTTGTTTCCATAACATTATAATTTGTTTCCATGATGGTTAACTGATGGTTTTGGTAATATTTATTCCTCCTAATTTGATAAATTAATATTAGTGAATTCATAAATGTTTTTAGCATTCACTTAGAACTAAATACACATTAAATCAGCACATATCACTAATTATACAATATACTAGCACATAGCACTATAGGTGTGATTCATTAGCACATGCATTCATATATTATTCCCATAGTACATATTATTAATGAGTTTTTCATCATTGATTTCACAATCTAAAAGTACATAGCACTAATTACATACTAAATTAGCATACATCATTATTTACATACTGGAACATTCCATCGACGAATGATTTCCTTCCTTATCAATTGTACCCAAAGAAACAACTTTCCTAAATAACATATAGATAATGCACAAATTAGTGAGAATAATAAAAATAGAAAGAATATCCACCTAATAAATGTACTCCACTTACCAAAAAGAAAAAATAATGTATTCCACTAACTTTAGCACAAATCAAGTTTTTGCTTAGCATTTCTGCACAAACTGAATCAGCAACATAACCAATCCCATATATATTCATATATCCATTTAACTTTTCAATCAATGATAAATCTTAACCTAACTATGGTCTTCATTTATAATAGTGATCGCCAATGTGATTTGGATTATAAGCATCATTTTCGTCACACAACAAACATAACATTATAGCAATAAAAGACAAACCTTGTTGTACACCACGAACAGTTGCTGTCAGGAAGCGAGAATTTGGCCTACTCCTTACCGTGGGCCGGCGAAGATAAGCAAGAGCACCTTCACTCTGAGCTTGACGACGCAATTCTGCTGCTTCCTTCATAAGAATGGCAGCTATTCTGTTTTCAGTCTCTAAATCCATATTCTGACCTCACCTCTAAAGGTACAAAAAACAATTTAAGCGCAAAACCACCTGCATACAAGAACACAAATCAGACAATGTTTGATAGTTAGGCATGGGACTAAAGATACCCCATGCATTGTCATCACGGCTTAGTGAATTACATGAGGAACAGAATATCCACACAAACGAGCTGTGCTGAAATGTATTTTGATACGTAGAATACTAATCATGAATATGGATTTCAAAATGTATTGAATGTCAATATGAACCATATAAAGTAGAGAATAATCGCCTGGTAAAATGGGTGCATGAAACGTATTTAGCCCTTCACTATTTACCATATTCAGGCATGTGCAAGCATTTTCAATGAAAGGGAAAAGAATAACTTCTAAATGGAGGAAGGAAGGCTGAATTAGGATGGCACCAGAATCGAATTCAGAAAGAATATTGTATTGCATAAGCATAGATGAAAAGGGGGAAACAATAAAATGGAACCAGCTGAATTGTGCGCTACAAAATACTGTATTGCGAAAGGAATAGGGCACCAGTGCGTTACCAGCTAAAAACGGAGGCAGCCGAATGGGGAACCCTAAGCGCAGGGTCGACGGTCCTTGGACGGTTGCTTGATGTGAGTTTGTTGGGCCGTGATTGCGTTGGTGAATAAAGGAGTATCGAAACAGGCAGAAAAACGTTGGTGAGGGAAAATTTCCTGGGTCTGATTTTGATTTGGGAAAAAACCCGGTCTAGGGTTCTTGTTCCTGCGCGCGCCCCCCCGGGGGTTGGGACTTGGGTGGGGGGTTATTGGGGACTACGCGGTGATCTTCTAAGACAGACACGAACCACCCGGAGCCGGCAACCGGAGGGCCCAAGCTGTGATTCTCTAAGAGGCAAATCCCAGAAACAGCGCTATTCACCGCAAATGCACTTGCGATTGCCAAAGCAAACAGATCCAGCCGCAGAACAAAAGAAATTGATGGATACACAACCCAACAAGCCCAATGAAAAAGCTCGATCTTCGGGGACCATCAATCTTGAAGAAAATCGCCACAAAGATCTGACAGGAACGACGGAATGAATCCCTAGACAGCGATTTCAATACGGTTTCTTCATCCAAGGGCAAAATCAAAAATTGGAATTTGGAGGAGAACACGATTTCAATTCAGAAACGGACAAGATTAAAATCATTATCAGCAGTTAATAGTAATTGTTTCGTGTTTTGGGTGAACCAAATTAATTTTTTATTGGGCCCAATAACAATCTCTATGCCATCATAAACCCGGCAATAAGCAGGTAACGGAATGTCTGCCCATGCCCATGTACCCAATTTTAGAGCTAATTTCCAAATTCAGGCCCAATATTTTTAAAACATTACCTAACCAAGCTTATAACTATATATTTAATTTAATTGAGTGTTAATGAGTTTGGACATGAGTCAAGATAATATTTGAACTGTATATTTAATTTAATTGAGCGTTAATGAGTTTGGACATGAGTCAAGGTAATAGTTGCTCATTGCCAGTGCTAAACCCCTGGAGGTTTCTATTGAGTCTCCAATAAACATAAGAAAGTTGTGTTTTCGAAAGGAGGGGGAAAAAAACAAAAAAAAAAAAAGAAAAAACACACACACACTAAAAAAAAAGCCAATATAGTCCTTTATTTTTACAAAAAAACCAAATCAGTCTTTTTTTTTATTTTTTGGCCCAATTGGTCCTCTACATGTACTAATTACGTCCCAATCGGTCCTCCATCCACTAATTATGTCATAATTACATATTTTTTGCCAAATCAGTCATTTTTTTCTTCAAAAATCTAAATTGGGTCTGTTATTAATTTTTGCCCCTTTCATGCAGTCCAATGCACATTTCAAACCACTAATAACTCAAATTCGATATAAGTAAAAATTCTAAAATTTCGATATTTATAAACTACACGACGGGACGAATCTAACAAGATCCTACTTGGCTCATTTTAACTTGTATATCTATTTTTTAACTTTAAGTCAAAACAAATGTATGAATAGTAGCAAATTAGATAATGTAATTATTAAAAAAAAATGGAGGGAGTATATCGCATAAAATTTCGATATACTCCCTCCATTTTTTTAATAACTACATTGTCTAATTTGCTACTATTCACAGACTTGTTTTGACTTCAATTTTAAACATAAATATAAAAATTAAAATGAGCTAAGTAGGATCTTATAGATTCGTCTCGTCGTGTAGTTTATAAATATCGAAATTTTATAATTTTTACTTATACTGAATTTGAGTTATTAGTGGTTTTGAAATGTGCATTGGACTGCATGAAAGGGGGCAAAAATTAATAACGGACCAATTTAGATTTTTAAAGAAAAAAAAGGACTGAATTGACCAAAAATATGTAATTAGGGCATAATTAGTGGATGAAAGACCAATTGGGACGTAATTAGTATATGTAACGGACTAATTGGGCCAAAAAATAAAAAAAAAAATGACTGATTTGATTTTTTTGTAAAAATAAAGGACTATATATGCATTTTTTCCCACACTATTATTATTATAGCAAAATAATAACATGACATTTTATTGTCTAGTGACAATAAAATATAATAATAACAATATAATACTCCTATTAATCTTTATTGTTAAATGACAACATAATCTTCATTGATATTTAATGAAAAACATAATTTAATGAAAGGGAGGAAGGCCAATAGAAAAATTGTCATTTTCTATATGATACAGGTCCAATGCCCGATTACAAAGTATACAAGTATTTCCATTTTCCCACAAGCATCTTGATTTACTATAATTTTCCTTTTGATGCTAGAATTTGCATCTGGATTTTCTTTTTTCCGACATGAAAAAAACTGCACTAACTTACATCATTGTTAACCCCCAATAGATGTATCAAGCGCCACGCAACATTCCCCCAATAGTCCTTGTCGATTTATATTTAAAAAAAAAAAAAAAAAAAAAAAAAAAAAAAAAAAAAAAACACATGTATATACAGCTACGCTTGTTGGAGTACCAGGTTTAACTGCTGCGCACATCTGGATACAGAACCTCCCTTCCTGCGACCACAGCCAGAAATATATAAGTCGAAGAATGAAAAGCGATGGAAGCAAAAAGCCAGCCAAGAGCCAAGATGGTACTTTTTAAGTACTGGAAGAGCTCTGTGTATGTCCTGGAGATGTGCAGAGCATCGTTTGCTGCATTCAAGTCTACAAGCAAAGTTAAATGGACAATTATCAGAAAAGAACCACTGAGATTGTCATGAAGGTATTATTCGTGCAAATGTTAAAAAAAACACCACCTCTCCTCGTAATGAAGATCAACCCCAACTGCCGGAGGGGCTGAAACTGTAGCACGCACAGTTGCGCCAAAGACTGCCACCAGTTTCAGAAGCATTTCCAAAGAAACAGTAATGTGCCTGCGCATGAAATGTAACACAGGATGATTGATTCTATCTATATACGATTAGGACGAGAGCTTCCCAGTGGGAAAAAAAAAAAAAAAAAACAAACAAACAAACAAAACAAAGGAAAACGCCATAATTAAGGAAGAGCCAAGGATTGTACCTCTCTACTTTGCTTTCCAACAATTCTAAAAGCATCGGAAGCAAACAAGAGAATAGATCCATTGTAATAATCTCCAACCTATCGATCAGAATATCGACCAAATCTGCTTGAACCTGCACGAGTGCAATAATCTTCAGAGTCGAATTCAGATGGAACAGTAAATCATATGAAAAACCTGCAAAGTAGAAAGATGTACTCACCGAATGATCTGAGAATTTACTCACTGCATCTATGGTACCTTTAACATTGTTCCTATCCAAATAATGCCGCACCACCTGCGCCATGGAATGTATTATTATCAAGTGACATGGTTATTGAAGAAATACTTTGCTATATACACTTGAAGATAAAAACTTGTAATATAGCTTAGGCTACCTGTAACTTTGTTAGTCGGGACGTCAATGTACTCAATAGCACATCATGATTCTGCATTAGGTTTTCAATAGCAGTATTATCATCCAAAGTGGATTCCTCCCCGCTACAAAAATTTCGGTCATTATTCTGTAGAACCACCAAAGTAGCTCTGATTAGGAATAATTACAACTTACAAGACACTCGCTGCCCAAGAGTAGGGAAGCATACAAGATCAGATAACAACCTGAGATGAGGGACTTTCCATTGGCTCAATACTCGCACAAGACTTCCTATTGGGCTTTTTAATTTCATCCAGGTAAAGCATTTCTTTTCGATCAAGCGTGTTGACCAAGCTGCGTGTCCTTCCATGCGCAACAGTCACTGCCAGTACCCAAGAACAAGAATCAACAGCAATCTTACTTTTGTTAATCTATAATATAATAATGGTTTTGAGTAGAAACCTCCATTGACAACTTTAACAGCATTCCTCCTCTTACCGCAATCTAGATTCTGATTACCTGTTAGAACGAACAATCACAAATTAATTGTAGATACAACAAAATTAATGCTCAGGCATTTAAAGTATTGCTATTTGACAAAAGAAAGCATATCATCTCTTATGTTATGAAGAAACAAAGTGAAGAACTTTAATAAAAGAGAGAAGTATCCAATTCTCATACTTATTGTTGTCTCTGTGGACGATATTCGATCAAGCTTTTCCGGAACAGTCTTCATATTTGATTGTTTTCCCTCAGAATATTCATCAGAGAGAAGCCTGTTACGGATGCTTGAATCCATTTTCCTGCCTGATGGACTTTTTAAATTGTCGCGGGAAAAAGAATGAAGGGATACAGACAGTCTTTCCATGTCAAACCGATTGCTTGATAGTTTCCGAGCATGAGATGGCTTGCTGATGCCATTGCCAGCCTTGGAAGAGCCCAGGGATTCCCTTCTAGACCCAACAGGATATTTTCCATCTGAGCTATCATGACCTAACACTACAGGTGGGATAGATTTTGCGGGTAAACTGGCTGCAGGACCACGCTTTTGAATTCCTACAGTGTTAAGATCTGATGGATCTACAGCCTTTGGAGTATCTACAGGATGATCAATGGTCTTTGAAGAAACCGCACTTACACCTGTGGCCCCACATATAGTTGGAATTAGGTACAATGATGACACTCGCTTTCACACACCTTTAAAAAAAAAAATTCCCAACTTACGATCAACATATATAGTTTTTATTTCCTTTGAATCACAATCTGGTGTTATTGACCGTGGATTTGGCTTCATTTTTTGATTGCTTTCTTCTTTCTCAATAACACTTCCCTGGGTATCATCACACTCCGGCTTTGGTTTGCTATGTTTCAGTGGAACTGATCTTGTCCCATATGGTTCTATAACCTAACAAAGAATTGGGGCTTCAGTACGTTTGCCAAGGTGATAGTTCTCGAAGAAATAAACAAGAAACAGAATACTGGATATTGGAAACAATGAAAGCCAGAAAGACAGGGAGGATACCGAAATATCTGCTACCCACACAGCAACTGAATTCTCATAATATGCGCCACCCAAAAGTTTCCCATCGTGAATGCAAAGATCACCTAGACTTGACCATCCCATATCAACGGAATCATGGCAAAATACAGGCTCCCATGAAAAAACCTGACATTAAAAATATCCACTGCACAAATACTTTCGACAAAAATATCAAGCAAACATTGAGAAAGAAAAATACCTTTAAACTATCATCAAATCCACAAAAAAGGGATCTTCCATCAGGATGGAAGGTAACTGATCTTACTCCATTAGCCTGAGGGTGACAACCAAAGCTTGGAATGAAACATGTATTTGAGTGCAAATTGAAGTAAACATTTATCAGAAAAATAAGCATGCGAACCAATTTTGTTATTCCAATCTTTTTCATAATTCCCCATTCTAATTATAGAGGATGCCATTCAAACTTTAGAGACAACTTTCCACATTCTTTACGTGGGACCGAAGAGTAATGATTTAAGTGGATATGTATAACTACCTCACGCCTAGTAGATCCAATCATCTCAAAAGTCTCCAAATCCCAGAATTTCACAGTTTTGTCAGCCGAACCTGAATGCCATTGTATATAGCCAGTTAGCAATCAACCAAAGTTTTAGTATACCCAGCATATGTACTGCTACCTACCTGTTGCTAAAAGAAACTCAGTTGGATGGAATTCTAAGGACCGAATATGTCCTTCATGGAATTTGAAATCATGCAAAAGCTTTCCAGCAGTCAGGTCCCACACCTTCACAACATTATCTAATCCACCAGAGACGACCCAGCGGCCATCAGGAGTGAATCTTACTTTACTTATCCCTCGAGTATGACCTTTATACGTGTGGATGCATCCTTTCTTTCTGATGTCCCATATTTTTAGATTGGTGTCCATGGAACCAGATGCAAAAAACTCGCCAAATGGGTGGAATTCGACGGCAGTGCAATAGGATCTGTGTCCAGTAAGAGTGCGGACCACTATATTTCAAGAGCATTAACCACATCAAAATGAATCTTGTCTTTCATCAAATTATAAAGATGTAATTGACCTTCTAGAGAGAACCACTTATAGAAATGGAACACTAGTACATTTTAGTATTTTACAACTGAATCAGGCAAATGTTTATTTAGAAGCTGAACCACGAGTTAAAAGCAAAATTTCAAATTTCCACTAATGATTATAAGCAACAAAAGATGACACAACAAAAATAGCTTTTACTTACCTTTTGTTTCTTCTAGATCCCACAACTTGATGGCCCCAGAAGAAGATCCAGCCACTACCAAAACCTCTGCTGAATCAAAAGATGCAGATTCAACTGGACTTGTGTGACCACACAGGCTCTGCAATTATTGATAATAAAAAAAATGGTTTTCCTTGAGATGTATGTGCATTATAAAGTAAGAATATTACCTCCAAGAAGGAATATAGTTTTACTTCAGCAAGATATCATAATTCATAGTAGCTACTTAGCACCAAGAGTTACAGAATAAAGGGACAAAATACACAATGTGGCAATATAGATATCCAGACAGCCAAAGACTTCAACATCAGCGGAAGGACCAGATATGACATATGAGGTTAATCAACAGCTAATCCTTGGAATTGAATTACATCATTTTCATGAAGTGTATTAACCAGACATGTAGCAAATAGAATAGACACTGCTACAATTATTCCTATGAATTCAAAAGCTCCCACATGTCTAAGAAGCACAATCACTTATAGACAGGGAGAGAGGAGAAGAGATGTGAGAAAATTAACAAATTAGATTTTAAAGTAGTTCGCGGACACTGGACAACATGAGAATCCATGAAACACCCATACTTTCCAATTGGTAAAAAGTTGGGCAAATTTTTATACAATGTTATTAGGAAGAGCCAAAGCTCCGTTGGTGATGTTGGCATAATAGAGTTCAGAGCTTTGCCTGTTCATTGCATAGCAGAACATATAATATGGTATTATGAAGAGACCATATCTCGTGACTAGTGAAATGGATGCACACAATTTCCAATGTTTGTGAAGGAATACAGCAAGACGCACATGCTCTAACCTGAAGCAGTGTATGCAAATAAAGGCAAATGATAATATTGTTTCTTAACTAACCATAACAGCCGCAGGCTTTCCAATGGACCAGAGATTAACTTTCTGATCATCACCGCCTGTTATGAACAATCGATAATTCTTCTTTCCGAAGCTCAAACAGTTCACATTCCCAGTATGTGCCACAAATTCCTCTAAAACATGTTAGTCAAGAATAGACAGCTCGCAAGGACAACAATGTAATAGCAAGTTATTTATACACATCTACAAGATTAAACAAAATTAAACACTATAATCCACTTCGTATGTAATAAGCATTCCAAAACCTACATTAAGCCAGCAAAATTAGAGAGCTACAAACATTACCAAATTTGCATTAATAAATTCAATCGAGTAAGCAAATACACAACTCCAAATCAAATAGCCAAAACTGCCAAAATTTTCAATCAGAACGCTAAATCATGAGACAAAACTTCATAAGAATCCGATCAATTCAGCAAGATTTTAACTTTCGCAATATGCAATCCACTCAAGAACGACCAAGAAACGGGTTAATTTTTCAATCCTACACGCCAATCAAATTTCCTCAACCCTTCTCTCACTTCATCCCTATCCAACAAGAAAATCTTAAAAACCAAACATTTCAAGAACGACCATTCGACCCCGCCGACAGCCGGCCAAGAACACAATAATACACAAAAATTTAAAAATAAACGCCAATTTTAAAAAGAGGATACGTAGTTTATATCCCCGCTTCGCCATTCTCAGTACTTAAGCACCGCCCGTAATCAAATAAACCCAAAATGACACGAAGCCGTCGCCTGTCAACGCCCCCGACAAGAACCGGATATATCCCAAAAGCTTAGAGAGGAGAAGCCCAGAACCCAGAGTATAACTGTGGTGAGTGCCGACAAAGAAAACCCCTTTGCTCTTGACATGTATGTTTGGGAGAAAATCCAGCAAAGAATAGATCTTCTCCTCAAACGGTCACAAGAATCAAAAGGAGAGTTTCCAAAGCGGGGAGATTTCAATAGTGTGGGAGTGGGGAAGACCTCACCAAATGAAAACGACTCTACAGAACGCTACATGACCTTTTCAATTAATTATATTGACTCTTTTTCTAATTTTTTTTTTTTTTTTTGGTAAGCTACTCTTTTTCTAATGAATTACTACTCTACCTAATATAGAGCATATATCGATTCTATAACTTTAAAAGATGTAAAAACACTAAATGCTAATGATTTGATTCATTTTTTGGACTATTTCTTGCTATTTCTATTTTTAAATGGGGAGAGGAAATAAATAGTCATTAGATAAAAAGCAAACAAAAATTGAATTTGTTAATATAAAATTTTATAATAATAATTGGGTTATCATAAAATTTTATTTATATAGTATATATAAATGATAAAAAAAATAATTGAAAAATTGTATATTAAAAATTCAAAATTATTTGATTTAGCTGGGTTGTAGATTGTACAAAAGTTTTATATAAACAATAATTACTTACTTCTATTTTATAAATGTACACAATATAGAATTTTTTCTTTTGTGTAGCAAAAGAAATATAGAATTTTTTTAATGCTGCTAATCTATCAAAATTATTGAAGTGAAACAAAAAAATAAAAATTTATCACAAAACATCTTTAAATAAGTCAGACGGTTAAAAAGTTATTTTAAAAATAAAAAAATAAAAAAATGTTTGAAGGTGTGTTTAAGAACCTGTTATATATATACGGGCAAACAATAGATTTCGTATGATGCATAAAATGATACTCCCTCCGTTTTTTTTTTAATTCACCCATCCTGCACTGCACGCAATCCAATGCACATTTTCAATCATCAATATCTCATATTACATATAAATAAAATTTATAAAAGTTTGATATTATAAAACTACATGATTAGACGAATCCAACAAGATCTTACTTGACTATGTTTTATCTTATATAACTATATGAAAAAGTTGAATTAAAGTTACTCAATAAATAATATCTACTATGCTAATGGTGAACTTAAAAAAAAACGGAGGGAGTAGTAGTATTATAATTAAGCAACAAATGTAATATCGACACTTCACTGCTGCATGTTATTAATTCCTGTTTCAATTTTAAAACCAAATCACACGCTACATTTAAAACATTTTTCTTTTAAACGGAATAGTAAAATTCAAAACATGATGGCATACAAGTTACAACTATATAAAATAAAACAAAATAAACCTATTTTTTCACATCCGTTCATAATTACTAAAATTATACTTCCCGTCTCGGTTTGATTGTTACGTTTTATTTTTTGACATTATTCACTATTTAAGTTTGATTCGAATTTATATCATAGTTATGTAAGAGAAAACATAGTCAAGTGGATCTTGTAAGATTTGTCTAATATGTTAATTAGTTTTAGAATATCAAATTTTTATAATTTTTTATTGTACAATATTTAAGTTATTAACCGTTAAAAATATACATAAGCATACGGGTCAGGTGGGTCCGTAACAATTATAATAAGGCGGAGGTAGTATGTACATGCATACATTATATGGAGTATAACATTTCTCCCATCACACAGAAAATTTATCACATCATACATACATCGTATGTTCCATCACAATGAATCATAACCGGTTTGTTTCTTTATACTTCCTCCGTATTTTTATAATTCTAACGTTTGCATAGTAAATACTATTCATTGAGTAATTTTAATTCGATTTTTTCACACACTTATATATGATAAAACATAGTAAAGTGATATCTTGTTAGATTCGTCTAATCACGTAGTTTTATAATATTAAAGTTTTATAATTTTTTATTTTATAAAATTTGAGAAATTACTCTTTAAAAATGTGTATTGGATTACATGAAAACAATGAATGTTAAAGTTTTTTTTGAATACGGTGAGTATATTTTTTTTGGAAGAGTTTGTTTTCATACTTTGTTTCTTTATATATATTTTTTTTTAGAAGCCGAAGCCAGGTAACAATTACAAGAAAAAAGATAAAAAGAAGAATAAAGGAAAACTAGAGCGCCGAGCCTAGTGGCGAGGGAACCACGCGCCAGACGAATATGCCGCTAAATCCCTCAAAACCACATCCGGGGGGAAGGCCCACGTGGTATAGAACTCTTCCCTCCCCGCACCGTGCTTAGCCAAACAGTCTGCTACCTTGTTCCCCTTCCGATATATGTGGTGGATGTTGCACACCTCGAATGAGGATTTTAAATCGTGAGCACGCTGGAGTAGAACCGCAAGAGGGTGGAAATTACCCCATGCTTCAAGAGTTTTTATAGTCACCGAGGAATCAGTGTACACACAAATCCGCCGCACCCCCAGCTTCTTAGCATACTCCAGGCTAGTAACCAGTCCAAAGAGCTCGGCGTGGTTGATGGTCGTACAGCACAGAAAGCCACAACCACCCCCTCTCAAATGTCCAGTTGCATCTCGAATGACAAAACCATAGCCTGCTCGACCTGAGCTAACGGCAACACTCCCATCCACATGAAGTAGAGTTCCCAGCCCCCTCTCGCCATTCCAATTCACCCAACGTACAGGGGCTATCAGATTGCTGGCTGCACCACCAGCGTTGTCCAGGGCTCCATACCCTTAACCACTTGCACCCATGTCTTCTGGGGGGAGTGCAGCAAGTCCCAAAATCGTTTACCCAACAGAGCAACATTCATAGGTCGAGCACGACGTAACCCCAGGCCACCTTTAGCCCTCGGCCTAGCCACAGTGGCCCAGATAACCAGGTGAATACCTTTACCACTCCCATCCTTCCATAAAAACCGACTTATCCGCCTATCAATGGCTGTGCAAACAGTCTCCGGGAGCCAGAAAAGTTGCATTATATATGTTGGGATGGATGCCACGACTGATCGACACAATGTGAGGCGCCCTGCCTTATTTAGAAGAGTACGTGCCCACCCCGCCAAATTTGCATCCATTTGTTCAAATATGAATGAAAAGTCCTGACACCGGCGACGTCCAGTAAGCATAGGGAAACCCAAATATTTCCCAAAGTTGTCAACCTTTGGGATTTGCAAAGTCTCTTGAATCCATTGTTGGTCCAAAGGTCCCACGGAGGAGGAGATTATCATGGAGGACTTTTGTGGATTTAGTTGGAGCCCAGAAATTGCTGCAAAAATCTGCAATGATTCAGCCACTGCCAGGACACTGTCACGCTCGGCTAGGGAGCATAAAATGAGGTCGTCTGCGAATATCAAGTGGGAGATGCCAATTCCCGACCGAGACAAAGAAATCGGCTTCCATCTCTGCTGAGTCACCCGCTGCCGAACAAGAAGGGAGTATTTCTCCATGACAATAAGGAATAAATAAGGAGATAAAGGATCTCCTTGGCGTATTCCCTTCCCCGGTCTAAAACTCTCAAGCGCTTGCCCGTTCCATAAAACTGAGTATGAAGGAGAGGACACACAGGTCATAATGAGGCGCCGGACAGCATTTGGAATTCTAAAATCTTGCATGCACTATGTATGTGAAAATAAATTTGGGGTTGTCCAACATATTATTGAGTTGTCCAACATGAAAATAAATCTTGCATGCTCTAAGAAATCCCAATTTATTATTGAGTTGTCCAACATATTCAATTTATTATTATTGTAATTTGTAAAAAAAAAAAATGGAGAGGAAATGAAAATAAATTTGGGGTTGCTCAAGAATTAGTTGCGAAGTATTAATCAGAAAACTGTTTAATTTTTAAAGGTATAGCACTATGTATGTGGGTGGTACGGTTTGAAATAATTAAAAATTTAGTAATCAATCAATTTTATGATGAACTGGATTGTGATGCACACTATAATCATTATGCCCCATGTTTGATTGCAACTATTATTAACCATCTTTTTATTTCAAATTAAGCATATTTTTTTTTTAAAAAAAATCAAATAATTTCATAGTGGGATAAATAAATGAAATAAAAGGAGGGCAGTAACATGCAAGACGGATAAGGAGTTATATACGTGAGATGTCCTTTATTGGATTTAGTAGTCTAATCCATTATGCAAAATGAATGGCCCTTAATATAATAATAATGTGGAGATTTAATAAAATGACCGGACCGATCATTCAAAAAAATAAATAAATGGACTGCCATGAATTATTCTACCAGCTCATGTTTGGTACCATTCATGGAGGAGTGCTACTGCTATGTGAGGTGGGTTGTCTATTTGGATTTTACATCAATATCAATATATGCTTACCACAAATCTTATTAGTAGTTACAACTGTGGATTAATTTCTTTTTCAATAACCTATAGTGGTAAGGTGATGACACAATTCCTTTCTCCCATTTTCGTTAGTTTAAGAAATCAAATTCACAAACTAGATCGACAAAATTATAATTACACTCTTTTACTTAAATTCATTGGATGTTTGTTTTTCAAATTTGCGCACAAATAATTATGCTTAATAAAAATAAAAACAGGAAATGAACGAAATGTATGAATCTCAAACAAAAAATATAATCCGGGTAATACATCTATTAAATATTCAATAAATATATTTGGAAAAATAGTGGCCGGTATAAAATCTCCTCCTTTTCCCCGGGGAAAACATTATCTATCTTTTACACTTTTCGCAATTACTTACTACTAGTTATCACAGTAAATTATTCTATTAATTAAAACGTGTTTCTTTTTTTTTGGGGGGCAAGAAAAATACAAAAAAAAAAAAAAGTGTACTCCTCATTTAATAAAAACATTACTACTAGTATTTTTTAAAATTGGTTATACCTGAGAAATAACTTTAAATGGACTGTTGGCCCAATATAAATATCATGAATTGTTGGCCCAATAAGATACAATCAGCAACGCACGGCCCAATTGTAAACTGAAAGGCATGAAATGCATCCGCTAATTAAATCACGACACGCGTACAACAGATGACCCCACCCACCGACACTCGTAAATTGTTCCAATCAGCGTCAGTCAAGGCGACTTGGTTCGGTGCATAGAGAGTGGTCCCCATTCCCCATTTGTTTTGGCCATTTCTGATGTAAAATGATGTATGTAATGACGCCGCACACGCGCAGCCATAACCATGTCCGCAGCATGCGTACCGATTTGTGGACTTTTGGAAGTGTAATTGACTAATGACTATGAATGTCTGGATTCCTCCTAAGTCAAATCAACGGCCGAGAATCACATTATCCCTAGCCTGGTGAAGGCTTTGAAGCCGTTCGATGTGACCGACAGTCACGGTGAAAGATTGCGTCCTGATCCCTCACATAATACTCCCTCCCTCTATTAACGTTGGCATTCATTGAGTAACTTTGATTCGACTTTTTAACATAGTTATATAAGATAAAACATAGTCAAGTGAGATCTTGTTAGATTCGTCTAATCACATAGTTTTAGAATATTAAATTTTTATACTTTTTACTTTTATACAATTTGATATATTAATGGTTAAACATTTGCATTGAATTGCGTAAAATATGGAATGTTAATATTATTTGATGATGGATGGAGTATATTATGTCCATGCTGGAGTAGCCAAGTAGGGAGGGGCGAATCAACTACTCGATCATGTTCATGAGTTATTAATTCAAAAGATTTTTTGAATTTAATTTCATAACAAGTAATGGGAAATTAGGTAAATAAAATTTAAACCACATTTTTTTTTTTTTTTTCACGTAAAGAAGTGCTTTGCGCACTAGTTCGAGATTTCAAACCAAAGAGTATCTCGGCTATATAATTGAGCTAGGAATATTTATTTACTACTTATTTTAAAATTGTAGTAGTATACGATGTGAAGGGTGAAAATGTGTGTCCTAAGCTAAAAGGTCCCACATCACATGCAATTAACTCAAAACTTCAACAATAATAATAAAATACTGGTGTGTCTGGTAGTAATGTTGCAAATGGGCAGCAATACTACAAAAGTTTTAACAATGAGTAGTACTGAACTAACTACCTTTGATATTCTCACAGAAGTTTTAACCTTATTGTTATCGGCACCCTTCCCAATATAATTTCAAGTAAATTATCATTATCATTGATGCAAGTAAATTAAAGAGCAATAATCCATGTTTCCCATGTCCTTTTATCTCAACTTAGTTCCTAATACTAGTAATCTATCTGTCTTAATGTCACACTACACATTGGAGTACAAAGTACTACTAGTATTTAATACTCCAAACTTATTAATTTACTACACACACACACACATCTCCGGATTCCAGGCAACAGCGTTCCTAATCCTACCCCTCTTGCAATTCCTGTATCCTTCCTTATAAGTTGTATACACATAACACATGGCAATGGCATCATACACTCATCAAATTCTACTACATTCAATTGAGAATTTTCTAACTGAGGAAATTATGCAATTTTGTAAAATGAGAAAGAAAAAAATATGTTTAAATAAGATGGGGAAATAATAAAAAAGACAACGATTTTTTAAAAATATCACAAAACGAAAAAACCAAAAACAACAACGCATCTTTTAAGCTAACCCAAAAAACAACGCATCTTTAAGCAATTAATGAAATGAAATATTTCTATTGGTGACTCAATATAAAATAAAAGCCTTGTTATTGAGCGAACTCAGACAAATGGAGAATGGATTAAATAAAAGCCATGTGGTCTAATAATTTCCATTCATGTACTCACTCAATGTTTGTGGTCTAATAATTTCCTTACCTATTGGCTATTGGTACTGACTAACTTATTGCATGTTCCGATATTACATTTCTGCTTGTTCAATTTGAATACGGTGTATGAATATTCCGGAATGGTTCTTTAATTCTGCTTCCCAATTGAGCAAGACTTACCCAACTCAATGAACAAGACACACTCCCGAAATGGGAAGTCGGGACCAATTAAAGACACACACACAACAAATTAAATTAAATTAAATGACCAACCATCTCCAAAATAACAAAATTAGAAGTGCATACTAATACTATGAAATCCAGCAAAACAAAAAACAAATACTTACTACTTTACTACGTATTGCATTAATTTGATCAACCATCAATCCCCATCATCAAAAAAAATTTGAACTTTGAATTTTAAACCCCTCCAAAAAGCCCAACCGACTAATTTCATTTCAACAAATGTAAAATTACAATGTCAACCCCCCCAAGTTTAGAGAAATATGAAGCATTCCAGGGACACGAGTGGATTTTCCAGTGACTCGTTGTTACCTGTCGGTGGCCATCCATCTTGCTTCTCTTCCTCCAGTTTCCGGTGGACCCGACCCAGCGATCTACCCGTTTTCCTCGCCGATTGGGTCCGGGTCAGGGCTGCATGCGCTGGCGTGGCATCAGTAGTACGCAGCACCGGGGACCTTGACCTCCTGCCGGAAACCTCCCCGTTGTCTCGCTTTCTACCGGATCCGGAACGGATTGGAGATGTTTCGGACCTCCGACTAGGGGACATTCCGGCGATTCTTTCCCGCTTAACCTCACCGGGAAAGGTACGATTGTTCGATTTTATCGGGGACCTCTGCCGGAATGTGGCGGCGTTGATTTCCCTGGTTACCGCCATCGCCGTTGAAATGGCGGTGGAGTCAGTCGGATTAGTGCAGATCTCGAGGAGATTGTCTTTATTGTTGCTGGTGGTGTTGGTGTGATTCCGGCGGAGGGCGATTTGGGGCCTCTTTTGGTGCGGCAAAATGGAGAAATCGGGCAATGGGAAAATGGGGCGAGGGTGTTGAACAATGAGGCCGGGGAAGTGGTTGGGGGTTTCCGCGAGGACCTCCTTGACGGTTTCTTCTTCTTCTTCTTCTTCTTCTTCTTCTTGTTCCGAGATTTGGTGTGTGGACGGTGGCGATTTACTGATGCTATTGCAATGTTGGGCCTGGGATTTGGAGGCGGAAATGGTGGGTGAACGGCAGCGGGTATGTGTGCTTGCGCAGCAACCCATTGAAGAAATTAAAGAGGAAATGGAGAAGAGGATATTCAAAAATACTATTACTACTCCTCCTAGAGCTAGAAGAAGAATGGTGTAATTAATTAATAGTAGTAATGGGTTTGGGTGGCGGCATTCGCATTCTTGTGTTGTATGGGAATGGGAATGGGACAAGGAAAAGGAGAGACCGAGAGAGAGAGAGAGGGGGGGGGGGGGGGGGGGGGGGGGGGTTGAAAGTTGAAATGCCTAATTGCCAATTGGTTTGGGGAATGTTTGGGAAATAATTAGAGTTTAGAACGTCTGGAGTTTAGAAATTAAAATCTGGAGTTTGAAATTAATGGTAATAAATGGTTTCAAATTTGAATAATGGTGTTTGGTTAGGGGTGTCAATTTCAGGTTTCCGGTCGTGCTCGTGTCGGGTTGATCGGGTTGTATAATATTTCAGGTCGGGTTTCGGGTCGACCTGATTTGGGAAAAAATCCAAAATGGCTAAACCCAAACCTGAAATTTTTCGTGTCGTTTGGGTTCATTTTTTCGGGTTATAGGCAAAATTGATAAAATTTAAGCTTTCGGGTCGTGTTCGTGTCAGGTTGAGCAGGTGGATAATATTTCAGGTCGGGTTTCGGGTCGACCTGATTTGGAAAAAACCCAAAATGACTAAACCCAAACCTGAAATTTTTCGTGTCGGTCGGGTTCGTTTTTTCGGGTTCGTGTCGAAATTGACACCCCTATGTTTGGTAATGCAATTTTAAATTAGAGTTTAGAGTTTGGAGTTTGAAAAGTTAAAAGCTGGGGAGAGGAGTGTTCTGAGTTTCGATATTAGAGATTAAAATTTGACGGTTACTGTAATTAGTATTGATTATAAATAGAATTTTAGACTATTTTTAATATGTATTTTAAAAGATAAACGTTAATCCCTAGCCGTCTTTTCCCAAACCCAGTCTTGGTTGTTTGCGTTTCGTTTGATCGGCAGCAGCAATAAATGTAAATTGTGTGCGCTGCTGCAGCATCTGCATTCAGCTGATCACCTCCTACTCACTCTCCTATATTTAGTCTTGGTTGTTTGCGTTTCGTTTGATCGGCAGCAGCAATAAATGTAAATTGTGTGCGCTGCTGCAGCATCTGCATTCAGCTGATCACCTCCTACTCACTCTCCTATATTTAGAGCGGTAAATAGAACAGACAGTTCGTGAGCTGAGCTCGTTTTAACAGGTGTTTGTTCGTTAACAGCTTGTTCGGTAAGTTAAACGAACCGAGCTCAAATACATAATTTGGTTTGTGTGTTCGTTCGTTAAGTTCGCGAACAGTTCGTAATTCATTTAATGGAATATATATTATAAAAAATAAAATTTTATCTAGTTGTTCTTCCATTTTTTATTTTTATTAATTTCACATTTCTCTCATAGATTATATTACAATATACATTACATTTTTACACCTAATTTAA
Source organism: Hygrophila difformis (assembly GCA_030278955.1). Lineage (NCBI taxonomy): Eukaryota > Viridiplantae > Streptophyta > Magnoliopsida > Lamiales > Acanthaceae > Hygrophila > Hygrophila difformis. Next base: position 18,930,690 of record JAOANR010000007.1, read on the forward strand.
TTCTAAAACATATAAATTTATTAATAAAATAAATGGTTCGTTAACTGAGCTCGACTAGGCTCGTGTTCATTCGTTATTAGCTCTTTCGTAAGGTTAAACGAACAGAGCTCAAACATAAAAATTGGCTCGGTTCGTGTTCGTTCGTTAAGCTTAACAAACAGAGCTCAAACACTTAAAGCTCGGTTCGGTTCGACTCGTTCACAACTCTACCTATATTACACTAATCTAGTGAAGTCCCGTCCTTATTACCTATTGGTCGTCGTCATCATCATCATATGCCACGAAGGATCACGCCAGAGATTCTCAATAACTGCCTTCTTTTTTTACCTTAATGCTCCGTCAGTATAAAAATATTTTTAACATTCCTATTTTTCCTGCAAATCAATGCATATTTTTAACCATTAAATCCTAAACTCATACTTTTAACCACTAATAAATCAAGTTTGATACAAATAAAAAATTTTAAAAGTTTAATATTTAAAAACTACACAACGAGATGAATCTAACAAGATCTCACTTGGCTATATTTTAACTTATATAACTATGATAAAACTTTAAGTGAAAGTCTGTGTGTAAATAATAGTGCCAACTATTCCAATGTCAAAAGCATTTTGATACGAAGGGAGTAATAATACTACACTCTACACAGTGTACACAATATATTCCTCTCTTCCTAATACTAGTATTTTTTGGACGGACGTAGCCAGCCAGCCAATCCACCGCGGGTCCTTCATTAACTATCTTAATTACTACCATTGGAGCCCAGCATTATGTAGCACTCCTAATTAAGCAATAGCGCCAACTGGGTCGACCTCTACCAGTTCAATTCTAGCATGTGTCCTTTACACGGATTGCATGCAAATACTACTCTCCAGTCTCCACACTGTGGCCAACATCATCAAACGGTACCATAACGCTCAAGTTAACGCCAAGATAATTCACCATGCATGTAACGTCCAAGTCATACCCACTTGTAGATATTGTCCGTTTTGGGTCAATCTCCCTCACGGCTTTAAAACATGTTTAGGGAGTATACACACCCTTATAAGGCATGTTTCGTTTCACTCTCCAACCGATATAGAATATTGCACACCAACCATCTCACCTACATAAAATCGTCGGTACGGTGATTTATTTTTTTCAAATATGTAGTACCACAAATTAAAAAAAACTTGTTACAGTATTTATTAATAATATAAAGAATGAACCAAATAGTGGTTTGAACCAACCTCACTTTATTTACATTTTAGCATTTGTTTTCTGCATTTAAGGTTTATCTTATACCATGCACTATACTAGACTTATTATAATACTATAACAAGATATACCAAAAGCAGTTGGCCTGAGTGGTATGAAGCTCTGGCAACTTAAGCAAAGTTCTCGGGTTCCTAAAAAAAATTCTATAACAAAATATGGGAAAATTTGTTAAAAAAAATTGTGAGCATTAATGGAATATATTTAGTAAACTTAACCTAATGATGTATTATGTGTATGAAGACATTTTGTAAAGAAAGAGGAATGAGTTGTAAGTATACATAGATCATAGATGGTTTCGTTTCTTACGTAGTATTTAGTGAGATCCATTCCTTTTATTAGATTGTGGGGTGACACTTTGATGATACATCAATTAATTTCTTTAAATACTTGATCTTTTCAGAAAGTAGCATTCATATCACATGCACGATGCCGATTAACTTTATTATTGTTATGACATGACATTGTCCTTTTTCGCTTCCGATCCCTAGCCACTTATTTTCCTTAAAAAAAAAAAAAGATCTCAATCACATTGTGTTGGGATTTCTAATTTTCTAAATAAAAGTCGTTTATCAATTTTCAATGTTGAGTGCTCCTCCAAAAAAAATTCAATGTTGAGCAATATCTACACACACTTTTAATCCCAAAATTTATCATGGGAGCAAATTTAAATCCCTTACAAAATTCATGTTTTAGCACTTGGTTTATGAAGTACTTCATCTGTTTCTTTAAAAGTGCAACATTTACCTTTTTACATGCAATTCAATGTACATTTTTAACGATTAATAACTAAAACTGTATAGAAGTAAAAATTAAAAAAATTTAATATTATTAAACTACAAAATAAGACGAATCTAACAATATCTCACATGACTATATTTTTTCTTGTATAACTACGATAAAAAAAATGAATCAAAGTTACACAATGAACAGTAGCAAAAAGTGAAGTGTTTCACTTTCTTGAGTTCAATTTTTTTTGATTTTTTTTTTCATTACTCTTGATTCTTCTCTATGCATAAAAATAAAAATAAAATATTTGTGTATTCAATTGAAATTTGTTATTCAATAATATAAACTTTAAATTAACAACTTTATAGTTAAATCTATATTAATTTTATTGATTATAGATATAACTAACTGGACGTGACTGGCATGTGCATGCAGGTCAATTCGCATATTAAGTGAAGTATCGAGTTCGAATTCACTCCATCTATAGTGTACTTTGAGGTTATTTTTGAACACCAATGATACCTAATATATTTGATTTTAAATAAAATAATTTTAGTTATAGAAAAAATAATTTGATTATGAAAAAGGTTATTATATAGGGACATCATCATTAATATATTCAATATGATTTTCCATTCTAGTGGTTTTGGTGCGTTAATTCCTCCTTAATCACGATTTATATTCTATGATAGTGACAAATACACTTTTAATTTCAGCTATCAATTACACACATGCACTTTTAATTAGATTTCCCGTGTCCCTAGGCAAGTCATCCACCATTTTTCATCATATTTAACTCCATTTAATTGGAATCATTAAGTTTGTAAAATTTATTGAATAGCAGTACTAACTCCATTCAAAATTTAGATTTTAAAAGTTGTTAAAAAATTCGGAGGTAATTAATACATACTTTAAAAAATCTACGATTATTAAATATATATTTTAAAAAGTCTTAAAAAATTGACAATTATTCAACAATCTATTGATTTTAATTCTCTATAGATTTTATTAATATATTGGGGATGTTTGGAAGACATCATATTGACCAGCATATAGCATATTGGAAGAACATATTGTCTCACAGTTTTCTCTCCGAATCTGCTATCTGCTAGCAGATCCGCAGACTCTCAAACATCCCCAATATCTTAAAAATATAAGTATTCAAAATCTCTCACTAAGATTGACACAACAAAGAAGAAAAGTAAAACTTACATCACGAACTGCAACACAAGATACCCTAAATATCACCACCAATACCCAGAATGCCTGCCTAGAGTACTTTGACAAGTGATTACGGTATACAATTTCTTGATACCACATGACAGAGAATTTCCTCAGTTTGATGCCATGAACATTCCACCTCGTAGAAAGGAAAATATTTTTACATCAAGAACACAACAACAAAAAAGGAAAAATTACAATTTGCTGAGCGGAAGAATTCAGAGGAAAAACATATATACCATTGTATGAGCCAAGCATCAAATCTGGATTTCGATGGTCTTTCAGCTTTTCAGCTCCAAATGGCACACGCCTAAACACACAGGATAGTTCATTAATTAGACATTCAACTTCATACAGTTAACCACATAGTTTATCATTTAGAGCAAGTATAGGTGGTGTGCCGTGTGCTAATAAACATCAAGAACTGCAACAAGAGATGTCTAGGCAACAATGATTAAAAAGGTGTATTTAACCATGTCATCCTCCACTTAACTTCCAGTTCCCAAATTCCAGGAACCTGTAGTAGGGCACTGTGTTTCATGCCAGTGAAACTGTAATTCCAAGGAATCCAAGTGGAGCGCGTGCAAATACAAAGTGATGACTGGTTAAAGTAACACGTTATAAGTGGAATAATGTAATACGAAAATAAAGAAGAATATGTATTACAAAAAAAACCCAAGGAACTGTAGTAACTAGTAACAACCTTTCGAGTGTGCATAGCCACATATGGGCCCATAGCATCAGTGATGCCCTTCCTCATTCATCTCCAAATGGGGTCAACTTGTTTGCAGTTGACAAAACAAGTACCAGGAGTAAAACTGCAGGTCACAATAATGTATTTCTCCATAGCAATACCTGTTGCTCTATATATTATACAAAATAATCCAGATGAGGAGGCAAAACAATGCAAAATAAGTGCATTGATGAGTCAAATACTTACTTGTGGTGATATCTGAAGAGGGCTGGGTGTGTGCAGACATCCTTAAGGGCAAGAAAATCATTCAGTAACTCATCAAAAATCACATATTGACATCTTTATGTACTTTTACTACACTAAATTTTATATGCTGGATAATGTTTTGATTCCATAAACAAAAGTGTTACACCTAGCATAAATGCATAATAGTATAGACAAAACACATTCCTGAAAAGACACATTGTTAAGGTAACACATTCTTCAAATATCGGCACTTGTTTCCATGAACCAGGCATTTTCAGAATGACCCTATAAAGCAAATATGGTAATAAAATCTCAGGAACAAATGATAGAAAAATTTTCAAGATCTCAAGAGAGAAAATATTACCATCCTCCCGTTCAGGTCAAATAGCAACAGAACCAGGCATTTTCAGAATGTCCCTATTAAGCAATTCTGGTAATAAAATCTCGGGAACAAATTATAGGAAAAAATTCATGATCTCAAGAGAGAATATATTGCCATCCTCCCATTCAGGTAAATTCTTTATGGATATATTATTATGAATACGCCTAAGCAAGAACATGAGGGAATTCAAACAATTCCCAAATTACAAAACCCCTATCCAACACCAAATGATTAAATCTATGAATAAAAATTACTACAATGAAACCATAGCTATCCGGATGAAAATTATATTGAAGCAAGAGATGTCCATGGTTATCAAGGATTAATGTTAATCCAATCGAGGGAAGGATGTAATCTATTCACCTCGTCTCTCTGGTATTCATCATAAATAATGAATTTAATGAAGTTACTGACCATCTGAATTTAACCACTATCCATCAACTCTGCAGCATACAACGACAGTAATGTTCAAGAAAGCTATAGCATCAAGCACAAATAATATGAGGAATAGTCATTTCAAAACTTTATATTCAAATAAACAATGACTTTTTGCCTTCCAATTCCCTACAAAACAATACCAGGAAGTTACAAATGGGTGTAAAAGATATACGAAACTCATAAAAGAAAAACAAAATAAAATTTAAGAAATTTTTTTTGTACAGAAGACCTGCTTTGATGTAATGATGTTACTGACCATCTGAATTCCACCATTATCCATCAACTCTGCAGCATACAACAATGGTAATGAATTCGAGAAAAGCTATAGCATCAGGTGCAAATAATAAACTATCCATCAATTCTGCAGCATACAGCAATGGTAGAAAGTTATAGCATCAGATGCAAATAATAGAATTTCCCAATGGTCCATGGATTCTACAATTTAAAAAAAAAAATGTCAACAAATCATGTTAAACAACCAAAAATTTAAAACGATAATGAGAAGCAATCTGTGATTTAACAACCCAATCTCCAGCAGCCTACTGAGGCCCCTGATTCCACAGCTTCATTGGTCCTCGATTCCCTGATCACATCTGCTAATTGAAGGAGGCTTTGGGGTCTACATCAGTCATGTTGGCCTGGTTTCAATGCATCAGTGCGTATTCTTCTGAGTTTGATGTTTCATGCGGGTCATTCGGATTCTTCATTTTTCTTTTTTCACTGAGGTACATCTCTCATCTATCTTTTGTTATGAGGTACATTTGTCATCTATCTTTTGTTATACGGTCACAGTATAATTATAACAGGGAATGATTCTAATTTACTCCACTGCTTCATCAATCATACTCATTCTGAGTCTACCATCTAAGATCTTGGGCAGTTGAATTATTTCTTGGGGGTCAAAATCTTTTGGAGTCTAAGCATTGAACGCCTTGCCAGCTCCTCCTCCAATGCTTCTTTATTACATTTAAAATACTATGTTCTAGAATCACGCACAAGAAAGCAAAACACATTGATATAGGTTTTCACATTGTTTTTAAGCCTATTTCTGTAGGAGAATCCGGACACCTCACTTTGTTCCTTCTCATCTCTAGCTTGCTGGCATATATCTTTACAAAGTGTGTTCACTGACCAGCTTTTGTATTCGTACAATCCAAGCTTTGCATTTGTCTTCACCCCATGCGCCACTTCCTCCTCAATTAATTAGTTGGATACTGCATCACCTCAATTAAAATATGAAGATATTAGTTTCTCACACCAAATTTCAAAGTCAGAGCAGTTACAAAGATACTTAGTACTTCATGAACACATATCATAGTTGAAAATAGAATTCGGCTGTCGCTGTTCCAAGCAAGAGTAAGCACAGCCTACACAGATGGCAATATCATAATATATCAAGGAACAAAATGATGTAAATCTAATGACACAAGAAATGAGAATTCTGAAGATAAAGCCTGAGCAAAAGGAACTGTGCAGTTGGCTGCACATCTATAGTTTTACAACAAAGGAAAAACAAGGTCAATCCAGTCCAGGCAATGTGTAGCAGTAGCACAAAGAAAAAGACATCCACATTAAGTCATCAAAAAAAAAGTTGCAGATATGGGACTACCGATTTCTAATCCAGGGATTAACAATAAAATCAAAAGATTAATTTAAAATACCAAAAAAGGGGGACATGTGAAACAGGATTCCTTATAAGTAATCTTAAAACCCAAAGGTTGATTCAGAAAACCGAAAGATGGATTTAAGAAACTAAAAGAAAAGGACATATGAGACAGGATCCAAAAATCGACTTAGAAGACAGGTAACATTTGACCTGTCTTGTTCTTGATGTAACATTGAACTCCTTCGTTTCAAGATTGTGAATCAAATTAAAGGCAAAGGATAAAAGGCAAAGCAAACACAATGTTCTATGTTTTCATATCTTAAAACCGAAATTCATTTAAAACAACAAAGGGGCATATGAGAAGGGACTACTTATAACTCATAAGCTTCAGAAAACATTCAACCAACAATTAAAGGAAAAGAAAATTAAAGGAAAAGCAAACAATTTTCTGCATTTTCATGTATTAAAACCGAAATTGATTTAAAAAAACCGAAAGGAGCAAACAATTTCATGTACTTTCATGTTTTAAAACCAAAATTGATTGCAAATACTGAAGGGACATAATGAGAAGGGAGTGGGGCTCCTCATAACTTATAAGGTTCATCCAAAAACTGACTGAGAAGAATCAAATTAAAGGAAACTGTTAACAGAGTTCTCTATTTCTTACCAAAAAACTAAACCAATTACAAGATATATACACTCCACAATGGGCTATAGGAAAGAAGCCCAATATACTCTAAACAACTAGGCAGCCCAATATACTCTACACAACACAACTAACCTACACAACATAATTCTAACACTCCCCCTCAAGCTGGAGCATATAAGTCATATGATCCAAGCTTGTTACAAATGTATCGAATACGAGGTCCCCGAAGGGATTTAGTCAGAATATCAGCTAACTGATCATTGGAAGGAATGTAACTCGTAGCGATACATCCAGATAGCACTTTCTCGCGGATGTAGTGACAATCTACTTCAATATGTTTAGTTCGTTCATGAAACACTGGATTGGAGGCAATATGTATGGCAGCTTGGTTATCACAAATTAGCTTCATTTGAGACACATCAATGACCTTCAATTCATGGAGCAACTGTTTTACCCAAATTAATTCTTGAGCTGCCAAAGCCATAGCTCGATACTCTGCTTCAGCAGTAGATCGTGACACCACACCTTGCTTTTTGCTCTTCCAAGACACTAGATTACCCCCTACAAAGACGCAATACCCAGAGGTAGACCGCCTATCAGTAGGAGACCCTGCCCAATCAGCATCCGAGTACCCAATCACTTCAGTATGTCCATGATTGGTATATAACAGACCATTACCAGGTGATCCCTTAATGTACCTCAAGATACGCATAACTGCAGTCCAATGAGCAGTACATGAAGATTCCAAGAACTGGCTTACCACACTAACAACAAAAGAAATATCTGGCCGAGTGAGAGTAAGGTAGTTAAGCTTACCCACCAATCTCCTATAACTGCCAGCATCAGCAAGAGGCTCCCCCTGACCAGGAAGTAGTTTAGAGTTAGGATCCATTGGAGAATCGACTGGTTTACAATTGGTCATTCCAGTTTCTTCTAAGATATCCAAGGCATATTTTCGTTGAGAAATAACGATTCCACAACTAGATTGTGCAACCTCAATGCCAAGAAAATATTTGAGAGGACCTAAATCTTTAGTTTGAAAGTGCTTGTGGAGATGTTCTTTCAATCTGGTAATCCCTTCTAGATCATCCCCAGTGATAACAATATCATCAACGTAGACAAGAAGGAGCAGGCACTGGCCCGAAGAATTATGTTGATAAAAAACAGAGTAATCTTTAACACTTCGAGTCAATCCAAATTCTTGTACGACGGAACTAAATCGTCCAAACCAAGCACGTGGAGATTGCTTTAAGCCATATAAAGACCGACGGAGTCTGCAGACCAAATTAGACTCCCCCTGCGCAACAAAACCTGGTGGTTGCGCCATATATACCTCTTCATGTAGATCGCCATGAAGGAATGCGTTCTTAATATCAAGCTGGTGGAGTGACCATGAATAAGTAGCAGCCAAAGATAAGAACAACCGAACAGAGGGCATTTTAGCAACTGGCGAAAAAGTCTCCGTATAATCCTCACCATAGACCTGTGTAAACCCCTTGGCAACCAATCTTGCCTTAAGTCGATCAACTTGGCCATCAGGGCCAACTTTAACAGCATAAATCCACCTGCAATCAACCACAGACTTGCCCTGAGGCAATGGAACTAACTCCCACGTACCTGAACCATCCAAGGCAGCCATCTCATCTAGCATTGCTTGGCACCACCCAGGGTGAGAAAGTGCTTCACGAAGAGACTTAGGAAGGGGAACTGAAGACACATTAGATAGAAGAGCACAATAGGAAGGGGAAAGACGATGATAACTAAGACAGTTATAAATAGGATGAGGATTACGAGTCGTACGATTACCTTTGCGGAGGGCAAGAGGCTGATCATCAACGGAAGCAGGAATCGCAGACGGAGAAGAGACCGGAGGCGAACGTGAGTCATCAGAAGCACCATCCATGTTAGTGGGAGTGGGAATGGTGGAAGGTTTCGGACGACGATGATAGACCTGCAATGGTTGAGGTTGTGGGGACTCTGAGGGAACATCTAAATCAATAGTTAAAGATGGGATAGGTAAGACATCAGAGACACAAGGAGGAGAGGAATGAGAGTAAAACGGAGTGGACTCGAAAAAAGTGACATCAGCAGAAAAGTAATAACGACGAGTGTCTGGGGAATAACACTTATAGCCCTTTTGAAGGCGAGAATACCCAAGGAAGACACACTTAAGAGACTTAGGAGCAAATTTATCCCGATTTGGAGAGTGATCTTGGACAAAACATGTACAACCAAAAACCCGAAGAGGTAGATGATAAAGAGGGTCATGAGGAAATAACAATTGATGAGGAATTTTACCTTGAAGAACAGATGAGGGCATGCGATTGATTAAGTAACAAGCGGTAAGTACAGCGTCAGCCCAGAAGGACAATGGAACATGATGATGGATGACAAGTGTGCGAGCAGTTTCAATGAGATGACGATTCTTGCGCTCAGCAACACCATTTTTGTTGGGGTGTGTATGCACAAGAAGAATGGTGTAATATCCCATGAGATGAGAGAAAACGGGTCATAGAATCAGAGAAATACTCTGGAGCATTATCACTACGCAACACTTTAAGAGGAACCCCAAATTGTGTGTGAATTTCATTATAAAACTCCTCAAAAATAGAGAAAATCTCAGACCGATTTTTCATAAGATAGACCCAAGTACACCGAGAGAAATCATCAACAAATGTAACGAAATAACGAAAACCAAACACAGACTGAGTTCGACTCGGACCCCATATGTCAGAATGAACTAAACCAAAAGGTACATCGACTCTATTATTGACTTGCTTAGGGAACGAAGTACGAGACTGTTTCCCAAGCTGACAGGACTCACAAGAGAAAGACGACAAGTGAGACAAATTGGGGACAAGACTTTGTAACTTGGACAGACACGGGTGACCCAAACGTTGGTGAAGGAGTTCTGGAGAGATGGTGGATGAGCACACAACGGAAGGATAAGTGTGAGGTGATGGAAGGTGAAGATAGTAAAGCCCATGTAACTCACGTCCGGCGCCAATCACCTGTCCCGTGCTGCGATCCTGGATAGAAAAAGAATCAGCGTCAAATGTGATAGAACAATTTAAGGACTGTGTGAGCTTACTTACAGAAAGAAGACTAAAGGGACAATTAGGAACATATAGGACAGAATCAAGAGACATGTTTGGCAAAGGATGGGCACGACCAATGGCTTTTGCAGAGGCTTGAGAGCCATTAGCCATTGTAACAGAAGGTAAAGGACAAGAAGAATTTAAATGTGAGAAAAGACGAGGGTTACCAGAGACATGATCAGAAGCACCTGAATCAATAACCCAAGGGCTTACTGGGACAGATTGGGAGAAGCAAGCAATACTATTTCCCGAGTGAGCAACCTCCTCAATAGTAGATGGAGATGCCTGCTTGGAGGTTTGGTATGCGAGATAGTCTTCATAATCCTTCCCTGTCAACAGTAAAGAATGGTTGCTAGATGTATTGGGAGAAGTATCTATGTGAGCAATATTAACATTAGCACGAGGATGTCGGCCATGTAACTTGTAACACCGTTCACGAACATGGCCCAACTTGTGACAATAAGAGCAACGAGGGCGATTGGCGCTATTGCGAAAGCCTCCATGAGAAATAGTTTCACCTTTGTGGATCTGTGGTGCAGTAGAAAGTAATGCCGATCGATCATTCGGGGATGCTGTTGTTAAGGAGGAAACACGAAGAAGCCGAGAGTACACATCCTCAAGTGTTGGAATCGAGGAGCTAGACAAAAGTTGATCACGAACTGCACTCAAATCAGGTCCCAAAGTAGCTAGAGCACACACCATAAAGAATTTATCTCTCTGGGCAAGTTCTTGAGAGGCATCCTTGCCAGGAGGCAGAACAGAATTAAACTCTGCTTTAATGGATGAGAGTTTACCCAAAAATTCAGGGATAGAAAGGCCTGTTTGACGAAGATCCAACAAATTTGATACGGTTGAATAAAGACGCTGGATATCATTGGTGTAAAGAATTTCTGCCTGTTTCCATAGCTCACAGCAAGTGGTAAAGTTAGTAAAAATAGGATGTAGAGAGGGATCAATGGATTGCCACATAAGACTACACAACAAAGCATCTGCTTTCACCCATGCAGTCTTTTCCTTGTCGTCAATTTGAGCTGCTGAAGTGGTGAGATGATCGGACAAACCTTGTCCCATACACCACATGCGGACAGCCCTTGCCCATGATGAATAATTGATTCCACCAATCAATTTTTCCGTGGCAATAGCCGGAGAGGGTGATAATGTGCCAGAAAAAGACATGCTAGGGATGTAGAGAGCTGGGAGAAAGTCTTAGCAGCTGTTGAAACCTTTTCACTTGCACGAGGTTATAACAAGGAATCAGCAGAGCCCAGAAGCAGCATTATTAGAGCAGACTGGAATGGTCTGAAAGTGGCCGGAACCGGTGACGGCGGCGCAGGGAGGCGGCGACGGTGGCGGCAGCGGGCTGGGCAGCGAGGGAGTCTCCTGCGTACTCCGGCGACAGCTCAGGCGACGCGAGCGGCAGCGGCAGCGGACCTGCGAACTCCGGCGACAGCTCAGGCGGCGCGAGCGGCAGCGGCAGCGGACGCCTGCTCCTTCACGACCCCGGCAGCGGCGGCGGCGGGCTGGATGCGGCGAGCGGGCGAGCGAAACGGGCCTCCTCCTTCGTGCGAACGACGGGTCTCCTCCTTCGCGAGTGGCGGGCGGCGGAGCCCTAAACCCTAAACGCCGACCTTCTCCGGCCTCCTCCTTCGCGCGAACCAGCGGCGTCGAGCGGGTCTCCTCCTTTTATCTTCTATCTTCTTTCTCGAGAGAAATGGCGACGGGAGGGCTGGTGAAGCTGGCAGAGGAGGTGCGACTGGACGGCGGCGCAGGGAGGCGCGGCGGCGTTGGGCGGTGGCGGCAGTAGGCGGCTGTCCTAAGTTAGGGTTAGGGTTTTTGGATGTTGGGGCTCTGATACCATGTTAACAGAGTTCTCTATTTCTTACCAAAAAACTAAACCAATTACAAGATATATACACTCCACAATGGGCTATAGGAAAGAAGCCCAATATACTCTAAACAACTAGGCAGCCCAATATACTCTACACAACACAACTAACCTACACAACATAATTCTAACAGAAACGATAAAAGAATCAAATTAAAGGGAAATGATAAAAGGAAAAGCAAACAATTTTCTGTGTTTTCATGTATTAAAGCCAAAATTGATTTCCGAAGGGACATAGAGAAGGCACTCCTTATACTTATATGGTTCATCCAAAAACTGACAGAGAAGACAAAAAACATTCAACCTGTCTTGTTCTTGATGTAACCTGAATCAAATTAAAGGAAAGGGATAAAGGAAAATGACACAATTTTCTGTGATTTCATTTATTAAAACATAATTTTTTTAAAAAATCAAAGAAAAGGGACATATCAGGACTCCTTACAACAGAAAACATTCAACTTATCGTGTTCCTGATGCAACCTTTAACCTCTGTCTCCTTGCAACATTGGGAATCAAATTAAAGGAAAAGGATAAAAGGAAAATCAACAATTTTCTTTATTTTCTTGAAAGCGAAAACGTGAAGAGACATACTTTACTTAGCTTCCATGGATATTCTTTCGTTTCTTTAACCGCTACTCCCAATCCGTTTTTCCGTTCAATCTCCCAAACTCCCAACTCCCCTGCATTATTTTCTTTACGTAACGTCTTGAAATAAGTTTAGTTCTAAGCAGTAAGCATATGAATACCAAAAGAAATTGCAGTGCAGAAATTTAACAAGTCTCCAAGCTGAAACCAAGCATGATGAATATAAGGTTTGCCCATCCAGCATCACATGTAAGGAGGCCAACTGCTTACACTATGTACCAAGGCTTGCCCAAAATTCTAACTCTATCCCTGCTTGGGATGGATATGGGTCATTGAGGACAATTGGGATAAATGGAGTAGCAGCTAAAGCAAAACGGCAGGATCAATAATGGCTTCAACTTCCTTCACATCAGGAATGTAACTGGCTGCAGGGAAGATTGGCGACAACAATTCAATGCCATATTTAGGTGTTTTTGCATACACAAAATAGTAAGGCACAACCTTCAATAAAAAAGAAAGCCAATGATATTCAGTTGTTTCTGCAGCAACATTTAAAATAATAAGTGACAACATTTAATTATGCATCCATTTCCTTTCAACATCAGTTTCAACCAAAGAAAAATGGGATTGGAGAACTCTACGTTTTGGGAATACAAGAAGCAACATATAATCAATACAAATAAATGCCAAATAGATGGAATATAAATTTTAGAAGAAAAATGGGATTGGAGAACTCTACATCATGGATCTCACAATAGGAACTTTGTCTTTCAATGCAGTCTTGGCATCTAAAATAACAGGTTTGGGGAGGAGATTATCCCAGTGGATTCCACAGAGACACAAATGCCAAAAATTCGACCAACCAAACAAAAAAACTGCCATGTCCATCGTAAACTATCAGCCATAGAGATAATAGGCATGGTAAACACAACATCTCATCTGATGAAATGTAATATCATCAGATGAAATTATTCCAGGCATTAATGCATTCAAATGGAATAACTCTGTGACATAATCACATAACTTCAATCATAAACTGAGAGCAATTAAAAAATTGGTCCATAAATGAAATTACAAATATTTAGAATCACAATCACAGGCAAAGAATAATAATACTTCATAGAGTTCATCCATAGATTGGAACGAATAAATATCATATCACAGGGTCACATCGTCTCCCAGTACATGTCACTTTTTTTTTTATGCTTTCAATGCATTTTTTTTCTTTCTTTCTTATTTGCCTTTGAAATTCAGGATAGAAAGAGGACAATATTGGGTATACATTTAACATGGGAGAAAATAAGTCCACCGCCAGGAACATTTTATAATTCTATAAATTTGCTTAAAACCACAAAACCTATAACACGAGAATTTAGATGGAACGTGTAGAAGGCAAACTTATTACTCATAAAAGACTATCTAAGTCCCTTTACTTGGACTAAATGCAGCAAAAAGGTATGTGGTGGTGAAAACATTTGACCATGCATCAGCAGAAATCATTAAAGACTAGAATACGGCACAAATTTAGGATATGTTTGATAAAATATAAGTATGAAATTTGAAGCTTGTAAAATTAAGTTGGCCTTATTTGATAACTATGCAGAATTAATTATAAATTTGTACGCTATGCTATTAATAAGTTTGTTCTTATTTTACTTCATCAATTTTCATATACAAAGACTTTTAAATTAATTATATCAATATTCTATAGTTTTATTAGGACTATGTAATTAGTTAATTGAATATTATTATTTTTATATTATATTACTATTATTATAGTTATTTTGTTACTTTTATTATTTTATTATTTATTTTTATTCTTAATATTAATTTTATTTACCATTATATTTTTATATATATTTTTTAGTTTGGTTCTGTAATGTGTAATTATTTAATTTGTTGTTATTGTTGTTGATATTTTTGCTTGAATGATTTTTTAATTCCGGACTTAAGTAATTTTAAAATCATCGGTTACCTAATTCAATTTTGTACTGGTGGAAAAATACTTACTCCCTCCGTTTTTTAATATGTTTACATTTTGCATAGTTAATACTGTTCATTGAGTAAGTTTGATTTGACTTTTTAGTACATTTATATAATATAAAACATAGTCAAGTGAGATTTTGTTGGATTCATCTAATCGCGTAGATTTAGAATATCATTTTTTTATAATTTCACTTGTATATAATTTGAGTTATTAATAATTAAAAATGTGTATTGAATTGCGTGCAGGGAAGAAGCGGAGAGAATAAAAAAAAAACAGAGGGAGTAATTCATAAAGTGAATGAAGTTTTCAGTTATCAAACAAACTTAATTAAATTAAATACTTAACTTATTCATGTTAAGTGAAAAGTGGTGTCACCAAACGAAAGCTCATTGTTCAATGCGCAAAAGTCACTTTTTAGGTTTAGAATTTATTTGGTATCTAAATTATTAAATATTTTTGATTCAGTTGGCCAAGCAAATAAAGGGTGGGAGAGTAATGTTCATATGAGCACAATAAGTGAAAACATTTTGAAGAAAAGGGAACTACCAAAAACTTTACACCATTTCTATGAATGGAAAATAAAGAACACTAATATTTAAAAAGGTAATAATAATTGAAAAACTATATGAAACGAAGAAATTGAAAGAGATTACCCTTAAAATCCTCCAAGAAAAATTGTCAACCTACACAGATATTAAATATTTTACTTCCACCCTGCAAAACAAAACAAGTACAACTCTCCAACTATCAACGGTTAGCATTTTTTTGACACAATTTACAAGACAAATCATAAAACATAAAATTGGACATAGAAAGTCAATATTTAATACACACGTGAAAACTTAATAAAGGACAAGATTTTTTTTTATAGGAAATACAGCATAGAAGGTCTAGGGAAGATAAATCATATAACACACTAGGCTACTACCATAACCGAAACTGCTAAACGGCTAAACCCAAACTTATAAGCTTCAGCACCAGCTGCAATGCTACAGACAAAAAGAATTAGAAGTCTAGACGTCAATATATCCATGAACAAGAAAAGGGATGTGTTAAAAATACAGACCATTCATTGTTGTAAATAAGAAGATGAATAATTTGTTTACCCAGTCAAAGAATTTGATTAGCTCCAAGTCTTCAAGCCAACATTTTTCACTAATGATTGTGGAGTTTACAATTACAATGGACATCAATGGACATGCAATTTGCACTAGGCCATCATCTGTCAAGCATGTTGTGTCTGTTGTGTCAATCCTTCAGGTTGCACAACCCACCCAGATGTACATACATCATTAAAGAAAACGTTACATCATCATTGAATAATAAAATTTCCATGCTACAAATAGAAATAGAAATAGTTCGTCTTTCATGGTATACCAAGGAGGAAGGCCACAAGAATGCAATCTAGTGTAGTTTTTGCTTGGTTAAAGAAATTTTGGAGGCCATATGATGATCTGACCTAAAAGAAAAGGGGAAGTAGTTAATTGTACCTTCAGATACATGAAACATACAACATTTACCTTAAGAATAGTTTGGTTGGCATAACCTAATCTTTATATACCCGAGGTCCATCACTCTTGAAATGCTGAGTTTATGTGCTCGAGTAGTTCGGGCTTGACCCTAAATGACATAAGCATGATGATATCAGATGCAACCAACCCATATTGAGCACAAACAACAAAGCCGAAAGGGCTTCCAGAACAAAAACAAACAAATACAGAAACATCAGTATATGTAATTTTCTATAATTACCACCAAAATAAATAGATATGAATCATAAAAAGTGAACAAAGTATCTCAAAAGTGGAGTTGAGGAACACAATGACCGATCCGTATAATAGTTAATAACAATAATCAATAAATAAAAACAAACCTATGCATGACTGCTTCTTCAAAACTTCACCATTTGTTAGGGGAATACACGCTCAGATTTGTCACTTGGTGAGGCAAGCAAATCTCTCCATCTGAAGAATTACCACATAACAACATGTGTAATTAATTACTTCAGCACTTTCCTTGGACATGAAGATGGTCACAGCATGCACTCTTGTAAGAGAAGAAAGCATAATATGATAAGAAAATGCAACAAGAAATATTATAAACTTCCCATAATCCACATTACAAGAAGTTGATTATATCGATAATGTAATCTGATTACTACATATCTGAGGAATGTCCTTTCTTTTTCCCAATGCTTTCCTCCAATATCATATCTACCACACTGGAAAGTGAGAATGAGGTAACCCTTCTCCATAGATTGAAAGGCTTAGAGCCCAAGTAAAAGTTAAGAGCAAGAAAGGTGTGAGAGATTCAGGAGAGTCACCTCTAAGTTTCCCAATTTCATAAGTTCTGAAATCTCGGAAGAAATATCCTCATAATTTCCACGCTTGATTGAATGGCATCATATAATATGCTCCCGTCATGACGGAATGACTTAACAGTCACCACCCTTAGCAGATGCAAGAATCAAGTGCAGAGTCAAAAGATTTATTGACACGATAGAAGTAAGAAGTATGCAGTTAGATTCACGTACACTACAACAGTTTTGAAAAGCATCCTCAAATTTCAAATTCCTCAAGAATATATACTTATTTTGTAAGCATAGCCCACAGTCAAGTTATGTTTTCCATCATGTGAGGACTATATGTTTGTAAATAAATCTATAGCAACTTTGAAAAATACCCATTTGAAGATTAGCATTTGAGCTAGACTTATAGAAATTAAAAAGTCGATTGATGCGAGACAAAAAGAAGTTTGTATGAAACTGATTAAAAACGATTAAAAACTTATATTCCTTGTAATACCCCAGATTTTTATCAAAGTCCAAAGGAATAAAAATTTATTCCGATCAATGTTAAAATATTTCCGAGAAGAAGAAAATAATTTATCACGATAAATTATTGCTCGGAAATGAAACGCCGATAGATTTAAATTCAAAATGGAATAAAAGAGGGAAAGGAAGCCCGAAGACATTCCATCAATTGAGTCAAGACAATTGGAATTAAATTCAAGAAGGAAAAGAATTTTAAATCCAAGAACCCGTGAAGTCGGAAGAAATTTAA
The DNA here is from genome assembly GCA_030278955.1 of Hygrophila difformis. Lineage (NCBI taxonomy): Eukaryota > Viridiplantae > Streptophyta > Magnoliopsida > Lamiales > Acanthaceae > Hygrophila > Hygrophila difformis. The sequence continues at coordinate 18,948,526 of JAOANR010000007.1, forward strand.
TGATACAAGTTATTGCACGGGAATCAAAAGACGACAAATTGGAAGCCGACGAACCCGAGAAATCGCCATCGAAAATTTAAATCCAAAAGTAAAGAATTGGATTTAAATTATTAAAACCGAAATAATTCCGAGAGAGCGGAATTTATTATTTATCGGAAGATAGCAACTCGAAACGAGTTTATCGAATTGTCCCAACAATCACGGATAATTCCCACATTATGATTTTTATTTTTGTAAAGAAGGAATCTTAATAAAAAAAAAAAATAATAATAATAATAATTAAAAGTTACTGTAGCATGTGCGGCTACTGTAGCACTACTGTAGCACTACTGTAGCAGCACATGCTATTGTCGGATTTTGGCCCTTTTTGTGCCCAAAATTCATCCCCCATCCCCATTTTTCAGCCATCCTCATCAATACTTCATCCCTCTTCACTCCCAAAATTCTCCCAAAGCCAAAGTACCTTCCGACGACTTTCCGGCGAACTTCCGGCGACTTTCCGGCAACCAAATCCGACCGAGGAAGTGTGTAGATCAAGGATCACAGTGCTTAGATCTTTGGTAAGTAGTATCTTAGGTTCTCAATCTCGTTTTTCCTCTCAAATCCCCAATCTAACTCTTGAATCGTTGATTGCAAATACGTTCGTGGCCAAAGTCGGGAACTTTGCGTTTCGTAGATCCGTTCGTAGGTGTTTGGACGAATCAAGAACACAATCTTTGTAAGTTAACCTTACTATGGTTTTGGGTGACTTAAAATGCAACCAAACATAGAGTTTTAAAAACTCTAAAATCTGTCAACAAGAGAAAACCCCCGGCGCAGCGTTTTCGTATGAATTTTTCGAACCCTTAAAAGTCTTCAAACGGAAAAACCCAAAACATGAAAAACATTCCTAAGACATTAATCTAGCTACTGTAAAAATTTCATAATTTTTCATCGTGTTTTGATATCCGAAAACGACCATGAACAGACCTGCCATCGACTTAGATCTTGAAATAGTGATAGATTCTTTATTCAAACTTGTTGGTTATTTTGACCTTAGATCTAGACCGATCTAGGATTGGAGTTGAACATAAGAATTGTAGATCTATGAGTTTGGAATATTACTGTAAGTTTTTAGAATTTTTCATTGAGATTTGAACCTCCAAACTCGAGCCGATCCGATCTGCGTTAGAACCGATGTCAAGAACCATGACAGATTTCTTAACCGAACTTGATGAGCATATTTCTAATACTTCGAGTGTTCAAACCTGAAAACTCAAAACTAAGATTTTGATCCAAAGATTATAAGCTATATTGTGTAAAAATTTCAGAAATTTTCATCAAGTTTTGATACCCCAAATCGTATCGGACATATTCTGCGTTTTTAGGAATTGTCAAAGGATGACAGATTTCATAACCGATCTTGAGGAGCTTATTCCTATCATTTCTAGCCCGAACCAATCTTTGAGTTCTAAACAAAAGTTGTTGGAAATCAAGTCTAGTATGTGCCTGTAAAATTTCAGAATTTTTGAAGTCCATTTGATATGTCAAAAAGTCAAATCTTTGAAAGGTGTCAAACCTGAATCCTGACAGCATACTATTTGAGTAGAAAACTTGATTTTTGACATGCTTCCCATCGTTTTTCCGAAAAACTTAAAACACGAAAGTTGTTCGTTGGGATGTTTTTGAGATGCTGTACAAATTTCAAATCAATCGCCTAAGAAATGGATTTTTAAACCAAAAAGGCGCAAACTGTGACATCGATCGATTTTTTTTTGAAATCTTTTAAACAACGATCGAGACGTTGGAATTACGATATATCTATATTTTTTTGAAAAATCCCGTTACACCAAATAAAAACATTTTCTGTAAAAGAATTCTTTTGAAACATTGGGGACTTGTGACCAAGTTTGATATTATCAATATGATTCATGCGGGTTTGATTCCCTATGATATATTTGAGTTCTTGCGGGTTAGATTCCCCAAGGGCGATTGTATGTTGATTCCTGCGGGTTAGATTCCCCAGGATGTATGGAGTTCTTGCGGGTTAGATTCCCCAAGGGCGATTGTATGATTTCCTGCGGAAATATTGGTTATGAGGATTGCGGTCACAAGAGCCCTGGTGAATGGTGAACTATAAAAGAAACGAAAAATATTTTGAGAAATGATACTATTGATATTGGCTGCGGCCGCCGGATCACCGGCTAAATGATACTTATGAAATTGGCTGAGGCCGCCGGATCACCGGCTAAATGATACTTTTGATATTGGCTGCGGCCGCCGGATCACCGGCTAAATGATATATTGTTGAGATGATGGCGTAACGGGAAATATATTAAAAAGCTTAGATTTTATGAAATTGGCTGCGGCCGCCGGATTGCCGGCTAAATTAAATATTGTTGAAATGTTTTTATTAAATTTAATTAAAGGCTTTGAAACCCCTAACCCATGCTATGTGTTAACTTACTCAGCGCGTTTTTGCTGACCCAAACCATATATCTCCTTTTTCTTACAGAGTACGAAGAATATGCATCGTCATATGCATACATGGGAACATTAAGGGAAATCTTTATTTTAAATCCCTGCATTTAATTACGACTTGCATGAACGGGCCTGTTTAACCCGTGTTTTGGCCATGTCGGCCCTTATACTTTATTTCCGCTGCACAATTTATTTTTCCGCTGCAACTTTGATGTATTAATTTTAAAATTATATATGAATGGGCTGTTTGAATATTTTAAATTCTGAAAAACCATAGCCTTGCATCTCTTTAGTGAGCTCGGAGAAACCGTGTCTTGCTAGGGAGGTGTGGCGGTGGCATCCCGGCCTGGGTTACCAAAACCGGGGTGTTACAATGTGGTATCAGAGCCCGGAATATTTTAAAACTACTATTTTAAAGAGCCCGGAATATTTTTAAACTATTATTTTTGAGTATTATTATTTTAAAGTTATTATTTCTAAACTAGTAATATATTTTAAAGAGCCCAATTATTATTTTGAAGTTAAAGCCCAAATTTTTAGCCCAAAATTTTTTTTTGAAGCCCAAGAAATTATTTTTGGCCCAATAACCTTGTTTTTATTTAAAGCCCAAATAATTTATTTCTTTCGGCCCAATATAGTGGCCCAAACCTTTTATCCTTATTTTAATCTATCCATGGAATAAATTTATTTTAAAACCCATGGATAAATAAATGCATGCATAAAATTTTTTTTCGGGGGGATTGCATTGCATATATACATAAATATTTACACTAACTCTTTTTATTATCGGTGATAAGAAACACTCCTACCTCAGAACTTGACATGATCTTGACTTAGGAGCGCTTGCTAAAGACTAACTTTGCCTTAGTCCTAGATCTTGATCACATAGAAACTCATCTTCGCGTGCTTCTATAACAGAAAATGGCACCTAGAAGAAAACTGAGGAAGGATCATATGCGATGATACCGAACCTGGTTGCGAATAATACCTAGGCAGTTATGGGGACATAACTGTAATCTTAAGGGGGGGGAGGATGTAATACCCCGTAAGATTGCATAAGCATATATTTCGAAACTCGAATATTTTGTATCCCAAATAAATTTTTGAACTACGTAATGACTTGATCCCTTCACAGGGTACGTAGGCAACTTGGAAATTTCAATTTTGGGTTCAGTCAAATAATAATCAACAATCGAACAATAATTCAATAACATAATATCGCAAATAGTAAACAAAAGAACCCTAACTCTTAGCGCGAGAAAAGCCGAAGCACAACTTCGAGGACGAAGTTGATTCTTAAGGGGGGGAGGATGTAATACCCCAGATTTTTATCAAAGTCCAAAGGAATAAAAATTTATTCCGATCAATGTTAAAATATTTCCGAGAAGAAGAAAATAATTTATCACGATAAATTATTGCTCGGAAATGAAACGCCGATAGATTTAAATTCAAAATGGAATAAAAGAGGGAAAGGAAGCCCGAAGACATTCCATCAATTGAGTCAAGACAATTGGAATTAAATTCAAGAAGGAAAAGAATTTTAAATCCAAGAACCCGTGAAGTCGGAAGAAATTTAATGATACAAGTTATTGCACGGGAATCAAAAGACGACAAATTGGAAGCCGACGAACCCGAGAAATCGCCATCGAAAATTTAAATCCAAAAGTAAAGAATTGGATTTAAATTATTAAAACCGAAATAATTCCGAGAGAGCGGAATTTATTATTTATCGGAAGATAGCAACTCGAAACGAGTTTATCGAATTGTCCCAACAATCACGGATAATTCCCACATTATGATTTTTATTTTTGTAAAGAAGGAATCTTAATAAAAAAAAAATAATAATAATAATAATTAAAAGTTACTGTAGCATGTGCGGCTACTGTAGCACTACTGTAGCACTACTGTAGCAGCACATGCTATTGTCGGATTTTGGCCCTTTTTGTGCCCAAAATTCATCCCCCATCCCCATTTTTCAGCCATCCTCATCAATACTTCATCCCTCTTCACTCCCAAAATTCTCCCAAAGCCAAAGTACCTTCCGACGACTTTCCGGCGAACTTCCGGCGACTTTCCGGCAACCAAATCCGACCGAGGAAGTGTGTAGATCAAGGATCACAGTGCTTAGATCTTTGGTAAGTAGTATCTTAGGTTCTCAATCTCGTTTTTCCTCTCAAATCCCCAATCTAACTCTTGAATCGTTGATTGCAAATACGTTCGTGGCCAAAGTCGGGAACTTTGCGTTTCGTAGATCCGTTCGTAGGTGTTTGGACGAATCAAGAACACAATCTTTGTAAGTTAACCTTACTATGGTTTTGGGTGACTTAAAATGCAACCAAACATAGAGTTTTAAAAACTCTAAAATCTGTCAACAAGAGAAAACCCCCGGCGCAGCGTTTTCGTATGAATTTTTCGAACCCTTAAAAGTCTTCAAACGGAAAAACCCAAAACATGAAAAACATTCCTAAGACATTAATCTAGCTACTGTAAAAATTTCATAATTTTTCATCGTGTTTTGATATCCGAAAACGACCATGAACAGACCTGCCATCGACTTAGATCTTGAAATAGTGATAGATTCTTTATTCAAACTTGTTGGTTATTTTGACCTTAGATCTAGACCGATCTAGGATTGGAGTTGAACATAAGAATTGTAGATCTATGAGTTTGGAATATTACTGTAAGTTTTTAGAATTTTTCATTGAGATTTGAACCTCCAAACTCGAGCCGATCCGATCTGCGTTAGAACCGATGTCAAGAACCATGACAGATTTCTTAACCGAACTTGATGAGCATATTTCTAATACTTCGAGTGTTCAAACCTGAAAACTCAAAACTAAGATTTTGATCCAAAGATCATAAGCTATATTGTGTAAAAATTTCAGAAATTTTCATCAAGTTTTGATACCCCAAATCGTATCGGACATATTCTGCGTTTTTAGGAATTGTCAAAGGATGACAGATTTCATAACCGATCTTGAGGAGCTTATTCCTATCATTTCTAGCCCGAACCAATCTTTGAGTTCTAAACAAAAGTTGTTGGAAATCAAGTCTAGTATGTGCCTGTAAAATTTCAGAATTTTTGAAGTCCATTTGATATGTCAAAAAGTCAAATCTTTGAAAGGTGTCAAACCTGAATCCTGACAGCATACTATTTGAGTAGAAAACTTGATTTTTGACATGCTTCCCATCGTTTTTCCGAAAAACTTAAAACACGAAAGTTGTTCGTTGGGATGTTTTTGAGATGCTGTACAAATTTCAAATCAATCGCCTAAGAAATGGATTTTTAAACCAAAAAGGCGCAAACTGTGACATCGATCGATTTTTTTTTGAAATCTTTTAAACAACGATCGAGACGTTGGAATTACGATATATCTATATTTTTTTGAAAAATCCCGTTACACCAAATAAAAACATTTTCTGTAAAAGAATTCTTTTGAAACATTGGGGACTTGTGACCAAGTTTGATATTATCAATATGATTCATGCGGGTTTGATTCCCTATGATATATTTGAGTTCTTGCGGGTTAGATTCCCCAAGGGCGATTGTATGTTGATTCCTGCGGGTTAGATTCCCCAGGATGTATGGAGTTCTTGCGGGTTAGATTCCCCAAGGGCGATTGTATGATTTCCTGCGGAAATATTGGTTATGAGGATTGCGGTCACAAGAGCCCTGGTGAATGGTGAACTATAAAAGAAACGAAAAATATTTTGAGAAATGATACTATTGATATTGGCTGCGGCCGCCGGATCACCGGCTAAATGATACTTATGAAATTGGCTGAGGCCGCCGGATCACCGGCTAAATGATACTTTTGATATTGGCTGCGGCCGCCGGATCACCGGCTAAATGATATATTGTTGAGATGATGGCGTAACGGGAAATATATTAAAAAGCTTAGATTTTATGAAATTGGCTGCGGCCGCCGGATTGCCGGCTAAATTAAATATTGTTGAAATGTTTTTATTAAATTTAATTAAAGGCTTTGAAACCCCTAACCCATGCTATGTGTTAACTTACTCAGCGCGTTTTTGCTGACCCAAACCATATATCTCCTTTTTCTTACAGAGTACGAAGAATATGCATCGTCATATGCATACATGGGAACATTAAGGGAAATCTTTATTTTAAATCCCTGCATTTAATTACGACTTGCATGAACGGGCCTGTTTAACCCGTGTTTTGGCCATGTCGGCCCTTATACTTTATTTCCGCTGCACAATTTATTTTTCCGCTGCAACTTTGATGTATTAATTTTAAAATTATATATGAATGGGCTGTTTGAATATTTTAAATTCTGAAAAACCATAGCCTTGCATCTCTTTAGTGAGCTCGGAGAAACCGTGTCTTGCTAGGGAGGTGTGGCGGTGGCATCCCGGCCTGGGTTACCAAAACCGGGGTGTTACATTCCTCTTCGGGCATATTGTTGTTCCAAACACCACTTAAGCCACCTCTCGTGCTGTTTTCTCTCAAATATACTTTTGACCACGTATCCATGACGACATTGAGAAGTAATAACAGACTTCATAACTTCACGCCACACTGAAAATGCAAAATTAGAATAAATTGTGTTAACCACTATTAGGTTTCACAAAATGAAATAGAAAGTCAAACAGAAGTCCATGTACGATACCTGGAGTAGGAGATCTAGTATGACAGTTCCAGTATAAACACATCCAGAGTATTAAAAACGACACTGTAAAAACATAACTAAGAGAGCCCAAATCCACCAGTAGCACAGTGTACAAGTACTTGAATCAAATCAGACAACCAATTTTTATACACTTAATGACAAAGCATGGGTAGTTTAAAAATGGCACTGTAGGAATAAGATTTAGATATGCAACCCTGTTTAATGTGTTAGGAGCAACATATTTGAATTATAAAATTCTACGCATGAAGGGAACAAAGTGATGCTTGCTGATTATGTTTCTTTGAGAAGGAAATTTCAGCTACAAAGGAAATCAGAAAGAAAAAAAAAGTTTTTTCGGTTAGGAAACCATGCTACATTATTTTGCATTACTTTTTATTGTAGAGCGGAATTGGCATTGTCATGACTCATGATCCCTCCATCAAGCTTATTTTTTGAGAAAATTTTCTTATTTAGTAGCAACCTTTAAGGGAGCAGGGCCGTAACAATTTAGAATGTAAAGAAATAGTACAGAAATAAATACCTTTGTCTACGTCGTGCGACCCAATAATACATCCCGTGTGTGAATGTGTGTGATTACTCAATAGAAGAGCCAACTCAAAGGAGTTCAAACTTCTGACATCAAAGTCTTCTGTTATGAATCATTTAGTTTCCACTAAATGAGAGGGCAATACTAATGAAATGCAGAAAAACAATATCTTTGCCCCAGCAAATCAATGGCACACATCCATAGCTACCTATTTCCTCCTTTTCAATTCGGCTCACCTAGCCCTGCCTTTCTTTCTGAACTCCTATATTATAAATTTTACTGAATTAATGAAATACAGAAAAACAAAATCTTTGCCCCGGAAAATCAATGGTGCACATCCATAGCTACCTATTTCCTCCTCTTCAATTCGGCTCACCTAGCCCTGCCTTTCTTTCTGAACTCCTATATTATAAGTTTTCTTGAATTAGAAGATAAGAATAAGTTCATGTATAAAACTGGAAAAAAAAAACATATACAAATACGAACAAAACAATCAAGATGACCTAACCAGTATCAAGAGAGACGCCAACTAAAGCTGTAGGATTGCAGAAGCCAGCATACTCTGGATGAAGGGTTGTAAGCCCTGAGCTCTGAAAATAAAGAAAATTAGTGTTGCATTAAAGAATAACAACAATGCAAAGCAAATCGGTAATTTACTTCAAACAGGAAAAGAATAATAAACATATCCATTCTTCAGGATCTCTATTCTAAGTTCCCAACTTGATGATAAATGAATGAAAGATTCCGCCCATGAATTTTTCAGAGTTGTATCTGTTGGAGGCCCATCATTACTTTAATCTTATCTTTTTAATTGGGCCTGCAAAATATCTAATCAAAAGCCCAAACTATACAAGCCACAAAATTTTAAAATAAATCCACATTGATACATCAATACATAATCTATACACAATACATCTATACATATATGAGCAAAATATATAAAATTAAATAAATGAAAGATAAGTGGACTAGTTAAAGAAAGAATCAGGTATATAAAATAATGGCTACACACTACAGGTGCACAAAGATTACTGCAAGTTACAATGCAACCAAGAATGTACAGGTAGAAAGTTGGAGTAAAATGACAAGATGGTAACAAATTGAGAATAAAACCTACTTGTGGCCCTGAATGGTAGTGAATAAATGAATCTTCAAACACTTGTTAAGAGTTGTCCAATCAATGCATTTCTTCAAATGCCTCCCAATAACAGTAGAGTAAATTTAAAATTAATGCTGCATTATTAGCTAAAATATGTGGCAATTTATTTATGATGAATTATGGCAATTTATTTATGATGATGATATTGTGATGCTTTCGTCTCCCTGAAGTCTATTCTGACCCCAAAAAAAGATAGATATGATTAGAATAACTATTACACGTGGGAACATTTAGTGCAGATAACTATATAACTTCAATAAATAATAGACACATGTTCATCTTTTTTTGAACAGCAGATTTCAGCAGAATTAATTTCAAAGTCACACAACATTTACCCAGCCCTTGTGAAACCAAATTCTAAACAAAGATGTAAGAATAATGACTATGAAAACAATACTCCACCAACAAAAACTTCAAGGGAAGGAATGCAGTGAAATGTCTGCAAATTAGAATTAAAGTAAACTAGAGGTTTTTAAGTATAAGTAGGAATTCAACAAGGCGGCAACAACCTACAAGGGATGGCGGGCTCACCTTAATACCTGCACCCATTCTATTTCATGCACGGACCAGCCCCACAGGGCCTTTTTAAATACATAGAATATAATTAGAAAATTTCTCAAAAGAAAAAGTGATGTCATTTAAAACAATTCAAACTTTAACCATACCATCAAAAGAATGTCATCTTTCGCTTTCAAGCCGATTTCTGTAGTAACTGCAAGAACACCGAAAGAAAAGAAAAACAAAGCAGAAGAATAAAGAGAGCAAAAGAAGGCACGATCCAATTTGCAGAACACGACACATCTATAATTATTGGAAAATACAGTACAGCGTTATACCAGGAAAGTTTCCATGAAAGTACATGGTATGTGATACCCTGATCAATCAGAATAAAGACTGAAACTCAAGAAACAACAACAGGTTTACATCTCAGTGATTCCTACCTCATGGCTAATATAACTCCTCTCGGTATTCAGATCTACCTTATGAAAAATCGTGTTGATTCCATCAGCTGAAATTACTTCATTTGGATAAAAACACAGTGTGTCCAAACTATCCAATGGAATGTTCACACAAAGACCTATTCAAGCATATAGTACTTGGAGAACTTTACGTGTCATGCCAATTTGGAATAGAAAATCTTTAGCTAATACAAAAAACAAAATATAATCAATACAAATAAATGCCAAATAGATGGGATTGGACAACTCTACGTCATTGATCTCGCAATAAAACGTTGTCCTTCACTGCAGTCTTGGCATCTAAAATAACAGGTTTGGGGGAGGAGATTATCCCAGTGGATTCCACAGACACACAAATGCCAAAAAATTCGACCAACCAAACAGAAACTGCTATGTCCATCGTAAACTATCAGCCATAGAGATAATAGGCATGGCAAACACAAGATTTCATTAGATGCAATGTAATACCATCAGATGAAATAATTCCAGGCAAACATAATGCATTCAAATGGAATAACTATGTGACATAACTTCAATCACAATCTGAGATCAAATTAGTCGATAAATGAAATTTAAAATATTTAGAATTATAATCATGGGCAAAGAATAATAGTACTTCATAGATTTCATCCATAGATTAGAATGAATAAATATCATATCAGAGGATCACATCGTCTCCCAATACATGCCACTTTTTTATGCTTTCAATGCAAATTTTTTATTTCGATTTTGCCAGGATAACAAAGAGGAGAATATTGGGTATACATTTAACATGGGAGAAAATGAGTCCACCAGGAACATCTTATAATTCTACAAATTTCCTTAAAACCATGAACCCTGTATCATGAGAATTTAGATGGAAAATGTAGAAGGCAAAACTTATTACTCATAAATAACTATCTGAGTCCCTTGACTTGATTAAAATGCAGCAAAAAGGTATGTGGTGGTGAAAATATTTGACCATGCATCAGCAGAAATCATTATAAAAGAATAATATATCTTTACATATTCCAAAGATGAGGCACATTACGATGGGAAAGAAACAAAATCAAGAAAGCATGTACCTTTTTACTAATAGTATTTGTACATAGAATTGAACACTCAATTTCCAAAAGCATAAAAGGTAAGGATTCACAATTGGGGGCGGCAATGTCTAATACGACCTGCAAACCTGCCATGAAACCAATATGAAAAAATCAGGTATTCATACAACCAAAAGTAATTAGCCTGCACCATTGGCCAGATCCTTACTAGGTTAGGCTTGTCGTGTTATGTTAAATATAAGGCCTAGGAGCCAGCCCACCTGTTAATGAAGCAGTCCACACTGAGCATAAGTTTTTATCAACCTTCAAAGTGTCCTTACCACCAGCTGGAGCTTCGTGAATTAGGTTAGGCTTATCACACCCTAAAAGGCTCCAGAAGCATAACATTATCGTAAAGACACAACTGGAACCAAAATGTCAATTTCTTTAGTTGTCGTGTCAACGAAAAAGGAAAAAACAATGGTCAACGAGTTTAATCAACAATAATTGAAAAGGGTCAGAAATATGGAAACAAATTCGAAAACAAAGAATAAATAGGAAATGGGGGGAGTGATCACAGTAGTTACAAGGAAAATCATGAGACTTGGGTTGCTGAATCTTCCACCTCAAGAGAAGTAATATTGACGCAACTGTGTGTATCTTCAGCCTTCTAAGATTCGGTAAATTACAGAGTTTGATATTGTGAAAATAAGTAATTTTAGAAAAAGAATTCAAATGGAAGAAAATGAATCATACCCAGTACCCAGAACATGAATCCGCCTAGCGTTCAAGAAGAGTGAATCTTGAAACAACTCTTTCTCAGAGCAGACAATGTTGGAGACTCTTGTTCCGAAAGAAGAAGAAAAACATTCAGAACTGAAAACACGGAAAGATATTCAAGACTAAAATAAACAATATCAAGAATTTGAGATATATCCCTGATGGTGATATCTGAAGAGAGTCGTTTGGCTGGGTGTGCAGAACATTATTCTTCTTAGGCATTTAAGACATTACAATACAAAACGAGAGGAGCTTTCTTTTTGGGGCATAGCGGCGCCTGGCGCCATCCCCAGAGCCGGGAGAGAATTGCGAGAGACTATAGAGAACGGAGAGAAAGTGGAGGCAGAACGGCATTTTTATAGGAGAAATGTGACCGTTGGACGCGGTTCACACACGCTTTATAATTTTATATGGCCCAATTAGCCCATTAAGCCCATGTCTTCCTTCTTTAAATAGTAGTTTATTTATTTACCTTTAAATAGTTTATTAATAAGAGGAGGTATCTGATCGAGTAATTTTTTTATTTTTTATTTTGGTAAAGTAAAGATTTTTTTTTTTTGCGAAACATTTCAAATATAAAACTATTATTATATAAAATAGTTTTAATAAAAAAAATTAAAAGATTATTTCATGTATTTAAAACTATTATTATATAAATACTTTTAATTAACAAATTTCAAATATATATAATATGAATTTAGTTTTTCACCAATATATTTTGAAATATAATTCCACTAATTTGATGATGGTTTAAATTAAAGGGTACGGTTGTGGTGCAATTAGAATTTTCACGGTACATCAAGACAACAAATCCTAACTACCAAATACATCCAACATTCTAATATAATAAGGTACAATGGAAAAAGTGTCCAACCGGTCATAAATTTAGTTGCCTTATTTATATCCTTAACAATATCATTTGTTTTTTGTACCCTTAATGGAGCGTTTGTTTCCGGGGATCCAAGATTCCCAGTAGAAATCATATATACCCATGTTTGGTTCGTGGAATTGTTTGTATGGGAATGTGACATTCCCACTAGGATGGGAATATTTGGTGTTTTAAGTGGGAATGTGATTCCCACTGATAAACTTTTTTGCTAGAAATCACAATTCAATCTACCGATCATAGATTAATTTCCTCACCTTGTTTCATTGCCTCTTCTCATCATCACAAATTCCATTCTCGGCGATGAACAGACCCCACTTCTGCTCGCCGGATGAACTTTTAACCAGCTTATTCTTCCAACCTCCATCTCATTGTAGTCTTCCTGTAGATGAGAAATCAGCAATTCGGATATATGTTGTCATCAGCCTGACAAAAAACAATTGAGTGATATTCCAATTGATAGACGGAAATTAAGGCCATAGTTCGGAGAAGTCACTTATGAAGGTTTCCTCGTCTTTTTCCACCGTGTCCAATTCCTTCTTGAGAACTTTCATGAACTGCAAAGCAAAAGGCCATAAAGTTACAATGATAAATTTGTGTGTGTGATGTGTGTAATTAACTTGACTAAGAAAAACTAATCCAACAGGAACCTAGTTGGTTCGATCCTCAGCGACAACATCAGCAAAGCCAGCATCACGAAGCATCTGTAAATACAGAGAAGCCTCAGGAAGCTCGAGCATATAATGATTATTGGGTTTGCAAAGGGTGAGTGTACTCGATCATACCTGGCCATAAGCATCAACATCGTGTAAATCGTATCCCCTCTGTTTGATGTACTCTGCAAATTCTTTAGATGGGGTTCCAGGAGCTTTGCAGTAGTCACTTATGAGGACTTTGCCTCCTGGCTTCAACCACTTGTAGAATGACCTGAATAAGGCAGGTTTGTCCTGAAAATAAGACCATCATGTGCTCATATGATCAGTAATCGAAGGATATCCAGAGCAAATTATCTTCTAGAATTTGTAAGTTGGGGAATTACTTGAATGTGAAGAATTGTGTCGCGGCTGTAAATCAGATCAAATGTTTCTTCAGGATATTCCTTCTTGGTACAATCAGCAACCTCAAATTCAATGGCGGAGTTGAGGCCTATCTCTCGTTCAATAGCAAAAGAAATCATGTTGATAGAGAGGTCAATACCAACAACATGAACATCATACTTTTCGGCCATGTAGAAATCGCCCCCCTCCAATGCCACACCCAACATCTAGGACTTTCTGGACAGGCTGAAGGTCAAGTTTATCTACAAATTCCACAGTCGTCTCTGCACATATTTGGAAGATCGAATCCATGAAAACAGTAGGCTGAGGATAATTTTTTACTGTGATTTATTAGTCCTTCCATTCTTTTCTCTATGGATGAGAATTAGCACATATTCAATGAAAGTTCTTTTCATCCTGGTTTTGCTAAGTTCGAATATGATTGGCTGGAGAGAATTCTACAATCGGAAATAATAAAAATGCTCTGTAAATTACCTATACCACCAGTGCTCACATATCCTGGTCCAAAGACGCGCTCATAACACAATATTCCACTGTAACTGTATTGTACAGTATCAAAGAACTTTTGGAATCCCCTGTCAACATCTGAGCTAATCTTCTGCCAAAGCCAGCAAATCTGTTTTGCACAAATAGGATAAAATGTTAGATGGGAAATCATTTTTTGTTTGCATTCGTTTCCTTTCCTCAGAGGACACGGAATGATAACACATCTAACACGTTTAACTTAATTATACTATCTGCTATAACTAAGGGGAAGACAATGGATGCAAAGATCTAGAATTCTGAAGCAGTTCCAAGGCACTGCAAAAAAAGCTTCATAGTTGTTTATGAGCTGATGGTTGGTAATTCCCTTGCAAGAGTGTACTCTGGCAACAAACAACAGTGAAAACATAACAAAATCATAGCTCTGTTACCTGATTCTGTTCCTTTTTGTTTTTCACATAAGCTCCAATGCACTTGAACACAATAAGGGCAAGTTCAAATGAATTTCCAGACTTGTCAACATAGTGGCATTCTTTAAATAACTGCAAGTTCAAATTGAAAGTTCACGATGAGGATACTTTACTAAAACCAGAAAACTATGAAAAGTATATGAGCTTGAGTTAAGGTTTATGCATATCAGATGCAAACCAGCCAAAAGAGAACAACAAAGATGACAAATAAGTTGAATATAAGCCACGAACCTTGGTGTAGAATCTCGGCTCACGGTAATGCGAAGGGTTATTCTTTAGCTTGATGTCACCAGACTGATGGAAGCATGATTCCCTAAAGAATATATAGCCACCAAATTCTAACCATTTGACCATTCTTTCAGCAAGATTCTTAACCTGCAGAAGGATGGACCAATATAAATTGTCATCATACTGCAACAACCGGAAGCTCATAAAGAAAATGTGAACGGAAAGCTCTTATTTCACTAATATAAATATTTGGCAAAACAAAGAAAAAAGATAATTTCATCAACAAATAAAGATGAGTAAATTTCACCTCACTGTCGGAGAGAGATATCAACAACCAGTTGGAAAATATTAAGTCTAAGGATTCCTCAGAAAAATTCAACTGTGGTGGTGCGGCATCAGCACAAACAAACTTGACATTCTTAAAATGTCCATTGGTGGCTTCATTCTGCAAAAAACATGAATCACAGGTTCTTTATTCCTAAAACTGCCAGACAAGTAATTCATATGAAAAGCACGAAAAAAAAGGGGTGTACCATCGGTGAAACGCAAGCCTTCTTAGCAAATTAATTAGACAGAACCTTCTATGTAGCACTCTCAATGAAGTCCAAAGTAGTTACATGGCCAGTCGTCTTAGCAAATTCACCGGTGAAACGCCCAATACCAGCTCCCATCTCAAGAACTGACTTCCCTTCATGTGGTGGAAGCAGAGACAACACCTACATGAATGAATTAGAAAAAAAAAAAAGGTAACATATATTAAGAGATGTCCATCATCAAGCAAAAGTGTGACAAATCAACTCACTAATTCCCTCAAATGTTCAGAAACTGAAAGGATTAAAGAAAATAGATGCATATAATGTCTCAGTAAAAGGAAAATCCTTGATTCTCAAATATGTGCCTATAAAAACCAGAGATGATAAATTTGAGAAGACTTGAAAAATCTATTATCATCCTACCAAAAAAAAAAAAATCAATTATCATAAATATAAAAGCAACCAGTTTTACAAAACTTATTTCTGTATATTTCTGGGTATGTATTCACCAACCACCAGTTAATTTTAGTCTGAAACAGGACGCGGGCAGTGTTTATCGTATCAATTGCAGACCTGGGTGTGAAAACAAGTTAAACTTCAAGTCATTCTATAAGTACTGTCATTAGTGGTTTATTGGGTTTCTGGAAACTACCGATTTTGTTTATGTGAAAATCCAGGGATTAACATTAAAATCAAAAAATTAATTTAAAATACCCAAAAGAAAAGGGACATGTGAAAGGGGATTCCTTATAAGTAATCTTAAAACCGAAAGGTTGATTCAGAAAACCGAAAGATGGATTTAAGAAACTAAATGAAAAGGACATATGAGACAGGATCCGAAAACCGACTTAAAAGACAGATAGCATTTGACCTGTCTTGTTCTTGATGTAACCTTGAACTCATTCCTTTCAAGATTGTGAATCAAATTAAAGGAAAAGGATAAAAGGCAAAGCATACATATGTTTTATGTTTTCATGTCTTAAAACCGAAATTCATTTAAAACACCAAAGGGGCATATGAGAAAGGACTACTTAATACTTATTCATAAGCTTCAAAAAACATTCAACCTGTCTTATTCTTGATGTAACCTTGAACACCCCTTCCTTTCAAGCTTGGAAATCAAATTAAAGGAAAAGCAAGCAATTTTCTGCATTTTCATGTATTAAAACCGAAATTGATTTTAAAAAACCCAAGGGAGCAAACAATTTCCTGTACTTTCATATATAAAAACCAAAATTGATTTAAAATACCAAGGGACATATGAGAAGGGAGTGGGGCTCCTTAGAACTTAAAAGGTTCATCCAAAAAGACTGAGAAGACAGGAAACATTCAACCTGTCTTGTTCTTGATGTAACCTGGAATCAAAAAAAAAGTCAATGAAAAGGGACATATCAGGACTCCTTACAACAGAAAACATTCAACTTATCGTGTTCTTGATGCAACCTTGAAACCCTGTCCTTGTAACATTGGGAATCAAATTGAAGGAAAATGATAAAAGGAAAATCAACAATTTTCCTTGTTTTCTTGAAAGCGAAAACGTGAAGAGACAGACTTTACTTAGCTTCCATGGATATTCTTTCGTTTCTTTTACCGCTGGTCCCAATCTGTTTTTTCGTTCATTCTCCCAATCTCCCAACTCCCAACTCCCAAAAGAAAGGTGAGAGGAGCTTTCTTTACTGTTGAGAGCATGGGAAGTGAATCGAAAGGCTTCCATTTCCGTTCTTGAACATTAAATCATTAATGGACGTTGCACTTTACACGATCACTCCTAGTGAGTGGAAGGGAAAGAAAAGGGCGGGGTTCTTAGCAGCAACAAATTCCACAGATGAGGCACGGTACAATGGGAAAGAAACAAGATCAGAAAACATGTACCTTTTTACTAATAGTATTTGTACATAGAATTGAACACTCAATTTCCAAAAGCATAAAAGGTAAGGATTCACAATTGGGGGCGGAAATATTTAATACAACCTGCAACCCTGCCATGAACCCAATATGTTTAAAGTGAGTAGGGTTTACGCCTTAATCCTCAAGACGAAGGGAAAAACACACACAATGTTGTCAATCATGGCATTTATCCTCTTTAATAATGGCAACAGTCCATCAAGACAAAATGTTAATATTTGATATAAAGATTTAAACATTTATGCATTTTTTTTTACCACTTATCATTCATTAACAAAGATGCAAATCAAGAGATATGAGTTTAGCTTAAAACATGAATTTGTAGATTTGAAACAAACAAGTCAAGTTGCCAATATCAAGGTGTTAAAACAATTGTAGGCCCACCGTTTAAGACACATGCTTTTCATAATCAACGCCGAACTAGAATACTAGATCCACAAATGTCATCAATGATGACAACTGAAAACAATCAAAAGCCAAATTAAACAGACACGGACAGGGAAAACGGGTTGGGGGGAGAAAAGGTCTGTTGGCATTGTTTCAATAGGAAAAAATCAGGTATTCATACAACCAAAAGTAATTAGCCTGCACCATCGGCCAGATCCTTACTAGGTTAGGCTTTACGTGTTAAATATAAGGCCTACGAGCCAGCCCATTTGTTAATGAAGCAGTCCATACTGAGCATAACCTTTTACCAACCTTCAAAGTGTCTTTACCACCAGCTGCAGCTTGGTGAATTAGGTTAGGCTTATCACAACCCTAAAAGTCTCCAGGTGCGTAACATCATCATACAGACACAACTGGAACCAAAATGTCAATTTCTTCAATTGTCATGCCACCTAGAAAGGAAATAACAATGATCAATGAGTTTAATCAACAATAATCGAGAAGGGACTAAAGGGACAGAAATACCAAGAATACATAGAAACTGGACGGGGAGTGATCACACTAGTTACAAGGAACATCATGAGACCCACCTATGTGGGTTGCTGAATCTTCCAAGCATCCAATAACACTCAAGGGAAGTAATCTTGAAGCAAATGTGTGTATCTTCAGCCTTCATGATTCAGTAATTACAGAGTTTGATATTTTGAAAATAAGGAATTTTAGACAAGGAATTCAAAGTGAAGAACTTGACTAATTTTAGATCTTAAAAGAGAACTGTGAGCCAACTCTAGGCACAGATAAGTAATCATACCCAGTACCCAGAACTTGAATCCGGCTTGCATTCAAGAAGATTGAATCTCGAAACAACTATTTTCCAGAGCAGACAATGTTGGAGATTCTTGTTCCTAAAGAAGAAAAAAAAACATTCGAAGTGAAAATAAGGAAATAAACTCAAGACTAAATAAACAATCAAGAATAGGTAAAATTATAAACACAGCACCCCATCAACAATCTGCACAATAAGGAAGCCTCAAATATTCTAGCCGCCTCAACAGAGACACTAAGAATTGGGGACATATCCCTTAGTAGCTACAATTGAAACCCATGATCAAAAATGATATTCAACTCACTCTTGTTCACATTTTGTCCTGAAGCCATTTCATAATAATGCAAAATGGGAGATACGTCAACAGCAACAACAGCATCAAAAACAAAGATTCTAGCGTAATCAACTAATTATTAAATTAATTCAACTTCTCTTCGAAGTAAAAGTTTTAACTTCTACCACAAACCCATTAATAAATTTACCATAAAATTATAAAAGATTATAGTGTAATCAACTAATGATAGTACTCTATTTGGTTCTTAAAAATAACTTCACTGAAAAAATTAGATCTCAGCTTATCATAATTTTCTCTCTAG
This sequence comes from Hygrophila difformis, assembly GCA_030278955.1. Taxonomy (NCBI): domain Eukaryota; kingdom Viridiplantae; phylum Streptophyta; class Magnoliopsida; order Lamiales; family Acanthaceae; genus Hygrophila; species Hygrophila difformis. Next base: position 18,967,459 of record JAOANR010000007.1, read on the forward strand.
TCATTGATAAAATATTAGTATATTTTATCTCTCATTTCACAAATCAAAAACCCCATTCCACCTTCTTAAAAATCACATCTTTTTCCTTCTTCAACCTCGTCGCCTGAGCAAGTACATGTGCCTCTCTTTGCCCTCTCCAGGGCTTTCCGTGAAGAAACTAATCGTTAGCAAGCCTGTGATAATAGCTAAAGACCTCAAGCAGTTTAAGAGTGAAATTACCAAGGCAGATTAGTAACTGAATGATAAAAAGAATTCACCAATTAAACCATAATCAAATTAAGAAGATATTTCAGAAAAATGCGGATGTCAACATATAACAACGAGGAACGAGCATCACCACTTTCAACCAGAGCTTCTCAACATTGAACTTTGTTATATTTTTGCATTTATGGGAAAAGTAACCTTAGCAGTTCACAAAACCTACACATAATAAGATGACAACATGATAAATCAAATTTCACAACTCAATAAGGTCAATTTATTGTTAGAAAGCTCCTCTTAGAAATGGTTTAGTATCATGTACATGATTCTAGAAATTGTACTGATAATAGATAATGAACGCTAAGAGAAAATGATATATGAATATAACCTAATGTTAGAAAAGGGATAGTACAACGAGCAATCCATCAACAGCTTTTTAGAAGTATATGTACCTCTCCCCTTACCTATAGCTATAGTTTGTTATGGATCGAATATCATCCCAACTGCATTAATTACATTTAACAAAAAAACTCCTCAATGAAAGGTCTGATAAGAAAGAAAAGCATACAAATAAGAGAAAAAAAATGTTGATGAAAGAAAATAACTAGTACACTTGTGGAATACCAAAGGTACAGTATTTAGCTATTATAGGCATTAAACATGCAAACATCGTACTATTGTATTTTTTTAAAAAAAAATTAACGAAAATAAATTATTGCATAGCAAACAATCAAAGAGTTCGCAATAGGAGTATGCCAGATGAAAGTAAACTTCAGTAAAACTAACATACCCATCCATATGTCCCTGCAAGAGATCCAGAAGTATTGAGCCAAAAATAATTGATAACTAGTAACAAAAAAGAATAGATCCTTATCGTAAAGACTAAAAATTATCTTCAAGATTGTTTCAGCTTCAATTTCATTTTCAAAGGACTCCCCGGCCAAATATAAAGTATAAGAGAAGATATATATATATATCTCAATTTGTTTATGGAAATATTATTCTATGGGTGTTCTTGCTTGGTCAAAAGTCAATCCAACAAGCATCAAATAACCAAGAAATATTTACGTGGAATGGAAAAATAAAGTTTTTCTATAAGAAACCAGAAAAACAAAAAGTTTTCCTTCATAAACCAAACTGGAAAATTAAACTATGTTGGCACAATATCAGTAAGACAAACAACCACTCCTCCAGATGATATCATTTAAGTGCATCTGGTCCAAACTTCCCAGAAATTCCCTACAGAAGCCTATGGAGATATAAAAGAAATAGTTAAGACTATCTTCACCAGAAAGAGAAATGTGAAAATAAGATTAACATATAAACCTTCCATATTTGCATGTTGGAGGCATGTGCAAGAGGTGTCCAGACAGCAACTATCTCAAGATGTCTTTAAAAGGAATTAGCCTACACTTTGGCCTTTGGGGATATAACATAAATAATCAGACTTTTTTACACCAAAGATGATGAAATGTTGAATCAGTAGTTAACTATTAATTGCATAAGAAAACTTCCCATACTTGCATGTCGTTTGGAGGCCATGTGCTTGAGCTCTTTGCCCTTGTCATCATCCCAAAAACCTCCATGTTCCCAAATTTCAGGAACCTGTGGATCAAGGGACCTGGTAGTTGCATGCCAATAAGAAATTGTAAAAACAAAGTGAAGTGAAAACAGGTCAAATTAAAAACTACCAACTAATAACTGGAATAATGTAATAAGAAAAAAATATATATATTTAAAAAAAAAAAAAGAATTGGTACTGCAGAAAAATCAAGGATGCTGTAACTAGTAAAAGTGATGGCCTACACTTTTTATCTCCAAATGGGGTCGATAACCTGTTTGTAGTTAATGAAACAAGAACCAAGAGTAATAGTGCCCGTCACAATAATCTGTTTGTACAGGAGTGGTCTGGCTGGGTGTGCAGACATCCTTCTTAGGCATTTAAGACATTACAAAGGAAAGGCGAGAGGAGCTTTCTTTACTGTTGAGAGCATGGAAGTGAATCAAAGGCTTCCATTTCCGTTCTTGAACATTAAATCATTGATGAACGTTGCACTTTACACGATCACTCCTAGTGAGTGGAAGGGAAAGAAAAGGGCGGGGTTCTTTTCTCCGCAACCCTAGAATGAAGAATGTAAAGAAAGCCGTCAGAAAGTATGAGGCAAAAGAGCATATTTATAGAAATAGGAGGAGGAGAAATGTGACCGTTATACGCGGTTCCCACACGGATTACATTTGGACCTAATTTTCTGGCCCAGTAATAGCCCAAAAGGCCCAGTTACTGTATTCCTCCTCTCCTCCTCTAAATAGTTTATTTAATTTTTCACTTTCAAATACTACTACATTAATATGCGAGGAAGGGATAGAGCAAGAGGACGGTATGTGTCATGAGAAAAACATTTGATCATTAACCAAATCCCAATTGATCTTTCTCTATCATTTTGCATATGATAATCACAATTTTTTCCTCAAGAAAAAAGAAATCACGGCAAACAATTAAATGGACATTAATTAATTCTGAATTTTTTAATTGGAAAAAATTAGTCAAACATCTCATGTTTTGAATGTAAAACTAGAATATTTCATTTAGTTTTTTAGGATAAAAAATATAAATAAATAAACTACAAACTGTTCAAACTTTAACCACTAATAAATTTATAACAATTTTTGTAGTATTTATCGAAGAATAAATTAAAGTGTTAGAAACGAGCAATATTAGATCATAGGAACATAAAGCATTCATATCGTTTACACCCAAAAAAAAAAAAATCATGTTAATCCCATAACCTTTAGGTGTAAAACCTCATTACACTTCGCAAGCACACAATAATAGTAACTTTAAAAATTATTATAAAAACAATAATATAACTCAATCTGTTCGGCTGTATTGCTAAAGAGAAAGTGCAAGTAAATAGAGACCTAGTGGACATGGATTCTTATTTATTTCATAACGTTCCGTCAATACTCACAAGCTTTGATTAAAGAAAAAAAAATTGAAATAATACAAACATATATGCGGCAGCAATAACAATTTGCAATTTGTAGGAATACAAACATAACACTCCCAAAGGCAAGCATCATATCCTCTACTCCAATGATGTTTTCCAAGAATACAGAACAAACAATTATATGTTGAAAAACCCAAGCAACAAACGTAGTGGCTTATATATATATGAAAAAAACAAAAAACAACGAGAATATATGTAGAGTATAAAACAAGTATATACAGATACCATATGTTAATTGTACAAAATGTTTTAAAAAAAATGTCAAGAGAAAGAAATTAAGTCAAGATAACTAAGAAAAAGGCAAATTGCATTTATGCATGAAATATACTGGTTATGAAATTCACTGGGCGTTGCAACAAAAAGTAACTCTGCTGCTTTTACTCTGTAACATCTGTAGGTCAAAACTCATTAAGCAAAGGGAAACAAATGAACATTTATGTTTGAATATGGAATAACCCATTCAATGATCACGATACTCATTTGGCCCAAGGATAATCCCACTTTAAATATCATATTAAAGCATAATTGAAAATTAATGGAACTCATACTAAAAGAAAAGAATAGAAACAATTGAAAGAGTTTATATATATATATATATATAATTAAAAAAAAAAAAGAAATTGAAAAGGGGATACCTTTCTTTACAATCGTCCAGGAAAAAAATGTCATGCCTACACGAATATCAAATATTTCTACTTCCGCCCTGCAAAGCGAAATAAGTACAGCAACTATCCAAGTATCAATGGTTAGCCTTTTTTAACACAATTTACAAGAAAAAACATAAACCATAAAAATTGGACATAGGAAAGTCAATATTTAATAGAACACAAGGCTATTACCTTAATCAAACCATAAAATTGCATGTGAAGATCCTCACTACATAAGCTTCAGCAATAGCCGCAACGCTAACGACATAAAGAATTAGAAGCAGCACTAAAAACATAAAGAATTAGAAGCTTGGACCTCAATCAATCCATGAACAAGAATTGGGTGGAGAATCAATACTCAATTACAATTACAAGGGACATGCAATTTACACCAGGCTATCATTTCAATCATGTTGCGTCTGTTTTGTCAATACTTCCGCCTGTACAACCCACCAACAAAAAATGTTAGATCATCATATAATAAATTTTACTCACTACAAATAGAAATAGATCATCTTCTATGGTATACCAAGGAAGAAGACCACAAGAAAATGGATCATCATATAATAAAAATTGCATGTGAAGGTGCACCTGTTAAACTCCTGAGTACATAAGCTTCAGCAACAGCCGCAGCGCTAAAAACATAAGGAATAAGGCCACAAGAAATGAAGGCTAGTGTAGTTTTTGCTTGGTTAAAGAATACTTGGAGGCCATAAATCTTATTGATGATCTCGCCTAAAAAAGAGATAGTTAATTGTACCTCTCAGATACATGAAAAATAAAACATATACCTTGTGAGTTTGGTTGGCATAACCGAATCTTTATATACCGGAGATCCATCACTCTTGAAATGCCTAACTTAATTGCTCTGGGAGTTTAGGCTTGACCCTAAATGAAATAAGCCAGATATCATATGAACCCAATTAGGCAATTTCAATTTTTTTGCTCTACATTCTGTAAGACAATAAACGAACAGATGAGCAACCAAGATTGGCCATAAATAGTAGTTTGCTGCCTGGAAGAATAGTCTAGGTTCAACCCTCGTTTTTGCATTGTGCTTGAATACCAAATATGACCTAAGATTATGAAAATCAAATCTAGAATGCATGTCCACCGTGGAATCACCCAACTTTGGATATGGCATCAGTAGGCCCAACATATTCTAAAAACTAAATGAGCATTCATGTCTGAATAGGGAATCACCCATGGAATCACCCATTCACAGATCATCATATTCAATTGGCACCAATAGGCTTAAATCATGTATAAATTCAATCTAGAAACCAAATTGGCAACATGCTCGTTGTGGAATCACCTGACCTTGTACATGTTACCAACAGGCCCAATATATATAAATACATGTGGAAAGCCAATTGTGCACTCATGTCTGGACATGGAATCACCCATTCATAGATCGTGATACTCAATTGGCACCGATAAGCCTAAAATCAAGTATAGATTCAATCTAGAAACCAAATTGGTAACACATGCCCATTGTGGAATCACCCGACTGTGGACATGGCACCAATAGGCCCAATATATATAAATACATGTTTGAAAGCCAATTGAAACTCATGTCTGGAAATAGAATCACCCATTCACAGATCATGATACTCAATTGGCACCAATAGGTCTAAAATCATGTATAGATTCAATCTAGAAACCACATTGGTAGTATATGCTCATTGTGGAATCACCCGACCTAGGACATGGCACCAATTGGCTTAAGATATATAAATACATGTATGAATGCCAATTGTGAGTCTGGAAATAAAATAACAAATATTGATAAGAAAAAAAAAAACAAGTGTTATGGAGATCAAGCACTCTCAGGTCACATATTTCTGGATTGAGTGAAGGAAGTGTAGTCAAACTAATTCAAGAAATTGGAGATCGAGCATTCTCATAGCACCAGAGGTCTACACCACCCAACATCTATCTTTTTTCTCTGAAGTGAAGGAATTGTAGTCAAAATGATTTAAAAAAAACCAGAATATACTTGTTATAGGGTGAAAGTCTGCACCAAACCAAGAAACTGGGAAAAAACACACACACACACACGAAGAAACCAATAAAGGACAATCATCCAAGAAACCAAGAAAGCAGTAAAATTACTCTAAGAAACCTAGAGAAGGCACAAGGAAAGCAAGGAAAGTAATAATTCATAACAGATTCATCGACACAAGGATTTGGTTTTAGTGTTAAATATCAGTTTGTTGATGATCTATAGCTATGCCTCTCTTTGGGTGAAGTCGTATAAAACAGTCTGTATGAATGTAACCTCCCCTCACAATAGGTTTATGTGCTAGAAATCAAATGACCAATACATCTTCAACATTCCACAGCAGAAAAACACTGCTGAAATTAAGAAGAATTGAGCCAACCCAATAATGCAATTGGGATCCCTTAAAATTCTTGATTTTGCAACCTGAGTTTATGCTACAAAATTTTACTAAATACAGAGTATGATTTAACCCCCCCCACCCCCCCCCCCCCCCCCATCTCTTTCTTTTATTTTGTGTTTGGACTCTTTCTCATGATAATCATGAATGACTTGTTATTCTCCAAACACAAAGAGGCTCCACAATTAAATAACCACAAAACAGAACACCAACTTTGATCCCATGGGAACCTAATCCTGTGTATAAGTAATGGATTAATTGCTCAACAAAACAACAGCCTACTCCATAGCTAGAATCTGCATTGCACATGTTATTCAATTAACCCAAAAACACTTCTAACAAATTAAAAGCATCAGCTTTGCACAAAAGTTTAACAGAAACACTTGAAAGCTTAGACCATACACTACTAACCTGCATTATTATCGATCAACTTCAGCTTTCATTCTGTCTGGACCATCACAGGGTTATTATATTGGGAGTTTCTGTGCTTGGTGAGACTAATTCTGACAGCATTTGGTGAATCCTGGATAGACACTAAATGTGCTATTACAAAGTACATTATTTGCATCTTTATGTTTTGCCAGAGTGAAGCTAGAGAAAGGCACAAGGAAAGCAAGGGAAGTATGACAAGAGTAATTCATAATAGATTCATCAACACAAGGATTTGGTTTTGGTGATAAATGTGTGCTGAGGTGAAATGTGGAACCACCAATGATGGATAATGCCATTTTAAGATGAGCACCACAGTCCCTGACCAAAATAAAAATCAAGTTTAAATTAGTCTGTAAAAATGGGAGCAAAGAAGAAGAATCAAAAGAAAAAAATACCAGGTCAAAACCATTATTTGAGCCAAGCATCAATTCTGGATTCTTGACATATAGCCTATGAAGATCTTTTAGCTGTTCAGCTCCGGTGGCACAAATCTAAACACACAGGTTAGTTATTTAATTAGACATTCAATACAATTAACCACATAGTCTTGAATTTAGAGTGAGTAACAATGGTGTGCACCTAATAAACGTTAAGAAATACAACAAGAGATACCCTACATACCACCACCAATACCTAGAATGTGCCTTCCTATGGTCCTTTGAGGAGTAATTTTGATTCATAATCCTTTGATACCACATGCCAAAGAACTTTTTAGGTTTGATGCCGTGAACATTCCACTTTGCATACAGGGAAAACATTTTAAGATCAACACAATAACAGAAAGACTGATTACAATTTGCTAGACCAAGGATCAATCAGACACGAAAAATGGAGGAAACCAAACCATGTGTTATGTTATATTAAGCATCCAAACTGTATAAAGTAACAAATTATTCAAGTAACAGCACTTGCATCCATGAACCCAGATTTAGGAATGGAGCTGTTTAATGCAAATATGGCATCCAAGTAGATAGTGAAATTTCATGATATTATAGGAAAACTTTCAAGATCTCAAGAGGGAGTATATAATAGGCATGAAACTATATTTTTTGAATGTGTAAAGATTTTGGGCACCAATATATTTTCTTTCCATTATATTCAGTGGCTGTTAGATAAACATTTGCACAGGCAAACTTTCTTCGCAGCATGCATGTATTCTGAAGCTCGTGAGAGGTTTCCCGCAATTCAACTTGACCACAGAGAATAAAATTTAGATACGCAACCCTGTTTAATGTGTTAGGTGCAACATATTTAAATTGTAAAATTCTACGCATGGAGGAATTGGCATTGTCATATAACTTTTATTCTCCTAACACATTACTTATCCCCCCAAAAAAGATAGATATGATTAGAATAACTATTACACGTGGGAACATTTAGTGCAGATAACTATCATATAAGTTCAATAAATAATAGACACATGTTCATCTTTTTTTTGAACAGCGGATTTCAGCAGAATTAATTTCAAAGTCACACAACATTTACCCAGCCCTTGTGAAACCAAATTCTAAACAAAGATGTAAGAATAATGACTATGAAAACAATACTCCACCAACAAAAACTTCCAAGGGAAGGAATGCAGTGAAATGTCTGCAAATTAAAATTAAAGTAAACTAGAGGTTTTTAAGTATAAGTAGGATCTCAACAAGGCGGCAACAACCTACAAGGGATGGCAGGCTCACCTTACTACCTGCACCCATTCCATTCCATGCACGGACCGCCCCACGCAGGGCCTTTTTAAATACATAGAATACAATTAGAAAATTTCTCAAAAAGAACAAGTGATGTCATTTAAAACAATTCAAACTTTAACCATACCATCAAAAGAATGTCATCTTTCGCTTTCAAGCCGATTTCTGTAGTAACTGCAAGAACACCGAAAGAAAAGAAAAACAAAGCAGAAGAATAAAGAGAGCAAAAGAAGGCACAATCCAATTTGCAGAACACGACACATCTATAATTATTGGAAAATACAGTACAGCTTATACCAGGAAAGTTTCCATGAAAGTACATGGTATGTGATACCCTGATCAATCAGAATAAAGACTGAAAACTCAAGAAACAACAACAGGTTTACATCTCAGTGATTCCTACCTCATGGTTAATATAACTCCTCTCGGAATTCAAATCTACCTTATGAAAATCGTGTTGATTCCATCAGCTGAAATTACTTCATTTGGATAAAAACACAGTGTGTCCAAACTATCCAATGGAATATATGTTCACACAAAGACCTATTCAAGCATATAGTACTTGGAGAACTTTACGTGTCATGCCAATTTGGAATAGAGAATCTTATGGCAATACAGAAAACAAAATATAATCAATACAAATAAATGCCAAGTAGATGGGATTCGAGAACTCTACGTCATTGATCTCGCAATAGAAACGTTGTCCTTCACTGCAGTCTTGGCATCTAAAATAACAGGTTTGGGGAGGAGATTATCCCAGTGGATTCCACAGACACACAAATACCAAAAAAATCGACCAACCAAACAGAAACTGCCATGTACATCGTAAACTATCAGCCATAGAGATAATAGGCATGGAAAGCACAATATTTCATTAGATGCAATGTAATACCATCAAATGAAATAATTCCAGGCAAACATAATGCATTCAAATCGAATAACTCTGTGACATAACTTCAATCACAATCTGAGATCAGATTGGTCAATAAATGAAATTAAAAATATTTAGAATCATAATCATGGCAAAAAATAATAGTACTTCATAGATTTCATCCATAGATTAGAATGAATAAATATCATATTAGAGGATCGCATCGTCTCCCAATACATGTCACTTTTTTATGCTTTCAATGCAATTTTTATTTCAATTTTGCCCTTGAAATTCAGGATAACAAAGAGGAGAATATTGGGTATACATTTAACATGGGAGAACATAAGTCCACCAGGAACATCTTATAATTCTACAAATTTCCTTAAAACCATGAACCCTGTATCATGAGAATTTAGATGGAAAATGTAGAAGGCAAAACTTACTACTCATAAATAACTATCTGAGTCCCTTGACTTGGATTAAAATGCAGCAAAAAGGTATGTGGTGGTGAAAATATTTGGCCATGCATCAGCAGAAATCATTATAAAAGGATAATATATCTTTACATATTCCAAAGATGAGGCACATTACGATGGGAAAGAAACAAGATCATGAAAGCATGTACCTTTTTACTAATAGTATTTGTACATAGAATTGAACACTCAATTTCCAAAAGCATAACAGGTAAGGATTCACAATTGGGGGCGGCAATGTCTAATACGACCTGCAACCCTGCCATGAAACCAATATGAAAAAATCAGGTATTCATACAACCAAAAGTAATTAGCCTGCACCATTGGGCAGATCCTTACTAGGTTAGGCTTTTCGTGTTAAATATAAGTCCTAGGAGCCAGCCCACCTGTTAATGAAGCAGTCCACACTGAGCATAAGTTTTTACCAACCTTCAAAGTGTCCTTACCACCAGCTGGAGCTTGGTGAATTAGGTTAGGCTTATCACAACCCTAAAAGGCTCCAGGAGCATAACATTATCGTAAAGACACAACTGGAACAAAAATGTCAATTTCTTCAGTTGTTGTGTCAACTAAAAAGGAAAAAACAACACTTGCTTAAATACCATAGAAATTACCCGAAATATTGTAATACCATAGAAATTACCCGAAATAATTGTAATTCACTAAAGAGACTTTTATTAAATATTTAATCACTTGCTTAAAGAATTAGTATATTGATTTTTTCTACAAAACAACACTTGAAAAACTATATATGTAAATTTGTCTTTTCCAAAAGAAATATGAATTTCAATATCAAGGGTAATAGAATTATATAGTTTATGGAATATTTTTTAAATCTATTGTTTAAATTATATATATAAGTTTTTATATATATACACATTGGTCTTGAAAATTATTATGAGGATAGTATGTGAATATTTTAAGTACTTTGATATTCATTATGGAATAATTTTTTATAAAAATAAAAGTATGAGTTTTTATGTGAATCTATGAGAATTAACTTTTATATATAAGAAAATATATTCATAGATTATAATTTTTATTTGATGATGACATGAAGACTTTGTGGTTTGAGTATTGTTATGAATAAAATAAAACTATGCATGTATATTATATTATCTTTTTGAAAGCACATTAATATAAATACAATACTTGAAATAAATAAATAAATAAATATTATATTATCATATCCAACTCATTGAGTATAAATGCATGCCACTAAATAATGGCAAGAATAATGATTTTTCTAGACAAGCTAATACTTCAATCATTTTCATGATACACTACTTACACAAATATAAGGTTAAAAGCAATTGCAATAAATTTTCTTCTTAAACAAATAGATGAAAAATCAACATGATTAACAAGTGTCTTGGATGAATGGCTAGCAAAGAAAGGTGATCAATTATCTCTTGAACCCACCAAGATTAATAGCCTCCATAATAGGCAAACCATTATGTTAATAGACAACATGATGGACAAAATTAATAGCCTCCCAAATTAATAGCCTCTTTGTTAGGCTATAAGGACCAAATGAGTGGATACAAATACTCTAACCATTATTGCTCAAGACACACTTAATTGGATGATTGGTGAGGTTGTAATCACTCTCACAATATGTCATGTTCAATTGTTTAAATCTTAGCCTATAAATAGAGGGAGTTTTTAGCCTTCAAACACACCAATCTCATCCATCTCATTAGCCAAATTCACTACCCATTTTATTCTTTAAAGTTCTCCCACATAGTGAGCATATCTTAAGGATTGTGGAGTTTTGTAGGCTTGGCAACCTTCATCATTCTAAGAGTTCTAACTCTTCTCAACACTTGGTTAATAAGATATCATCCTTGAAACTTGTATCTTAGAGATCTAAATCTTTTATTTTTATACTATAAATTGATTTCCCTCTATTTGTCGAATTTCAGCGAAACCTGTAATTTGTGGTGCGAATCTTGTGTTATAACGGCCATTATCTTTGAATCTCCTTGCTCTTATACATCAATTCAGTAAGTTAACACTCTCTAATTTAAGTTTTGGAGATTTCAATCCATGTTTTAAGAATACAAAATTAGAATTCCCACATTATACCAAAATCTGTCAGTTTTTCGTTTATGCAAAGATCCATCTTTTTAAACTATTTTGGTACAATATCCCTCAAAGGTTCCTTCATAAAACTTGTTCCTTATTGAGTTGAGTATATTTCTGGAAACTTTTATAATTTTTAGAAATCGTATGAAAAAGTTATGGGATCCGCTTTATCGAAAGGTCGAAATCTCTTTTTGTTGAAATCTAAGAAATGATAGTGTTTTCTGAAATCCACATTTTTGAAGGTCTTAAGTGTCTCAAAGCCAAATGGTTTCTTCATGAAAAATATTTATCTATGTGTTATCTACCTTGTGGAAAAATTTTAGAATTTTTGGTCGCGAATTACTATTTTTAAAACCTGCGGAAAATTATAGAGTCACTATTGAATTTCTGGCAGAATACATGTTCTGTAAAGAACTCAATTTTTGAAATGTTTCCATACCTTATTTTGAAAAGTGTAAAACATGAAACTTGTTCAACTATGTGTTGAGTATTTACAGTTTAAATTTCATAGCAATCGCCTTTCATATGAATTTTTAAACTGACTTGGCGTAAACTGCGACGTTGAACTTGATTTTTGGTTCAAATGAGAAATTGTTGGATTTTGAGATCCATGAAATGATATTTCTATATTTATGAGATATTGATATGGGAGTTAAATGTTGAAATGATATTTGGCATTATTGAATGCCCTTGTGATGAGGTTACTCCCTTGAGATTGTTGAAAACTCTTTTAAAGAGGATATTATGTGGAAAATTGTGGAAAACTCTTTTAAATCCATTGTGCACTATTAACTTGAGTAAGATGTCATACTTGATAGAGGGCTAATGCACTAGGGATGTGTCTTGCGGGGCCTCCCCCTCTAAATATGCCAAGACGGCATTGTTGATAAATTGTGCCAAAACGGCATTATTGCATGTATGAGTCTATACTCTTGGGTGTATCCATGATGGGTTACCAGAGGCTCCGGAGTGTGTCTGTATATGAGTCCGCTGCATGCTGATCATGACTTATGATCGATATGATATGATATGATATGATATGATATATGGAAAATGGTGTCCTCTTGTGCATAGTTGCTACAATGGTAAAAATGAAAGTTATTTATTTTGTTAAATGTAATGTGTGTGATCCTTTTTAAAAGAAAAAGTGAAAATTATTTTTTTTTTAAATGAGTGTCAACCATTATTTTAAAATCCACTTCTTAAAGTGGAGCGGGTTGACTTACTCAGTACCATTGTACTGATAAAAAGTTGTTGTGTTATCTTTTTACAGATATTGGAGCTGACATATGAACTGCATCTCATGACATGAGCATTTTGGGGATGGGATTACCTTTCATCAAAAGATTATTGCTTTAAGGAACCACGTACTTTTAAATAATAATGTCATATATATTGCCTTTAGTTTATGCTTCCGCATGAGAAAGAACAATGACTCTGGTATTAAGTACTTTAAATTTTCTTATGTCTATATTTTATAAAATTGGCAATTATTTTTAAAGTTCATACTACAAAAATTTATATTTAGCCGTAGCACTTGTCAATTAAGTTAGCCAAAGGGCGAGCCTGACTGACAAGTGTGGCGGTAACATTCTGAAACCTTATGAGGATGAATTTCGGGGTGTTACATAGTGGTATCAGAGCGTATTTTTAAACTCTAAGTATTTGTAAACTGTTAAATATAGAACTGCATGAGGTGATTCTGTCTAAGGAGTCTGGTTTTTAAAGATTGCCCGTCAGCCGGTGGCTCTACCAGTCTGTCCTGGGAATCAACTTTGTAGCTCTATATTTTAACTAGTTGGCAAATTACTTAGAAGGCGGTACCCTCTAATCTTAGCATTTCTTGGTTAAGTTAGCAACAAGGCGAGCTTGACTAAGGGATGCGACAGTTTAACTCCGGTTTATGGATTTTTTTTTTTAAAAAAAAAGTCCATTTTGAGAAAGAAATATGCAAAATATTTTTCAAAGGCCCATATGGGCTATGTTAAATTTTGAAACTTAGAAATTATTTTTGGGGTGGGGACATATGCATTCATGAGCATGCATCATTTTCTATAAAATTTAAAAGAAAAAAATAAAATAATATATATATATATATATTGTTATGATATACTAAGTCAGTTGACCTTATCCTAGGTGCTCGTTTTAAATTCCATATCTTGTAATATTTTCTAGATTTATGAAATAAAGCTTGTTATTTCATTCCTTCTGGTTAATCTCCAAATAAAGTCATACTCCTAACTTAGACATTTCTGCGTTAACTCATCCTTATACTATGACCTAACGAGTTTTAGGGCATAATCATCCCTTAGACTTGAACTCACTCTTGCTTAACCATCCTTAGCAGAATGGCACCCCGTGCAAGGACTAGAAAAACCCTCCGAAGTGTTAATGCCCTCAACAACATGGAGCCACACCAAAATCCGAACATGACTAACCACGAAGTGCCAGCAGCACAAGGTGTATCCAATCAACAAGCTGTACCACCTGCACACAACATATATCACCCTGACATCATCAACAATCAGGGCGTTGGACACAACATGGTACCTCCTAATCAGGGAGCACCCAACAACCAAACCCCTCAGAATCAAAACACGCCAAACTCGCTTGACAATGATCGCCTAAGGATCATTGGGCAAATGCTCATTGCCTTGGGTCAGGGTCAAATTAATCAAGCCACAACAGCTGTGCCGCCACCTCAAGCCCAGCTCAATCACCTAGCAGTGGTGAACCAATACAGACCACCTCGTTATGATTGGCAGGAGGACCCTACTAAATTGGAGGATTGGATAAAAAGTTTTAACAAGCTACTCGAGGCGACTCGTTGCCCAGATGAGCAGAAGATTACTGTAGCCTCGTACTTTTTAGGAGGTGATGCAGATGACTGGTGGCAGTTACAGAAGAGAGAGCTAGATGATGATGAGGAGTATACATGGGAAAACTTTACAGAAGCTCTAAGAGAAAGGTTTTACCCGATGAGTACCAAAGCAGCAATGTATGAAGAGTTTCTATCGTTACGACAAGGAGCACAATCTGTACAAGAATACTATGTCAGATTCAAGGAGTTAGTCAGATTTGCTCCTAAGCTAGTCTCCACCGATGCCGAGAAGGCACAGAAGTTCGAAATGGGATTAAACCTCTCCATTAGAGAAGTGGTGGCTGGAGTTCAGTATCCTACCCTCCAAGCGATCTACGATCGAGCTGTTGCAGTTTCTCGTGTACAACAGATGAAGAGAAAAGCCGGGGAGTCTAGCCGCGGGTTCCAAGGACAGGACAAGAGGATTCGGGACAACCGAGGAAGCAGCTGCAACAACAACCACCTCAGCAACAATAAAGGCAATATTCGAGGTGGGCAGAATCGACCCGTCCAGAGAAACAAAGGAGGGGGCAACAATGGTACTAGAAACCATGAAGGGTACATACCACAATGCCCAAAATGCAACAAGCCCCACTTGGCTAGAGGATGCCCCAAGCCGGGTACATGTTATAGATGTGGCCGAGAAGGTCATATGAGGAAGGAGTGTAAGACCCACATTGAAAATATTACAAAAAGAGATGACATTATCAATATTCCCACTCAGCCAAATAATTAGGATGTGCGAAACGGAAATAATCAAGGACAGAGGCCTCAGCAAAATAGAAACCAACAAGGGAACCATGGAGCACCTATAGGGCGGCTCAATGTTATTAATCAGGCAGATCTTTCAACTCAAGGGGATGTAATAACAGGTACATTTACGGCTTTAAGTGTGCCTGTTAAGGTCTTATTTGTTCTGGAGCAAGTTGTTCGTTTATCTCGTCTAGAATCTTGCCTGAATTAGAGATGCCAAAACCTAAAATGATTAACTTAGGAATTCAGTTGCCTTCGTGAAAAATTGTATCGTGCACCAAACGATACGATGGGATTTCTATAGTCATTAAGAACCTTGAGTTCTATGCAAACTTAGTAGAATTTGACCTTAAAGATTTTGATATTATATTGGGAATGAATTGGCTTACCCAATATAAAGCGGTAATTGAGTGTCAGAAACACAAAAATTACACTGTCTAAGACGAGAGGCAAAAAGGTCAACTACTATGTCCAACTCCCCAAACGTAAGAATAAGGTAGTAAATGCCTTACAATTTTATAGTCTTATGCAGAAAGGATATATGCTTTATGCATGCTATATCCATAACCTTAAGTTAAAGGAGAATAAAATTGATGACATTCCAGTAGTGAGGGAGTATCCAGATGTATTCCCAGAAGAAATTCCTGGAATGCCTCCAGAACGTGAAGTCGAGTTTACAATCGATCTACTTCCCGGAACAGAACCTGTATCAAAAGCTCCTTATCGCATGGCAACCCTAGAAATGAATGAACTCAATGAGCAACTTGAGGAATTATTACAAAAGCGGTATATACGACCTAGCACGTCGCCGTGGGGAGCACCAGTCTTATTCGTCAAGAAGAAAGATGGAGGGTTACGTCTTTGTATCGATTATAGAGGTTTAAATCAGGTAACGGTTAAAAACAAATACCCGTTACCTAGGATTGATGACCTTTTCGATCAACTTAAAGGTGCAACGGTATTCTCCAAGATAGATTTGCGATCCGGTTATCATCAACTGCAAATCGCTGAAAAGGATATTCCGAAAACTGCTTTCAGGACACGTTATGGACATTACGAATTTACAGTGATGTCCTTTGGGCTAACAAATGCCCCAGCAGTATTCATGAATCTCATGAATGATGTGTTTCGAGAATTGTTAGATCAATGTGTAGTCATTTTCATCGACGACATCTTGATCTATTCAAAGAGCAATGAAGAGCATGAGCAACACTTGCATCAGGTGCTAGAGACATTAAGGAAACACCAACTCTATGCCAAGTTGTCCAAGTGTGACTTTTGGCTAGAAAAAATAGCATTTTTAGGCCACGTTGTATCAGCTGATGGAGTTTCTGTTGACCCAGCAAAAATATCAGCAATCACCGAGTGACCTACGCCTACTAATCAAACAGAAGTGAGAAGTTTTCTTGGACTGGTTGGATATTACAGGAGGTTCGTCAAGGACTTTTCCAAAGTTGCACGACCTCTGACTCAACTTTTGAAGAAAGGCTTGAAGTATGAATGGACAGAAAAGTGTGAATCATCATTTCAATAGTTAAAGAAACACCTCACAACAGCACCAATTTTAACATTGCCAACAGAGAATGGAGATTTTGGAGTGTATAGTGACGCTTCAAAAGATGGGCTAGGGTGTGTTTTATTGCAACAACAACAAGTCATTGCATATGCATCACGACAATTGAAGCCTCATGAGGAGAATTATCCGACGCACGACCTAGAATTAGCAGCGGTAGTGTTCGCATTAAAGATTTGGCGACACTACTTGTATGGACAAACTTGTCGGATATTCACCGACCACAAGAGCCTTAAGTACATATTTACTCAGAAGGAGTTAAACATGAGGCAACGCAGATGGTTAGAGTTGATCAAGGATTATGATTTGGACATCGCCTACCATGAAGGGAAAGCTAATGTGGTCGCAGATGCGTTGAGCCGCAAGACTCGACACGTGGCAAATACTCTTATCTTACCTTCGGAACTGTATATGGACTTGGTCAAGGTAGACACAGAGCTAGTCCATTATGGAACTGTGGAAAATGTCATTAATGCTATGACCATTGAATCTACGGTATTTGATGAAATACGCAGTGCTCAACCAGGCGACATAAAGCTTGAAATGATCAAGAAGAAGGTTGCTGAAGGAAAAGCAATTGGTTTTGCAATCCATGAGGATGGAAGCATTCGCTTCAAAGGAAGATGGTGCGTACCGCATAAATGCGTAGAGCTAAAACGAAGATTAATGGAAGAAGGCCACAACACCCCATATTCAGTACATCCAGGGGGTGATAAGCTTTATAAGGATTTAAAGAAGGTTTATTGGTGGCCAAGGATGAAGAATGAGGTTGTTGAGTTTGTGGCTAGATGTTTAACCTGTCAAAAGGTTAAAGCAGTACGTCAGAAGCCCTTAGGACTCATGAAACCATTGGAAATCCCGAGTTGGAAATGGGATAGTATATCAATGGATTTTGTTTCAGGACTACCACGATCACCAAAAGGAATGAATAAAATTTGGGTAATTGTTGATAGATTGACAAAGATTGCGATCTTCATACCAATGAAGGATACATGGTCTATGGATCAATTAGCAAGAGCATATATCAATAACGTAGTTCGACGACATGGAGTGCCACATGATATAATCTCTGATAGAGACAGTAGATTTGTCTCTCATTTTTAGACCAAGCTGCAAGAAGCTCTTGGTACCCAAATTAAAATGAGCACCGCTTTTCACCCGATGACGGATGGACAAACAGAAAGGACAATCCAAACACTGGAGGACATGCTGAGAGCATGCGTTCTTGAATTTAAAGGAAGTTGGGAAAACCATCTACCTTTGATAGAGTTCTCTTACAATAACAGCTATCATGCTAGTATAGGAATGGCACCGTTTGAGGCACTCTATGGACGCAAGTGCCGAAGCCCATTATGTTGGGAAAAATGTGAGAATTCTATTGTGGTTGGGCCGCAACTCATTAAAGACATGGCCCAACAGATCAAGATGATCCAAGGGAAAATGAAGGCAGCACAAGATCGACAGAAAAGTTATGCCGATTTTAGGCGACAAGACCTAGAATTTCAAGTTGGAGATAAGATTATGCTGAAAATATCACCTATGAAAGGAGTGATGCGTTTTGGAAAGCGAGGAAAGTTAAGTCCTCGATATATTGGACCGTATGACATTCTGGAACGAGTCGGAACCCTGGCATATAGACTAGCTCTACCGCCACAACTATCTCGAGTGCACAATGTGTTCCATGTTTCACAGTTAAAGAAATATGTGCATGACCAAACCCATGTACTTCAACAGGAAGTAATTGAACTCAAAGAAGATCTAACTTATGAAGAGTATCCAATCCAAATACTCGACATCAAAGAAAGAACGACAAGGAACAAGACCACCCGGATTGTTAAAGTACTTTGGTCCAATCATGGTACGGAAGAAGCAACATGGGAACTAGAGGATGATATGAAGCAACGCTACCCCAATCTCTTTTTAAACGACCAAATAACAGTTATGGGGACATAACTGTAGGCTTAAGGGGAGGAGGATGTAACCATCCGACACAATCTTGATAGGGTATGTTCAAAATCTCCTAAAACTGTTTTTTTCATTAACTTTTATCTTGTATTCCGCATATTAGATTGCCACAGTAGTTTTCATCATTAAAACTTCGAGGACGAAGTTGATTCTTAAGGAGGGTGGATTGTAATACCATAGAAATTACCCGAAATAATTGTAATTCACTAAAGAGACTTTTATTAAATATTTAATCACTTGCTTAAAGAATTAGTATATTGATTTTTTCTACAAAACAACACTTGAAAAACTATATATGTAAATTTGTCTTTTCCAAAAGAAATATGAATTTCAATATCAAGGGTAATAGAATTATATAGTTTATGGAATATTTTTTAAATCTATTGTTTAAATTATATATATAAGTTTTTATATATATACACATTGGTCTTGAAAATTATTATGAGGATAGTATGTGAATATTTTAAGTACTTTGATATTCATTATGGAATAAATTTTTATAAAAATAAAAGTATGAGTTTTTATGTGAATCTATGAGAATTAACTTTTATATATAAGAAAATATATTCATAGATTATAATTTTTATTTGATGATGACATGAAGACTTTGTGGTTTGAGTATTGTTATGAATAAAATAAAACTATGCATGTATATTATATTATCTTTTTGAAAGCACATTAATATAAATACAATACTTGAAATAAATAAATAAATAAATATTATATTATCATATCCAACTCATTGAGTATAAATGCATGCCACTAAATAATGGCAAGAATAATGATTTTTCTAGACAAGCTAATACTTCAATCATTTTCATGATACACTACTTACACAAATATAAGGTTAAAAGCAATTGCAAGAAATTTTCTTCTTAAACAAATAGATGAAAAATCAACATGATTAACAAGTGTCTTAGATGAATGGCTAGCAAAGAAAGGTGATCAATTATCTCTTGAACCCACCAAGATTAATAGCCTCCATAATAGGCAAACCATTATGTTAATAGACAACATGATGGACAAAATTAATAGCCTCCCAAATTAATAGCCTCTTTGTTAGGCTATAAGGACCAAATGAGTGGATACAAATACTCTAACCATTATTGCTCAAGACACACTTAATTGGATGATTGGTGAGGTTGTAATCACTCTCACAATGTGTCATGTTCAATTGTTTAAATCTTAGCCTATAAATAGAGGGAGTTTCTAGCCTTCAAACACACCAATCTCATCCATCTCATTAGCCAAATTCACTACACATTTTATTCTTTAAAGTTCTCCCACATAGTGAGCATATCTTAAGGATTGTGGAGTTTTGTAGACTTGGCAACCTTCATCATTCTAAGAGTTCTAACTCTTCTCAACACTTGGTTAGTAAGATATCATCATTGAAACTTGTATCTTAGAGATCTAAATCTTTTTATTTTTATACTATAAATTGATTTCCCTCTATTTGTCGAATTTCAGCGAAACTCGTAATTTGTGGTGCGAATCTTGTGTTATAACGGCCATTATCTTTGAATCTCCTTGCTCTTATACATCAATTCAGTAAGTTAACACTCTCTACTTTAAGTTTTGGAGATTCCAATCCATGTTTTAAGAATACAAAATTAGAATTCCCACATTATACCAAAATCTGTCAGTTTTTCGTTTACGTAAAGATCCATCTTTTTAAACTATTTTGGTACAATATCCCTCAAAGGTTCCTTCATAAAACTTGTTCCTTATTGAGTTGAGTATATTTCTGGAAACTTTTATAATTTTTAGAAATCGTATGAAAAAGTTATGGGATCCGCTTTATCGAAAGGTCGAAATCTCTTTTTGTTGAAATCTAAGAAATGATAGTGTTTTCTGAAATCCACATTTTTTAAGGTCTTAAGTGTCTCAAAGCCAAATGGTTTCTTCATGAAAAATATTTATATATGTGTTATCTACCTTGTGGTAAAATTTTAGAATTTTTGGTCGTGAATTACTATTTTTAAAACCTGCGGAAAATTATAGAGTCACTATTGAATTTCTGGCAGAATACATGTTCTGTAAAGAACTCAATTTTTGAAATGTTTCCATACCTTATTTTGAAAAGTGTAAAACATGAAACTTGTTCAACTATGTGTTGAGTATCTACAGTTTAAATTTCATAGCAATCGCCTTTCATATGAATTTTTAAACTGACTTGGCGTAAACTGCGATGTTGGACTTGATTTTTGGTCCAAATGAGAAATTGTTGGATTTTGAGATCCATGAAATGATATTTCTATATTTATGAGATATTGATATGGGAGTTAAATGTTGAAATGATATTTGAAATTATTGAATGCCCTTGTGATGAGGTTACTCCATTGAGATTGTTGAAAACTCTTTTAAAGAGGATATTATGTGGAAATTTGTGGAAAACTCTTTTAAATCCATTGTGCACTATTAACTTGAGTAAGATGTCATACTTGATAGATGGCTAATGCACTAGGGATGTGTCTTGCGGGGCCTCCCCCTCTAAATATGCCAAGACGGCATTGTTGATAAATTGTGTCAAAACGGTGTTATTGCATGTATGAGTGAGTCTATACTCTTGGGTGTATCCATGATGGGTTACCCGAGGCTCCGGAGTGTGTCTGTATATGAGTCCGCTGCATGCTGATCATGACTTATGATCGATATGATATGATATGATATGATATGATATGACATATGGAAAATGGTGTCCTCTTGTGCATAGTTGCTACAATGGTAAGAATGAAAGTTATTTATTTTGTTAAAGGTAATGTGTGTGATCCTTTTTAAAAGAAAAAGTGAAAATTATTTTTTTTTTAAATGAGTGTCAACCATTATTTTAAAATCCACTTCTTAAAGTGGAGCGGGTTGACTTACTCAGTACCATTGTACTGATAAAAAGTTGTTGTGTTATCTTTTTATAGATATTGGAGCTGACATATGAACTGCATCTCATGACATGAGCATTTGGGGATGGGATTACCTTTCATCAAAAGATTGTTGCTTTAAGGAACCACGTACTTTTAAATAATAATGTCATATATATTGCCTTTAGTTTATGCTTCCGCATGAGAAAGAACAATGACTCTGGTATTAAGTACTTTAAATTTTCTTATGTCTATATTTTATAAAATTGGCAATTATTTTTAAAGATCATACTACAAAAATTTATATTTAGCCGTAACACTTGTCAATTAAGTTAGCCAAAGGGCGAGCCTGACTGACAAGTGTGGCGGTAACATTCTGAAACCTTATGATGATGAATTTCGGGGTGTTACAGATATCGTCGTCACCCGTGAGGGAGGAATACCACGCATCACCCTATCGAGTAGTTTCAAAGCGAGTTTGCTCCGGCCTTGGGCCCACTCCGTGGTTCTTAAGGTGGTGGGCAGATTTGTTTCATATAAGGTTCTCCAGCGCAGGTTAGAGCAAATCTGGCCAGCTACGGCCTCTTCAAGTTTGATCGATCTGGAGAATGGTTACTATATCATGCGGTTCACGACTCAAGAAGCAGCGATTCACGCGATTACGGGCGGGCCATGGATGATCTTAGGCCATTACTTACATGTTCAACGCTGGGAGGAGAAATTCAACCCAAGAACTAATGAGATTAACTCCATCGTGGTTTGGGTCCGTATCCCCACTCTCCCTATTTTTCTTTACAATCGCCGTATTCTTTTCCAGGCTGGGGCTGAGATAGGCCGAGTGATCAGCGTCGATTTTAATACCGACAATACTTCCCGTGCGCAATATGCAAGACTTGCCATCCACGTGGATATTAATCAACCGCTAACCCCACATATCATAGTGGAAGATTGTTTGCTTAATGTGGAGTATGAAAATGTGAATTCTGTGTGTTTCAAATGTGGAAGGTATGGCCACTCTCAAGATCATTGCCAACCGGCCAAAGAAGTCGCCACCATCTCAGTCCGCCCTGCACAGGCTGCTCCTACCCCCGTTGTCCAACCGACTACTCTTCATTTGGTCCGTGGATGCTTGCCAAATCCAGGCGGAGCAGAAACCCTAATTTTGGTTGAGGCGTTCAAACAACTTCCAATCTAGCGAATAACCGGTTCTCGACGCTCTCTGATGAACTGAGGAATTTTCCGATCATGAAATTACCCCAGCCAGCCCTAAGGCTACCTTGCATGCCGTGTCTGGCCTTTCCCAACGCAATTGGCCTCCTCGAAACCCTATAGCTTCTAAGCAATCTTCAGTGCATGATGAGGCTATTTCCCGCAGATCACGATCTCCTCCTCCTGCTGTCCAACGTCCCCAGACGACACACTCGTCAGGCCAATCTCCACCTGCTCAAGCTACTTCCCACGCTACTCTTCATGGTCCTGACATAAATTCGAATGGCATCCCCCAACCTTCTGGCGCACGCCTCTTTGCAGCCCGCTCAACGTTGCCGTCCTCCCATCATAAGGCGGTGATCGTTGAGGATCCCTCTATGGTGGCTAATAAGAAGTCTATGTCCAATTCTTGGCAAGGGAGACCGCCTGACCCCATGCATGCCATCGTTACAGATCCTATGGACTTGGGAGAAGATCGCACGTCCACCGATCGTTCGAGAGCTTCGAGCTTTTCTGCTCGCTTCTAGCAAGCAAGTGTGGAGGAGTCATTTGCGACCGTAAGGGTGATTGGCTTGGAGGAGTGAGGGCCATGAAATCTGCTTCTGTCCCTTTGCATATTGAGGCTTGGGCTGTACTTATATGTCTCCAGGAAGCTTGGGAGATTGGCAGTCGCCAACTTGAAATTGAAACTGACAACAGCCTTGTGACTGATTCATTAATAATGATACGATGGTGATTGGCAACTCTGAACCTATCTTTGATAGAATTCGAGACATCAAACAGTGGCCTTGGATGTTCAAGTTCTCTTATGCTCCTAGAGAGACCAATAAAGCAGCGGATCTTCTCTTTAGAGATAGACATTTCATTTGTGGTATCCAATAAAGCAGCGGATCTTCTCTTTAGAGATAGACATTTCATTTGTGGTATCGAGCATCTCTCCCGCCCCCCGGATTGTATTTGTAGTGCTTTGGCACATGATTTGATTGGCTTATATCATTTGAGGCTAGTCCTCCAATAAACGGCTTAGGCCCTCCTTCTCCCGAAAAAAAAATCTGAACTAGGGTTGCTTGATCGCACATCAATTTGTGTTTTAATTATCAGATCACATAGTTCTATCGTACATCAGTATCAGTACTTTGTTCATACCAACATTTTCTCCAATTGCAATGCTCAAGAATCACTTATCAGTTTTAATTCTGTCTCCAACAAGTTTTCAACAAATCTTTTTTTGTATGCATTGAAGAATTGTGCATTAATTTTTCTGGTATGTCGTTCTTAAAAACAAATATACATATGCATACTCTAAAGTATACTTCATATAAGAGACAAAAAGATGATGGAATATGATGGTGATGAATGTAAGAATTTGGCTAGCTCCATTCAATAACTGTATCTGTATCACTTCTGTATTTCATATAATTCAATAACTCATATTGTATGTAAGTAAAAATGATAACAAAAAATTTAATATTTTAAAACCACGTATTTAGACGAACCTAACAAGATCTTAATTGATTATATTTTTATTATGTGTAACTATGCTTAAAAAAAGTTTTAAGTTACTAAATTAGAAGTAATAGCTGCCACTATACAAATAGAGCAAGTAAATAAAAAAGAGAGGAAGTATAACGCCACTCCATTTTGGAATTTGTATGTTGTCCCATTAAACAAGAAGGGGAAAAAAGACTATGCAAACAGAAAGAATAAAGTTTACCTTCACCTAGCTTAAAAAAATTTACTACAACAAAGCCAACAACATTGTTTGTTTGTTTGTTTGTTTTTTTTTTTTTTTAGGATTTCCTACTTTCCTCGTCTTTTTCTAACTGTTTCCATTGCCGTACTATCAATTTACTCCCACGTGTCTTATTGATGAAATCTTCTTCTTCCCCTTAATGCTGAAGTAATAAATAAGTTATGTCTTCACAATTATACTAGTACTTCTGCGTTTTATTTTATATTATATACAGCAAAATCTGTTTATCATACAAATACATAAACTTCTTATAAATAAAGATTTGAATTTAGTATTCGTTCCCAACAAACATAGAAGCTTTGAAGGTAGACAATTCAATAAAAATATGATTACTCTCTTTCAGGGAAGTTCCGAGTTCCCAGTCCAAGAAAATGGATTTTTAAAAATAGTATTATCAACTTGTCAGGGTAGACTTATTTTAGTCACTATTTAATTATATATTTAATGCAAAACTACAATTATATACTGGTTTCATCATTTTATTTATGTATAGTATTACTATATGAATCCCTTCGATATATACTCCCTCCGTTTTTTTTTAAGGTTAGGTTTTGACTTTTTTTTACGGTTCATTATAGTACTTTCACTTCTATTTTTGTTATAGTTATAGAAGACAAAATATAGTCAAGTATGATCTTGTTGGATTCATCTCATCTTGTAGTTTTTAAATATCAAATTTTTAGAATTTTTACTTGTACCAAATTTGAGTTATTAATCATTGAAAATGTGCATTAATATACGTGCAAATTATAAGTGTAAACTTAAAAAAAGAAACGGAGGAAGTATTAAATTATACGCTGAAGTTTTAAGTTAATCATATCATTCAAAATTGATGGTATATAACACTTGTGTACAATACATACCATTTTATGTACGATGCATGTTACTTTGGCATCAAATATTTTACTACCTCCGTCTTAATATATTTGTTACGGATAGTTTTTTGCCACTATTCACTGTTTAACTTTGATTCGAATTTTTATCATAGCTATGTAAGAAAAAAACATAGTCAACTGAAATCTTGTTAGATTCGTCTAATCTTGTAGTTTTAGACAATTAACTTTTTATAACTTTTCGTTGTACACAATTTAAGTTATTAATCGTTAAAAATGTGTATCGTCATACGTGTTGGGTGGATCCATAATAAAAATAGTGAAACGGAGGAAGTATATAGTATCACCCCAATTTTTATATTTTGTTTTTTATTTTTTTATAACGTACTGTATGTACTATATGCATATAATTTTTAACACAAATAATGGGGTGTAAAAAAAGGTTGGACATGAAATGTCCCTTCATTTAATCATTGCATGTGACCTGCCTATGCCACAATACAACTGGTCAATGGTGTTCCATCCATTACTAATGAATAATTTAAGAAAAATTTTCCTTACAATTATCCAATTTACATGTGTACTTCCATCCGCCCCGTTGTACCAAAAAATTAAAAAAAAGAAAAATTTACATGTGTACTCAAGATTCTTCCAATCCTGCTTACCCAAAAAGATTCTTCCACTCCTCAACTGGGATAATTTAAATGTATTGCTTTGACTTTCAGACCACAAATGAAAATTTTGGGGTCACCAATAACTTGTAGGAATTAGGATAATAATCACCAGGTCATGCTTTCTTCTATCATTCATCATTCCATCGCTTTCTTTGCTTAAACAATTACCGAACGACAGCAAGATGACTGTGGATCTTGCTGTCTTGTTTCTTCCCATCTCAACAACTAACTAGAAAAAAAAAATCTACTAAAATAAAATTAATACTAAAAGAAAAATGAAAAGAATGACCATGGCTGCTCATAAGCTAATGCCGTCATTTTTTTATTTTTTTTTAATTTTTTAATCTTCCCAGTGGAATTGCACATTTTCAGCACTTATTGATCAAATATAAAACCCTGCAATAATTTCACCACTCCCTTCTTTTACAAAAAATAAAAATAGAAGAAACAAATCTCTCTCCGTGTCTTATTCTCAGTTTCTTCATTTCTCTTTATGTCGGAGAGGAGTTTCAGCAGTGGTAAATCCGACCACTTTATTTGTTCGACATATGTTAATGGAAAGCATTCTTAATTTCCTGTCTTTGTTCTTTTGGCATTGGCTGAGAAGCAAAAGATCTTTCTATGCTTTGCTTTCTCTTCTTTTGCTCTGCCTTTTAGCTTACAATGCCGCCACTATATTCTGCACTCATGTCCCCGTCCCGGCGAAGAAACCGGCTAGTTTCCTGCCTGAAAACGCCACGGGTAAATCAAGAACCTTCCATGCTCTGCCTTCATCCACCAGACTGCTCTCTGTCGCAACGAAAGAAACCAGCCTACCTGGAAATTCGACGACCCTTTTGGTGAAAGATCAAAACTTGGTTGTTCCGACAAAGAGAAATCGAGCGCATCCAGAAGCAAGGAGAGGGAGAAGGCACCGGCGTGCAATGAAGGTTCTCGATGATGAAACTGAGGATGTAAGGAGGTTCGGAAAAAGAGTGGTGAAATTTTTCGGAACCAATTCATCTTGCAGGTATAGATTTTTCATGACATGGATTTCGTCGGTGGAGTCCTTTGGAGCCAGGGAGAAACTCTGCCTGGAGAGTGTGTTCAAAGCACACGCCGATGGCTGCCTGATCATCGTTTCGAATACAATGGATTCGAGAAAAGGGATGAAGGCTCTGAGGCCCTTTTCGAACAGGGGGTTTAAAGTGGCAGCAATGTCCCCCGACTTCAACTATCTGTTCAAAGGGACCGCAGCGCGATCTTGGTACAGCCAGTTAAAGGGAGGGTATGTGAATCCCGGGGAGGTCTCCTTAGGACAGAACCTGTCCAATTTGCTTCGTATGGGGCTGCTTTACAGGTTTGGAGGTATTTATTTGGACACGGATGTCGTGGTTCTGAAAGGCTTTGCCGGCCTGAGGAACGCCATTGGAGCCCAGACTATTGATCCCACAACAAGAAACTGGAGCAGGCTGAACAATGCTGTGATGGTGTTTGACAGGGGGCATCCGTTGCTTCGCGAGTTTATTGAGGAGTTTGCGAGGACATTTGATGGCAACAGATGGGGACACAATGGGCCGTATTTGGTTTCGCGAGTTGTTCTGAGGGTAAACGAAAGTTGTGGATTCAACTACACTGTGTTGCCTCCTGTGGCATTCTATCCCGTGGATTGGAGCAAGATTGGGGGTCTGTTCCGCGGGCCGACGAGCCTGGATCATTCGAAATGGATCGTCGCGAAGCTCAGACAGGTGTGGAGCCAGAGCTTTGCTCTTCATCTATGGAATAAGCAGAGCAGAGTGTTTGAGGTTGAGAAAGGAAGCATTGTGCAGCATATTTTGTTTAGTACTTGTGTTATCTGCAACTTTTCTTCCTTGTCATCAGTGTTATAACCTATAGGATGATACAGGCATAGTCAGTTTTAATACATTGATTAGAGAAGACATGGAATTCTGAAAATATTATTGGATCAACATCAAGTGATGTTTGATGTTAATGTAAAACTTCAAATAAGTTTGATTTGAAATGTGTATTTCAAGAATATTTACTTGGGAAGTACCTCAAATACCATGAATGGGATGGACATAGGCAGGTAGTTTGGTCATGCAAAAAATATTTCACTTAGTTTGGTCATGAATGGGATGGACATGCCTTCTGCTCCTAAAATTTATTTCTACTAAAATTGTAAATGCAGTGAAGAAACCTGTGAATCACATTCTGTGTTTCTCAACTACTTTTGCACTATCAAAATCTGATACAGGTGAATTCAGACAGTCAAATGTCTTGGTACATTGTAAGAAGAAAGAACCACTCATTGGTTCTCCATCAGATGCTTTCTATCGGTGAACTCCAGTTCATCGCCCTGCTCTTTCTGGAACATCACTTCGATCTCCTCCAACGACTTCCCTTTCGTCTCGGGGACGCATCTGTGGACAAAAACCACAGCCACGGCTGAAATTACACCAAACACTACGAACACGCCTCCAACGGTTACAGCGCGCGCCGCGCTAAGGAAAGACATGGCCACTAGGCCACTGCTCACCCGACTCCCCACCGCGCAGAGGGCAGACGCCCGTGCGCGCAGCCTCAGGGGAAATATCTCCGACGACATCACCCAACAAACAGGCCCGAGCCCAACCGAGAAAAACGCCACGTTCCCACACACCCACAGGATCGCCAGGAAGATGCCTAAATTGCTCTCTCCCAACACCATCAGTGTCGCACCCAAACACAACAGACACACGGTCATTCCGACCGTGCTCACATACAGCAACGGCTTCCTCCCAGCTCTGTCGATGAGGTATATCGCGACCAAAATGAACGACGTCTTTGTGAACCCCACGGCCACGGTTGCTGCCAGGAGCCGGGACTTGCTCTTGATCCCGGCCTCCTGGAAGATCGTCGGGCTGTAGTAGACCGTCGCATCAATCCCGGTTATCTGCTGGAATATCTGTACTCCGCACCCCGTTACCAGCATCCTGCGCACCCCAGGCGTCGGGTCCAGCAGCATCTCGCGCCACACGGAACGTTCCTCGTACCTATCCGCGTTCGCCAGACCCGCAGCGACTTGGATTTCTGTGAGCCTCTTCTCGACTTCAGCTGCATCTCCGCTCGTTTTCAGCATCACCGTCCGCGCTTCGTCCAGACGGTTCTTCATCACGAGCCATCTGGGGGATTCCGGGATGATCAGAAGGGCGATCACGAGTAGAACGGAGGGCAGGATACCCACGCCGAGCATGATCCGCCAGTTGATATGCGCCGGTAAGCCTGAGAATGCGTAGTTGGATATGTAGCCGAGGAGGATGCCGAAGTTGAGGAAGATTTCCGGGAAGATTGTGAAGCATCCCCTCTCAGCGGTCGGCGCTATCTCGGCGATATAGACGGGCGCGATCATGATCCCGAAGCCGACGCCGATTCCGGCCAGGAACCTGCCGAACATCAGAACTTTGAAGGACATGGCGAGGGACATTACGGCGGCGCCTGTCTGGAACACTATGGCCGCGAGACCTATTGTCCATTTTCGACCTATGGCGTCGGATGTTTTTCCCCCGGCTAAACTCCCGACGAGCGATATGATGCTTAGGATGCCGACGAAAATCTCCTCTTGAAACTCGGTGATGTTCAGATCCTCTTTGATGAACAGAATGGCGCCGCTCATTACTCCAACATCTGCAAACTGCCAAACTACTTAGAACGTTCTTACACCCACTACATTATTAACAATGAGCTCATCATACAGTTGATTTCAAAACCAAGAATAAATTTAAACTTGGAATTCCATATTTCATCTTGCTAGTTAACAATGAATGATCGTGGAAAAAGATTGCTGCTTTTTTCCCGAACTGATGAAACTTGCTTTGATTTCTCCTATGATTCAGAATTCAGATAAGATACAGAAACATGGACGACATGAATGGAAAGCAACAAACCCATCAAGAATACAGATCAGAAACAACGATTTTGTCCCTTTGAACGACACAACGTAAAGGCAAGAATTGAAAATGTGGGAAAAGAGAGAATGCACAAACCATAGCCAAGAACGATGGAATTGAGAGAAGCAAAGATTGCGCAAGTCATGACGTGTCTGCCGGGATTGGGGTTGGTTTTTTCGTGTCCATATTCTTGAATGGGGCGAGGATGGGAAAGGGGAATGTCGTCCTCTCCATCACCATATCGTCGGGAATCCATAACACTATTATTAATCTTCCCGAATAAGGAGGGACGCACAATAATTTGGTGATTTGGGTTTCCTTTTTCTCCTCCTCGTGAGGTTGCCTTGTTTATGATTCCCACTTCGTCGGAATCGACGACATTATGGATGTTGTCTGGATGTTTTGGTGCCGTGTCCCGCAGGTAGGGAATTTGGCGGAGAAAAGATTTCTAGTCAATTTCTTGGCAAATGTTTTGACTGGTGAACCCCATGGAAATCTTCTTGGCCCTAGAATCTCGCCTATCCGAATCATTCGCGGAGTAGATCCCATCTAATGTTCGAATGGTGTGGATTCAGGACGTGCGAAACGTGGCCATTACCCACAGGCTACAGTATAGATTTTTTCTTCTTTTTTTTGTTTTTTTTTTTTTAAAAATAATTTCGGTGTAAAAATAGCTAGAAGTAGTCATAAATAATTTTAAGAATAATAAGGGGAAAAAAGTGATAATTTTCCATTAAAAACATCAAAAAGAAATATTTTTGAAAAAAAATTTGTTTATTTATTTTGTGTTTTTTCTGTAAGAATCTAAATTTTGAAGTAAAGAAAATATTATCATTAACTACAGTAACACATAATTCTTTGTTTTGGGAAAAATATCGGCTTAAAAGTTACTCATTTTATAGCACTAATAAAAATTGGGTGTGGCTAGTGAAAAATGATGCATACACATAGAAAAATTACACAGAGCAATGAAAAATGATGACGGTGTGAAATGATGTGTATGTATGGAAAAAATTATGAATATTATAAAATAATCAACATCATTTTTCATGTCATTTTTCATAGCGTGGACATTATTTAGTATGTATAGACAAATTCATTGCCTGTACCGGAACCGGACTGCATAAAATACTTCATCCGTCTTTTAGTAATATTAATATTTAAATAGTTTCACTATTAATGGAATAATTTTGATTCGACTTTTTAATATAGTTATATAAGATAAAATATAATCAAATTATATGTAGTTAGATTAATCTAATCACATAATTTTAGAATATTTAATTTTATAATTTTTACTTTTTACAATTTAAAATATTATAATAGTTAAAAATTTGTATTGAAGGGTTAGGGACTTACACTAGTGATAAGTCCCTCAACTCCCAACCTATTGGTTGGGGGTTGAATTCCACCCGGCCCCTTATCCCTCCATTTTGTTCTTTTTGTAATTTGTGTGACATGAGCTCCCACCACCTTTTTCCTAATTTGTGTGGCATGAGCTCCCACCACCCTTTTCCAGACTTTTAATGGCTCATAAAAAAAATTGTATTGAATGAATAGTTAAAACTTTTTGGGAATGATGGAAGTATTTTCCTTAACAGAACTACTATATGTTCTACTTCCTCCGTCTCATTATTTTTGTTATGCACCCATCCAGCACGTATGTCGATACATGTTTTTAATGGTTAATAACTTAAATTATGTACAATGAAAAATTATAAAATATTGATTTGATCTGGCACTACACGATTAGATAAATTTAACAAGATCTCAATTGGTTATATTTTTAGCCCATCCATAATTATGATAAAAATTTGAATCAAAATTAAATAGAGAATAATTGGTAACAAAAATATTAGTATTCCTTTGATCTGGATGATGGAACGATAGTCCACATGCAAAATTGGGCCCAACAATAAATGGGCCTCTATTTGGGCGGGTTAATTGCAGACCATTGGCCTATATATATTATTCGCGGAAGATATTTTCTGCCACATAATAGAGAAAGCTTCGCCGAGAGTGAGTTTCTCTACATCTACATATAGGGAGGAAATTAGCCGGTGGGATTCCGTTATTCTTTGAAATTGGTCGGATTAGGTTTAGATATTTTGGAAAGGAACAATCGAGATGCCGGCGGAAGTAGCAAACGGAGTCGCGACGGGTGTTTTACCCCCCGGCGGCGATTTGAAATCCCAAAACCCTAACACCGCCGCCAAGAAATCGCGCGAGTCCCGCAGGAGGCGGCGGAAGCAGAAGAAAGAAAAACAGAACGCTACTGATGGAGATGAAAGCGGCACTGGGGCGGAGGACACAAATGGCACCGTCGACGACAATTCGAAAGAGAACTCCGATCCTCAAAAGGTAGTTTGAAATTTCATGAGGTTTCTGTTTTGTTTATTATGTTTTTGAAGGAGTTGGATCATTTATAGGCTAACTAAAGGGTGATTACTTGTTTAATGGTATCCTTTGAGACCGCAAAAATATAAATACTACAGCAAGCAAATGACTAACGAACGATTAACTTTGTGGGTGTTAGAGATTATAAATTACTTCCTTATCTCATTCTCTCATGTAAAATGTTTTAATTATTTTGTATTTGCGATAGTATACTTTTACTGCTGGTGGAAACATATCTTTGTATGAATGTCGCTCTTTCTATTGCTTGAATGGGTTATAATAAAATCAAAAACTCCATTTCCCTGGACAAAAGGCAATACAATGACAGTGGCTTTTGGAAGGAAAGATCTAATGGGAAGATGGGGTATTCCATTCAATATCCCTGTGGATGATGGATAATGCCCTGCCTTTTGTTTGTCACTTTCTTCGAGGCTGCATGTTTCTGGTGAATATTTTTGCTCCTTAGTCAACTAACTTGTGGCTCTTAAACTCATCTTTTGGTATTTTGTAGACTTGAAAATACTTGATCAATGGTGTGAGTGTTCTACCTATTAGAGCCAGGTCATTGAAATTTGTTAATGCCATGTCATTTTCTGGAGGGTGTTTTTGACATGTACATTTAGTTGAATAGAAGTTTGGTCACAAATACAATTTCATAACTCATATTATTGTGGGGGAGACCACAAACAAAAATGTTGATGGTTTATATTGGTGTTAATACACATGAAAGCAGAATTCACCTAGCTTGTTTTCTTTGTATATCAGGCATTGGAGCTGGTGGAGGTTGAGTATGTGCCAGAAAAAGCAGAATTATATGGCATGTTGGATGAAGAATTCCGGAAGGTTTTTGAGAAATTCAATTTTATGGAAAATTCTGTTACTGAGGTAAGTGAAATTCCATGAGCATTCCTTCATTATGTTCGATCCTAATTTTTATCTTTATCTTTTCTTTTCTTTTCTCTCTCTTTTTTTTTTTTCCTTTTTCTTTTTCTGATTGATCTTATGTTTATTAATGTGCGTTTCTCATTTCCTGGTCCATGTAATGTTTTTCCTTCATTAGGAGAATGACAAGAAGGATGATGTGGCTGCTGATGTTGCAAAGAAGTCTGACTCTGATTCAGATGAGGGAGAACATGATGTTCAGCAGAAGGAAAAGGGTGTCTCTAATAAAAAGAAAAAGGTTATTCACTTTCAAAACCTTCTTAATTCCAAATTACACCTTTGGAATGTTTTCCCCCTTTATGTTTTTATAAAAATCTCGGACTAAAAAATTATTTTGTTTTACAGCTTCAACGTAGAATGAAGATTGCTGAACTGAAACAGATCTGTTCCCGACCAGATGTTGTTGAGGTGCATCGCCTTTTTATGATGAAATTGAATGTTTTTTACCCTGTATTGTAGGTTGTAACTTTATTTTAGAGTTTCAATGTTTATGTCTTGGTGGAATGCTTACCACTTGAAATTTGCTGCATTGGCAAACTGCGTGCTTTCATTTTTCAGGGTGTTGACCATTATTATGATTTCATCTGAAAGCATTATTAGGACGGTTAACTTTTTGAATGCATGTGCAATTTCATGTCCATCTGCAATATGCTTTACTTCCTCCGTCTCATTCTAATCGTCACGTTTGACTTTTTGGCACTATTCACTGTTTAATTTCGACTCAAATTTTTATCATAGTTATGCAAGAAAAAATATAGTCAAGTGAGATCTTGTTAGATTCGCCTAATTTTGTAGTTTTAGAATATCAAAATTTTCTAATTTTTTATTGTACACAATTTAAGTTATTAACTGATAAAAATATGTATCGGCATGCGTGTCCGATGGGTCCGTAGCAAAAACAGTTAGACGGAGGAAGTATTATTTTTTATTTTGTCACCATAAACTAACCACCGTGTGTCATGGATATGTGCTAGGCAGTCAAAATAACAAGAGTCTTTTATTAGGTTGGAATGCATGAAGCATGTGATTGTTGATGCCCAAATGTTTTTCTTATCTATTTTGAATTGCTTTTGCTGGATTAAGAAAGTGTGTTAATTTTTATTGTCTATGTTGGCAAATGCCGTTGGCATTGTGATTTTCTTACGGCTGATAAGCAATATCGTGTACTTGCAGTGAGGTTTCTATAGCAGTTCATGCAAACCACCTTTTGCTTTGGTACTTAATTATATATACTCCTTTTATTAATCTTTTCTGTAACATGTTTCTGCAATATTTAGGTGTGGGATGCCACTGCATCGGATCCAAAGCTTTTGGTGTACCTGAAATCATACCGAAACACTGTTGCGGTACCTCGTCACTGGTGCCAAAAGAGAAAGTTTTTGCAGGTGAGTCGCAGTGGGCTAATCTACTTTTACATTACTGAGGAGTTTTGCTTATACAAAATGTCAAAAACTTGTAATGAGTTGGAATGGTGGGGAATGGGCATAAGTGGTAGGTATAAGGGTGAGTGGAATGGACCATAGTCAATGAGGTTGTCTTATATGAATATATGGTTCTTGCAGGAGAGCTGCGGTGGATCTTGTGGAGCCTTGACATGTAGGTGTTTGCAAGGGGACACCTTGCATGAATTATGTTCACATTGTGCTTTCTAGTTGGGTTGTGTTATTTGGTCTTCATTTTGACATTCACTAAATATCTTCCTTTTAAATAGTCTTTATTTGGGACTAACCTATATTTTTGTATATTCTAAGGAACCCCCCCTGGGTTTCAGAATGTTTCTCTTGCTATTGGGTACATGTTAAAGATATGGCTCATGCCTAATATCTGTAATCATCATTATATTCTGTTCCATTGAAAATGTGGTTTTGATAAAAATAAAAAAAATTGAATTCACTTCACAGTTATCTTGGGTGAGTGTACTTCAAAGGAACATCTTAAGAGAATTATAGACTACTATGTGGATGTGTTTTTATAGGCAATATGATAACTCAATTTGGGAGAGAACCTACAATGTTACTTTTGTCTGGGTTTTATGTAGTTTATTGGCACACTTTTATTAAATGATTGCAATGCTTCATTAATCTTTATCTCATCAATTGTTTAACTGCGTGCAGGGAAAGAGGGGTATTGAAAAGCAGCCCTTTCAACTTCCTGATTTCATTGCTGCCACTGGAATTGAGAAAATTAGACAAGTAAGACCTATTGAACCTATTTTATCAATGACCAGGCAATATTTTCTAAGCTAAGTTGTCTTATGGTTAAATGTCTATTGTAGGCATACATTGAGAAGGAGGACAGCAAAAAGTTGAAACAAAAGCAACGTGAGAAAATGCAGCCTAAAATGGGGAAAATGGACATTGACTATCAGGTTTCTATGTTATTCCATTATTTGGATATACATATCAATCTATCTTGTAATTTTTGAGATTCATGTATTTGCTGGGTCTTTGGCATGTGTTGTACTGTATTTCTTAGCATTGCTGGTTTGGTGACACAATTCTTTGTTGGATAGGTACTCCATGATGCATTCTTCAAGCATCAGACTAAACCCAAGTTGACTTCACATGGAGATTTATATTATGAGGGGAAGGAATTTGAGGTATGAAGTGCATCTCACATTCATTGAGCTATGCTGTGGCATTTATTGCATATAGACATTTGTTTCATTTTATAGTAACTAATTATGGTGGTAGTCGTCTATCATGAAGTTTTTTAACATTTTTCCAGATAAATTTCACATAAAACATTTAAATCTCTCACATACAGATTCGAATGGGTGCTAAGCATGGTGCATTCCTTTTGATTTTGATTATATTAGGTAAAACTACGAGAAATGAAACCAGGGACATTGTCTCATGAATTGAAAGAGGCTCTTGGCATGCCTGACGGTGCCCCTCCTCCATGGCTTATAAATATGCAGGTAATGATTTATTACAATCTCTCATTTTTACTGTCCGTTTGATTTTTTTTTCTCCCTTTTAAATTTTTATTGCAAAGTGAGTTGATTTTCTATTGATATCCCTCTTCTCCATTGTAACAGAGATATGGCCCGCCACCATCTTATCCTAGTCTAAAAATACCAGGGCTAAATGCCCCTATCCCACCTGGAGCTAAATTTGGCTATGGTCATGGAGATTGGGGCAAGCCACCTGTTGACGAAGTACGCATTGCTTTCGTATTTTCTAGTATTATTGCATATCTCACCTTGTATATTGTATTCGATACACTTGGTGTTTTCCACATGTGTACTAGTATGGGCGCCCACTCTATGGAGATGTCTTTGGTGTTTTGCAACAAGACCAACCCAATTATGAGGTAAACATTAACCTAAACCTGGTAAATTTACTTTCTAAGCTCCTATCTGCTGAACCACCTTGACCCGAACAGCTCTTTTTACCTAAGTTCCTATCCTCAACCCAACCATTTAACCAAATGTGTTGATGGTTGACTCACATGCCATGTTTTTATTTATTTACTTCAAAAGGTAAGTTTAAAAATATGTTCAAAATTTGACTTCATAAATATTACATATAGATTCAGTACATTTGCGATCATAAAATTATAAAAATACTAAACTTAGCATTACTAGATAATATGTGTATATATATATATATATATCAATATATCAGTTCAAATGGTTTATCTTATTTTGTATTGGGTTTTCAGATCTTATTGCCATCCTAACCTTATTCAAGTACTCTGTGCCTTTTATGTTGCGAACTGCTTGCAATTGTACTTATGTGATGGGTGAAACTGTATCTTCAGGAGGAACCAGTCGATAAGACTAAACACTGGGGTGACTTGGAGGAAGAGGAAGAAGAGGAGGAGGAAGAGGAGATGGAGGAGGAGGAAGAGATGGAAGAAGAGGAATTACAAGATGGCATTCAATCTGTTGACAGCCTTTCAAGGTATTATATCCTGTATTCTTTTGTGTTAAATTAACTGGACAAATTTATTAGTGGTGGTTGTGAGGTGATTATTGTAGTATGGTATAGTCTTGTATTGAACGACTGGCTTGTTTTTATTCTGTGATTCTAGCACTCCTACTGGAGTTGAAACTCCTGATGTCATTGATCTTCGGAAACAACAGAGGAAGGAACCTGATAGGCCTCTCTACCAAGTACTTGACTACCCTCAATCCTGTTCAACATCATTACTTCAATTGTATGCTGGGAGAATAATTTTATTTTGTCACTTGCTATAAAGGTACTTGAAGAAAAAGAAGAAAAGATTGCACCGGGGACTTTGCTTGCACCAAGCCATACGTACGTCTCATAACGACCTCAATTTACATTTGAAATCAGACTTTGTTTTTTGAATATGATCTTGATTGCTGATCATTTTTATTTTATTTGTTGTTCAGGTATGTTATCAACACAGGCACACAGGACAAAGCTGGTGCTAAAAGGGTAAGAAATTCATCTTCGTTTTCATCTGTTACTTGGAATTTTTGCATAGATTGTATTTTCTTATCATGCTAAATGAAATTCATAATTTATTGGCTTTTGTATTTATTTTGTGTTCTCTCTTTCCCTGCATAGCTATTTATTTTTTTGCCATTCACTAGTGTGCTGACATGCAGTATAGAACATTACTGTGTCATGTCAAAACTCAAAACCTCAATGTCTGATTTGGTTGTTTACATTGTTAGGTTGATTTGCTTAGAGGTCAGAAATCAGATAAGGTTGATGTCACATTAGCGCCTGAAGAGCTGGATGAGATGGAGAACGTTTTACCAGCCAAGTGAGTCTTATGACAAAGTGATCCCTAACTAAATATTTTATTTTAAAAAATAGAACCGGTTTTACTTTGCTCTGTGTCTCTCAGGTATGAGGAAGCCAGAGAAGAAGAGAAATTGCGCAACCAGCGTGAGGATTTCAGTGACATGGTTGCTGAGGTACACACAATTCCAATTTCTCCATTCCGTTGTATTATTCCGTCTCGCATTATCTGTATAAGAGCACGTCTAACCCATTAAAAAATTGTGCTCCAGAACGAGAATAAGAGGAAACGAAAGATGCAGGAAAAGGAGAACAAGACAAAGAAGAGAGATTTCAAGTTTTAGGATTTTCTACCTACTGGTATTGCTTCATGAACGTTATTTGTTCCATGCAACTGTTTCTGCTGTAGTTGTCAAACGGACAATTGTGATGTGTATTACTGTATTTCGTGTGTTTTTAAGGAAGATTTTGCTGTATGCTTCTTCTG
This sequence comes from Hygrophila difformis, assembly GCA_030278955.1. Taxonomy (NCBI): domain Eukaryota; kingdom Viridiplantae; phylum Streptophyta; class Magnoliopsida; order Lamiales; family Acanthaceae; genus Hygrophila; species Hygrophila difformis. Next base: position 19,006,205 of record JAOANR010000007.1, read on the forward strand.
TGGTTCACAGCTATTGACTTGGTGAATGGACATATTTCTACCTTCTATCCTGTCTTGGCTTCCATTTCTTGAGATGCATTCATTGTAGCTTTTACTATTTGTCACACTTGATTCAAGTCTTTTGTCCGGTGGAAGTCCAATCCAATTCTTTTTAGTTACATCACATTAGTAGGTTGAAATAAGGATATTAGGGCCGAAAGTAAGCCATGTACTAAGGGAATCTAGCATGATATTGTGTTGGAATAAATTGGATCATAATTTTAACAGGTTATGGAAATATAGATGTGTCAATGATACACGCTGGACTCTGCCCTTGTTATAAATATATATATATATATATATATATATATATACTACCTCTGTTTTTGTGATAGTGCGACGTTGCACTTTTTGCAACTATTCATCATTTAGCTTTGATTCAAATTTTTTATTATAGTTATACAAGTAAAAACATAGTCATGTAAGATCTTGTTGGATTCGTCTTCTCTTGTAGTTTTAGAACATCTAATTTTTATAATTTTTACTTATACACAATTTGAGTTATTAATGATTAAAAATGTGCATTGAACTGCGTGTAATAGATGAATGTTGCAATTTCATGGAAACGGAGGTAGTATATATTTTTGCTGAACCTACAGGCTAGAAAAGGATAGTTGGGGTTATGCCGCACAAATTATAAATGGAAAATGAATAAAGGGGAGAATGGATGGGAGTATTTTTTCTTTTCTGAAGTGTTTTGAGTAAATTACACTTTACCACATACTCCTATTTCTGGTAGAGGTTGAAGCCTTTCACAATCTTCTTCTCATAATTAACAACCACTGAGGTTCCTGGGCAACTTGATGTGCAAGATCATTACATTCTCTTAGTATAACATTAGAAAGGACAAATTGCTTGCCTATTGCAAAAACCAATGGAGGTTCGGAGTAGGGAGAAGCAACACAATGAGGCAAGGCAAATAACCTCACTCAAATTATTGAGTGATAGGGCTATTATGATAACCAATTCGCAATAATTTGTTTTCACATTTTGATAAAAAAAAAAATTTTGCCACTTCATCAACAAATTTCTGAATTTGAATTTTCAACCTTTTTATTTACAAACGTATTCATGAAGTAAGAGCTAAATATATGGATTACCTTTTTAAGGGCAGGCTTTGACCTCATAGAACTTATAACTCATTAGAAAAGAGTATTTCGACGGGTATTACCATTTTATATAAACATTAAAACATGTTCACATAACAAAAAACTGCGTCTATAATTTATGGTGGGTGTATGAAAAGATCATAGATCAAAGCATCTGTTCTCATCATTTGGAAACGTCATTTTCATATTAGAAGAATTCCATGGGCAGCTAAGCTATTCAATTATATATATATATATATATATATATATATATATATATATATAAGTGGACGGCTTCAAGGTAGTTCACAATTCACAAAAGTTTAGACCACTAATTATGGAACCACGTGGGTTGGCCATTTATATGCGTTTAAAGACATTGCTTAATCACCATTCGTTTTTATTTGAGAAGATGATGTATTCATATCATTCTAAGAAAATGATTGTATTAAATACTCCGTACTTTGTACTAAGTACGCTACTTGACAGTCCCAAAGAGTAGGCTGTTAATGCGTTATATTGATCACACACACAATTGCAGTATATAAAGAACACAATTGTTGTTGACCCAGTTCGGACCTCATGTCCTACGTCCGGGGATTTCAATCCAGGCGATGATCCACTCAACACCATTCAAGAACAATACAAGACACAGACTTAATCCTATCAACTCGATTTAGAAGCTGAAACTCCCCCTCAACTCCTAATCTCACTGAAGTGGATTACAGACTGATTCTTGATGTTCCTCCAACCTGTTGACAACCCTGAACATGAATCCTGAACTATTCCAAGAAAAATACCATTCTTGGATTACACTCGATCTAAAGAAGTGTACAGAAGAATTACAGATCAACTCACTCAAGCTCAAAACATTCTACAATCTAATATTGAAGAACACTGTTTTGAATTAAGAAAATACTTCTAATCGAATCCAAATTTGCTCTCTGAAAATTGTATAGAAGTGTTACAGAAAAATTACTCAAAAACTACTAAAGGACTCAAGGCTAATAAGAGTATATATAAGCTGAGATTGATCTTGGTCCTTTAGTCCATGGAGCTGATGTGACTTGATCTAGAATGATCAAAACTGCCCTGTTGTTTAAGTGATGTGCTGACAACAAAAAGTCCTGCATGAAATGTTAATATGCCAACACTACTTCAATATATTTAAAATTTGTGTGTTATATAGTAATTACTTATACTAATATACACTTGTATGATAATGTAGATTTACGGGCTCTCATCTCATCAGGACGTTTGGAAGGTGTTGATATTTGATTAAGGGGCATCTCTTATTTAGGTAAATACCAGGTATCCCCAGGCCACATTGGACCCAAAGACTATTCCCTCGAGGATCTGCAAGGGCAATTAAGGACGCCTCTCCCAAAGCAGTTTTTTGCATAATTAAATTATTGAATTAAGGGGCATCTCTTATTGAATAATTAAATTATTTTTATTATTTATATGTCTGCAAGTAGTTTAGGTAGTATATATACGAATCATTTTTGAAAATTCAAACTAGGAAAGAACTAATAGTCACAACTCACAAGTGTATTATCTATATACTCCCTCCGTTTTTTAAAGAAAGCTACACTTGTGAAAATGGCACTATTCACAAAAATACTTTGACTTAGAGTTTTATCATAGTTATATAAGTTAAAATATAGTCAAGTGAGATCTTGTTAGATTCGTCTCATCATATAGTTTTTAAATATCGAATTTTCAGAATTTTTACTTGTATCGAATTTGAGTTATTAATGATTTAAAATATGCATTGGACTGCGTGCTGGGTGGGTCCGTAGCTAACAAAAAATAACGGAGGAAGTATATATATTAAATATATTTGAAAGATTTGAAATTTAAAATTTTGCATTTATTATTTTATCTATATCATTTTACATTTTTAAATTTATTAATTTTAGACTTTCAAGGTTATTCATTTATTCATTAGAGATTTATTCACCTTTAAAAAAATTTAAAAGATAAAATTTGAAATTTGTATTTTTATTTATTTATTTTGGATTTTATTATTTTGCATTTTTTATTTTATCTATTTTAGATTTTATTATTTTGTATTTTTTATTTTATTTATTTTAGATTTTATTACTGCATTTATTATTTATTTATAGATTTTGAGTTTTTACACCATCGGATTATTATGACATGAATATGCATTTTCAGTTTTTGCACCATAGTACTATTAGGACGGGGTTTTGCACTGCCAACTAAGAATTATGTTGTGTTTATATTTCAAAATGGTGATCATATTGTAATGTCGGTAATTTTTTGTAGGTTTAGTTTTTTGATATTTTTTTTTGGTGTGGTAAATGATGTAATCAAAATATACATTGCACATATTTATTTATTTATATTAAAGATATATTAAAGTGTATATGAAATCCAATTTTTAGTTTTTAAAAGATATTTAATTTCCAACTTATATGAAGTTCCCACAATTTTCAGTTTTTAAAGATTTGAAATTTCAAATTTATATGGAATTCGCAATGTATAAATAGAATTTATATTATTAAAAAATACATTAATGAATGTATGGAAAATATTTGTATATATTAATTAATGTATATATAGGCCATGTTTTTATAAAATCATGTCACTTCTCCTAAAAGTAATACTACATCCGTCTCATTATAATTGTTACGAACCCACTTGATACGTATACCGATACACATTTTTAACGGTTAATTTTTTAAATTGTGTTCGATAAAAAATTATAAAAATTTGATATTCTAAAACTACATGATTAGACGAATCTAACAAGATCTCACTTGACTATATTTTTTCTTACACAACTATGATAAAAATTCGAATCAAATTTAAACAGTGAATAGTACCAAATAGTTACATAACAATTAAACTGAGACGGAGAAAGTATACAATTATATATTTACTGAAAGTAATATACAATTATATAGTTGCTAATCATTAAAAAATATATTTTATAATTATATCATTCTAATTGTATATAAATATATACTAAATAGTATAAATCTTATTTATATTTTATTATATTTAAAATAATACAAAAATTATAATTATTAAGAGAATTGTGAAAATTCATATTCTATGGATAATAATTGATTTAAAGTAAATTAGTTATTTTCGTAAAGCATATTAAAAATAAAAGAATCAGGTATATAAAGAGTTATTGGGGTGCGAATAGTCCATCAGTAAATAAAGAAGGAAATTTTATTTTTTTAATCTATTTTTAAGAAATACTTCATTAATCTATATTATATCAAATTTGCAATTGACGGAAGAACAAATATAAATATACCTTTATTAGAAATTGAAAGGCTAATTGCTGCAAATTCTATAAATTTGAAAAATTTCTCTAGAATACCGATACTGAATGAAATTTTAACATTTGAAACAGATAGTCTATTGATACTAGAAGAGACATATTATAATAAGGAAGAAATGAAGGTGGATCATGCTAAACTATTACCTTTGTTGATTAATGAGGAGAGGAATGTTTATAATAAAATAATGTATGTAGTTGATAGTGGTGATGATTGATTTTTTTTCTTTACGTGGTGGAGCTGACAAGACATTTATCGATAATTTATCTAGAAAATAATATGTTTAGCCATTCGTGGGAGAAATGATATTGTGTTGCATGTAGTATCCAGTGGAATAGCACCCTACTCCTTCCAAGAGGCAGTATTGCACATTTTCAATTTGGTTCTACCTGCAAAAAACTTATCCCAGAAAATTATTTTACTTCTGTTCTCATTAAAAGAAAGCCCATTATTTGGCATGAAAATTCTTAATTGGTAGAATGATTATGAGTCTGTCTGAATTAACCAAATTCCCCATTCGATTTCAGAAGAAAAAAATCACATTCGCATTTTGTTTTACTATGACTATTTATAAGAAAAAAGTTAATGTCATTTTTTAAAGAATGTTGGACTCTATCTTCAAAAATTATTTTTACCTATGTTAGTGATATGCTGCAATATCTCGTGTACTGGAAAGAGGGGACTAGAAGTATTAATATGTAATTAAGATGAATTAACCAAGGGTACTACAAGAAATGTTATTTACAATGAAAATTATATATGACTTAAATTTGCACAATGAATTCTTCATGTAGGTGATGGTAATTTGTAAATCTGATATTGATCTTGGAGATGTACAATTAAATGACATTTACAGGTTATAATTTTATGAATTCTACAGGAGATCCTATAGCGACAATTGTTGAGAGTATTTATACATATATGAAATGCACCACTTCAAATCCAGATATTGTTAAAGATATTGTTATGCTAATTTCTACCAATGAGATTGTTGATATGATCAATTATTAAATCATGGAACATATGTCTGCAAATGAAAATGTATATATATATATCAGTTCTAATAATATTTATCAAGAGGATGAAAACATAGATAATGCCAATGAATTATTTTCACTACAATATCGAAACACGATCAAATTGTTTGGGATTATCGAATCATGAAATAGAGTTGATTTAGGGTTGCATAGTCATGCATATTAGGAATATAGATCGATCAAATAAAGTATGCAATGTAACTATGTAAGTAGGTTGATAGTCTCCAAGATGACGGAATCATATTATTGAGGTTAAACTAATTTTCTAGAAACTATGAAAGTAAAAAAACTCTTGATTGGTAGAATGATTATGAGCTGAGCCTATCTGATTTAACCAAATTCATGATTCGATTTAAGATGAGAAAATTTCAACTTGTAGTTTGTTTTACTATGATTATAAACAAAAGTCAATGTTAATCTTTAAAGAATATTGGATTTTATCTTCCAAAATAAGTTTTTGCCATGAACAGTTATGTTGCAATATTTCGCGCCACTAGCAAGATGTGGTTCAAAATATTAATATGCAATTAAGAATGATTAACTCAAGATACCACAAGAAATGTTGTTTACTATAAAATTTATATATAACAGAAAATTTACAAAATGGATACTTAATGTAGGTGATGGTAAGGCCGGTATTGATTTTGAAGATCTACAATTAGATGTGACATTTGCGGATGATATTCTTATAAACTCTACGTGTGATCCTATAGCGACAACTTTTCATATACAAATATAAACTGCACCACTTCAAATTCAGATATTTTAAAAGATAGTACTATAGTAGCCCCTATCAATGATATTTTTAGGAATGAGATTTTCAGCAAATTGTGAGGAAGTCCTTCATATTATGCTTAATATTTATATTTAAATTTTATTTATTTTAATTTTAATTTAAAATTAAATAAAAATATTATATTAAAAATTATTTTTATTGATCTGTTAAGCCACAGAAGCTAAAGAGGATGGTATAATATGATTTCTTAGTTAGTTTTAAAAATAATTAAATTATATTATCATATATATCCTCTTTCAAATAGATATAAAATTATTACACATTTTTCATTACTCAAAATATGATTTATACTTAATACTCAAGAATTATTGTTTACAATGAAATTTTCAGCAAATTGTAAAAGAAAATTTCATATTATACAATAATTAAATTTTATTTATTTTAAATTAAATAAAAATCTTAATATTTATTTTTATTGATATGTTATGTTTGTACTGGACAAGCCACAGAAGCTAAAGAATGCAATATAATATGATTTTTCTGTTAGTTTTAAAAATAATTAAATTATATTATCATATATACTCACTTTCGAATATATATAAAATTATTACACATTTTTCTATTACTCAAAATATATTTATTATTATCATATAAGGATATATATTATATATAAATATATAATTATGCCCGTCGAATCTCGACGGGTTATTTGCTAGTGGATAAATATTCGAAAAAAATGATATACTCCCTCCGTCCCGCGAAATGTGGCTACTTTCTTTTGGGCACGGTAATTTAGGTAGTGGGGTTTAGTAGTTAAAGTAGTGTAGGCATTTTGTGTTTAAGATTCTAATGAATTTTTATACTGATTATTGTTTAACTTTGACTTAATATTATGTAATAATACAATTAGAGAAAAATATTCAAGTGTGATCTTGTTAGAATCGTCTAAACGTGTAGTTTCATAATATATATTTTATACAATTTTTATTTGTACCAATTTTGAAATATTAAGAATTAAAGAAATGCTAGGGACTTTGTATAGAAAAGTAAAAGTACATTGGAATTTATGCAGAATAGTAAAATTGAACACTTTTAATGTGATTTGAAAATAATTAAAATTCTAATCAAACTTATATTATTTTAATTTATCTAAAAATGGAAAGTAGCTAAATTTCGTGGGACGCCCAAAGAAATAGTGACCAAATTTCGTGGGACGGATGAACACTTGCTAGGCGTGATTCCTAAAATAATAATGAATGAAGAAGGATGCAGTGCACCAAATCCCGACCCTATCCGACAAATATTCTTTGTCAGGCCAACTTGTGAGTTTTTCATTTATTTATACTCCATAATAAATTCCCAGAATTCGTAGCTACATGTTACCCACCTTATAGTTACTCATTCCCCAGTTTTTGTGATTACTCCCTAGTCCCTCCATTCTTATTAATTGTATTTTTAGACATTCAAAAATATTTTAAAATAGTTGTCATTTTCCATATTTATATCATATTTTTTCAATAATACCCTTTTACTATCATCAATGATTTGCCTAGAATGTTGTGCATTACTCTTATTTTTTAAAACTAACCAATCCCTACTTCAAACCATCATAATGAGTAAGGGCAAAAATGTAAATATATATGGTAATTATTACATTCATTGGTTTCTACAATTTGGTCCAAAACGTCAACTAAATGGGAATGGAGGGAGTAGTATTTTTTAACTGAGATTGCTCCGTCGTCTGTGAAGGTTATTACACATTATCCTCATCCTTTGTTTTCAGAATGAGTTGAGGACTTGAGTAGTGGCGGATCCAGAAAAATAAATTCGGTAGGTCATTTTTCATTAACTAATATAATAATTATAGTAAAAGTACTAGAAACGTGAAATTCAAAGTAATATAAAATACAAAACATCAAGTACTATTACATTAAATAACTACAATTGTTCACGACTTATTCTCATATTTTGATATCACTGGACAATAGCATCAATATTAACGCTCTTAAACAAATCCCGTTATAAGAAAGTAATCAAACAATTTCAACAGTTGATTTCCCATGCTATTCCACAATATAGGGAGAAGTAATACTAACTTTTAAATGTGTTTCATGCTTCTTTTGTATCAACAAGTTTGATGTAAATCTTAAAATGCTTCACATTTTCAAATATCTCATCATACCAATAATGAAATTATCGAACGAATATTCAAAAACCATTAATTCTATTTTTGAAATTCTTTATGATAGAACTCTGCAAGTCTTCTCAACATCTTTTTATCAAATGAAGAAAATCAACTATAGGGATGTAAACAAGACATGCAGATAAATAATTCCCTATTTACCTCACTAAATTGTTCTACATACTCTTGCAATTGTCATTTACACCGACAAATACTTCTTCTCGAAAATGGTGTATATTTGTAATTTGTGGGGACTTATTTTTATGATAATATCTTCTCCCTAGATCCATATTATGAATCTTCACTTCATACGTGATCTTAAATGATATAACTCTTTCCATGAGATCATCTCATCCATTATCACACAAATTTTGAAGATTTTTCTTAGTTACATCAAATGTGGACATTGCATTTACAAGCTTTTATTCTTTTTAATTTTCTACAATACTTAATTTAGCTCATTCATAATTACAAATATAGCTAGCCAACATCAAATGCGTCACAAAGATGAAATCAAAGGAAATTGATAAATGACTCAACTGAATTTTTGTCATTCATATTAAACTTCTTCAATGATAGTATTAAGTAACTTAAGACTTGTAAGATACAAAAAATAAATCATATTTACAATTATTTTAAAGTAGAACGAGTATTACTGTGTTACATATTTACTTAATATCACATCTAAAAACATCTTGATTACACTGGTAATAATAACTTGGTCGTAATTATATTATTATCGTTTGGGAGACTATGACGCCCACTACAATTCAGGTGTGTTGTTCCTCTTCCTCTTCCTCAGGTATTTTCTGGACAAGACGTTACACGAAATTATGCTCTTGAGTGCGTTAAACGGCATTGTCTTTAATGACCCCTTTTTTTGTGATAAATACAAGTTGTGATGGATTGATGATGGCCCATTCACCCACCCTACACATATTTATATACTAGTATTTAATTAATTAATTAATTAATTACAAAAGTCCAATAACAGTTGAAAATCATGTTTACATGAAATATAAAACTAATTTCAATATCAACTAATGTAGTATAGTATATTATTGGTGTTGAAATATAATCCAAGACAAGTGCTCAATAGAACGTGAGTAAATTTGACACGATCTTGATAAGAACACAAATAATACACACAATGATAGTATAATGTAAACATATACACAAATCACAATGGAATCAATCATCCCTGGATTTCAAACTTTGATGATGCCTTTCTTCTCATTTCATCCACAGCAAAATGCTTACAAGGAAAAGAATTCATTAGGTTTGATCTTATAAATATATTCGTACCAACAAATTATGCTTCATCGATCCCTATTAATTAGATTTTATACTCTAATTAGTCCTTAGACACATACTCATTTCCGCACCTTAAAAAACAATCACACATACGCTTCATCATTAATGGCGTTACAATTTCGACCAACTCATTCAATCTATATCACAAGGTAAAACAATAGGGACAGCATCATCTATAATTAAATACTAGTAGTATGAGCTTAAAGCAAGGAAACTCATTCACACCATGTGATAACATGCATAATTTAATGACAAGATTGGCCCCCATATGGCCATATATCTATCATTATTAGTATATCTATATCTAAACAGCATGATCCTCTCTCATCAAAAGGTCCAAGGATCCCAGCTCCGGATGCATCCATACCGTCCATGACACAAAGCCCACACAATTGAATGGAGTGAATTCATTTGGAGGTTGTGTTCATTCCTACTAGGAGCAACGTGTTGACAACTGGCTTTTAACTCCATATAGCCACACACACTATCAAAAATACAAACATCATATAATATATGTCCACAGATAAAATTATCATAGCTATGATTTTACAACCTTTACAGCACTGAATTGCAAGATTTGATGTGTATACATAATACTATATACTACTATATTGGCATGACTGAGTATAGGGACATACTATTACATGCTACAGACATGTGACTGTGACACCAAAATTTGGACTGCACAAAAGGCCAAACTAAATGCATCAGAATGAGGAATTTTAGACAGTGCTACTTCAATGACTATTGCTTCATAGTATCATTTACTTTCTGAAAATCTTCCAACAAGTGCACACACATACTATATCATATCATGTCAATCTGCATAAACAAGGGCCCTTGTTATGTGTTGTCATAATGCACACAAAATGTGCCCTCCCACATGACCTCGCCATTGAGATTTAATTAATTATGTGTAAGACCTTCTATTATATGTACACCAATCCATCATCATGTTATCCAAATACAAACCCAAATTCTAATTCAATCTTATAAATGAAGAAACAAGCAATTCACACATGTGGAATCAATTCGTGAGCCAAAAGGGTACTATGATGAACCAATATGCAAGTGTATAGTGTAGTTTAATGGAATGGAGTTGGCAGCCCACGAATATGAATGAAAGTGATGGATGAAGAGAGCAGTGAGGAATCTGGACCACAGAAGCTTTGAGTGATTGAGATCTTCTCCCACTCAACTCTAATATTATTACTATTATAGTACGACTAATTATTTAATACTAATAATTTTTATTGGTTTTCCAGGTAGATTGATAGAAATGGACATTGTGCAGTAATGAGTGATGACTGATGCCCACAATTACAGTATAATATGTGAAAATGGACAAAGAATGACATTACACCGTGACGTGTTTTGTAGACTCAATTTTTTTTTTTAATGGAATCGAATGTTTATTAGTACTATAATCCTGCAATTACAGTACGATTGTAGTAGTATGCAGTGAACACAGAAAATGACACACATGACATATATACCCACCCATCATACCCCCTTCATTTTCCACACTAAAATTCCATTCCTCTGTACTTGCAGTTGCAGACACACATTCTTGCAATCTTCTTATCTAATTAATATACTTCTATATTCCCAAGAATTTAATGCTCCTGATCGTACTCTTTCAACAAAACTTTTCATTCATAATCTTGGTTTTCAGATTTAATTAGCTGTATACTATACTTATGGGTTTGAGAACTAACCAGGCGAATGGTAATCAAGGGCTGGATTTGGGGCAGGCTCTGCTGCAATCAGGTTCACCGGAGATGGAGGAGGCGCCGGCTTCCGCGGCGGGGCAGCCGGAGGCGTTGAGCTGTCCGCGGTGTGGATCGACCAACACCAAGTTCTGTTACTACAACAACTACAACAAATCCCAGCCTCGCCATTTCTGCAAGTCCTGCAAGCGCCACTGGACCAAAGGGGGTACCCTCCGGAACGTCCCCGTCGGAGGCTGCCGGAAAAACAAGCGCCCCAGGATTATTAGTTCTTCTGCCGCGAAAAGTGCTGCCGCTGCCAATGTGTGCCCTAATTTCACGCAGCTCGGCGCGAATAATCCCGCCGGCGATCGGAAAGGCGGCATCGCGAGTATTCTCTACCAGGCATTGATCCGATCGTCGCCTTCGACGTCGCCAGTGATAGATGAATCAATGGATGGAGCTAACATCAGCATCCCCCCTGGGAAGGATTCGACGGCGAAGTACACAAAAGAGAAGACGATAGATTCGAGAGCCCCAGGTACGATAAGGAATCCATCGCCGGCGGCGGATCGGAACCCCAATTTGGAATTTCAATTAGCAAATTTCGAAATGGACGGTTCGCTGATCCCGGCAACGTACGAACCAGCAGCAATAAACACATACTACATGGAATCAATGGAGGAATCGGCGGTTACGAGATTGAACATGGATTATCTGGAATTGGAGACGGGGAACTGCTCATCAATGAATTACTGGAAGTGGAGCGAAATGGAAGCACTAAGATGGGCAGAAGATTTGAACATATCATGGGAAGAAGAAGAAGAAGAAGTAGTAGTGATGGACATGGAGAGTGAAGAAGAAGAAAAGGTGAAGGTGAAACCCTAATTAATTAATTAATGCTGCTGGTAATATAGAAAATGTTTGCTTCCAATTATATATTATTAGTGTTAAATTAAAGAAGAAGGTGTGATGGTAAAGAGCTAATTTGATTTTGAGTAAAGGTGCAGTATGAGAGAGTATATGTCTGTCGTATGTTGCTGTGATATAAGTAACAGTGATTGATATCTGGTGCAGTTTGGAGCGGTCACTTTTTAGAATCCAGCTTCAGGCTCCTGGACAAAATTAAGGATTTTTATACTACTATATACTACTACTACTACTACTACTATTTGTATTCTATTCTTATACTAGTAATATTATCAATATTTGTGGATTACTAGTGTTATGCAATCGGGAGCCAAATGCTTATTACTAAGTACTTATTATTATCTCTAATTTTTCTCAATGGAATAGTAATTTTAATCGAAAGCAATCGACCATATATAAAAATAGGCATTCTAAAGAATAGGCCGCCTTCAGTGGTACAACTAACCTAATCGGTCGGTCGCCCAATAGGACTACGGGATGTTTGAGAGTCAGCGAATTCACTAGTAGATAGCAGATTTGGAGAAAGAATTGTGAGAGATATGCTATTTCAATCCGCTATATGCTCCTAAATCTACTTACAACCAAACACACCCTACGAAATAGGAGTAATTAATAGGAATCAACGTCTGTCGTCGTCTGCTAAAAAATTCCAAACGGAATTTTCTAAGTGCTCACCACTCACCACAAAACTTAAAGATCAAATTCCGATCCTACAAAAAGAGTTTCAGCTAATTTTATTAAACACGCCCTTAATCTATGCATTAACCACCCAATATTTTTATTATTCACATTCCAGATTATGAGGTTCATTTATTTATTTATTTACTTTTTCGCAAAACATCACCACTAACACATTTGACATATGTCAAATATAATGATTCTTCACGCTAACTCTATTCGAAAATTCGAGTGTAACTGTTTCAGTATTTAATCGGAAATCTTGACTGCAATACCTAAAAGACAAGTTGTTAAAATCGGGATCCTATATGAGATCGTTTTACTCTTTGCAAGACCGGAATCGTAGGATCAAATCGGGATCTTAAAATCTTATGAAATTGTCATAATGGATAAACTCAATTATGCATACTAACATTGCAAGTTAATTAATATAATACAGTACAAAAATATCACAATTAAACATAAAATATTTCCACATACATGCATATTATGTTTTTTACAAATCATACATAAGGAATACAAATTCTTGAGTTTAAAATTAAAGAAAAGAAGTTATTTTGATCCCAAATCATAAACTCCTACAAAAGTTTTATGCGTTTAAGAAGGTATGATCGTACTTAGAAACTTTTAAGAGAGCATGACCATAAGATTGTAACATTCTACGATCAGGATCGGGATCTTATCCAGATCTTACTAATTTTAAGATCCTACAAGGATCGAGTTAGTTTTAGAGAGGTGTAATCGTAAAATCTCAAGATTCTAAGATCAGGATCGGGATCTTAACAACTATGCTATAAATCCAACACTAATATAGTACGGAGTACTTTATTTATTGCATCCAAAAACTATAAAAGAAAAAAATTATTACTACATGAAATCTCATCTATACAATTCAACGTACTTACTAATCAGTGTCTTCCAAGAATTTGTTATTCAATTAGATTCCAAATCAAAACCTCTAAATTTAATTTAATTATTTAATTCACCAAAAAAACCCCTCAAAATTAAATCAAATAACAAGCATATATAGTTACTAAGCTGGACTAAATATTTTAATTCCTACCAAACTAAAGAGTTCGAGTCCAGCACCAGACTGGCAGACCAGGGATTGGGTGAATTGGTATCCTCCTCCCGATTCGAGCCTTTTTTCCTTTATGAGAAACAAGATATTTACTGCAGTATAATGGAGTACATGCATTTCTACACACGCAGTTTTATATGCTATTAGTTCGAAACACTCAATAATTTTGATCGCTGGAGTAAGCCGTTGAAGATCTGATACTATGCCATAAGCCCATAACTGCTGGTCTGACAGTAGCCCAGCCACTTCAGTTAGTCTTTAACCATATTATCAATAGCAAACCTTGATAAATGATAATATAAACAAAATCAGAAGAGGATGAACTGTAGCAGTTACACAAAGGGTGAAGCTAAGGGACTAATAATTGGGAATAATTTTTGCTACTAACAAAAATTTAAACGTAGAACCACCACTTGTCCATTCATTCAAATTACACCAGGACAACGTTGCATCAGCAACCTCAAAATCTATAACATGGCGAAAGTTCGGGTCCAGGAGGATTGCCCAATAGTCAACACGCTCCTGGCCACCCCATAGGCATTTACAAAGATCAGCATCACACATGTGATGTATGACCAAACCTTATGTTCCAATAAATGAAGCAACTTGTGGTCCCATGGGTTAAATGGAATCGAACGAGCCACTTTTCAACCGTTCCATGCGAGCTTGGAGGCCAGAAAGTGCCTTCTCATCCATAGGAAGGATCCCACTTGGCACGGCACTACCAGTGGTTCCCTGCCCTTCTGCAACTGGAGGATGATTCATAACATTCCCGTTTACTTGTCCCAATGGTCTGTTTCTGTTGTCCGTGCTCACTGCAGCTGCTGCTAATTGGATGCTCTTCATCCTTTCTCTAATGGCATCCAATGTCCCATTTGAAACTGCAGTTGGAAGATGACAATTAGGTGATAACATCCCAAACACAAAATTAGAGGCACACAAGAAGTCCATTGTCTGAAAGTAACTAACCGCCTGATGGTAATCTGTCATTTCTTGACTCCTCAAAGTTTTGAGGCAGCCCCGTTTGCTCATAAGTGGGAAGTCTAGGAGAGATAGCATTAGCATGTCGATCATCTTCACTGTACGATGGAGGTAAACTAAAATTTGTTGGTTCAACTCTCGCACTCGGATTTCTAGAATCATTCAATGGGTTGGTATTTACAGGTGATAGAGGGCCATGGTGGGGAGAAAGATTAAGTGCTGCGGGTGGTGGGGTAGATAGGGGGACACTTGTAGGTGTTCTTCCTGCAGCCGCATTTCTTTCCATCTGCAAGAACAATGAAATTTTATGAGTTGATATAAGATGATGGCATAATGTATCCTACTTGATAGTTAAAATGGAAGCAGACCTGAGCCAAACCATCTCTAATGTATGTCCGAAATGCCTCACTTGCGTTATGAAGCTGGGCAAAAATGTCGACCTGAGAAGATATTTAGAAAATAAAATTTATTGCAGAAGTAAAAACTATGCCAGATAGGAAATAAAGGTATGGATAGACAAAAAAAAAAATCCTTTCCCTTCTCCGACGACATAAACACAAACCTGAGGGTATAGCTGTGTGATGCGATAAAGTTCATATAGACCAATCGAGCAAGTTTGCTTGTCACCAATTTTCTTAAATATGGCAGCCAATTCTTGCTGATACATGTAGACACAAGGGACTTAATTTTATAATAAATAAAGCAAAAGAATGCGGCATAGCCAGAGTGACAGACATATCATGTAACTATTTCAATGGCTGAGCAATACCTTCAATTGGGCATCGGCCGAGTGCGTTGCAGGTGCTGGGTTGTTTGCAGTTGAATCATTCCAGTGAGTCTGTCCAACGGGGCCAGTTGGTGTCAACATTCTTGCAGCTGCCAATGTCTGCTCAATTTCATTCAAGAACAAACTGAGTTATAATCAGCAACATAGAAACAACCAATTAAGTGACAATATGACATTCATACCTGAAGATTGAGATCGATATAGGCAAGAATGATGGGTTGAGGTTGCATGTCTATTGGGACCATAGAAAGGTGACCCTTGATAGCAGTTCCACGAAGTTTAACAAGTTCATGCAGAACAGTTTTAACCATGCGTAGTGGTTTGTCATCGGCGCCAGCCCTTTTTTGGTAAAATCAATAGAAAAAAGAGCAGTGAATGAAAACAAAGTCTCCTAAATGAAGGGTCAAAAAGCAAGAAACACTAACGAGAATAATATTATATACGTGAATACCTCTTCCTTATTTCATCCATCCCTAGTTCTTGTAAATATATGTGGATACTCTGAAGGATTCGATCAAGGTCTATGTCATATATTGTACTTTGTAGAACCTATAACGTCCAAGTGGGATCAGATTTTAAACAGTAATGTTTAAAAAGAAGCGGGATCAGATTTTAAACAGTAGTGTTTAAAAAGAAGCGCGAGACTGAATATGTGACTAACTATGCAGGGTCAATGCCATTAACAGATATCAAGATAGAGTACCTTGGTTAGTTTAATTAAACATTTGACAACTAAATCTGAAAATTTTTGATTTCTTGTAGCTTGAGATTCAGTAAGCGCTGGGGCCGGCCACCTTGACGGATCCAGGGGTCTCAGGAGATTTATCAGAACAACAAAGGATGATGTTCGGTCAGCATTATCCTGAACTCACAATTCAGTGAAACAAAGACACACATAAGGTTCTAAGGTCTCAACTCAAGCTATACAAATAGAATTGAGCATGGTGGGTCTGGAGGTACCAGTATCTTCAACATTAAAACATTCAAAGCCCTTAAAAGTTGGCTGCCATCATCCATTTCAGGAACCCTCTCATCCAAAAGCCAAAGTAACAGTTCCGTAATCAGACTGTCAAGGGTACTTTCCTTAACTGCATGAGCAAGTCTCTTGTTCTGGAAAATCTGTTCAATTTTCTTCTAGATATAGTTAATATTCGAGATACACTAAATGGGACCAAGCCATAATAATAAAGAGGTAACAACAATTACTACCAAATCGAAAGCCAAACATAGGGATTCTTACCTGCATTAGTGTATTCAGAACATATTTACAAGATCTAGAAGAGGCACCAGTGAGACTGAAGTCAAAAGTTTTTGCCACCTGCAGTACAGCACTGTAAGTCCTGATAAAAATATATATATATATATATAAATCTAAATATGAAGAAATCGAGGGGTGGCGGAAAACAGAAGCATTGCCTTATTCGCCAAGCATGAGACAAGCCTATCTGCATCTTTCATTATATCATCCAACATGCTTCCTTCAGGCTCCGCAGTTGCTTGTGTCAATTCATGGCAAACAACTTTCATTCCTTCGACAGACTGCAGCCATGAGAAATTCCGTAGATAAATACAATGATACACATATCCCTTTTTGGGTAACCCATGATACACATACTTAATGAAGGCTGTTGAATAATATTTAGCATAGTATCTTTCATAATACTTTCATAATATATGAGAGAGATATAAGTTTCCTACTTTAGATTCTACAGTTATGGTCGGATTAAATGTGAGTCTTAGTTGATGTTATTTCCTCATTAGAGCAGTCAAAAGTCATATAAATAGAGTACCTTTTATCCGGAGATAGATTTTTTTCTTTTCAACAAAGACTAAGGGGAGACACAACTAGATTTGATCTGAGATCACATTAACACATGATTCTTACATCCCAAAAACACTCCCCGCTTTAATTTAGACCTCAAATGTATAAAGTTACATTGAAGTTCAAAAGTCCGCGTTATTTTACCAACATAAAAGCATATCACTGACCATGTTTTCCTCAGCACAAAAGAAATTCAAAGATTTGAATGATGATTCTATGAGATCAGGGCAAGACAGACAATGCTTTGAAAATTTTGCAGCTCTTGCCACTCAATCAGAGCCACATCAAAAGTTATACATATTCCTGCCTCTTGTTTGTTCTGCCCGAATAGAAATTCAGATCATGACTTTCTATGATAACATCAAGGCAGGACAATGCTTTTCAATTTTGCATTCTTTAATTCCTTGTTAATTCCACTCAGTCAGACTCCATGATAATAATGCTCTTCAAAAGTTTGCAATCTTGAAATCTGTGATCATGCCACTTAGGTGAAGCCACATCTATAATTCCACTTATTACTGTTTTTCTATGAGCCAAGAATACTAAGATCATCACAATAATGAAGGAAAAAAGACAAATTAAGCTGAGCAGCAGCAAGCTTGGCCAAAGTACTACGAAGGCCATACTAAATATTTTCCACATTCCCCCTCGGGAAACACACACCAAACACAACTGTTTTTTCATTAGTGGTGATCATGCATATAATCAGTACCTTCATTTTTATGCTCCAAAAAATTTATGTGTGGATTAAAACAGTACTCTCATTACTACTAATGCCTGACTTTCCATAAAATGGGAACAGAAATATAAATTAGGCAAAATAGTAGTCAGTTCAAAGTAAAAGACTCTAAACACAAAGTTCACATAACCTGTTCGGGAGAACCATATGCGATAATATCCAAAGCTTCATTCCAGTCTGTGGGTCCCACGCTGGAATAAGCTTGAGGCATTGGAATCCTATCAGTTTGAACTTCAACATGTGCATAATTCTCTCTACGATAGGAAAACATAAAGAATGATCAAGCAGAAAGCAATTATGCGAGTATAAAGACAACAAAGTACAAGAAAAATAAAATACACCGCACCTACTGAAGACAGGAGCAGCCACAGGCCGTGAAATTTCCCCACTTTGCTCAGCAGGATCATTTCTGCATATAATCAAAAAATAATTATAATATTTATCGTAAGGAAAAAAGTACATGGTGGACAAGTCTTCTTAATTCAGCCAACGAAGAAGTTTGCTCAACAGTCTAGTATTTATATTCCAAAATATTTCACTGAAGAATTATAGTGTCCACTAATTTATAATTTAAAAAATAAAATAAATAAATAAATAAAAATAAAAAGTGCATTAAGCGATAAATAAAGATATCATACATATTATCCCTCACTGAACGCCTTAGGGAAGCTCTAGCCTCACCAGGCCTGCCTTCCTTCCTCCTCTCCATCTCTCGAGCCTGGAAGATATAAATAAAATAACAAGTGTGATGGAGGGGAAAGCATGACGTTTGAGATTTACAAGAAAACACAATACTGTACAAACCTTCCACTTAAATCTGTCATCTAGCATACTTCTTTGGGCCTCAGTAAGCTTCCCCACGTACCTCCAAATATCATCACCTAATGCACAAATCATTAGATCATAATCAGGCAATATGTAAAATTTGAATTTATACCCACGAAGAGCGCTCATCTGACCTAAACAAATAAAGCTTCTTCTAATACTCCAATCAAAGTGAGTTCTCATTCTTCAAAATCAATTGATAGAGATAAACGGAAGTATTTTACTAAAAATATAAATCATGATACACACAAACAAATAAAGCTTCTATTTATGTCCATCAAAATGAACAAACAAACTTAGGATCTTAGAAATATGTGCTGTACTTACAATAAGACGTATAAATTCATAATTCAACACTGTAAAGAGTAATAGCAGCTACAAGCAAACCTAGGATCTTATATGCGGTAGCTAAAGCATTTAAAGCAGCTTTTCTAGTATCACCATCACGCTCAGCAGTTAAGCTTGCAACAACTTGCAACGATTTCAATTGCCCGCTTATCTGATTAGAGAAACAAGAACAATAATTCAACAAGAAAGAAGAAATCAACAACCAATGTAACAAGTGTGGGGTTCACATTAGCTCAGCTCATTAATAATTACCTCCGCTATATAATTATCTAGTAAGAAGCCAACAAGTTCAGCGCATTCTATTCTTGTTCTGTTGCTTCTGGAACGTAAGCCTTCCAAAACATAAGGAAAACTTTTTGCAGCTGAGTATGTGTGGATAATTTGCTTCATCAATTCCCGCATTTTTTCTCGAACTTTTTCAATGTTATGCCCAGACTGGCACAACAGAATAAACATTAGGATCAAGAAAACACCAAATGTGTCAAATCAAGAAAACATAGAAATTTCAATTAAAAAAGAAAAAGAGAATTTAAATAAAAAAAACATAGGATAACATTAATCAGATCGACCAAAAGAAACAGTACTACTGACCAACACATAATGTTCCGCATGGAACATTCAGGTAACATGAATATTATTACCTTCTCAACCAAGCAAGGTATAAATACTGAAGCCTCTGCCTCGGTCATCGTGTAGCCCTCATTCCTCAGCATGTCAAAAAGTTCCGGAAGAAATTCCAGCACCTTATCATTAAATCATGCATTTGCAAAAAGCAACAAGTCAATTGAATGTGAAAGAGGAAAATGAGAATCAGCACAAGGAAAGAAAAAAGTAGAAAAAAAACAGCACAGTTTTGGTGCGCCATTGGCACCGATCCAAACTTGATATTCTCACACATTTAAGATTACTCATCTATTCTCCAAACCCATAATTGAGCTTACGAAAACCTCCAGCATACAACATATGAATTTGAAAGGAACCAAAAGAAAAATCATAATATTCATCGACAACACAATGTTTGAGGTGTTAATAAAGGTTGTGTACCTTCAACAAGCATGATGTATTGTTCTCACAAAACCTCAGCACAAACCATTTCAAAATAACATCTAAGACTTCAATCAATTCCCTTCTAATAGAATGCAGAGCCTGAAATGAAGAAAGGCGAAACTCAGACTATATTCAGATGCACTTAAAAGAAAAGCACAAACTTTCAACTAAATGAAAACCTTCTGCAGCATCTCAATCCCATCAACTTGCTTCTTAAAATCACTGCTTAAAAGCCTCCGATGCAAATCTTCTCGAAAGTATTTCATGATGTCATTCTGTTGAAACATAGCACAGGAATTCAAAACCGCCTCAAGACAATTATAATACCATCAGGTGATATTATTCAGGAAAGCATAATGTGTTTTCAAATGGAATAACTCTGTGCCATAACTTTATGATGCTTCATCGAGTTCATCCATAGATTAGAATGAATATAATGTCATTTGAGAGGAATAAATCGTATGCCAATCCATGTCGCTCTTTTTTGTACTTTCAATACAATTTTTCCATTTCAATTTTGCCCTTGAAATTCAAGATAAGAAAGGGGTGAAAACTGGGTATATATTTTACAGGGAAAATACATCTACCAAGAAAATTTTGATAATTCTACAAAATTCATTAAAAACCATGAAACCTATATCATGCGAACTTAGATGGAGCTCGTTAGACATTAATAAGCATCTAAGTCCCTTTACTTGTATTAAAAAATGCAGCAAAAAAGATTGTTGGGACGAAAATATTCAACTATCATGATGGACTAAAACATAGTAACTACAAACCTCAAGATCTTGAATTTGCTCCAAACGCAATTCTTCAAATTTGAATTTGCGTACAATGATTCTCTCTCTATCATCCTGAGCAAGTTTAACGAAATTAAGATCTATTATGTGAAAAAAGTCAATGGGTATCCAACAATGACAGCACATATCAAACCTTGTTTGAATCCCTGACATTGAGCAAAGCCTGTGACTGAATGTTGATGTCTTGGATTGACATAATAGATTCTTGCCTGGATCCCTTGGTAGCGACAGTTCTCTGGGGGAAAGGGCATCAATTATTTTAATAACACATAAATGTACAAAGCGTTGAGAAAGTTTCAAGTTAACTACATAAAAAACATTACCGAAGCAGCAGCCCTATTTCCAGGTCTTTGTACCCCAGAACCAGTTGATCTTCCAACTTTAGAAGTGCTGTTCTTGGAAGTAATGCCAGTTGAAGTTGATCTACCACAATCAAAACTATCTGCAGCCATCAAGCAGCATAAAAATTCAACCCAATAACAACTAGAGGAAAAGTGTAAGGTAAAAGTCAAAAGGAATGGATCTGCATACCACCTACAAAGGCCCCATGTGACTTCAGTCTTTCGACCACAATGGCCAAAGCAGAACCTTGTATGTCCCTTAAATTTTTTACCACCTAGAGCAGAAACAAACTCAATAAAATAATGATTCCAAAAATACCACAGAACAGAATCCATAACCAACTTACTGTTTCTTGCCCACAAACCCTCAGAATCTCATTGAAGCATGCCTCAGCAGCTTTACGGACATCAGCTGATTTATCCTGGAAATTTAAATGATTCAGCATTTCAAAAACTGTATACTAAACAAAAATTTTCAACACTGTGAGGTGATTTGTCGAACAAAATACCGTCATAGCAGATGCGCAGGGCCTTAAAAGATGAATGGCATCAGGAAAGTCACTCAACCCAGAAAGTTGTCTCGAAAGCCAGTCAAAAAGATCTCTGCGCCCTTCCGCACCAAGCTTAGCATCTGTGAGAGCTGTTGTAATGTACGGGACCTAAAAGTATATGACCACAACATTAAAAACAAAAACAAGATGTATAGAAATGAACGTCAAAGGAGTCTATTGGTTGACCATCTTATCAAGATGAGTTGCTGCAAGCCAAGAATCCATGGTACTCAAAGTGCACTCTCGCATATTTTTCTTATTATCACCAAGGCATTTTAAGACATCTGACAGAATCCCCTACAAGAGAAAAAAAAAAAAAAAAAAAAAAAAAAAAAAAAAAAAAAAACCCAAAAAGAAAATTATACTGAAAATCCATAAAACCATCTTTAATCAGAGAGAAAAGAATAAAGATGACCCCTTCATTTTGAGAGAAAAACCTTGCTAGACTTCTCAACTGGCTGTCCCATTGCATATGCCAAAGCTCCAACGGTGGACAATGTTGCCATAATTAAATTTTTGTTACTATCATGTAAGCGACTTTTAAGGGCTCCAAATAACTCTCCTGCAAGTAAGAATGCCAAGTTCAGCAACTCAAACATAACTTCAATGGTGAAGTGATTAACTACCGGACACTATCATACCAGTTCCAGTGGGTTGAATACGCTTGTTAGCCTCCTCCAGGATTTTACTCACACTTTCAATAGACTCCAGACGAATCTAGTGAACAGAAAAACATAGTTATAAATGAACTCATTATAAACTTGATTTTTGTCTCAATTGCCCGCAACCAACCCTACCTTCCAATCAGCACTCTCAAGGCCCTTCAACAAAGAGGGAGAGATCTTTTCACTAATATCTTCACGGGGAAGACCATCCATAGCCCCTGCACCCGACGATGTTGTTGAATCAGTTACTTTCACAGTCTTCTTGGGAGCTGCAGCTCCTCCCTGACAACATGAAACCAAAGAAGGTTAAACAAATAGAATAAAGGGAGCAAACAATTGTTAAACCATAAACAAAAACAAATTTCACCTCAAATGGATTTTTTTCATATTCAGCATCAAGTGCACTAAGAAGTGCAGGTTTAACATCCGAAAGAAATCCCTTGATATCTACAAGGACGGGTACATTCAATAATGTTGAACATCTTCAAGAAAAGCATGAAACTACAAAAGGTATTTTCAGCACCTGGACCAACAAACTTGTGCAAAATGCCAACTAGTTTAATAGTAGCATTTCTAGCAGCAGCAGCACTAGATTGCAAACCAATATCCTTGCAAAAATCAATTAAATCCTGCAATAATAAACAAGCAAGATATTAAAACTCGTCCGGACAAAGTTAAATCTAGGGGTTGCGAAAAGCTAACTTGAAATAACATAAAATATATAAATAAATAAATAAATAACATGTACAAAAATGTTTACAGCACCTTCAAATTAATGTATGAAACACCAAAATCATCAACAGCAGATACCATCCACAGTAGCCCTTCACTTAGAACTTTGGGATTCTTGTGCTCCTTCATAATTTTATACAGCTAAACCCAAGCAAACAGCCAATAATTAGTTTATAAGATTAAGAACCATCAGAACAAAGAGAAAAAAAACTTTCAGAGGACAAACTAAAATAAGATACAGCATCAATAATTGACACAATCAGTTAGCAGACATTTTTATCGCACTCAATAGCAATAAAGTCAGTGCAACTTCAACCAATTCTACATCTATGTTATGCATTAAGATCAATGTCTCTCACTTCCCAACTACCCTTTATAAACCTCAAGGAAATGATGCAACTGGAGAAAAGACCATATCTATAATAAGTCAACTTCTCAAGAACAGATATAATCCTACGTAACAATGATAAACAGAGTCTAAAGAAATTCCTAGATTTAAAAATCTACACACTAACATGTCTCCCTTCAAAAGAGTCAATTACTCAGAAATAAATTCATTAGAAGTTAAACTGCACAATAATTCTGAGACCTACGTGCCTGGTCAGGCAGAAAAGGGCAATCAGTATTGTAAGGAGCTATTCCCCCCTTTAAACAGTAAAGGGCGCCCTACATGACACGACATCATTGCACGGCGAAAAAAAAAAAAAAAATGCCACAAATATGAAAGAACGTATTTATTTGACCATTTAACATTTAGGAAAAGAACAAAGCAATAATGTCAAGCAACAATTCATAGTAGTTAATGGTGAAAGGCGCGGCATGGCACAAAGGGCTGCTATGGCGCATGGTGGGCACCATGGACAAGAATAGATGGCTTTAAAATGTTAAAAAAGATCTGGGAAAAATTCTTTAAAAAAAAATTAATTTATCACAACTAAATCCAACATATACAAAATCATATTAAAAATCATAGGAAATCATAAAAGATAAGTAATAGGAATAAATTTTAAAACAAATTAAAAGTTAAAGTTCATCATAATTAATTGAGTTGAACTTGGCAGCAAAACTTGCTTGGTGAATTGATGGAGACTCGTATGGAATGGAATACGGAAGTGTTTGAGAGAGTTCAATTTCCTCCTCATTTTTTAATTAAGTTGTCCACAATGACGGGCATTAAATGCCCCTAATGAATTAAAAAATGTTCCAGCCGTCCACTCCAGAGGCTGTTCGTATTCTATATATATGCAACAATTAATTTATTCACTTGTCCTATTAATCCAGCAATTAATTTTTTCGCCTATTCATAATTTATAGTAACTTGTAACTGCTGTTTTTTTTTCTAGAATTGTGCCATGGCGCACCTTCAAAAGGCGCAAGGCGTGGCACGCTTTCGCAAAGGCTGTGCCTCGCCATGATATATGACGCTGAGGCGGTGCCTTGCCACGCCATTAACTACTATGCAGCAACATATTGCTAACATGGGAAATGTAAAAATGAAACAACAATAGGTATTGAATGCCAAAGCGGCTCATCTTCCATGTTATCAAGGCTGCATGAATAAAACAATCATCCCTAGGTAGGAACAAAGTCATCATCATCAAAGTTATGGGCAAATGGATTTACCCTCTCAAAGATGAACCCTGGACCAACGGCTTCACAAAATGTTGTAAGACACTTCATAGCTTGAGCACGAGTTTTGATGTCAGCAACTCTTTCACTAATGCCTATCAAGTAGTCACATATGGATGTTACAAAATGCAGAAGCAGTCAGCCTACACCATAAGTATGACCAAAACAAGCTGGTCTTGTAGAAGTGACAGCAGTAGAAATCATATGAGTTTCTGACCTAAAAGGCAAAGGACGACACATTTTTTGGGAAACTTTGATGCAGTTGAGGCTATGTGTGTTATAATATCAATCATCTGCTGCTGGACCTGTACATGAGGATTGTTTAGAGTAGTATATAGACTGATTCAACAAAGATGCTAGGAATAAATGCACAATTACTTGCAAGCTATACCTGAACATTTTTCTCATTCGAACCAGGAACAACACAAAGCAAGCGAACAAGAACTTCAACTGACGAATCAAGGTCTGTTAGTGCTTCTACTTGCTCTTTAAACGACACAATAGCTGCAAAAGAATTGTTTATAAATCTCAAACCATTTTTAAATCATAGTAGCGGATAAGAATAAACGCATAGTAACTGAATACCTGCATACTAAATGTAAACTCTGAAGAGAAACATAATTTTACATTTAAAAAAGATAACCAATTATTAAAATGATACCAAATATTGGGGGGGGGGGGAAGGGAGGTATAATATAGTAGGGTACAGAAAAGTGGAGCTAGTCCACTACAATTCTAATTAGATTAAGAAACTTCAAAATTGATGGAGACATCAGACAAGGAAACATTTTATTTATTGAGTCACCAAAAAACAAAAATGGGCAGATCAGAAGCACAGTCAACCATATACATACACACATTTATATAATTTGTAAGTTTAACATAGCAAACCACATTTTATCAAGTCCTTTGTAATGTGAGGTCAACTTTCTAAGGTACAAACCTTCAAGTCGCTCTTTCCACACAGCACTCTTGAGCTGTGTAACTGTGTCTGCCAGGACGAGGGATCCTAGCCGGCTTTCAATCTCTTCCAAACTCATTTCTTCTGGCTGAAAAAACATGCAGTTCAGGAAGATTAGCCATCTAGACTTTCCAATTCAGCTTTTCTAATCACTAGAAAGACAAGCGGGTGTCAGAATTTACCTCAACAACTTCCACTTCTGCAGGCTTGGAAATTTTTTGTTGCCCTTTTCCATCACCTTTCTTGCTGGCAACAGGTTTTCCAGGAGCAGCAGCTTTCTTCGTAGCAACAGGCTGAAAAGTCCAGAAACAGATGAGTTACACATTCGCAATTTGAATATCAGCAGGAAAACATGCATGCATCACTGCACAAAAAACTTACAGCAGCTGCCACGGCTTTCTTTCCACTAAGCATGCTAGCTGCTGATCTTTTAACCAATGATACATCAGAGGCCTGCATGAAGATAACAAAAAGTAGGAAACATACAGCATAAATTGCTACACAAATAAGTGGCACTCAACAAATAGAAGGTTTTAGTAGAATGTGGTCGCAAATAAAAGAATTTCATCGCTGAAGATCCCATAACAGTAAAATGAAAATTGAAGCTCTCTTCTATTCTTAAGAGGGATGAATTATGAATGGGAATGTCTTCATAAGCCTAAATTTTAGAGAACAGAATGTCAAATAAAAAACTACTAGACAAGAGGATATTTATACTTTAACGCCACACGAAACAACATTATTATAACTCTTAAAAACACTCTAAAACTGTATTACTATAGTAAGCATAAACATGGAAGTCCAAAGTTGACATCAATTGTTATCTAAACAAGCTATTTGCAGAAGTACAAGGAAAGAAAAAGGCAAGGTTACTAGTGGGCCACCAACTATATCATAGAAACACTTCCCACAATTTCCAAGGACTTGCTTCAAACAACTGGGTACGCATATATGAAGGTACTCTAAGACACCAGTAAAGATTATTAGCGATATATTAGCCACCGCCAACAGGCAACGGAGAACAATCAAATTATCAAATGATGATGTGAAAGCCCAAAACAAAGATGAAGACACATATCAGATTGTATTCATGATTGCAGTATTTTGAACACAAGCAAATAAGTGCAATGCGTGTTTCTTCTTTATGCACAACTTCTATTCAAATATTCGAAACCTGTGTGGAAATCAAATTTCCTCCCGAAGATTGAGCCGCCACAACTGAAATTATTGTAATGAATAAACATGTCAAGCGCCAACAGTCATTCAATCAACAGAAACATGTTTACCAAGGTTCATTTCAAACATTAAAAAATATAGACCTGCGGTAGATGCGGTTGAAAGATCACCCGTCCCAATCATTTCCGATAACTTTTTTTTCCTAACATCGTCCAGTTTCTCCAGGGACCTCTCCAATGGCCTCATGCCAACCATCTAAAGAAAAGATCAAAATAATTTACATTAAAAAATAATAATAATAATAATAATAATTAAACAAACCACCATGGAATGCATGGTAGAAAGAGACTTCAAGAAGATGAGAACAATACCTTAGCAATAGCTGCCAACGCTGAAAAGGCTGCATCCCTCACTTCAGGTGTCCCATCATTGAGGCACTGAACAAAAAGTTGAAATCAATATAGTTTCAAAGAATGCAAAATATCAACACAGCATGCATACAAGAATAAATGTCTATCTATACATTTATTTAATAATAAAAATAAAACAGAACACTCGCTAATGGGAACGAAGAAAACATTTTTGCGAGTGGAAGTAGTGTGAAACAGAAAGAGCGGCGATTATAAATTGGAACATCTATTTACTAACCTCCATGAAGATGGGAACATACTCCTTGTGTACTTTAAGGATTGTAGCCTTGACACTTGTCTCGATACAAAATGTAACCCAGTTCAATGTCATTGATCTCACAAGAGGAACTTTGTTCTTCACTGCAGTCTTGACATCTAAAATAACAGGTATGGGGGAGGACATTATTCCACTGAATTCCACAAAGGCACAAACACCAAAAAATTCTACCAACCAAACAGGAAAACTGCCACATCCATTTATTCATTGTAAACAATCAGCCGGGGAGATCATTGGCAGGCAAAATAAAATGGGCATCAAGCCAAACATAATATGCAACAAAAGTAACAAAAATCTAAGATAGAACCCAGAGTTTCACCTGAAAAGCAGGTTGATGGGTGTCTTTAATTGTTGGATTGATTATGCACAAACATATTATATACCGTTGGCGCCATCTAGTTCATTTCGTTACTCGGATCAGTTTCGGAGGTGAATTAAAAATGATTCGAGTAACGAAAAAAACTAGGTGGCACCAAGGATGTCAAAATGCCTTTGTGAATAATCAATCAAACCAACAATTATTATAAATGATCAAACATGGCTTAATGTGCGGTTACAAACATTTATATCCAAAAAACAATAAGCAGTGCACAAATGGTTGAGGAGAAGATATAAATCATACCTTCAACAATGTCCCCAAGGTTCAAGCATCCAGATTTGTACATTGCTTGAAGAGTCTGGGTAAGTGCTTCAGCCAAAGCAGGTTTCTTCTCCTTCAGTTTTTCCTATTCATTACGAAAGATCACAATAAAATACATCAATAATTAGTCATACAGTTCAATTTCATCAATGAGTAAGTTGAGATACACAACTACATCATGCAACTAGGGATGGGAATAGGCCAGGCTACCCACAGGGGCCTACTGCCTAGCCTACTTCAGGCCAGGCCAGGCTTCTTTTTTTTATAAATAGGTGGCTTGGGCCATTTTGAAAGCCTAGCTAAATAGGCTCAGACAAGGCTTCATAAAATATGATTTATTAGTATGCTTATTGCTTAGGCTGCCGTATTATTATTAGTATTATTTTATTTATGTAGAAGTAAGTACTTCCCCTATCTCATTGTTTTTGTTACATTGGCCTTCGACACACATGCCTAGACACATTTTCAATGATTAATAACTTAAATTGTGTACAACGAAAAATTATAAAAAGTTGATTGTCTAAAACTACAAGATTAGATGAATCTAACAAGATCTCACTTGACTATGTTTTTTCTTACATAACTATACTAAAAGTTTGAATCAAACTTAAACAGTGAATAGTGCAAAAAAAACCATCCGTAACAAAAATGTTGAGACAGAGGTAGTATTTAATTTAATCTTTCTTAGGTTTTTAAAATATTTACAAGTCTTTTTCAAGTATGCAACATTTCAAATGATGATGATTCTAGAAGATTAAGGTATGTTAGTCAATCACAAGGCCTAGACGAAGATAGTTAAATGAAAAAAGGACAGAAAATGAAATTATGGAAATTAAGGGAGAATGAGAATGCAGAAATCACTCATTCACACTTCTCATCTTTTCATTCATATTCAAATCAAGTTCTTAACACGATACACTTCATTACATTTCCAAGTTCCCCTAGCCTCATTACACATATAAGCCAGAAAACACAAATTATTCACATATATAATTTATCCACAGATGCAGATCACTTGCAAAGAAAAAACCCACAAGTAAAATACTAACCAGTAATGTAGGCAATAAGAATCGAGAACTGCTTGAGAAATTGGTCCGAAGACCCCCCGCAAGATTTCCCAGTGCTTGGATTGCTTCAACTGCAACAGCGATGTTCACATCCGTGATAAGCTGAAAAAATAGAAATGACAATTACAACAATGAATATAATAAATTGTGTATGCATTCAAGTCACTGCAACACACATAAAGATCCAACAACATGGGCAATATATTTTTATCACTATTCATTTTCTTTCACAGGATGGAACTGAATACATCATCATTGCAGGCTTGTTCATCACGAAGCACCTTTTACAGATCACTCGTTTCACATCAATCACCATTGCTTAGGGCACATCTCAAGCTTATAATAATGTTTGTAGCAGCCACATCAAATAGAGATTACAAGAAAGCTTTGGTCACACAATAAATGCTTGGAACACATCTCCATTAACGCAAGTGTAGAAGATCTTCTGAGCTCACTTTGCTTGAAAGCAACCATAGCAAGCAAGATACAGTTATAATGCAAGTACATAATAATATTGTTATGAAAGCTTTACCATAATGTCATAAATAATAATAATAATAATAATAATAATAATAATAATAATACTAACAAATAAGTCAACAAACCAGGGGCAGGAGGAAAATAAAACAGAAGGAAAAAGGAAGGGGGTAGGAAACACAAAGCATGGTTTACCTTTACTAACAGAAATATATTCATTTTCTTAAATATTTCCAACAAAAAACCACTCAGACCTTTTTTAATGTTCGACAAACTTCTGAAAAATCTCCAGGAACAATCTTTTTGGTAGATGCAAGTTTAGTTAATTCAGCAACAGCTTCTTTCCGCTCAGACCATTTGGCAGCTTTCTGAAGTATAGAAATGGAAATATCAAAATCACCAAAATCATTACATATTACCAATTTCAAAAAGGGGTGTTCTGTTATATAATAAGATGTCACAAGAAAAATAACCTCAATGTTGTAAAAAAAAAAAAAATTAGATGACTCCACACAACAAAAATCATTACCACTCCCTCCCAAAAGCCAGACTTCTCCAGGGGTGCCAATATATCGACAGGATCAACAAGGTCATATTCATCTATCTCTTGAGGAGCTGCAACAACAGCATGTCAAATGAGAAAAAGTCAGAAAGATGCCCTGACAACCAGGCTAATGCAACGCTGATAACAGTCTATGACAGGTTTCGACTATCTAGATCAACTAGCACAAACCAGCAACAGAATTTATTTATGAACCACAGTGCAGATCAAACCACCACATACCATCTGGTGTGCTTTCCTCCACTGGGCCAGATACCCCAGACTGAGAAACAGCTTCCGGTTCTGGCTCCTTGTCCTGCTCAGACCTGTTAATTTTGCAAATAGTCACATAAATATAGTCAATGCAAAAGTAATGGTATTATCCACAAGACCGGATCTCAAAAGAAGTAACTAGGAACACCCATAACTACAACAATTTTACCAGGCTAGCCCCATCTAATCAATTTAGTGAGTAACAAAGAGTTGACCATATGCATGTTTGAAAATAAGAAAAACACCTACTTCAGCTCAGGGGAGCACTATTGCCAAAAACAGAAACTTAGCTTAAGTAGAAAACAAAAAAATATATTTGTATACCTACTTCAATCTAGTGTGATACCAATACATCGAGCACAAATTATCTAAAAAATATAACATCATAAATGACCCAGAAACTAAGACCTTTTAGCATAGTACAAAATAAGTCGATAAAAACTTGGTGCACACTGTAATATCCAGGGAAACATAACTGTAACAAAATTGTAAATACATACAGGCATAAAATAAAGTCTTGATATTGTAAGACAAAACTATGAAAAGAAAGAAAAATCTCAGCATAATGACATGCCAATTTGCCAACTTCAGTCATTGTTAGTGCAAGAGTAAGAAGGTAAATCACCTAATTTTGCGGGTTGGTTTTGCCATTCCTGTGACATTGGCAAGCTCAGCCTCCAACTCTTTTTTCTGGAATACAAGTAGAAAGAATTAGTAACAATGCATCTAAGAGAAGGAGAAGACTCTGATAAATTTGCGTACCATCGTATCTCGCATCTTCTCAAACAATATTGATTTTACAGGGTCCTTGCCTATCCAACGGCAAAGCTCAAGTGTAAGCCCTTTAGAGGAAGCACGGACATTCTGATCTTGATGATCAAAAAGCTCAGGAAGCATCTTCAATAATCTTTTGGGAGGTACTACTTTTGACCCAAATTCACTGATTCATTATCCAATCATATATCATTCTAATGTCAGATAACAAATATACACATATGTATATATATATGTATATATATGTATATGGGAGATTGAGTAGAACAAGGATAAATTGCACACCTTAATGCCTGAAACATTACATCTATTGCAGGGACAACAGCTTTAGCAACTTTATTTTTAATAGCTTTCTCCATAGCATCCTACAAAGCAAACAACACTACTTAAAGTTGCAACATAACCAACAGCGATGCACCTTGTGAACACAACGAATATGACCACAGAGACAACAAGCGAGTTGAAATATGAGGATGGAAAAGGTATTTTAGATTTCGCAACCGAAAAGACAAAGATGCACAACCAAGTATAGAAAGACAATCACATTGTCCATTCAAGCATGCCGCATTCCATCGACTTGCCACAAAAGTCAATTCTAATACTCTTGTTATTGTGTCAACAGAAAAAGTATATAAAACAGATTAAGGATAAAGATACCAAAAGGAGAAGTGCATGAAATACTCTTAGCAGATACAACTAGTTCTTTAATATGCACCTTAGGAGGAAACAAAAATAGGTCATGTCAGCTTTCCTGACTCCATGCACCGGAAAAAATTAAATCAAGCAAAATGCACTGTGTACATGATTTATGAACAGCACAACAGCTGCTGCCATTTCCCCAACATTATACTCAATAGGAAAGAGGTGCCATATTGTGAAATTGAACAAAGCTAGCAACTAAGCCATTGATGGACAAAATGATGGATAGCAATGTTTGACATCATACTAGCAACTGTCGGCCCGATTGTCTTAGTTGCTATAGCTAAATTGGTTTTTGCTCTACATGCCAATCAGCATCAGGTTTGACACTTACCAAGAATGCTTCCACAGCCTCCAGTTCCACCCATAACAAGAAGGCTATCTGCGCTTTCTCCACTGTTTTTGGCCTCCCAGTCAAACATTTTGCCACGATTGCATCGCACACTTCTTTGGCGTATCTAATTCAGAACATAACAACAATAAACTATGCGAACATGGCAGAAAAATTCAAACAAGATAGTAACCCCGATAATTCACCTTCCGCAATCTGCATCAGCAGCTTTCAAAAATGCAATGAGCGCATCCAGAGCCTTCTCCTGAACGGGCGCATTGGAGTCCGACACACTTTTCTTGAAAAAATGACCTAAAACATCATAGAAAGATCAAATTAAAAAAACAAATTTGCCAAGACAAATTGAAAAGCAACCGGATCCACGAGCATCAAACTAATGACATTAATCAGTTTCTACGGCAGATCACCCACACTACAACCAAAAATCACAACTACTCAGATCTATCACAAAATTAGAACTAATTACTCACCGAAATCACGGAGTCGAGGGTCCTTTGGATCCGTAATGGAGTCGCAAACAGCCGCCAAATCGATGTTCGCGTCATTCCTCACTTTCCAATTCTTATGCGTCAATCTATCCTCCCACGGCAATTTCTTCGCCTCCTTCAATAATTTCTCGTCCTCCGACATTTCCTATGATTTCACCGATAAATCCAACGAAAACCGTCCGCTCAAAAATCCAACGATGCGAACGTACAAAGGCACTATAAAAAATGCACACCGTCCTCGAAGATCTTCCGCCGGAATAGGTTCTCTGTGTCCAGTCTACCGAGCGCCGGCGATTCCCCAGGGGGAGGAGGGTTGAGTTGAGTGCGGAGGTTGGGTGCGTACGACAAATCTTCTCTCTATTCTTTTCCCCACATTCAAAATAATAAAAATAAAAATAAAAGAAAATAAACAACGAGAGAGAAAGAAAGCAAGAGAGAGGGCCTAAATTTATGTTTTACGTCTGGGGTAACACGAGATTTTCACTTTACATAGGCGCGTGATGACACGAACTAATCATAATTCTCCACGTGGATACTCTAACCAATTGTGTTCACGCGTGGGTTGTACGATTTCAAGAGACGCATGGCACGGGGTGGTTCATCCGTTGTGGTTGAGCGGTGTAATTTGAAGGGGACGCGAGTGGGACCTACTGGGAGGAGCGGAGAGAAGACAAAAGGGCTTTGTAAAATATTCAAGGAAACAATTCAAAATTTAGTGACATAGGCGTCCTCCACTCAGTGTGGTCATGTCCATATTAGTTTCCTGCATCTGTCTCTTGACGGCCGCGATTCGTGATCAGAAACTCTATTGATAATGAACGGTGTAGATTGGTACACGTCGGAGGATTCGAATTAGTGGACGGACAGAGGGGGAATGGGAATTTACGAATGCACTCATTTTGATTTGCCGGATTGAACAGGATCTGCTTATGGAACGGCTATATTTAACTCATTTTCAAAGAAAATTAAAACACTATTTTTTAGGTGATCCCTTTTTGTAATTAAAATACTTCTTCCATTCCATTTTAATTATTTCTTTTAGCTCAATTTTTATAATCAAAAAATACATTAATTAGCTCATAAATTTTTATTTTTATCCTTCAACTAAACCATTTCGTAATAAATATCAAGAAATAGCATTTATGTAAAGTAAAGGGCAATATAGTAAAAACATAACATAACTATCTAAAACTACCTAAAAATGACAACTATTGTGCAACATTTTTATCTCTAAAAAAGACTACTATTTTAGGAGGGAGTACTAAAAATACTGTAAATTAGAAAAGTGCTTGGAAAACAGCTTATCTTCAAGTGATGTTTTATTTTTTCGGTGAGCAAGTGATGTTTTATTTGGGATTTTAGTTGTTTTTCTTGTTAATATTAATATCATGCATTGGGCCTCCTGTCAAATTTCAATGGCCAAGGCTGCAATTTAATTATGGTTAAGGCCTTCTAGGCTACTGGGCATTATGTCAGTTTTATATTCATAATTTTCGGTATGTTATTTTCGCTGTGAGGGCATTCACAATAATAGACAATAATAGGATAGTAATGGGTTTACTACCTCTCCTTCACCATTGTAAAAGTCACGAATGAAATGCTATATTTTGTTCCGATGAGCACTTCACTACCGCTGCAATGGCAGCTTTTGAATTTTTTAATTTGAAATTTTGATTATACAAGATAAATGAGAATTTTAAATTATATATATTAAAAAATAAATAATATAGTAATGATGAAATATGGATCCATGTATAATAAAAGTTGGATAGTATTGTTGTGGAAAAATTTAATAATACAGATAATAAAGTAGATAAATGTTGATGTGGCGCATATGTGGAAAAAAAAATGGAGAGTTTTGTTGTGGATGCCCTGACGAGTTTACGTCATTACAAACACAAAGGCAACACAGCATACCACACTCACTTGTGCTTGGACGAATGGGGAAGAACTCGTGGCATGGTCATGGACCCGCCACTCTTTGTGCACATTAGAATTTACATGTTATATTATAAATAGAGTTAAAAAAAATTTTGAACCACAACAAGGTACTATTTCCGTTTTAGGGCCATTAATAATTTCTATTATGCTGTTAGGCCACGACAAGGCATACGGGCTCGATTTTGAGCCAATTTGACCAATTCAACCGGCTATCGGGCTGAATGACTCAATTTTCCTAGAGAAGTCACGCGCCAATAATTTTCTTGTTATTCCTTACTTGTGGTCCCACGTATAGATCAATTGATTGTCGATTGTCATCATCTCCGTAGGACATAGGATCTTCTTCCTCTATAAAACATTACAATTCCAATTTTCAATTGCCAATTCCGATTTATCATGCGAAACGCAGCATACATCAATATTTTTAGGAACGCGATTTTTTAGGAACGTCTGAACAGTATAGTTCGCTAAGATCTTTTGTTTTAACTGATTACAATTTTGGAAACTAAATAAACGTGCTTACTACTATTAGAGCTTTACTTGCAGCCTTGCTTACACTTTTGTTTCAACTTCCATACGTGATTTCTTGTTTTTCAAAGTGTATAATATTGCAAAAAAATGTTTTTCAAAGCTTTTAACATTCGAATTCAGTTCCTTGCGTCAAGAAGTTCGCCAACGTAGCTTAGAAAGGATTTCAACAAACCCTATAATTATTGTACCAAAAATTTCAATTGTTAGTAGCCTCAAAATTGATGATACACGATTCCAAGCTACAAGATCAATTCATAGAATTGTCCTTCAGCTCGTAAGGATTCCATAGAAACTTTCAGAATGCAAAACCGTTGTCGAACATAAACAGCTCGCCGGAGAAGACGATGAATAGTGTTTCCGGCGATGCTCCAAACTTCACTAAAAACCACAGATTTTATGAGCATTCAACTCGTCTCGACATGATGATCACGAAATCTGCGCTCAAATTTCAGAAAATCCTACCGTAGCTCTCAAACGCAAAACTTGGCCGGAATTTTCAATAACATGGCCGGAAAAGAGATTTGAAAAAGTTACAGTCAAAGCTCATTCAATCTCAACATAACTGTGTCGAAAGAAATTTGAGGGAACTCAATTTGAAAAGAGATTTCTACAAGCATTCAGACATTGAGGATTATTGAGGAGATTTCTATATGGATTTCCTTTATCCGCTGGACGTTAAGTGAATGGGAGGACCCCATTGGAATTGTTCACTGGAATAATTTTTCCCCAATTTCTGGGTTGACTTTGATTAAGTGAGGATTACCATAAAACTCGTTTTTTGATTCGGGCATACTTCCGCAAGTGTAATTCACGCAGCCCAAAAGTTCCTTGAATTGGTGATATTGGCCTATAATCAAGCCCAAACGACTTGTTGTGGTCTAAAAGCATAATATGAATTATTAATGGTCCAAAAGCGGAAATAAGACCTTATTATGGTCAAAAAAAAAAAATTTAACTCTTATAAATATGTATGACTGCCCCTTTCCATTTTTATAATTTTATACTATGGATCTGCCATTAAAAAATTTTAATAGACTAAATAAATGGCAACTAAGTGAAAGCTATTGATTCAATCATGTAAGGCAATTAAGCTTGATTTGGGGGTGGGATTAAAGGTGTTCGGTTACAAACCAAGTAGATATATAGTAGATGAAATTTTTTTCCATCGAGGATAGAACAAAAGTAAAATGAAGGCAATTTGTAGGATGTAAACCGCGATACAACTTTTTGACTGTGGGATGATGCAACATCATTGAATGCATCAGCACTTCAGCATGATGGGGTGTTTAATTGGCAATAAATATATCATTGGAATGAAAAAATAAAATAAAATAGTACTTACCTCCGTTCTTTTTTAAATATTACGAACTCACATTTCACGCAATCCAATGCACATTTTTAATCATTCATAACTCAAATTGCATACAAATAAAAATTATGAAAATTTGATAGTGGAGTATAAAACTATGAGAAGAGACGAATCCAATAAGATGTAATTTGACTATATTTTATCCTATATAATTGTATTAAAAATACGAATCAAAGTTACTTAATAAACAGTAACAAAAGCCCCTCCGTGTCACTTAAAAAATAAGGGAGGAAGTATATAATAAAATAGAAGAAGTTTAGATTTGTAGGATATAGTATGTGTAATGGAGTTGGTGGGAACATTGTTTTAAATATCCCCGAAATTTCCAAAATTTCGGTCGAAATTTGGGGTTTCGGGACACCCTCGAAGCAATATTTTTTTACAAAATTTCCATCGAAATTTCGCTCGAAATCCAAAATTTCTCAAAAATTGACCGAAATTTCCCGAAATTTTTTTAAAATTTTGTTTTTTCTAAATTTTTTTAAAAAAAATAAAAATAAAAATTTATGTTTCAACTCATATTGATGATGTTATCCAATTAACTTGTTTATCAATTTTAAGTCTCTTATCAATCAACATGGTGTATGATATCAATAATATTACTAGCATATTATATCATTAAAGGAGTATTGTTAGCATATTACTAATTTATATAGCAACAGAGATGATGAATTTTGAAATATCTTCATTTTCATCATCTCGAAAACTCGAATTAGTTTTCTCAAAAAATTATAAATATCGCCGAAATTTTCTCAAAATTCCAAATATCTTCGAAATTTTCCTAAATTTATATGTACGATATAAATACGATATTTAAAACTTTGGGTGGGAAGTCTGTTTGAACGAGTGGTATTGCGCCCAATAACAGTTCTTATTACATGTATTTTTGTAATATTTTTTTATTTTTTTTCCCTCTATCTTGATTTTGACCTAATTAATTATACTCGTGTCCATTTATAGGAGAATAATTGGGGCCCATTTAATCATGGATGTTAAATTTTAGTAAGGCCCAAATCCGATTCGTATAAGATCTAACAACTGCCCCTTTTAGGCCTATTTTTCGGATAAGGGCTCAAGGTTCTCGTGGAAAGCCCGCAAATTGCCAAAATACTGGGAAAAAAAAAAAAAAACAAACAAACAAAAAAAACAAAATGTGACGCTCCAGCTGATATATATTAAAAAAAAGGAATTGTAAAAACAATGAATATAAACTTCAAAATGAAGTATATTACTTATGTGTATACCGTACAATTGTTGTCAAGTAGTCTCACATTGTCTTTCTTACATGGTATTAGAGTGGTGTTTAATCGGATTGGGTATGTTCGACCATGGATGTATGATTCGATATCGAGATGAATATCACTTCGAATGATGTGTGTTAACAGTGGCGGATTCAGAAACTTTTATTTGGTATGTCAATATCATGAAGAGTGAGCAGCTAACATTAGGAAAAAGATGTATTCAATTAAAATTTTGTTATATTTTTAAACTTATAAAATTGGTATATCAAGAAAATTCATAGACTTCTGTAGAGTTTGTTGACTTTGTATGTTATACAGAATCCGTAGAATCCATTAAAATTAGAGTCCAAGTCATTAGGGTGTTGAATACCTAAAAAATTTTACTTTTTAAAATATATTTGTATTAAATACCTCAAAAAATTTTAAAGACTTGACTCTTTATTTATTTGTTTATTTTATTTTTTGTAAACATTAGCACTTATGTGTCAGCAAAGATGCATGAGAGTCCAAGCCATAAAAACTATGAAGAAGGATAAAAGAGAGGAATAGGGGTCATAAAAACTACAAAGAATCGAACCTACTAGGCAAAGTCCTTATTCCCCTCTTTATTGAATAGATCTCCACTGGAGTTATGAAACCCCTAAAATTTATTTATAATTAAAAAAACAACCAAATTTCTATTCAAATTATTCAACGCTTGTCCTAAAATTAACACATAATTTCTAGTTATATCAAAATATTAGTACTGATATGCCG
This sequence comes from Hygrophila difformis, assembly GCA_030278955.1. Taxonomy (NCBI): domain Eukaryota; kingdom Viridiplantae; phylum Streptophyta; class Magnoliopsida; order Lamiales; family Acanthaceae; genus Hygrophila; species Hygrophila difformis. Next base: position 19,045,559 of record JAOANR010000007.1, read on the forward strand.
ACACATGAGTGTCACTGTTTACCAAAAAAAAATATTAGTACTTGATATTTTATTTTTTATTTTTTTTGGTGGGTCAATTGACCCACATTGACCATAAATAGATATGTCCTTGTGTGTTAATCGAAAAAAAATTGTAGGACTCCCCATTGCTTTATGGGATAGAGAGAGATCCTTCCACCTACAGCATACGTAGAAGTATTAGTTTTAGTTTGATGCATCTATCCCATCATCAAGTTAAAAAAATATAGCATACGTAGTAGTATTAGCTACTCCTAAAGTTTTAACTTTTTAACTCCAACATCTAAACTTTAATTTTAAACTTCTAATATTAAATATCATTACTCAAAAACTTTAAATATTAAACATTATTACTCGAGATAATTTTAATTTAAAACTAATTTTTTAATATTATCTTCATTCGTAAAAGTCTAGTTATTCCCGAACATAACCTTAATAATTTTACTCCATTTTGTTTCGCCCAATACCATTGCTCAGTATCGACATCTCGTACGAATTGTCATAGCATATGGTTAATGGGAGTATTACGTTTTGTGGAAATCAATGTAATGCCGAATAAAAGTAAAATAAAATAATCCTTGAGATTAATAAGTAGTACTACGTACTTATTTGACTTGGACAATTGACACTTTCAAATTTTAAGAATTCGATGAACACAAAGCAATGAATGATACTTTTCCACGCGTTTGGCAACCTCAAAATATTCTTGCAACCTCACATGCCCCTCCTTAACTACCAGTATTTGTTACTCCCTCTCTTCCAATTAAAATGTCATACTTACTATTCACTCCATTCCTTTTTAGTTGTCTTTTTAGAAATTAAAATTTATTCCAAAATAGTTGTCATTTTACACATTTATATCATATTTTTCCAATATTACCATTCCACTCTTATTAATGATTTGCCTAGAATATTATGCATTATCTCACATTTTTTAAAACTAACCAATCCCTACTCCAAACCACCATAATGATGAAAGGCAAAAATGTAAATGTGTAGAGTAATTATTACACTCATTGGTTTGTGTGATTTGGTCCCAAACGACCACTAAAAAGGAATAGATGGAGTATTTTTTTTTATATCTCATCACAAATGTCTTCTTTCTATAAATATAAATAATTTTATCTCCACAACTATATGGACTCCATCAGATACTTACAAATCAATTATACCTTAATTCTCGTGCCGTACTATTTAAAATGAAATTTTCACTTGCAACTATGCAACCTATGCACATCGAAATAATTTTATTTTTACTATTAAAAATAAAAATATCAAAACTAAACTACAAATATCTACATTAAAAACATGCATGATCTTCATGTTTTAGACTTAAAATATGTGTACGTAACTGTGAAGAGGATATGAAAGATTTAGAAATAGTTGTTCGTTTATCATCGGTTTATGTAGACTCGCGATTATAATATTGAAATCATAATTTTTTTTATTAAAAACTGTATGTATACATACACTCCCGGAAAAACAGTCCAAAAACTTTTTTACTTTACTTTGGGTCTGTTATACATGCAGTTTTTGGGAACTTTAGTTTTTATTTCAAAATAAAAATTCTATTATGTATACTAGTTTTTGTGAGCTTTTGAAAGCTTTTTTTAGGAGCTGCTTCTTGTAGCATTAAAAATAAGCTACTCCCTACAGCTCCAACTTGCAGCTACTCTCAAAGTAGATTTTACATAGAGCCTCTATCCACTCAAGCCAACATATTATATTACTTTTTAATATATTATTATTAATAAACTTTAAAGTTGTTTTTAAGAAAAATAAAATAGCAGTTGGACAACAAGCGGCAGTTAGCCGACGCTTTCGTGCGCTTAATAAATAAGTAGCACATAAAATAATAAATAAATAGCCAATAAAAACGGAATTGGAGTATGGGCAAAATAATAATAATAATAATAATAATAATAATAATAATAATAATAATAATAATGGAGTAATTTTATCTAAGTTTACTTATTATTGATTTTTCTTTGGGAATGTGCATTTGGCTTAATTAGTAGCCATGTTATATGATTTGAGATTTTATGGTCGAAGATTGTATTTAATGCGTAAAAAAAATATATTGACTTTATTTGTTTGGCATTCCTTAAATACTACTATGGGTCTTGGTTGAGAGCAGAATGGACAGCATATTCAGTTTGAGCAGATTTGACCAAGAAATCTGCTATTTTTAATTATTTGGTAACTGGCATATTTGATAAGCAGATTTGGTTAAATCTGCTGAAATGCAATATGCTTGATTCTGAAGCAGAATGGTGAGCAGATTCACATTTTACTACTATCTACTAGTCAAATCTGCTACTCATATATGCTCCTCAAATCTGCTGGTCAAATCTACTATCTGCTTCTGCTATCTGCTAAACTCCCAAACAGGCCCTATCTCTTCCGGATTGGATAAGATTTCTAATTTACTATTGAATAGATGACATGATGACAAGATTAGGTCTTCAATTATTTTAATGAAACATTTCAGAGTCATTTCCCTTTCTTTTTTTTTTTTTATATTTAAAAAATATATATATTTTTCTTTTATGAATATATATTTATTATATTTAAAGGCTGGAAAAAGAAAAACTTTATCCATGTGCTGGATCCACCCCACCCCCACCATATGATTTTGTTTTGGTGTCTTTTAACATTTACTTTTCTTTTCTTTTTTTCTTTTTTAAATTTCATAGCTGAGTAATTTCTTTTGCTAGCAGGTATTCTGGTCACATTGGATCTAAAACTAATTACTTGAGGATTCGGTGGACATTGAAGAGTTGCATCTCCCAAAGCAGAAATCTGCATACATAAAAGCTCGAACCTGAGAACTTTGTTTAAGCTATCAGAGCCTCATACTACTCATCAGGCCAACTGCATTTGATCACAACTGAGTAATATATTTATTATTATTTTAAGTATTATTATATTTATTAAAGTGAGAATTTATTTTAACTATGATACAAATTTGTTAAATTCATTTTTTATGATATAATAATCATATGCAATTACATGGTTAAAAAGAATGAACTCATAATATTTGGCTTGTAATATCATCTTCTATCTTATTAATAATAATTATATCATTACCACTTTTATGACATAAAAATAGTATAATAATTAAAAATAACATTTGACGCAATTAAAATTTTAAAAATTAGCATATTTTACATAAAAAAATAAAATAAAATAAGGCACAATGGCCACTTTTTAATTATACCAGCTGCAAAATTAGATATTTTGGCTACCTTGTTGAAATTGTTTCTCTTGGAATTAAATTTCAAACAATTTCACTTGTACACGCCATTAATTCATCAAGAATCAAAATCATGTTTCAATTTGACGAATAATCCACAACACAATTTTCAGTCGTCCCAATATGTGACTAATGGTTTGGGGGTACATTATGCAATAATTATTCGACTTGGCCTCTTTAATCTCGTAGGAGTATTCTTCATTGTTCATATAGCCAGCCAGCAGCCATGGGCCAACACATTATGGGACTGATGATCCGGGACCTGGAAGTCATGCACGTGGAAACCCACCATCGCAGTATGTAGTTGTACTTGTAGTTGGTGGATAAACCCTAAACTCTACAAAAATTTTCCATTATAAATACAGTAGTTGAATCCTCTATAGTCTATTCAACCAAACACATGGCTTCTTCCACTAATCTCCATTCCTCCGCCACCTGCCGGCCTTTCCTCATTCGCCGTCACCGCCGCCTCCTCTTCTCCATTTCTCTTCAAACCAAATCGCATCACCCCCCTCACCGGCGGAAACCCCCACCGCCGCCACAATGCCGCCATCTCCTGTAAGTCAACCGACGGCAACGACGCAGCCGGAAAGTTCGACCGAAGAGACGTCCTGATCGGACTCGGCGGCCTCTACGGCGCCAGCGCCCTCTCCACCTCCCCTTTCGCCTTCGCCGCCCCCATCACCGCACCGGACGTCGGCAAATGCGGCCCCGCCGACCTCCCCGCCGGTGCCACCCCAACAAACTGCTGCCCCCCGCCAACCGCCACAATCACTGACTTCAAATTCCCGCCGCCGCCGGCCAAAATGCGCGTCCGCCCCGCCGCCCACTTGGCCGGCGATGAATACATCGCGAAGTTCAACAAAGCCATGGAGATCATGCGCGCCCTCCCCGATGACGATCCCAGGAGCTTCAAACAACAAGCTAACGTTCACTGCGCCTACTGTGACGGCGCGTACGACCAGGCTGGCTTCCCGGACCTCGAGCTCCAGGTCCACAACTCCTGGCTATTCTTCCCCTTCCACCGTTACTACCTCTACTTCTTTGAACGCATCCTCGGGAAACTGATCGACGACCCTACTTTCGCCATGCCGTTCTGGAATTGGGATTCACCCGGCGGAATGAGGATTCCGGCGATGTACGCGAACCCTAACTCCGCCTTGTTTGACAAACTCCGCGATCAAGCCCACCAGCCGCCCGCGGTGGTTGACTTGAACTATAGCGGATCCGATCCTTCCATATCCGCCGATCAGCAAATGCAGCGCAACCTTACAGTCATGTATCGCCAAATGGTGTCCAATTCAAAAACTGCCAAGCTTTTCTTCGGCAGCGCGTATCGGCGCGGCGAGGATCCGAATCCGGGGAGCGGTTCGGTCGAGAACATTCCGCACGGACCAGTCCACGTCTGGACCGGAGATCGGAAGCAGCCTAATTTCGAAAACATGGGGAATTTCTACTCCGCCGGAAGGGATCCGATTTTCTACGCCCACCATTCCAATCTCGATCGCCTCTGGAGCGTGTGGAAAACCCTCGGCGGACGCCGGCAGGACATCTCGGACAAGGATTTCCTGGATGCGGCGTTCGTGTTCTACGACGAAAACGGGCAGATGGTCCGCGTCAAGGTCCGGGACTCCCTGGACTCAACAAAATTAGGGTATGTATACCAGGATGTAGAGATCCCGTGGTTGCAATCGCGGCCGACGCCGAAAGTCTCCTCCGTCGCGAGGAAGCTGAAGAAGCTGGTGAAAGCACGCGCGGCGGATGCGCGGAGCCCGAAGGACGTTTTTCCGGCGAAGTTGGATAAGGTAATAAGGGTGTTGGTGAAGAGGCCGAAGAAGAAGAGGAGCAGGAAGGAGAAAGATGAATTAGAAGAGATTCTGGTGATTCAGGGGATCGAAGTGGAAAGAGACGTGTATGCGAAGTTCGACGTGTATATCAACGACGAGGATGACGAATCAATTACGCCGGAGAACACGGAGTTCGCCGGAAGCTTCGTGAACGTTCCACACAAGCACAAACATGTGAGGAAGATCAAGACGCAGCTGAGGCTGTCGATTACAGACATTTTGGAGGAGATGGATGCGGAGGACGACGAACATGTGTTGGTGACTTTGGTACCTACGAACGCCGGCGATTCGGTGAAGGTGAACGGCGTTAAGATCGAGCTGGACGACTGAATTAAGCTGATGGAGAGGAAGACGATCGATGCTGAGGTGTACGATGAGGATTGAATTGTATTTGCTGCTGAGTTTGGTTGTTTCATGAATTGGATAATAATTGAAAATAATAATTATATACTGTTTTCATGATGTAGTATTATACAGTATGATCAACTTGGTTGGCATTATCTGTATATCGATAAAGTATGATCAACTTGGCAAATTGGTGGGAATAGGGCTTCTTTATTTTTATAAGATTGATGAATATAATTTTCAATAATTTGACAGCTAAAAAGATGAAGAATATGGTGGCTTCAGTAGTTGAATAATTGAAGTCGACTTAAAAAAACTGACTTATAACTTATTGACTATTGAGTTTTATATCTTTTGTATATGAATGTTATTTACAGGTAATTGAATGTGACTCTCATTGGGTTTCTTTATGGAAGAAGCTAAAAGATTAAGGAGTTGTTATCAATTAAATTTTAACATTCCATCACCATAATACAAGATTATATACGAAGTATATTCTATTATTTTTTTTTCAACTTCAATTCATATCCTTAATAACAATTTAGTTAATGTGGGGAAGGACCAATTTAATCAATTCATTGTGGTTGGTTCGCCTTGGTTGTCGTCGCTTGTGACTCCACCTCGGTGATTTCTATATATGCCTTGAGCATCGCCTCATTAATTGGGATGATTTTCACCAATTTATTGGATCTCAATATATTCAACGTGTGTCAACATGTTGCTCGGGGCACTGTACTCTTACACTATATTCCTACTAGTGATCAAACCGCCAACATTTTCACAAAATCACTTTTTCCTGGTCAAACTCAAGTTGGTGTCCACACCCCCACCTTGAGTTTGAGTGGGGTGTTAAATATTGGGCCTGTTTGGGAGCCGGCATATTTAGGAGCATATAGCGGATTCAATCAGCATATTCTCTCACAATTTTCTCTCCGAATCTGCTATCTGCTAGCGGATCCGCTGACTTCCAAACATCCCCATTGTATATTAATATTTGTATAGTTTGTATATTGGTCCAACCAAGTGGTCCGGCCCTCTTATGTAACTATAAATATATACTTTTATATTCTTTGAATTGATTTTGGCAATTATTCAATATTCTAACAAATGCATATATTATAATTTAATTTTGAGGACACTCTCTATTATTCGAGTACTATATACGTAGTATAATGTTCCAATTGTTACGTTTAAGTGGATTAGTTGAAGTATTATGAATACAATAAAAATTAGCAATGAAAGAAGAAATGTATTGATTTTTTTTGTTCGGTGTAAAAAAGAAATGTATTGATTTAATATATAGTATAACACAAAAAGATATTTTGTGAAATATTTCGGTTAGATCAAGACTGATCAGATCCATGAAAGATTGAGTGAAGGGTATTTCATCAATGCATGCTTCTTAATCGATAATTAAATAAGAAACGCATAACAAAAAAGTATACAAAAAAAAAAAAAAAAATTTGTGAAGCAACTAGTGTTTGGTTTTCTTAATTAATTAATCCTTCGTGGCTGTCCATTTTCTTTAGCATTGGCTTCCTCCTCGTCCTCATTCAAATCAAACATGTTATCGTATACTGGGCCTGCCTGTTTGGGAGACAGCATATTGAAAATAGCAGATAACATATTTGACCAACAGATTTGAGTAGCAAATATAAAGAGTAGATTTGACCAGTAGATAGTAATAGTAGATACATGGATCTGCTTCCCAATCTGGTTCAAAACGTAGTAGATCAAATTTGATCATATTTACCCAAATCAGCTCCTCTAATCCGTTGGTTACCAAACACTAAAAATAGCATGCATAGTTGGTCAAATATGTTAATACTCCATCTGGACCATCTGCTCATGAATACACTGTCTCCCAAACAAGCCCGTCTATCTGTACTTCTTTTTTTTTTTTTTTTTGGAAGCAATTAAATGCCAGACTATCAGTACTTAATTAGTTTGTATACTTCGTATAGCTAATACAAGTAATAAATACAATTGGGCCGATTCCATACTACATTGGGCCGAAACTGATAAAGTGATAATGATAAACTCGTTAATATGGCTTCATGGACCCACGCCTTTACACGTGAAATTAGCCCAATTTTTTTTTTTATTTTTATTTTTTTGACACTTGCTTAAAGGGAAAGTGCTAGCTCTTTATGGTCGACTTAATGCGCCAACAAATAATTAAAAATATAGTTAAATAGGGTTTAGTTAGATAACTGTAAAATTTAATTTATACTTCATCCGTTTCCGTGAAAGTGCAACATTCATCCAATGCACGCAGTCCAATGCATGTTTTAAACAATTAATAACTTAAGTTCGGTATAAGTGAAAAATTTAAAAGTTTGATATTTAAAAACTAAATGACGAGACGAATCCAACAAGATCTCACTTGATTATGTTTTTCCTTGTATAATTATGATAAAAATTTAAATTAAAGTTAAACAATGAATAGTAACAAAAACTGAAATGGTGCAATATCAAAAGAACGGAGGAAGTATAATTTTTGTTTATACAAAAGTTTTGGAATATTAACTCTTAAATAAATGCAATCGACCGGACACAGTCATATCGACCAACTTAAAAAAAAAAAAAAAAAAAAAAAAACTGAAGTGTTTTATTCGGCAACTGGGACATTGGACCGTTGATTCAAGTCCACTAAATTATTAATTTGCGCACACGAGCTGGGCCAGGTCCGGTACCCATTCAAAGACTGAAGCCCAGCGTACTGCCGTTATTTTATTTTATTTATTAGTATTATTATTATTGTTTGAACAATGACGTCTGTCAGGTCAAGGAGGGAAAAATATATTAATATATAGTCCTTTATGTATATCAAAAATCCAAAATAATTTTTAATCTGTTTTTGCCCCTATTAATACTACGTTTATAAATAATATCTAAAATAGTTATTTTTATACTAAATATGTACTTTGAGCCAATTAATTCCTTAATTATGTCTACATGAAATGTTTCAAATTTGATTACACATATGCATGCCAAATCAGACTCAGAAATATTATTAATAAAATAAAATTGAAAGAAAATTAATTAAAATAAATAATTAAATTAAAACTTTAATAGAATAATATCAAATTAAAAATTATTTAAAAATAAAATAAAATATGTAATATAAAATTAACGAAAAAATATTTAAATTTAAAATTAAAATATAAATATCATAATGGATTAAATAATTATTTAAATTTAAAATAGTAATTAATATCTAATAAATTAAATATGTACTAAATCTAAATTAATATGAATTAGATGTCTGAATTAATCTAATAAATTAAATTTCAATTTATCAAATTTAAATAAGATATCTAATATATTAATTTGAATTAAAAATAATTAAATATGAATTTATTTGTTTAATTAAGTTTTTTTGAATTTACATAGTTATTTAATCCATTATCATATTTATATATTAACTATAAATTTAAATAATTTTTTTTGATGACACACCCTAAAAATACGAGTAAATAGAAAAAAGAAAACAACAAGAAAAGTAAAAAACAATGCATGTAAAAATCAAATCTCTATGTCCGCAAGTAAGTAGTGCCCATAGCATCCTTCTCTAGCACCAGTAAGAGTTCATCTGGAGGGAATGCCCACGTCGTGTAGAACTCCTCCATACTAGCTGCTCGCTTAGCCAACGCGTCCGCCACCTGATTGCCCTCCCGAAACACATGATGTAATCCACAACCTTCCATAGCTTGCAAGCCACGCCTAACATCAGAAATGATCGGCCAAATCCTATGGCACACGTCCACAACCCCCTTGATCAATCTAACCACCTCCAATGAGTCTATGTAACATCGGCTCAGCATCAGCCCCTCATGCAATGCTAACTCAAGACCAAATTTCAACGCCAACAATTCAACCTCGAAGATCGAACGCTCACGAAGCTGGCCAGAACAATCGATTCTCCATGCCCCTGCAGAACTCCGAACAACAGCCCCAAAGCCTGACCGGGCTTCATCACTAATTACACAACCGTCCGTGTGGAGAATCCACCCTTCATCATCCTGGTTTTTCCAACAAACGGCACGCGCAGGCGTGCTCATGGAGGGTCGCTGGAGATGTGCCCTCAAGGTATGATGAAGACTCTTGGTCTGGTGCAAAACCTGATCAATGGCCAATCGAGAACCCCTGAAAATCTTAGCATTACGTTCCGTCCATACAATCCATAGAACCGCCAAAAATAAGGCACCATGCATCCGAAATCTCCATTCTAACCAATGTCGGACCCCTCCCTGGCCAATGCTCTGGACGGCATTGTCGTGTCCCAACCCGCTACGCCTCCACACTTCACCTGCCCAATAGTAATGAAATAAAGCGTGTTTCCAATCGTTGACTGCCGTACCGCAACTGGAAAAATTTAAATAAATTTTTAGTTAATTATAATATTATGTGTACTTAAATTCTAAACATGGACATAATTAAGAATTTAATTAGCTCAAAGTATATTTTTAGTATAAAAAGGACTATTTTGGATATCAGTTGTAAACGTAGAGAACGACGAAATTAGATAAAGGACTATTTTAAATTTTTAGTACAGAAAAATGATTATAGCATATATTTTGGTGGAAACAAGTAAAATTAAATAAATAATTGTGGGTGTGAGGGCCGCATTAACACGGCCGGCCCGGAAGGGGTGAGAGAAGTGCAATGCCCCAGGACCCATAGTTAAGGGAGGCTGGGAGGGCTCATAAATTATTTTAATTTTTTTTTAATAATTTTCTTTTTTTGGAAGTATATATTAATATTTCCTTCAATATTTTTTTTTATCTTTCTTCTTTTAATATGACAAAATTAATAATTAATATTTGAGTTTTCTTCTCTAAAAATTGAAATAAGTTCGGCCTTCATTTTCGTCCGGAAAAATGCAATAAGTTTGATTTCTTTTACAATTTCAAATCAATGAAAGGAAAAGTTTAATGTCGACTAACTTTCTTTTTAAATTTTTTAATTGTGTATTTATTTAGATTTAATGGGGTCTATTATCTTATTTTTCTAATGGCCCCTAAAATCTCAGGAACGACCTTGCGCATTAACTTTTTTTTATTGAGTTTTAAGGGTACGTTTGGTGTATTAAAATGTATTAGGAAGTACAATATATGTACTATTATGCTCTACAATGATACTCATATGTTTGGTATTTTTTAAGATCGTAGAATCTATTTTGCATGCAGCTTTTAAGAGGCTTTGTGAGCTTTTAGTAGCTTTTGATGTTACACTAAAATTGTAGTTCCATTATGTACACTAGTTTTTTTTTTTTTTTTAAATAGTTGTAGCTATAATTTGAAACTCTACAAATAGAATGTACCTAAGTTTTACCAATATAATTTTATGTCCAATTATAATTTTAACTCAATAACCAATATAATCCACTACCTAATAGTCTACATAAATATTTGTTTTTTTTATATAATTTTATAAATTTTATGACAGCTACAACTAGTTTTATCAAACACTTAAATAAAACTGACGGCTACAGCTCCTGCCCGCAGCTACAACTCACAACTACAACTTTGTGCAAAACAGATCCACATAATTTTAATAAGCAATTTGATGTATTATTCAATACTTTATGGGAAGGTAAGTTACGGTGTATTATTTTTAAATATTATTATTAATATATTAATTATTTTTAATATATTAATTTTATTCATTTATTTATTGTTAAAATAATAATATTTTTAATATACTATTTATTATTTATGAGTAATAAATTAAAAATTAGTTTTAGTTAATTATTTAAAATATAATATAATTTTAATACAACATCAACACCAACTATTATATATAACATTTATTTATTACTTCCTCCGTTTTTAAATTATTGTAACATTACAAATTCTAACACTATTAATTGGATTGTCTTGATTTTAATTTTTATCATAGTTATACAAGTTAAATATAACCATGTGAGATCTTGTTAGATTCGTCACGCCTTGTAGTTTTTAAATATTGAACTTTTAGAATTTTTACTTGTACCGAACTTGAATTATTCATGTTTATAATACAACATAATAATACCAAATGATAGGTCCCACAATTAATATAGTATGGGGGGTACATTGCCATGCGATTAACCAATTTCGTACATGAGAGTTAATAACTCACTCCCCTATCGGCTAATGGCTATTGCGTACTGTGAATGGTCAGCTCAAACTGCCGACACTTTCCGAATTTTTTTCCACATATAGATAATAAATCTATAAATAAACCAATTGATTTAGCATCCATGCAAGGGTACAATGATACTATACGAGTACTTACCACATCGACTATATATATATTTGGCGGCGAGCTTATTCACATTATTGCCTAATTCTGCATTGCATATTTGCATGGTATACGAAAACCTCCCCTATAATTATGGGACTGATGATCCGGTCCGGAACATGATATAATTATGGGACCTCATCGACACACCTGGCTAATATACTCCATGGGACGAAAAAGCCGTCTTTATTTATTTATTTATAATTTGTCCATTATCTCCCCTTATAATACGAGACTGACATGATATATAGTACTCCCTCCGTCCCAGGCAAGATGTCTGGTTTAACTTTTTGGCACTGTTCATTGTTTAACTTTGACTCAATATTATTCAAAGTGTTTGAAAAAAATAATCGAGTTGGATCTTGTTATAATCGTATAATCAGGTAGTTTTATAATATATATTTTACTTAATTTTTTGTTGTATATATTTTTAGATATTAACGATTGAAAAAGTGCATTGGATTGTGTGCAGAAATGAAACAAGACATCTTAAATGGGACGAGAGTATTTTGTTTAAAAAAAAATTGTAGGAGGTTAATTATGCATGCCTCATAAAGTAATAAATAAATACTAGAAGATATTAGAGTGGGTGAGAAATTCCAACCCCAATAATTGTACGATATATATTTTGTTTGATGAGGCTTGATGATCTTTTAAATTAACAAATTAATTAGTAGTAGTAAAATATTTCAAAGATTTAAGTTTCGCATCCCTAAATACAAATAGTAGAATGACGAAACCCACCCCGCCGTATTAATTAATTAATTGTGATTAGTACAATCTTGTCTCGATAATAATCATAATAATTATATTGATATACATAGTCGTCAGCAAGAAGCAAGGACAGTACCAATATATACTATAAAATTTGGAAAGTAGCTTCCGAAAGGTCCCAAAAGCTCCTAAAAGCTACATCTTGTAGCTGCTAAAAAGAAGCTTTCAAAAGCTTCTAAAAGCTAGTGTACAGAACGAGACTTTTATTTTGAAATAAAAACTAAAACTACCAAAAGCTGTGTGAACCGACCCTACATATGATGGACTGATAAACCGTGAAATGGGTATTACTCGTATGATATCAATAAATAGTAATCTTGTCCCAGATAATTGGGTGGTCTTTCTCTCAGCCTCTAACCATTGATTGCAATAATTGCAATTGCTTCCCCATTCCCCAATTCAACCAAACATTATTCATGCATGGCCGCTTCTTCCACTAATCTCCCGCCCTCCACCGCCGCCGCCATTTCCTCTTCTTCATTCCTCTCCAAACAAAATCATCGCATCATTGCCATTATCTCTTGTACTAGTTATCAATCACCACGCCGCAATGCTGCCGCCGCTGCCGCAAAGTTACACCGGAGAGACCTACTCATCGCACTCCGAGATCTCTACGGCCTCCCTCTTGCCTTCGCCGCCCCCATCACCGCACCGGACGTCACTAAATGCGGCCCCGCCGACCTCCCCGACGGCGCCACTCTAACAAACTGCTGCCCCCCGCCCACCGCCGAAATCATCGATTACAAATTCCCGCCCGTGCCCACCAGAATGCGCGTCCGCCCCGCCGCCCACTTGGCCGGCGATGAATACGTCGCCAAGTTCAACAAAGCCATGGAGATCATGCGCGCCCTCCCCGACGACGATCCCCGGAACTTCAAACAGCAAGCGAACGTCCACTGCGCCTACTGCAACGGCGCCTACGACCAGGTCGGCTTCCCGGACCTCGAGCTCCAGGTCCACAACTCCTGGCTGTTCTTCCCCTTCCACCGTTACTACCTCTACTTCTTTGAACGCATCCTCGGGAAACTGATCGACGACCCTACTTTCGCCATGCCCTTCTGGAATTGGGACTCACCAGCCGGAATGACGATTCCGGCGATGTACGCGAACCCTAACTCCGCCTTGTTTGATATACTCCGCGATCAAGAGCACCAGCCGCCGGCGGTGATTGACCTGAACTACTGCGGCTATGATGCTTCCATCTCCGCGGATCAGAAAATGCAGCGCAACCTTACAGTCATGTACCGCCAAATGGTGTCGAATTCGAGAAGTCCCTGTTGAAAAGTGGCCCATTTCTGTTTCCGGCCCAACACCATTCCAGGCCCAGCAACTATGATTGAGGCCCAATGTTCCTAATTTATATACTCCCTCACGTGCCCTACCACACACACAACACTAATCAGTTCACTCCCTTCCCCTCTCTCCAGCGGCGCCCCTCTTCCTTGGTTTGGAGACTTCTGTCTTCAACCTGCTTCACCTCCTATCATTGATTTAGGGAGTGTGTGAGAGCTTCAAAAGGGCTGAGTGGTGTGAGATTATCATGGGGTTTGGTTCGCCGGAGTTGGGTCCGGCGAAGGGGCTGTGTGTCTCTTCGGCTTAGAGCCTCGGTGGCTAGGCTCGCCGGAAATTGGTTTTCCGGTGACGGGTTTGAGTGGCAGCGGCGTTGGCGTAGTCCGGACAGCGGCTGTGCTGTGTGGTGGTGAACGGCAGCGAGCCGTGGAGGCCGGCACTGCTTCGGCAGTAGTGCGGCAGCGGTGGCTTGGTGCCCGGGCAGTGGTGGTCGCCCGTTCTCTTCCCTTGGACCGTTTATGTGATGGTTTTGGTAGAGTGGTGACTGATATTGGGCTTCCTGAGCCTAAGGAATAACGGATCTATTTAGATCCGTTGGTAATCTCTCTTATTATAACATTAGTTGTTATTTTTCTTGTTCCTCTAACATTTCTGTCGTAGATCTGAAAAAGATAAGGAAACGGAGCAACCCGGAGCAGTAGATCGGAGGAGCTGCAGATTTTGGAGACGTCCAAAATCTGTCCGCCGGATCCGAGAGGTGAAGCAGCCCGCTGGTGGCTTATTCAAGTTTTTCTGTTTGCTTCTGTTTTCTTTATTTTTGAGTGAACATGTATTGGTGAGCTAAAGCCTTGTAATCCCATAGTCATAGGCCTTTAAGGTTTGTAATAGAATAGGTTAAAACAGGGTACCGGAGTTACCCAACAGTGGTATCAGAGCCATAGGCCACTTTGGGACGGGGGTTGGTCAAGGCACCCCCGCAAGGTAAAATAGCTTGATCCATCTTTTTTACAGTTTTAAGATAATATTCTTGTTCTGGATTGTTGCTTGAAATATGTGATTTTTCATGCTTGGAGCTTTGTGCTTTAAAATCTGAAAATATTATGCTTAAACTGTGTTTTTTGTTCTCTGCATTTTGTTGTGCATAAACTGCTTTGTGTGGTGTTATTAGTGAATTGTGCATTTTCTGTGTTATTGTGCTCTGTGTGCAAAAATTGTGGATTTGAAATTTTTGGGGAATAGAAAAATTGATTTCTTATTCCCTGAAAAAGCAGATTCCTGAAAATCTTGAAAGTTGTGATTTTTTGGTAATCTGTGAAAATCAATCCAAATTTTGAAAAGTGACCGTTGGGATTATTGGGCCTCCCAAAAAAATTGATTTTGGGCCTGCCCAACAGTTGGGTCAATTCTGAAAATTTTTGGGCATCCAAAATTAATTTGGGTTTGCTTCAAAAATTTAAAAGGATGTTATATGCTATAGGGTGGAAGTAATTGTGATTAGTTGGCTAAGTGTTTGAGCACTTGTTTGCTCATTCTGATTAAAAAGGCCAAACACAATAATGGCTTCTACCTCAAATAGCATAGTTCCTTTTAATGGAAAGAACGACTTCAGCATCTGGCAGGTTAAGATGCGTTGTGTTCTTGTCCAACAAAGAGTTTATAATGCAATTGATCAACTCTTTGATAAAGATGTGACTGAAGCTAAAAAGACTGAAACTGATGAACTTGCTAAATCTGCCATTATCCTTAGTTTATCTGATGCTGTGCTTAGAAAAGTTAATGATTGCAAAACAGCCAAGGACCTTTGGGAGAGGCTGTCTAAACTGTATGCTGAGTCATCTCTGTCTTCTAGAATATTCCTGCTTGGTAAATTTTTTAAATTTAAATTGGATATATCTAGAGACTTAGATGAGAGTTTAGATAATTTCACTAAACTTGTTCAAGACATAAAAGCAACTGGTGATAAGCATATTGATGATTATGTGCCTATTGTGTTATTGAATGCCATCCCTGATTCATATTCTGATGTGAAATCTGCTATTCAGTATGCTAGAGATGATTTGACTTTAGATCATGTGATTAAGAGTCTTAAGAACAAAGAACTTGAAATGAAGAATTCCTCTAAGCATTCTGATAAGGTGTTTATGACTAGGGGTAGGTCTTGGAAAAAGAGTAATCACCAACAGTATAATGATAGGGGCAGAAGCAATGCTAGGGGTCAGTCTAAATCACATAGATCTCAGTCAAGAGGTAAACATGATAAGAAATGTTACAACTGCGGTAAAAAGGGCCACTTCATTAAAGATTGTAGACTCCCTAAGAAAGAGAAGAATCATGTTGATAATCAGAACAATGATGTTAATGCTGTGACTGATGTGGCAGTTAGGCATGATGAGCTTTTGATGGTTCATGATATGAATTGTTTTTCTGATATCAATGTGGCTAAAGATGTTTCTAAATCTGTGTGGTTGTTAGACTCAGGTTGCACCTCCCATATGTCTCCCAATGTTGAATTATTTGATTCATATCAATCTGTTAAAGATGACTTTGTGTACATGGGTAATGACAATAGATGTCCTGTCTTAGGTATAGGAAATATTGTCTTACAGTTTGAGAATGGGACAAGATTCTGTCTTGAGGGTGTGAAGCATGTGCCTGATTTGTCTTATAATTTGATTTCTCTTGCGAACTTGCAGAAGAAAGGTTTAGAAGGGAGAATTGGTAATGACATGATTAAAATGTTTAA
The DNA here is from genome assembly GCA_030278955.1 of Hygrophila difformis. Classification (NCBI taxonomy): domain Eukaryota; kingdom Viridiplantae; phylum Streptophyta; class Magnoliopsida; order Lamiales; family Acanthaceae; genus Hygrophila; species Hygrophila difformis. The sequence continues at coordinate 19,062,120 of JAOANR010000007.1, forward strand.
AGGGAATTTGATGCTTTTTAAGGCTATTCTCAAGCATAATCTTTATGTGGTCTCTAATGTGGTTAATTGTGCTCTTGCTGCTAGTTCTAGTTCTATTTCTGATAAGGTTAAACAGAATACGCTTTTGTGGCATGCTAGACTAGGGCATATGAGTGATAAAGGCATGAAATTTCTGAAAGATGCTGGTTGTTTAAAATCTGATTTATGTGAAGTTGATCTTTGTGAATCATGCTTAGCTGGTAAACAACATAGAGTGTCTTTTAATTCTTCATATCCCGTTGGGATAAAATCCACCCGTGTACTTGAGTACATTCATGCTGATGTGTGGGGTCCTTCTTCGACGCCCACACATGGTGGTAGAAGATATTTTTTATCTATCATGGATGATTTTTCTAGAAAAGTTTGGGTATTTCTCTTGCAAAACAAATCTGATGTTTTTGGGAATTTTAAACACTGGAAAGCTTTGATTGAGAATCAAACTGGTTTAAAGATTGGTACACTTAGGACAGATAATGGGCTTGAATTTTGTAATCACCAAATGGATACTTTGTGTGCTGAATCTGGTATTAGAAGGCATAAATCTGTTCCTTACTCACCTCAACAGAATGGGGTGATTGAAAGAATGAACAGAACTTTATTAGAAAAGGTTAGGTGCTTGATGGCACCTACTGGCCTTTCTAAGAAGTTCTGGGGTGAAGCACTGATGACAGCTGCCTACTTAGTTAATAAATCACCCAATGCCCCTTTGAATGGTAAATCTCCTGATTCTGTCTTTTTTGGTAAACCTGTTGATTATGAACATCTAAGAGTATTTGGATGTTCAGCTTTTGTGCATACTAGTAATGATAAATTGGACCCTAGAACCAAGAAATGTATTTTCTTAGGTTATCCTGAGGGAACTAAGGGTTACAGGTTGTTTGATAGATCAGGGGGTGGTTTTAAAATCATTGTTAGTAGGGATGTGATTTTTAATGAATCTGAATTTCCTATGAAAGTTTTTGAGAATGATAGTACTTCTGTTGAGGTGGAGTCTTCTTCTGTGGAACATTCTGTGAATTTGCCTGCTCCCATTGCTGTGCCTAATGTGATTGAAAATGCTGAAATTGTTGATCCCAATTTGCATGTGAATGAGGAACCCATAACTGATACCCATGATATTGATGAAGGTGGAGCTCAGAATGATGATGTTAACGTTGAACATGATTTGAATGATTATGTGCTAGCTAGAGATAGAGCTAGAAGAGTAGGTAGAACTCCTGCTAGGTTCTCAGATTGTGTTCTTACTGCTTATGCTATGACTGTTTGTGAAGAACTTGATAATCTAGAGCCTAAATCATATTCTGAAGCTGTTAAGTGTAAACAGGCTAGTAAGTGGCTTAGTGCTATGAATGAGGAAATTGAATCATTGCATAAAAATGAGACATGGCTGTTGATTCCTAGGGCTGATAATATTTCTGTGATTGATTGTAAATGGATTTATAAAATCAAGCAGGAAACTCATGGTGAGAGGTTTAAGGCTAGGCTTGTAGCTAAGGGCTTTACTCAGAAAGAGGGTGTTGATTATTCTGAAATATTTGCACCTGTTGCTAAATTCACTACTATTAGAGTAATGCTTGCCTTAGTTGCTCATTTTGATTGGGAGCTTATACAAATGGATGTTAAAACTGCTTTCTTGCATGGTGATATTGATAAGAAAATTTGTATGAAGCAACCTGAAGGTTTTGTGGATAAAACCAAACCCAATCATGTATTCCTGTTGAAAAAAGCTTTGTATGGACTAAAACAAGCACCTAGACAGTGGAACATTAAGTTTGATAAATGCATGAAAGACATAGGTTTCATCAGATCTAAATTTGATCACTGCTTATACTTGAAGAATGTGAATTCTGTGCCTATGTTCTTACTGATATATGTTGATGATATGCTGCTTGTTAGTCCTTGCATGAAAAGCATTGTTGAGGTTCAAAATTGTTTGAACAAGAGCTTTGACATGAAGAATCTAGGAGAAGCCAAATGCATTCTTGGAATGCATATAGTTAGGGATAGGGCTAATTCAACCCTAATCCTTAACCAGGCTGAATATGTGAAGAAAATTCTCTCTAGATTCAAGATGTCAAATGCTAAACCTGTTGGTTGTCCTCTTGCTTCTCATTTCGTGTTGACTAAAGAACAGTGCCCTAAAAATGAATCTGTATTTAAAGATATGGAATCTGTCCCTTATGCTCATGCCATTGGTTCTGTTATGTATTTGATGATTTCTACTAGACCTGATTTAGCTTATCCTATAAGTTGTTTGAGCAGATTTATGGCTAATCCTGGTAGACCACATTGGGAAGCTTTAAAATGGCTTTTGAGATACTTAATCAAGTCTATGCATTATTCTCTGTGTTTTTCTAAATGGCATGATGATATGTTTGTGACTGGTTATGTAGACTCTAACTTTGCTAATGAAAGGGATAGTAGGAAGTCTACTACATCCTATGTGTTCACTCTAGGTGGGTCTTGTGTGAGTTGGAAATCTCAATTACAATCTGTTGTTGCTTTATCCACTACTGAGTCTGAATTCATTGCCATAACTGAAGCTTTTAAAGAGGGAATATGGTTTAGTGGTCTGATGCATGAACTAGGATTAAAGAATGAGATAACCATATATTCTGATAGTCAATCTGCTATTCAGTTAAGCAAACATCCTGTTTTTCATGATAGGTCTAAACATATTGATGTTAAGTACCACTTCATTAGGGACAATGTTGAGTGTGAAAAACTTAAACTCGATAAAATTGCTTCTGAATTTAATCCCGCTGATATGGGAACTAAATGTTTGCCTGCTGAGAAGATGTTATCATGCATGAAAATCCTTCACTTTGACTTTGGCTAATATGTTCTGTTTCTGATGCATGATTTACTGCTTTATTTACTTTGTGTAAACTGTTGGTATGCGGGACTGGTAAGTGAAGGTAACATTAGGCAATGATGACACCAAAGCACCAATTAACACACTCTCGGCAACACAGAAAATGGTCCAAGGTGGAGAATGTTGAAAAGTGGCCCATTTCTGTTTCCGGCCCAACACCATTCCAGGCCCAGCAACTATGATTGAGGCCCAATGTTCCTAATTTATATACTCCCTCACGTGCCCTACCACACACACAACACTAATCAGTTCACTCCCTTCCCCTCTCTCCAGCGGCGCCCCTCTTCCTTGGTTTGGAGACTTCTGTCTTCAACCTGCTTCACCTCCTATCATTGATTTAGGGAGTGTGTGAGAGCTTCAAAAGGGCTGAGTGGTGTGAGATTATCATGGGGTTTGGTTCGCCGGAGTTGGGTCCGGCGAAGGGGCTGTGTGTCTCTTCGGCTTAGAGCCTCGGTGGCTAGGCTCGCCGGAAATTGGTTTTCCGGTGACGGGTTTGAGTGGCAGCGGCGTTGGCGTAGTCCGGACAGCGGCTGTGCTGTGTGGTGGTGAACGGCAGCGAGCCGTGGAGGCCGGCACTGCTTCGGCAGTAGTGCGGCAGCGGTGGCTTGGTGCCCGGGCAGTGGTGGTCGCCCGTTCTCTTCCCTTGGACCGTTTATGTGATGGTTTTGGTAGAGTGGTGACTGATATTGGGCTTCCTGAGCCTAAGGAATAACGGATCTATTTAGATCCGTTGGTAATCTCTCTTATTATAACATTAGTTGTTATTTTTCTTGTTCCTCTAACATTTCTGTCGTAGATCTGAAAAAGATAAGGAAACGGAGCAACCCGGAGCAGTAGATCGGAGGAGCTGCAGATTTTGGAGACGTCCAAAATCTGTCCGCCGGATCCGAGAGGTGAAGCAGCCCGCTGGTGGCTTATTCAAGTTTTTCTGTTTGCTTCTGTTTTCTTTATTTTTGAGTGAACATGTATTGGTGAGCTAAAGCCTTGTAATCCCATAGTCATAGGCCTTTAAGGTTTGTAATAGAATAGGTTAAAACAGGGTACCGGAGTTACCCAACAGTCCCAAGCTTTTCTTCGGCAGCGCGTACAGGCGCGGCGAGGATCCGAATCCGGGGATCGGATCGATCGAGAACATTCCACACGGACCGATCCATGTGTGGACCGGCGATCGGAAGCAGCCCAATCTTGAAAACATGGGGAATTTCTACTCCGCCGGAAGGGATCCGATCTTCTACGCTCACCATGCGAATCTCGATCGCCTCTTGGGCGTGTGGAAAACCCTAGGCGGACGCCGGCGGGACATTTCCGATAAAGATTTCCTCGACGCCGAGTTCTTCTTCTACGATGAAAACGGGGACATGGTGCGGGTCAAGGTCCGGGACTGCCTGGACTCAACAAAGTTAGGGTATGTATACCAGGATGTGGAGAATCCATGGTTGAAATCGCGGCCAATTCCGAAAATCTCTTCCGTCGCGAGGAAGCAGAAGAAACTCGTACGAGCACGCGCGCCAGAAGCGCCGAGCCCGAAGGACGTTTTTCCGGCGAAACTGGATAGGGTTTTGAGGGTGATGGTGAAAAGGCCGAAGAAGAAGAGGAGCAGGAAGGAGAAAGATGAATTAGAGGAGATTGTGGTGATTGAGGGAATCGAAGTAGATAGAGACGTGTATGCGACGTTCGACGTGTATATCAACGACGAGGATGATGAATCCATTACGCCGGAGAACACGGAGTTCGCGGGAAGCTTCGTGAGCGTCCCGCACACGCATAAGCATGCGAGGAATATTGAGACGCAGCTGAGGCTGTCGATTACTGACATTTTGGAGGACTTGGATGCGGAGGACGACGAACATGTGGTGGTGACTTTGGTACCGACGAATGCCGGCGACTTGTTGACGGTTAACGGCGTCAAGATCGAGCTGGTCGAGTGATATGATGGAGAGGAAGACGATAATGATCGCATTGTATTATAATTGGATCATAATAATTGAGAGCTTATATTATATTAATATATTCATGCATGCACTCCATCCAATTAAGAAATTCGAAATTGACTTTGATAAGGACATAATTACATAGTGAATATATAGTCTTATTTATTTTATTTTATTTTATTTTTATTTTTTTTGTGCACGGGCTATGAAATGAATGGTGAAAGTTTTTACCATACAAATTATAAGGACACAAAAGGAAGAGATAAAAGGGTGAGAATTAAACCTTTAACCATAGAATTGGAAATCAATTCTCATCCAATTTTGGATCTTATAATGTTTTATTGTTGAACGATGCAGATTTTGTATAGTAAAAACTCATGCTCATTTTGAAGGGTTATAATCAACAGTAGCAACTTAATTGTAGTTTTAAGGATATCATCGGATAAAAATATAAACTGATTGCACGTCCACTTTATGGGAATGAAATAGTTTTTAAAAAAGTACTCCCTCCGTCCCGCCCCAAGTGTCTTGTTTGACTTTTTGACACTGTTTATTGTTAAACTTTGACTTAATTATATTTTATGTATGTATTAGAAAAAAATAATCGAGTTGGGTCTTGTTAGAATTGTATGATCACGTAATTTTATAATATATATTTTACATAATTTTTCATTATACATATTTTGAGATATTAGATATTCAAAAAATGCATTGAATTATGTGCAGAAGTCAAACAAGACTAGTTAGATGGAACAGAGGAGTTAGATGGAACAGAGGGTAATAAAATTAAGGTAAATTACTAAATTTTACAAAATACATACACAAAATAGAGCGAAATAAGACATAATAAAGTGGTTAGAACTTAGAAGGTACTCCATTAGGGTGGTGCTTTTAGTTACAACTTACAATGGGAGCCACATTTAAACGTCGGCAAATAGATGGTAGGAATTTATTTTACCCAAATTACGAGTATAATAGATTATATCTTTTTTTAAAAATAAACTTAAAATAATTATTAAAGAGTAAAGACACATTTATTTTGTAGAAGAAAAAAGAAAAAAAAAGTACTTAAAAAATCCATCTCGGGATTTATTCTTGCAACAAGCCACAAAAAATTCACAATGTGGATGTTTGGGAGTCAGCGAATTTTCTAACAAATAGCAGATTCGGAGAGAGAACTGTGAGACATTATGTTGTTTCAGTCCGCTATATGCTTATATACTTGTGAATATGCTTACATCCATCATATACTACACTTACATATTAACACTTATTTTATTCTAAAAAATGTTAAAATAGAAATCTAAGAAGAGCATAACAAATAAACAAAAAAAAAAAAAAAAAAAAACCAAAAACCAAAAGTGAAACCTTTACAATGATAATTGATCACGCAAAGTCACAACGGTGAAAACAAAACACACACTCAACACAAAGAAATCCATATTACTGAGGTAGAGTATACTACACAACCTTACATTGTAGCAGAAAGATGGAGTCAAAACACAAAAACAGAAAAATGTTTTGCTATATCATTTGGATGAAGAAGCAAAGCTAGAGTTTAATCCCATCTTCCCCACGTACACCCCACCCCTTCTACTCTTCTACCTGCAATGATATACTTTACACACACAAAACAAAGAGCAAAAAACACACATTGATGTATATATAAATTTCTGAAGCAACTAGTGTTGCAGTCTCATAAAATTGCTCAGTTTCAAAAACATGTTTATCGCGGCGCTTTTGGTTTTCCTTTTTTTGAAAAATTATGAATCAATATTTTTTTTTTTATTTTTTCCCTTTTCCAATCTTGGTGTGACACATAAGGTCTGGTTAGGATGTGATCAGAAACCAGTCTCAATTGCTTCGGCTAGTTCTTTGGTCAGTTGATCCGCCCTTTCATCTTGTCCTCCAGCAAAGGTGTAAACACGGTATGCAAATTGGAAGGTCCTCCACATCAGCTTTCTTAATCCTTCGTTGGGCTGTCCATTTTCTTTAGATTTGGCTTCCTCTTTCTCCTGATTCAAATGAAATACATATAATGAGGTAATATTGAAAGTGAATTGAAACATGTTATACTTGGTTTGTATATATATGTACATTTTGTGGACTGACCTTGAGAGCCGATTCCATACAGTTTGAAGAGACATCCACCATTAGTTCTTTGATTCTTATGAGGATGCTGAAATCAAAGTTGATTTTCTGAGCCTGGAATCTCTTGAGCTCATCATCTTTAGTTCGTTCCAACACATCCAAGTCTACCTTGATCTGGATGTCATATCATTTGTTTTTTTCTCAGCAAAACAGAGTATTTTAGATGCGAATTCTTGTTGGATGTAATGATTCTTGTTTACCATGTAAAGACATATGCACCTTGTTAAAGTAGCTTTCAGCTTTGTCTAGTTTTTGTGCGAGAGTCAAACCACCAACAGACCAATCCCTCAAGGTAGTGGCCATTGTATCTAATTTGGTGTATAGGGTTGCTGACATCCTTAAAGCTTCCAACTTTCTGCAAGGGAAATCTTCGCATCTTGCAAGCACCTATAAATAAATGTTGATGAAAAGTACTGTTGCAGAATGATAAGTAAAACAACGAAGAAACTTTATATATGAAAAAACCTGCGATTCATCAGTTAGTTTCTCAAGATGAGATTCCACATATCTGTGAAATTTAACGAGCTCAGTCATGTCGGAAGTCTGGAAAGCATTGATGGCCGTTTTCAACTCCTTAACTACACCTGAATAGTTCTTAACATCTTCTTCAATCTGTAAGAAGTACGCTGACCTGAACCAACAGTTTTGGTTAGGATAAGTCAGCCTGTCTTTGATTGTGAAATCCAAGCAGTGAAAATTGGAAATAAGGAGAAGATTACTTTTTTGTCATCTCTGCTAATGCGTCCGCCATCCCCTGTTTCCCTCCTGCTGGTGCGCCCGGTTTGCACTTTTTTCCTCCTGAGGTTTTACCTTCTGAACCTATTCCTTCTACCTTTCCCTTAAGACGTCGATATAAATTACCCATCTGTGATGATCTTTTCAACTTCGTTGCTGCTTTCTTGAGCCTGAGGGAAGCACCTCCACCTCCGGGAGGAGGTGGTGGAGCATGCCCACCATTCGGCATTGGAGGTGGTGGGGTTGGCCACTTTGAGCCACCCATTGGACGTGGTGGTGGCACTGACCCATTTATGGGGCTCATGGGTGGGGGAGGAGGTGATGCATGGCCCCCTACTGTCTGTGGAGGTGGTGAGGGAGGAGCACATACTGCATCACTAGATATTCCAGGGAGTTTTGCAGAAGGCTTTTCTGGCATTGGAGGTGACGACGGTGGTCCTGGTGGAGCACACACTGCATTATCATATGTTTCAAGGGGCAGAGGTGGTGGCCCTGCCATATTTACTGGAGCCACATCTGGTGGAGGTGATGTACAAAGAGGCAACTGCGTCGGCTGATCTTGTTCTGTTGAGTTAGGCATTGGAACACTGGCGGGTGGCTGTGGAGTTATCAATAGCGGTACTGATACTGCACATGCAGGCTCTGATGCAGTTGGTTCTGTTACATTTGGTGGTAGTGATGGTGGTGAAACAGGCGCTGGGTCTTCTTGCCTTAGGGATGCCATTGGAGCTGTAACTGGTTTTTCATAAGTGGAAATAATCCAGTTTCTTCCTTCATCATCAACCTTCCCAGCCAAATCACTACTATGAATATTTGATTCGTCAGAATTCATTTCATTTTCTCCAGTAATCTCATTGCTCATTTCCATGTAATCCAGCATAACACTATCATGGCTGACCTTCCCAACCAAATCACTCCTGCCAAACTTGAATGCATCAGATATCACCTCAGGTTCTGCATTAATGTCAATGCTCATTTCCACATAATCCACAATAACATCCTCATTGATAACCTCATCGGCATCATCTTCGCTGACCTCCTCAACCAAATCACTCCTGCCAATCTTGAATGCATCAGACTTCACCTCTGCTTCTTTGTTAACCTCATTGCTGATTTCCATGTTATCCACTATATCATCTTCACTAACCTTATTGACAAAGTCAGCCTTCTTTCTTTCTAGCTCTGTGTCTATCTGGTTCCATTTGGCTGAATGTTTATTTAATTGGGCAACACTAATGGCATCAGGTAACATATAAAAAGAAATGCGCTTTAGGTCCATAGAGCTCAGCTTTCTGATTGATTTAACACTTTTCGACTTGGGTAAACGTGGTGAGTGAAACTTTCCCCGAGATTTCCGGGGTCCATGAAGCACAGAAGTCGGGGTCACGGGTGAGCCAGGATTGGGGGACTTTGCGCCATCCGAATAAGACCCAGACTCATCCTTCTTGAATGAACTTGCTGGATGGTTGGAGTGTCTCATCTCTTCTGACATTTTTCTCTCCTCAAACGACCTTTCTCTCGCTAGTTTGATCATCTCATCAAGTAGTTTCAATGCTGTAGAAGTTTCAAGGGAAAAAAGATTCTCATGGCTTTATGTTCAGACAACACATCATGTATTATTTGAGCAAAAACACAACATACCAATTCGTTCCAACTCTCTATGTCCTAATTTCTTAGATGGATTATATTTACAATTGCTCATCCCCTTCTCTGACATCCACAGGTCTCCAACTGATTTTAAAGTATCGCAGAAGAGTTTCAGAGACTGTTCACGTGAAAGAAATGTCGGACAATCAATACCGAATTGGCAATGCAAGATACATCTCATTTGGAGTCCAAAAAAGAATCTTGATATTGAGTAACCAACCTTATGCATCGAGACTTCTTTACCTTCTAACATTGGGGTGCCTAATTTGAGATTAGGATACATTCTTCTAATGTCCTCCAGGGTTACTATCAGCCACTGTGGGATGTACCAACCAATACGCATATATCAGAAACACTGTATACATGCATACATTTCTGAACTTCGACGGGGAGAGAAAAAAAAACATTATTAGATTAATTGATTATTACCTCATTTACAGAAACCGAACCTACAGAAGGAGGCAAATCGAGCAGGTCTCTAAAGATTGAGATTTTGTTCTTAAGCTCTGCCATGGTGACAGATTTGCGTGAAGCCTCACGTGAACCACGCCCCATGGCAGCCTTCATGTTACGAAATTTCTTAGACCTGAAGGGGTTTCTGTTGCCATCGGACCTTCCTTTTCCCTGCCAGTTTTAAGACTAAATTTAATACAGAGAATTTACATCCAACATGCAATCTTTAGCAGCCCTTCTATCATCGAGATAGTATGCAAAACGCATGGAATGAAATGATCATTTCAGGACCAACGAAACAGATCTTTCCCCATGAATAAGAACACAAGTAATGAATACAACACACCCTGAACATCTTATTTCCAACATTTTTAGGCAAAAACTCATACATTATGGCAGAATGATTCGTCGCAACAATTAAAGAATGATGAACCTGATTTAAAGAAGACTTCTTGCGGAAAAGGAAGGGTGTCACGCCACAAAATGCACTCACAGTCATGGCCAATTAATTTTATAGTACTCCTCAACATAAAACGTAACAAAGAAAGAATAGTTGTTCCATTTGCTATTTTGATTTAAAGGCAAAGCTACTAAGAATTATCGGGAAGAATTTGTCAGCTTGATTTGGGTTGACCACGAATCTACAGATTGTTGACAATCAAGATTGTTTGAATAAGATAAGAACAAGAAACAGTAGAGGGGAAACGTTATGATGGTGAAAACCATCTACACCCGAAAATCCTTTATTAGAAAAAGGTCATAAATAAAAGAAAAGGAATGAATAATGTGCAGCTCAGTAATGATATGATATGGTTTGCCTCTTCAAGAGAAAACCCCCCAACGGAGAGACTGGGTTCTTCTTCAAGAGGAAAAAAATCAGAGCCAAACTGGGGGGAAATGTATTCCTGATTTTTTTAGGAGAAATCAGGCGTACCTCCATTATTTTCGGGGAGATTTCTTCTTTTCGCAGTCTGCCATTGATTGGATTTTCAATGGCCTATCAAATCCCGGGGAAATAGGAGGGATGATTATGATTACTATTATGTCCGTCATGGACTAACCATTGCCTAGAAAAGAATCTCTGTTGACTAGCAAACAAGCTTTAATTGGAAGTTTATGGACTAACCGTATTAGTATTACTTAGAATAGAGGAAACTTTTCGAGTTCACAACCAGAAATCATGCTTAGAAACTTACAGTAAATTGTACTGAAATTTATTTAGAAAACTAAGCTTGCACCTTTGAAATGGAAATCGCGAATTCCCACTTGTACGTGTGACTGGGAAACTTGTTTGAACTATGAAAGATTAAAAGTCTTCTTGGAGAGTTCAGTGCCTTACAGTGGTTCGGGTTTCATTCAACCCTAATTTTAAAATTTCAAAAACAACTTTTAATTAATCACACCACCTTAAATTTTCCCATTCATAAAATCGTCAAATCCCTAAGTTAATGACCCAGTATATGAAACCATAACAACAACAATAACAAATTGATTACACATACCAGGAAAAGGACGATGCGACGGTAATCCTCCGCCACGAATTCATCAACTCCCGGGTGGTATCAAATTCGAAGTGTACCGCGGTTTCTAGACAGCAAAAGCACGAGTCGTCGCCCATCGGAACAATCTTTCCACGCGATGGGGATTGCGGTTGATTTTTCCCCCACGAATCGTCAAATTAATTATGGTGCGCATGCTGGTGGAATTGAAGGAGGAGGTAATCCCAAATATTTGCGAGGGGAAAGCTCCGGATGCGAGGGGCGAAGTGGGCCGTTGGAGTATGTGAGTGACACAGTGTGAATGCCGCCCTCCATATTACAGCTGGAACAAATAAAATACGGGTCCGAACACACAGTGCCCGGTCAGGTCCTGACAACAATCTTTTTTGCCAGCCGCCGAAATACCTTAACTTTTGTACCCGAAAAGGCCAAAAAGACCCTGGTTCGTGTGGTGGTTCGTATACGAACCGGGTTGAAAAGCACGACCCTGGGATTAATTAGTTAAGGGTGATTAAGAACGGGTGGAGCGTCTTCAAAGGTCCGGACCGGCCACGATCCCGGAGTGTTGAAGACGAACCGGAGCTCCACGTGGCAGTGGATTCGTGGTTTGTTTACATTGACCACGGTCCATATGATTCGTACACGATCCAGTGCACAGATGTGGGGCTGGATTTATTCCCATCAGACATTGGGAAACGGGAAAGTGGTTCGGTCATTGAGATGGTTCTTTTACGAACCTAGTTTTATTATCCCGACCCCGCCATGGTGGACAGAATTTATTCCTGACCACCCACCATGGATGAGAGCAATAAAATTCATAGATCTATCTCTAAATTATCATTCCTGCACTGTCCAACATTCATATTTGGGAGGAGAAATTCATATGTAAAGGGAGATTTATCTTGCGCATTTTCGGAGCATCCAGTGAGACAAAGAATTGAAGATTTAAGGGTCCAGGGTACGACCACTTTGGGTAAGAGATTTATCTTTAAATTGTTGATTTTAAATGGTTGTAATTAAATTGTTAGTTTTCGTTTCGGATCTAAGTTATTTAATGTGTGTAGTGAGTGATGCTCCTTTTGTTAAGCCTAAATTATAGATCTATTGTTTCTTTAGCAATGGTATGTATTAATTTAGTTAAATTCGCTTTTTTAGTCATAATATTATATTTAGTTAATAAAGAAAAGTGATTTTTTTTTTTAAATTCATGGTTGCGTATGATATTGTTTTTTTTTTTCGTCGCAAATTTTAACTTTTTTTTACAGTTTTTATATTATTTATAATTTATGTTAATGTTACTATTATTATTACTTGTTTTAGAATAATAAATATTATTGTTGTTGGTATTATGTTTACTTACAGTATTACTAATAACTTAAGTATTTGTTACACTTGTGAGTTATATATTATTATTATTATTAGTATTAGTATTATTATTAATTATGATAATTATATTAAATAAGTAGTTTATTATCGTTTGTTTTGTTGTGTTATTTAAGTGTAAAATCTGTGCGTGGGCCGTTGTAATATGCGATTCGTGGTCCTAGAGAACCACTGGGACCGTGGTACTCTGTGTGGTTCGTGGTCTATTAGAGCACGAACCACAGGGACCGTGCACTCATAGTCCACGAACCACAGGGACCGTGTTAAAAAATTGGTGGGTTCGTCCAGTTGGCCGCCCACGAATCACGAACCACAGGGACCGTGTTAAAAAATTGGTGGGTTCGTCCAGTTGGCCGCCCACGAATCTTGTGGTTCTTGCACGGTCCGTATCAGGTAATTATTGGTGTTATATTGGAGATTAGTAATTACTGTAATTAATAATAATTTAATAATAATAACAGTCTTATTGGTGTTATCATTATTATTACTATTGTTATTATTACTATTATTATTGGAATTATTATTAACATAATGTAGTTTATAATAATTAATATTATTGTTATTACTATTAAACATATTTTATTTTTGTAATATAATTTGTCGACACGTTATTATGTTTTATTGTGATCTTATTTAATTGTATTAATATATCGGTAAAATTGTTATGTTGTTACTCAAGGGTGGGGGATCCACTACACAGAACAATGTCTTGGCTTGAGCGGCTAAGCGGCAGCACATGGTACCAGGGCGAGTGGCATTCACACGACGAGGAGGAGCGAGGTCTGAACCGTAAGTTTTATTTTTACAATGCCAGTAAAATGTGTTTTAACGGATACACTGTAGTGTGATTAAAACACGTCATCTACATATTAGGTCGAAGTAATTTTTTTAAAGGTTTACATGTGTTTGTGAAATTGATTTTAATATAAGGGATACAAGATACACAACACTCAACAAATTACGACTCCGGACGAAATTTTCCATTCGCCAATATAGAGTCGGGAAGTGTGATGGAGAGTATATTTGGCACGACCCCACCAATGAATATGTTTGGGCATGCGAATGAAGCCGGGAGCAGCCACGTGTACGGAGCGGTTGGTGATAATGTATACGAACGAAGGCCTATGTCTAATTTTGCAGGATATCCGAGCAGTGTTATCGGTGAAGGAGGGAGGCATTTACTGTACGATGAGGTGCCGGAGCCGGCGGTGAATCTTGGCGGATATGCCGTAGAGCATGGACCTGTGGAGGATGCTGGAAATACAGCGCGTGATGAGGAAAGTAGCTCGGGATCGGAGAGTGAAGAGGATCCTGACCCACCCTTGCGTTACGGTGGTGCGAAAGAGTATTACCATATCCTCAGAGACATAGAGCGGAATAATGAACGGGTGGAGAAAGACGGGCAGCCCGGGCTGCAAGCAGGGCATAATTCGGTTTGGCCGAGGACTGAAGAAGCATACTATGTCCCAGAGATGAGTCGTGGGAAGTGGAACCTTCCGCGGCCACACTTCGACTTACCGGAACGATTGGTCGACGAGCACGTGGACGAGACTGTGGACACATCACTTGCAGTCGGCTCAGTGTTCGCAACGAAGGCGAAATTACAAGAAAAGCTGACAAAATATCTTGTGGATGCTAGGTGTGGTTTCTATACGTGGAAGTCGGATAAGGAAAGGTATTTCGTGAGGTGTAGGGTTGATGGTTGCGAATTCCAGATGCGAGCAAGGGGAACGGCATCGCTTTGGACGGTGTACAGACTGGCCCCGCATACGTGCAGTGCAGACCCAGACAGGCCTAATCCGACGACACTCCCATCGAGACATTTGGGCAGCTATTATGCCGCAGATATTGTTGTCGAGGCAAAGACGTTAGAGCCTTTAATGATTCAGAGAAAGCTGCAGAAAGATGGCGTCAAAGTCTCGATCGGAATGGCCCGGAAGATTAGGGACCATGCAATTGTCTCAATTTTTGGGGATCACGACAGTTCTTTAAAGATGCTTCCTTCGTACCTACACATGCTGAAGGAGTCTAATGCAAATACGGTGACGGACTACGCGGTGGACGTGGAGGGGAAATTCGGGCTTGCATTCTTTGCACTGGGTGCCTCGATTGCTGGGTGGCCATTGATGCGACCTTTCATAGCAATCGACGGGACACATTTAAAGGGCAAGTACAGGGGCGTACTCTTCGTGGCGGTAACGAAAGACGGAAACAATCAGTTATTTCCACTTGCATTCGGTGTTGGGCCCACAGAGTCAATTGAGACATGGCGGTGGTTTCTATTGCAATTACACCGGGCTCTACACCTGCAGAAAGATGTGTTGATTGTCTCTGATGGAGCGAAGTCCATTGCAACTGCGATTGAGCAGGTGCTACCACATGTGCGCCACGTCCTCTGTACGTACCACATAAAGTCCAATTTAGGTCGGTATGGGAAGAGAGTGAAGGACCTGTTCACATCGGCTGCCTATGCATACAAGAATTCAGATTATAATCGTCACATGGATTCGTTGAAGCAGCAGTGTCCTTCCGCATACAAGCATCTACTGGAGAATGTAGGGGAAGCGCGGTTTGTGCGTGTGAAGTGTGATGTTCGTCGGTATGACATGATGACGACGAATCCCGTAGAGAGCATGAACCACGTATTGAAGTGGGCGCGAAGGTTGCCTGTGTGCTCGATGCTCGACGTCATTCGTGCAACTATTGCTGATTGGTTTACGGAGCGGCACAGCGCCGCGTTGAACTGCACTACTGTGCTGACAGAATGGGCACATATGGAGCTGATGAAGGCGAAAAATGAAGGACAAACCTTGACCGTGATGGACACAAGTACGTCCGATGAGTACAACGTGTCACAGAACGGCAAGGGGTACACAGTAAATCTTGGGTCGAAGACATGCACGTGCCAGAGGTTTCAGCAGCATTTGATACCGTGTCCCCACGCATCGGCAGCGATTAGGTATCATCAACTGCCCCGTACCATAAGTCTTTTTTAAAATGGTTAAGAGGCAGGCCACATAATGTTTAAATAACGCTCCTACCATTTTGTGCAGGTATGTGAACCACGAGCAGACTGCATATGCGTCTCCACACTACAAGCGTGCGGTCCTCGTCCAGGCATGGAAAGCGCGCGTGTATCCTATGGACCACCCGAACGACTGGGTAGTACCGACCGCGATTGCCAACGCAACGTGCAAGACACCAGATTGCCCGAGGCAGGCTGGTCGACCGAAACAAAGTCGGATTCCATCTGCAGCCGAAGTAGCTGGGAAGTCCAGAAGGCGGCAAACTTGCAGTGTGTGTGGTGCGGTGGGCTATAATTGGAAGAGGTGTCCTGGCCCGATCGCCGATGCTGCCGGTCCATCCGAGTACCGACCAAGCACACCACACTTATGTACATCCTGTGGTGGCGCTGGCCACGATGCAACGAATTGTTTCAGTTTCCTAGACTTAAACGGCCCAGCTCCGTATTACTAGTAGTATGTATTACACTGTAATGGTTTCTTCCATTCATTCCCAATATGAGATTCCTTGTAGCCATCGAAAAAAGGCAATCATTTGTAGACTGACCTCTTGAAGTCTTCACCATCCACCTTTGCCATTCCCATCACCCTATGAGCTTTTTGCAGGTTTACCCCATGCACTGGACGGCCCTTCGTCCTTGATGGTATTATTAGTTCCCATCCACCACTAGTTTCATTCTTGTTACCGCTTCCTTCTTCTGATGCTTTGCCTTTAGGCTCTTGTGTTGTTGTCGCCACCTCCCTGTCCCCAACTTGAACTCCAACCTCCACCCATATTGTTGTCGCCTCTCTGGCTCCAACTGCCTGAATTGTCAATGTTTTTCCATCCCCCGCCATCATTGGAATCATATCTGTTATTCCAATCAACACGCCCGCTACCTCTAAACCCATATCTTCCACGGAATACCTCTCTATCTGATCCTCTGCCACCAAAACCTCCTTCAGATCCTCCTCTACCTCTAAATCCGCCCCTTCCACCTCTGCCTCCAAAACCACTCCGGTCAGATCCATCTCTACCTCCGAAACCACCCCAATCAGATCCACCTCTATCTCCGAAACCACCACGATCGGATCCACCCCTACCTCCGGAACCCCGGACACCTTCACCACCTTAAACCTAACACCAGGAATATCATCCACGGCGGCAGACTGGGATTCCTTGTAGCCCTCGTGTCGAAACCCCGGACATATTTGTTTATTTGATGAATACACCAGTAAATTATCTTTGTTTGCGGTGGGCACTATTGTAGCGTATGATTTGCACTAGCCCCGTAAAAATGAATACGTGAAACGTCTGTTAAGAAAATAGGTGATGTATAAAATACGACCAACCGTGGACTGTACATCTGAACAAAAAAACCGGGAATAATAATGTGTGATAAGTGCACAAAATAATGTATAACACCTAAGGCTCCGATGCAACGTCAAATAAATCTCGGCGTGGGGGTGCGCAAGGATGGGTGCGAGAGGGGCCCTGGTCCGGGTCTGCACTAAAGCGCCACACATCGAAAGCCTGGCTCTGGCGCATGGCCCAAGGATCCGGAAAGTCTGCCGGGAACCGCCCACGTACGAGACAGCATGCAGTGAATAGGGCGATCGGCCCGCACGAGATGCCGTCGTCCTGCCTGATCACTGCTTCACTGCGCGCGAACTTGAAAGACCAGGAGGGGGAGCAGACAGTGCCACCAGCACGATCATAGTAGCCAGTGCGGGTCAACATCTCCGGTATTAGCTTCTGCAGGGCCCACATCTTCTGCACTCGGTCATTGGCTACTTCTGGCTTCAATTCTGGGACTGGGACGAGACTATCGTGCAGAACAATCGTCTGCGCTTTGAGTCGTAGCCGTATGATAGCCCAATGTCCCCCTGGGTTGTATGGGCAGATAATCTGTACGTAGCAAAAAACAAGGAAAATTAGAGTGCTGGTAATTTAATTACAGAATTTATGCGATTAAGATGTAACTCCACAAACCTCATGTAAGTCCGACCAGTCTGCCGTCGACCCCCAACTAGGCTGAGCCCCCGTAACATACAACTGGAAGAACTCAGCCTGCAAGTCGGACAATGCAGCCCTATGGCCATCCCAACAACCGCGTATCAGTGTGTCCTATTGCAATAAATTGATATATGAACTTATATGAACAATTGCATGAATACAAACATTATTCAAAGTAGTTGAGGGTAGCAAGACCAACCAGAAAGGCGACGTCCATGATGGCGTACTTGTAATCCTTCAGGGGCGGTACTCCCAGCCAGCCGGGTGAAAACTGCAGAATCCCGAGATACGCATCGATGTGCTGTGACAGAAATATGGGTTGAGTTTGGAAAGGCATTGGTAACAATTTAACGTTATTAATTAAAAAAGTGAACTGGCTTACGTCGGACTCGAGCTCCGCTGTGATGTCCAACCAGGTCTTAAACCACTGGGGCCCCACGCTGGCCCACCATCCGACGTTCACACTATACATGGGGAACAGCTATTAGACAAGTAATGCGGTGAATGAATGTAAATAATTACAACTGATAGACACTTACAGGGGTGATTTCGGATTGTCAGCATAATCGGAAAACGCCTGCCTGTCCGCAAAGCGGCGTGGGCGCTCCAGTGGCAGGTAAGGGCTCAGCAAACGATGGGACAAGCGGCCACGGCGTCCCTGACGATACTGAACGGAGTCCACGGAATGCTTCATCCGGATGGTCACAATCTTGTCGTCACCGGGTGGGTATAGCCGGGATCTGGTGGTAGGCACAGGTGTGGCTGGTAAAGAGGAAAAACAAATCAGTTACTTATAATACACTATAGCTGCAAGTAATACAAAACAAATTTTTTTGGTGATAGAGAAATTAGTTGATGTACCTATGTCATCAGGCTGCGCATGCGTACTAAGTCCTGCCGGTCCACCCCCTGCGGGTGTACTAGCCGATGGCATACCTGCACAGTGTTAGCGGTTTAAGTGTAGGTAAGAGAAATGCGGCGGAATCATAAACGAACGTGCAAACTAGTATATACAACAACCCTACAAAATTCAAGACTCAGATTCAGATAAATACCTGGCTGTGATGCACCGTGCTGAACTGTCCCGCCACCCCCTATCGGTGCACTGGCCGAAGGATCACCTGCACATTCAGTTCCATCCAGTTGTATGTAAGCGCTATGCGGATAGTAATATTTTCTAGTATAGTATGGAAAACGAACGTGCAAACTAGTATGTACAACAACCCTACAAAAATCAAGACTCAGATTCAGATAAATACCTGGCTGTGATGCACCGGGCTGAACTGTCCTGCCATCCCCTGTCGGTGCACTGGCCGAAGGATCACCTGTACATTCAATTCCATCCAGTTGTATGTAACTTGTAAGCGCTATGCGGATAGTAATATTTTCTAGTATAGTATGGAAAACGAACGTGCAATAATTACAACTGAAAAATCAAAGACGTACCTGGCTGCGGCATCGGCGTGGTAGCTGGGCCGCATGCAGTATGCGGCGTCTGTGGCTCAGCCTCGTGTCGTGACGATGACTCGCTCACATCTCGCGACTCGGACGATACGCGCTCGACGGTGGGCGGGACCGCTGCCACCTCTGCAACTCGTCGCTGCATGTCATCATCGGTCGTTGGTCCACCGGCAACGGGTCCATCCTGCTGTCCCTCTGCAGCAACTCTCTCCTCGGAGGGCTGCACTCCACGTCGAGGCGCACTAACCCCCGGGCCGGTCGAAGATGGGTCAGTGTCGGTGCGAACACGTATGTACTTCTGCATAAAGGACTTAAACGACCGCTGCACCTCTCCGCGCATGGACTCCACCGACTGCTGCACCTCCTGACGGACGGCCGCCACCGCATGGTGTAGAAGAGAGAGCCACCTCTCCTCCTGATCAACATGCTGCCGAGCCACCTCTGCCAGTATGCGCCGCTCTGACTCAGCGACCATATCAGCGATCGCGGTCAATAATGCCTGGCCATCAGGACCGGATGGTCGCGGTGGTACACTCGCAGGGGGTGGCTGCGGCTCGGAATCAATACCCCCCTGCGGCCGGGGAGCATCAATATCCACATGCGGCTCACTGTCGGCTCCTCCCTGTTGCCCGGAACCCCCGTCTGAGTCGGATCCACTACTAGCCGACCCATCTGGAGCCGATGACTCGTCACCCCGTCCACGTCGCCTCCGGTCACCGCTCTTCTTCTTCTTCCGTCGAACTCTCCTGCCGCCATCTCCCCCAGGGGCTGCACGCTTTCGCCGGAGGAACGGGATCCATACCAACCCCGGCGGGATAGGGGCATCCACATCGGCCATATACGGCTCGCGCCTCTCCAGATCCGTCGCTGGCAATCTCTCAACAATATGAATATCCTGCGGTGGGTATTAGATGATAAACAATTATACTTCAAGGGTATGGAATTAAAGTTGAAATTAAATAAACATAATTACTCATACTAACCTCATAATCGTATGCCTGCCCCCATAACTGCTGCGTCCATTTTGCGTCGAACTCCCACCTGGTCATCCGCGGTCGCTGTGCCGCTGGGTCATCAATGAACTGTGGACGCGTCCACTGATGCAGCTGTGGTATCGACTCAACCGCCCACACCTAACACATCATAAATTTAAATATATCAACTAATAAAATCGTGAAGTGGGCTAGACGTAAAAATATATCAGCTGAAGGAGTTGTTAGCTTACCCAAATAGCGTAGCTGGGACCGTAAAGATGTGCCGAGCCACGGTGCTCGAACCTCGTCCTCGGATACTGTCTAACGTATGCGCGCATGACCTGCCATGATAGGAGTCCCTATGGAAACCTCTCCCAAGCATCCGTGTCCTCTACGAGTCGCCACATCCATGGATCAGGACTGCGCGCCTGTGGATCGTGACCCAGTATCATGTGGAAGGCCACCATCACCCTCGCCATCTTCAGGGCATCGCCGGGCCTATCCCTGAATGCCCCATCATTGGCAAATTTGTCCCGGCACTTATTTGTAGTGAGCTCCCTAAAAAATCGGCCGTACCTGGCCCCCACACTATCGGCTGGTAGAGGGTCCCGACTGAAAAGCTGAAAATCTGTAGTCGGAGAAAATCGGAGTCCTGTCATCATCGCATGCTGCTCTCTCCCATATCTAATGAATCGGCCGCCCACCCTAAACCAAATCTCATCGTCGCTGCCAATATGCCAGTCCACCCCCTTCCCCTTCTCCGGGACCTCCGGGATGGGGTGAAATACGACCTCACGAGCTAAAAGCTCGTTCAAAGCGAGTCCAGAAATTGATCCACGATGCCACCTCGGCCGAAACAAGTGGCCGAAGCATGATCGGCGGAGCTCATCCAATCCATCCGGATCCGCCTCTGAAAGTACGCGCTCAATCTCCGGAACCAGCTTCTTCTGACGCGTGTAGCTGCCCAAGTGCGGGGAAGACCCCTGGCACTTCTCTCGCACATACCACCAATCTCCCTATAATTTATTAAAATATTGATCCTCCCGTTAATACACTCATTACAAATACTAATTAATATGTCAATGCAAGGTGGAGATATGAGTATCTTTTAATATTGATCTTCTCTGGGTCACCTTAAGTAAGATTACTTTATAATATTGATCTATGATTTAATACTAGGGTTAATATTATAATATTATAGTATTATTGACCCTAACTAAATCAATTAATCAAAATATCATGAGCAATGATAAATAACTAATCGAACCAGTTCCACAATATCACTTACTAACATAAATTCCCACAAAAAATAACAATTCACCATAATATAGGCAATTAAACTAATTAATAAATTCCTAAACTAGCGCTAATCAATTAATCAAACTATCATGAGCAATGATAAATAACTAATCGAACCAGTTCCACAATATCACTTACTAACATAAATTCCCACAAAAAATAACAATTCACCATAATATAGGCAATTAAACTAATTAATAAATTCCTAAACTAGCGCTAATCAATTAATCAAAATATCATGAGCAATGATAAATAACTAATCGAACCAGTTCCACAATATCACTTACTAACATAAATTCCCACAAAAAATAACAATTCACCATAATATAGGCAATTAAACTAATTAATAAATTCCTAAACTAGCGCTAATCAATTAATCAAACTATCATGAGCAATGATAAATAACTAATCGAACCAGTTCCACAATATCACTTACTAACATAAATTCCCACAAAAAATAACAATTCACCATAATATAGGCAATTAAACTAATTAATAAATTCCTAAACTAGCGCTAATCAATTAATCAAACTATCATGAGCAATGATAAATAACTAATCGAACCAGTTCCACAATATCACTTACTAACATAAATTCCCACAAAAAATAACAATTCACCATAATATAGGCAATTAAACTAATTAATAAATTCCTAAACTAGCGCTAATCAATTAATCAAACTATCATGAGCAATGATAAATAACTAATCACAAAAAATAACAATTCACCATAATCCAGGCAATTAAACTATTAAGCAAACGATAGGACAAAAATAAAACAATTAAAACACAAAAAATTCAAATTGCCTAACCCGAATGGGGTCCCTGCCGGAGGGCGGCAGAACCCCCGCCGCATTATTCCCCGCCGGCTGGGCGGCGCGGGCAACTCCGGTCAACCCCACGTCGCCGCCGCTTCCAGTCCCGTCGCCTCTTCCAGTCCCGCCGCCGCTGCCAGTCCCGCCGCCGCTGCCAGTCCCGCCGCCGATTCCATCTCCGCCCGTCGGATTCCTTCCCATTTCATTTCCCGCCGCCTCCTCTCCCAATGCCCACGAGAGATCCGCCGGAATGGTGTCGTCCATCTTGTGCTCGAAATCGCCGTCTGTAGGAAAAAATTAGAAAGATAGAAAGTGAGGAAGAAGGGTGGGATCGCGGTCATTTTATGACCGACCCGGGTATACGAACCGTTGGTCGGTGTACGAACCATGAGGTTCGTACACGATCCCTGGGGTCGGGCACGATCCCACTAGGTCGTACACCGCCCACGCCCCTCGATTTTCGCGGCCGACTGCTTTTTTTCAAATAAGTGGTTTTCTTTCGTATTATTAATTATTAATTTACTAAATACGAAAAAATTTGATAATTTAACTATTTCTGAAGTTAGGGTTTAGGGTTTAGGGTTTAAGCTTTAGGGTTTACAATTGATCAAACTATTTCTAATTTAACTTTTGTGATTCTTGATATTATTAATTTACAAAAAATATTATCAAGTTTAATAATTCTAATTATGTATTACAATAATAGTAATAGTAGTAGTTTATTAACAAAGGGCTTGAATATGATAATTATTTTGTATGTTTTGCCTGTAGCCATTGGCGAAATACAACAACTCGACTTCGGCGTCATGGGTAATGACAACATTCGGAAGCACCGTCACTACATCATATTGAATGTTTTGATCATGCCATTCGAACCAGGCGGACATGTGGAACATTGGCCTACGTCGAGGGTAAATTTTTCAGTAGCAGTATCCGAGTCTTATTATTAACGTCAAATTGCCTACACAAAAGTTGGTTATTGATTGTGCATACACCGGTGGTACAGGTAATACTGATATCGACCACACTGCTTCCTTGTGGGGAAAACAAATTTGGCCTGGGCGGCATTGGTAATCAACACACTTCGAACCACGAGCGCGACACTTAGACTGGGCGGCATTGGTAATGACCGTCCAGACAATTACGGCAGAGGATGGCCGAACAGGCGGGCAGCTTTTCAAAACTGCCGGCATGATTCAGAACATTCGGGGCTGATCTGTATGATTATTATTATTATTATTATTATTATTATTATTATTATTATTATTATTATCAACATTATCAACACTATGAATGTACTAACAAAAAATATTACTTAAATTTTTTAGATCGCCATTATTAATAATATTTTGTAATGTTTACCTGTAGGTATTGTCCAAATACAACAATTGGACATGAGCGGCATTCGAAATGACAACATTGGCCTGGGCGGCATTGGTAATGACGACACTTCGACTGACATGCGTCACACTTGGTCTGAGCGGCATTGGTAATGTCCGTTCAGAAAATTATTGCAAGGGTAGATTTGGAAACGCGCGTACCGGGACCGTAGAAACACA
The DNA here is from genome assembly GCA_030278955.1 of Hygrophila difformis. Lineage (NCBI taxonomy): Eukaryota > Viridiplantae > Streptophyta > Magnoliopsida > Lamiales > Acanthaceae > Hygrophila > Hygrophila difformis. The sequence goes on from JAOANR010000007.1 coordinate 19,085,959, forward strand.
TGAAACCGTTGGGAATAGGGAGGTGGAGGAAAGAGAGCAGTCGGCTGAGAGAGGTTGAGCATAGGGAGAAGAAACATTACGGGCCGACATAATAAGGGGGCATCGGGAGAAGAAACACTATGAGTCGACATGTTGACAGCATGTCAGGGGCATCGGAAAATACAACATTTGGCTTGGGCGGCATTGGTAATGATCATCGGCGGAAGCACAATCACTACATCAGGATGAATGTAGTGATCGTGACATTCCAAATATTACTCCTTTCGTATAGCAAGAGTATAGCCTGTCCCACAATGATCGTGTTGTGACAGGTTAAACACTGGGCATGCATGAAGCTCAAATCTTACATCACAGAGCTTGAAATCGGCTACGTGAGAAGGAGAAAATTCTGCAGTCCCCATCATAGCCACCAACCACGTAGACAACACCATTAATTTCGGCTGCATATGGTGCAGAAAGCTGCAGATAGTAATCAACGAAGGGAGTTACATTGAGCTACTAGGATGAATTTCCAACAATGATTCACTAGAGGTAAAATTTCAGTTTTTCACATAACATTTCTATATTATTATTATTAATATTATTATTATTATTATTATTATTATTATTATTATTATTATTATTATTATTATTATTATTATTATTATTATTATTATTATTATTCAGACTACACACTTTTTGCTTATTTATTGTCATTGTGATACTACAGGCCATAAGGTACAGTGCAAACTGCTTCTTTGCGGGGGAATGCAACATAGGCCTGGGCGGCATTGGTAATCGGCACATTTCGAAACACGAGCACCACATTTGGTCTGAGCGGCATTGGTAATGACCGTTCAGAAAATTATCGCAAAGGATGGTTAAACAAGCGGGCAGATTGATCACATAGCCCGCCTGATTTAGAACATTCAGGCAACTCGGGTACTCAAAGAGGGAATATTATGAAATATTAAGCCGTACAAAAGTAATTAATACACTTACTATTACTATTAACAATATTTCTATTATTATAAATATATACCTAATAAAACAATAATTACTAATATCGTGTTGTAAATTTAATTTTTCTCCCTGTAGGGTTACAACAGTCATTACACTGGCGCGGAATGAGCGGAATCGGCAATGACCACACTCGGAGGGGCAAGCATTAGCATAGGGAGAAGAAACACTACGGCCCGACATAATAAAGGGGCATCGGGAGAAGAAACACTATGAGTCGACATTCCAAATATTACTCCTTTCGTGTAGGGAGGTTGAGAGAGGTTGAACATAGGGAGAAGAAATGCAATGGGTACAACAGTAATTACCATTCCAAATTATTATTATTATTATTATCGTTATTGTCTTATATATTCGTTCACAGTTTTTACTATTATTAGTAAGCCTATTAGCTTAGATATTATGTATGTTCAACTACAGGTTACTGTTGCAAGTTCGTACATCGATTTCAGTTGGTATGGAAGGTATAGGTAAGAGTATAATCGGAGTGACATGAAGGAAAAATTAAAGTCGGCATTATCCCCGTGGAAGGTCCAGAATGACCATACTCGGAGGGGCAAGCATTAGCGTGGTGTCCAACTAGAAATAAGTATGTCCTTTAGATAAAGAAAATTAGCGCGCGTCTTCTTAACTGTTATTATTATTATTATTGTTTGGCCGCGTACTAATATCATATTGTGCACAATGTTTGCTATGATAACTGTAGGTCATTTCGGAGATTGGGTAAATTTTGCCACATGGGACGTCGACATTTCGTAGTTCCACTTCAGGGGAATGGGAGGTATAGGTAAGAGTGCCACGTTCGGAATCACAAGCGTCGCAGCAGGGTGAATGCTGCGGTCGTCACATTCCGGATATTACTCCTTTCGGAATGTTGAGAATGACCTACGAATACAAAGAGCTGCCGAAGATAGTGGATGGGGAGGCGGCAAGTTGAAAATTGGGCATACACGACATTCCAAAGGAAATTGGGCGGTTCAGTGGCCAATGCGAGATGCCATGGGAAAAGGATAGCAGCGGATTGATCACAATATAAACTCAGGCGGCCAGAGTGGTATTAGTCGTATTAATTTCATTATTACTATTCATATTATTAGCATTAACTTTAGAAAAATGTATTGATCGCCGTTATTAATATTATTTTGTAATGTTTACTTGTAGGTATTGCCCAAATACAACATTTGGACATGGTCGCCACGTTTGTAACAACAACATTGGCCTGGGCGGCATTGGTAATGACGACGGTTCGATCCACCTCCCATTGCTTAGCGGTCAAAATGGAAGCGGGTGCACTAGGACCGTAGAACATTCAGAGGGGCAAGCCTTGGTGTGTGGTATTACCCCTCAATTTAACTGTTGGGGATAGGTAGATGGAGGACAAAAGGGCACATGGGGGCAAATCATCTGGAAAACCAATGAAGAAACAACGAGGAGGTTGTGGTGATAGTTCATCTAATGATGATTCATAAGAGAGCCCAGTTCGATTTACTCACAAACGAAAGCGAGCAAGGTTGTGGTGACAGTGATGGTGATAGTTCATCGGTTGGTGATTCATAAGGTGGCCCAGGTTGTGGTGACAGTGATGGTGATAGTTCATCGGTTGGTGATTCATAAGGTGGCCCAGGTTGTGGTGACAGTGATGGTGATAGTTCATCGGTTGTGGTGACAGTGATGGTGATAGTTCATCTGTGTGTAAAAACGATTGATTATACGAATCCAAAAAGATCTCACTTGACTATTTTAATAGTATATAGAAGTTATAGTATATTAATAATAATTTATTAATATTATTTTCAGCAAGCATAATAATAATTGTAGTATATAATACTTTATTTATAGAATATTAATAATAATGATAATAATAATAAGGTAATATTAATAATAATATTAGTATTAGTATTTTAATTAATGATAATACAATTCTTCTATAAGTATAATAATAATGGTAGTATATAATACTTATTTATAAGTATAATTCATTTATCTTTGTTACAATAATATTGGCGAAAATTATTAATCAATAATATTTATTATTGTAACAAAAGAGAACGTAATAAATTTAGTCAAATTAATTATTACTATTATTAAATTAATAATAAAAATTAATAATTTTAATATTTATAGTAAGCATACACTATATTTTTAGTATTAAACCTAAAAATACATTATAATAATTACTCTACAAACAATAGTAATACAATATTAATAATAATAATGATAATAACAATAATAATAATAATACTAATAATAATAATACATAAAACTTATTATTATTATTGTTATAATAGTTTTCTCATAATTTGTAAAATAAAAAGTGAAATAATTATATTTGTAATTTACGGAATATTAATTAAAATAATAATAATAAATATAATTTCACTAATAATATAATTTGGATTAAATTATAAGTATTGGGGCGTGGGAGTGGTCTGTGGGCGTAGGGATCGTGGTCCACACTATCACCACGATCCCATTGACACGTAGCGCCATGGGATCGTCCTTCAGGGACCCCGGTTCTTCTACGGTCCGGGTCGTGGAAGGCCGATCCAGACGTCCTTAATCACCCTTATTAATTAATCTCCTGGGATCGTGCTCCTTAAGCCGGTTCGGCCACGAACCATGACACGAACCAGGGGTTTTTCAGCCTTTTCGGGTATAAAAGTTGAATAATATTGGCGGCTGGCATAAAAGATAATTGTCAGATACTGACCTGGTACTGTCCATAATTTCTGCATAAAATACGGATACAGAGAAGTAAAGAAGCCAATTTTTTTTTTTCTTTTTACTGTATGAGGCGGTGGGGATTCGTTTCTTAGCCCCCCGATCAGGTCTCTTGTTATATACTTCTACGGAAAAAATGATAAATAGGTCCTTTTTCTTTTCAAAAAATTCAAATCAGTCCTTTTTCTATTTTATTACCAAAACAGTCCTCTACAAATGCTAATTATGTTCAAATCAGTCCTTTTTTCACTAATTATATTCTAATTGTTGACGTGGCAAGGATTTTAATTTAAACCTGACACGTATGCATAATATTAGTCTTTTTTCTTTTATCTTTTGCCAATTCAGTCCTAAACTTTTATTTTGTTCTATTTAGTCATCTACCCCAATCACTCATTTTTATATTAGTTGGCCTCAAACCTTTCAAATTATTTCATTTTAGGCCCAGAACCTTAAATTTTTTATTATTACTAATCCATTTATCAAATAAATGCACAACATACTTCCATAAATAAAATTAAACACCAAACCTCATATATTGGGTTGGACTGCTTTGTTATCGGGTCTTTCAAGTACCGGAATTTTACGGACTCTCTCTAATAACCACTCGACCGCAACCAATTGTTCATTGGTTTTGGTTTCATTCAGTAACAATCAACAGAATCTTACTTTGCGTCCTACCTTAGGATGTAGCAATATTTGAGTAAATGATTTAACTTGAATTTTTGGAAGATTATGGATACAGGAAGCCTTGATTTTATTGAAAAATATTAATATTATTAAAAATATTAAAAAATAGCCTGAATTTTATTGTCCACAAAGTATGATTGTGCTGATTGTTGCTGAAAGAAACCAGAACCAATGAACCATCGTTACGGTCGGGTGGTTAGAGAGAGTCCGTAAAATTCGGAACTTCGAAGACCCAATAACAAGGCGGTCAAACCCAATGTATGAGGTTTGGTATTTAATTTTATTTACAGAAGTATGTTGGGCATTTATTTCATAAATGTATTAGTAATAATAAAAAATATAAGGTTCTGGGCCTAAAATGAAATAATTTGAAAGGTTTGAGGCCAACTAATATAAAAATGAGTGATTGGGGTAGATGACTAAATAGAACAAAATAAAAGTTTAGGACTGAATTGGCAAAAGATAAAAGAAAAAAGACTAATATTATGCATACGTGTCAGGTTTAAATTAAAATCCTTGCCACGTCAACAATTAGAATATAATTAGTGAAAAAAGGACTGATTTGAACATAATTAGCATTTGTAGAGGACTGTTTTGGTAATAAAATAGAAAAAGGACTGATTTAAATTTTTTGAAAAGAAAAAGGACCTATTTATCCTTTTTTTTCTATACTTCTACTGTGCACGAGTACAGCTGAATGGAAATGTTTGTCCCAAGTCCCGACACATTTATTACGCGCACATATCTTGCGTGAGAATGCTGTTGCTCATATTCTTAATTACCAGAAGAAAAGAAGAATGCTCTGTTCACAGATAGACTAGCTAGGGATCACCTTCTTTGCTCCTAATTCTTTGATTTGTCCCACCGCACTTCTTCTCTGGTAAGGTCGTTGGGTACATGATCTATACATCGCTCACGGTCCAAATGTGTACCAAAAAAAATACTCTAGTTTGGACAACTACCAAAATATTTTATTTTAATTTGTGTTATTTAAAAATATAGTACTACCTAGCTATATACACCCCAATTGTTGTTCCATTTTGATGATATTGTTCATTGGTTAATTTAATAATAATATTAATAATGTAGTTTTGGAATATACTACTATATAATTTTTACTTATATATATATGTACAATATAAAATATTAACTATTGAAATAAGAGATGATATGGGGTATAAATAAATAAACAAGATATCCATTTTTATTTTATTTTTTTAAAAAATGGGCTATATATATATATATGCAAGGGCTCTATACTCACGTTGATGTGGATATCATTGATTCAATATATATAAAGGTGCTTCAATAACATCTATACTATTCTACCAACAGCAGTTGGCTTGAGTGGATGGGGCTCTAGTCGCTTAAGCAAGGTCTCGGGTTCGAGCCTTGTGTATGCAAAAAACTGCTTTGGGAGAGGCGCCCTTAATTGCCCTTGCAGATCCTCGAGGGATTAGTTGGGATTAGTTTTAGGTCCAATGTGGCCTGGGATACCCTGGTATTCACCAAAATAACATCTATACTATTCTGGAATGAGAGAAAACATGCATGGTTTTCAACAGGAAGCTAAGTGCCACGACCTCTTGGAATTAAGTTGGAACGGTGGCCTGTATGGACGTGAAGCTGTGAACTCAGCCCTAATACGGCTATAGATTAACGGACTCATGTGTATATATATAACTTCACTGTTGTTAGTAACTTTGATTTATTTATTTATTTCATTATAAGTACATACTTTGAGGAACACACTCATACATTCATAAACCAAACACGCCTCTTTTGCTGTGTACCTCATCATAGCAAAATTTTATCGCCATATATTAAGTAATTACTTGTATATTGGGTAGGTAGGTTTTCACCTCTGGGAAGGCAGCGATTCCCCAGCCAGAAAAGCCGCAAAGAAGGCCAGCGATTCCCCCGGCTTGAATATCGGGACAGCGTGGCCCGCTCCTCGGAACGTTGCAAACGTCAGCCCGTGGTACTCCTGAAACCATCCCCCAACCTGTTTCTCGTAGTACCACGGCCTCCACGCCATCTTGATGGGCAGCCCCAATGAGCTCAGGCTGTACCTGGTCGACAGCACCGGGACCCGACCGTCCGTATCTCCACTGTACACCCATATCCTCAGCCCAGCCCCAATCAGCTTCTTGTATATAGGCAAAATCGACCCCCTCGAATCCGCCCACCCGTTGAACACCGTCATATTGCAGATGCTCCAGTTCCTCGCAACACTACTACTACTACTGCTGCTTCCCTGATCATCGGGAATCACGTGGAGCGCCTTTTGAACATCCACTCGGTTGTAATATGATCTCGCGTAGTCATCCAAGCACGGGTCGTAGCCGCCCATCACCCTCGGCATCATCTGTGCTTAACATTATCTTAATTAATCCATCCATTTACTAATTAGTTTGGAATTTGTGATTGATTGATTAATTACCATCTTTGATGAGCCCCCCCATGTGGTGGTGACTAGAGTGGACGACGACGAGTAATTGCCGATGCAGACGGAGGTGTAGAGGCTGTAGATGTCGATCTCTTTGTACTGGCTCAGCAGTTCCTCCACTGCGCCCGTGCAGTTGCTGTTGCTCCATGTATCGTTGCTGTAGAAATCGCACGTCTGTTTAATCACTTGGTGGGTTTCATCCGAGACCACCGCGTGGCTCCACGCGTAATCCACCATGCCCTTCCAATCCTCCGCATCACTCGTTTCTGGATTCCCAAGCTGCAACGACAAACACATGATCAAGCCACCACATCTATATAATAAATCCTGAATACTTTTTGGTATGTGCAGACTCTTTTGTCCTTATTAAAATTAATCTATCCTTCTTAATTTTCAGGGGTTAATCAGTAATTATGGACTCATTTTTAAATCAACGGCTCTTGCAAAGACACATAGATGCTGAGTAATTGCCCAGTAATGCCATGTCATCGACCACGTCACCAATATCTAAATTTAGAAAACAAATCAATCTATTAATATAACAAAGTCGTGTGAAAATCTTCATATATATTTTAAAAGATATAATTCTTTTTATATAAATTATTTTGATTGCATATATAAATCTATATATTAATATAACAACTTTTTTTATACATACTTCATATATATAAATTATTTTTTTGGTGACCTATATATAATATTGCATAATATTGTATCAAATAATATTGATACATATAATATAAATTATTTTCTGATACATATAATATAAATTATTTTTTTATGTATACTTTTTTTATACATATAATTTTGTAAAAAATAATATTATAATATAATTAAATAAATTTAGTTAGATTAAAAATTTCTCTGTATAAAATATATAATCCTGTATCAATAAAAGGAATATAATTATGATATTTTTTAAAAAAGTATTTCATTCAAAATATATTGAATAACTAAATTTAAGAAATGTTGTGAACTATAAAAATTTAATAAATTTTATATCCCAATTTTTTTACCTAGCTTAATATTGAAATTAAACAGTATAAATGAAGTAAATATATGTTTTTAAATTATAGTAAATATATTTATCATATCAAATATTTATAAACATAAAACTATATAATATTAATTCTTTGATCAAATATATAATAGTAAAGGAGTATTTAAGAAATATTAACATATTATAATATTAATAAATAAATATAATTAGGTTAAAAATATGTGTCTAAAATAGAATCCTATATCAATATAAGGAATTTAAAATAATAGATTTCAAACATTTTTAATCAATGACATATTTTAAATATAAATATTTCATTAAAAATATGGTGTAAACATTAAACTGACATTAAAAAAAATTGATAATATAAAATAACTAATCACTTAAAAATTCCATACCATTTTAGCCAATTCTACATAATTTTTTTTCTTTCTTAAGAAGAAAAGAAAGAAAATGAAAAAAAAAGACTAACACGTATCATAGTTTAACTTTTAGACATAATATCCTTAATCCTTATTTTATTTCAATATAAATATATATGTATATGAAATTCAAAGTAAATTTTTATACAAATTTTTTATATATAAATAATTTGTATTGTAAAAGGATATAAGAAGTATTTTAGTATAAATAATTGTGAAGATTTGTGGGAATCATAATTAGTTTTGGATTGTAGCAATATTTTTATCCAAAAGCTCTAATATTTTTTTTAAGTGATCATGACGTTCAAACATGATACAAAACATGTGAATATAAACTTTCAATCAAACATATTAACCATTTTATTTTTTACAAAGAATAATCTAAAGTGAACATTTATCATAAATATAAACATACAATACTAAACTTATCAAGTTTTCCACTTGCGCTCATTATTTTAGATATGAAAGTGAAACTATTTATATTTAGGTTTTTAACATTAAAAATAATTTATTTTATGTTATGTTCATTTGGTTGTGTCTTTGAATTTTTCTTCAATCGTCTTATTCTCTCATTTATTTCCCTTTTAAATTTTTGTTACATGCATTCCAACCACTATTTTAAGCAAAAGCCTTTTTTTGGTGAACAAGTCTGAGAAGGCGGGCAAAGAGAAAAAAGAAAAAAAAATCGAAAACATAAACAAAAGACTTGAATCTCATGTAATTCAAAAAAAAAATTTATATTCTCATTTTATATCCTCATATAAGTTCAATCATTATACGCTCATTTTTAGATCAAATGCTCTTATTAAAACAAGCGGGTAGATTGATAGCTGCTGAGTAATGCCATATAATCAAACACGTCATCAGCAAAAAAAATAAAATAATAAATAAATAAACATCAATAAATTCATCTGTTCTTTTCTATGTTCCTCTCATCCTCTGCCTCACCAAACGATCCGAGGTTTTCTCTACTAACTTTACTTCAATGCCAATAGTGACTCGCTTCAAGAGCTGTGTGGATTGCTTGGATAATTCATTCTGGTTATGCATGCATACTCCCAATTTTTACACTTAAGGGTATTATATTGGCATTCCTATCATTTTGTTTGATTTAATGCCCCAAAGAACAACCTCTTAATTTTATTCAGAATAATAAAATCAAAGAATTGAGTAGAACGGATATTCAAAATTTGATGAACTTTCTACAAAAGATGCAGCTTCACCATTGAAGCCATGCTCGACAAAGTAGCCACATGTTAATAGTGAGTTTCCTTGGAGCATATAAACATAAAATATTGGATAATGTAGTAATTCTAATTTCTACCACCCTCTTGCATGAACATAATTTGAACAAAGAAATGTTAAGCTCTACCAATTGCTTGGTCATTATTTGTGCCCAACGGAGCAAATGGGTAAAAAGTTTTCTTAAATGCTAAATTGACTATTTCTTTTACAGCTAAAGGCATTGCATTAGTGTTCACTTCTGTTGTTCCGTCGATTGAATGGCCAAAGATTCAATTGATCACGATGAACAAATTGAGGAGTTGATTTATAAGGTGTGTGCCAAATCTCATTAATGTAATTATTGATTTTCCTTTTATCCTTGGAGAGTTGATGATTGACATTCACACATAATTCTCACTAACTATTACAAAAACTATACTATTATTATAAGCATAACTTGAATTGCTCTACCTGGAGTGGAGATAGGAATTAGCCTGTGTTGAGAATTTTTGGTTGTCCTGATGATTGTTTTCACTAAATATCAACTAAAAACATTTCTGATATGAAATTGTATCATTTAGGAGTGATAATGAATGTTTTGTTGATGGCAGGTGGAGAAGTTGTATCAAAAACTCTATAAGTTGGTTGAGAAAATACTTGGTTCCCACTTTCAACCAAGCAGGCTATGTTTCGAGTTTATTTAGCTTTAGTATTATGGGAATCGAATTATTTAATAGATCATGTGGATAGGAGAGGGAATTGAATTATTAGAAAATTGTTATATCATTCAAGAAAATTCACATAATGGGAGGAGGGTCGAGGGATAATGGGATGTTAAAATAACTAATTTATAATAAATATGTTTCATTTTAACAATGAAATCCTAAATTTGATTGTTAAATTATAAACTCTATTCCTCCTTAACTTTTAACTTTATATCTCTAAACTCTAAACCATTATCTCTAAAATTATCATTGACTATGAATTCCAAATTGTATACTTCTACGTATTTATTTTGTTCATTCAACTAAAAAAAATATATATTAGTTCTATTCATAATAAGAAAGCAATACGTCCGTGCGCAACGCGCGGGCAAAAAATGCTAGTTATTATTAATTTCCAGGTGTGTAATTAATACTGTGTGGACTTATATACGTACCAGTATGCCTCTGAGATCAATGAATAAGGACGGATCTTTGTTCTTGTCGTGGATAATCTCAGCAAGCTCGGGAACGTACTTCCCTGATTCATTCAAATGTATAAATTACAAGAGGAAATGGCAAAAATATAAATTTAGGACAACACACGCACTGACGCACCTGCATAGCTTTCTCCTGCAATGTAAAATGTCCGGTTTCGAAACAATGGAAACTTGAGGAACCACTTGTGCAGGAAAGCGTAAGCATCCTTTGCTGATGAGGAAATCCAATAAGTCCACAAAGTAAGCTTCAAGTATTTCAAACCCAAGCTCTCAAGTTGGCCAGACTACAGTTTTAAAAAAAACACAAAGAGGGCTTACCTGTAAAGTCGTCTCCCAGATTAACATAATCGCTACTGGTATTCGAGTATGAAAAGCCAACTCCAACAGGAGATTCCAGGAACAACATGTTGGCTTCTGCAGCATCAAAAAAAGGAGTACAAACGGCGTTAAAAAAAAACACTTTTTTTTTTTCTTTAGTAATAAAAAACATGGAGACGAATAAAGTAATCTGCAGAGTTTGGTTGTGTTGTATCCGTAAAAAGACAAAATCTGTTGTGATTTTTGTAAGATTTCAGGGAAGCACATGGTGTCACATGATGATGGTAGCTAGAAAGTGGAGTAGAAACTGTACCTGTATTCCATGAGAAAGGATTAAATTTTAGGCGTCGCCCATCCACATCGACGAGGAAAGGTCCAATCTCCTGTGTTGCTCCATAACCCACAGAGGAACAACCGGGACCTGGAAGGTAAAGTAACCTGTCACCTTACGGGAGAACAGGGAACAAAGCACCAAACACTTTTACGGTATAAAAAACGCCAGGAATGACTTTGGCAATGGGAAAGTGATCTGTCCACTGAGCTATATAGTAATAAGGAAATCAAAGCCACAACCCCAAGTTCTTTTATAATCCAAAGCGATTTTATATTGGGAATCGCCTTTTCTGAAACATATTGCAAGCAATGTGCTAAACAACACAGCACATAATGCCCTTGAAATCTTTTAGGCAGATCATGAATATAAGGGGAAAAAGGTTAAATTTCAACTTATCACAGCAATACAAACGTGTATTTGAAGAATGAAGAAGCTGTAAACGTATATTTGTTAGATTATATATGATGATATCAATAAGTGATTTATTCCTCATACCTCCATTAAGCCACAGCACTAAAGGTTTTTCATCAGGGAGGGCTGTGGCCTCATAAAACCAGTAGAAGAGTGCCCTTCCATTCTTTTCATTTACTGTTACATATCCAGCATGGTGTCGGAAACTTACACTGGGTTGGCCGGGGAGACTGGTGACAAGATCCTGATCACTCGAACCAAGATTAGATTTTTTGGACCATTCCCAATTATATCGAGCGTCTACTAATGGTTCCAATGAAATCACAAGCAAAGAGAGCATAAGCAATGTATTAAGACAAAAATCCATATGCAACAATTCAAACAAAGACTTGCTGCTGCTGCTGGTGGTGGCAGAAAATTGAAAGGCCAGATGCTTATTTATACTACAAATTAAAAGTGGAGGGTCTAAATTTCAAGATTGTCTTTAGTGAGGATATATCCTATGTGGCACAGTTTACATTAATTTGGTAGGGAATGACGTGGCGCCCCGACTGAAATTAGGTGGTTTCTAGAGCCAGCCAAAACTCACACGAGAAGAAGAGTGGAGCCTCCATTTTATATGTGGGTTGTTGGATCAAAATCACATGGATATCTCGTACAGATTAAAATATATATAACAGGCCTTCCAGATTTGTATGATACCACTAGTTTCTTCATCTACTGTAAATCTTATATCCCTCTAACACTTCATGGAATCATAGGATTGTCCAGACTTACCCACTTTCTCCATTATTTATCATGCTCTCTTTTGGTCATGATAAAGAAGAATCCAAAAATTAGTGCTTAATTTCTTACTGCAACTAAAAGCGTAAATGTATAACTATGTCAAAAGATCGAATCCACTGTCATGTCCTAACTCAAAGAACAAACTATATTTTTGCAAAAGTTCAAAGAACAAACTCCCTCTCCCTTAAGTTCTCTAATCAATAGGCATGCCAATAAGTTAGCATACTCCTATTAAAATAAAACAGTGCAAACAAGGTGTTGAAATTACAAACGCATGCCTTTTCTTTTTTGTTATTTTGGAATGCAAATAAGTTCATAGGCAATAACCCTGAAAATCTTTTCACTTGGATGATTGTTCTTCCTCTTTTTTTTTTTAAGGACGGCATCATTGGCTACTTTTTCTTCATATATACCCAAGAAAAAAGCAAAAAAAAGGCATTAACAGTCAAACAATGCCACATTACCATTCTTTTGTTGGAGTATGATGTCATGATTCAAATCAATATTGTTCTGACATCAATCTACAATTACAAAGGACTGGATCAGATTTGAAACGTGAACTAATTTTTGCAGCATGTACTATTTTTCGCCATATCGAGACCACGTATTGGCTAATCCGTTATCTTTTGTCATGGAAGTGGCAAGTGAAATGATATTAAGGTATATATTCCAAATTGGTGGTGTCTACAATATACTACAGATAAAAAAGTTGACTGCACTTTCAGAATCTCATCATCAAATGGAAGAAAGAAATATATATGAGTTTGTGGCGAACCTCATATATGGGCTGTGACTTTATTTTTCTGGTAATCCAGCTGATGTGATATGATCGAACACCCCATCTTGGACGTGAATCATGACTTGGATTTCAACTTCATTTCAGTTGAAGAATGAAAAGGATATCATCTCTGTGTGGCACACGAGGAAAAAAAAAAAACAAACACACACACACACACTAATTGTTATAATAAGGATTTGCAGTATATATTAAAGATCTTAATTCCATAAATTAAACTAACAAAACAATGTGTTTCATGAATCATGATTGTCCTAATTACATCATCTTACAATGTTTAAAGGCAAAAACTCCACAAATGGTTGGTTATGTTGATGAAGATCTAGGAACTTGTGGATGAAACTGAAAATATTACTTACTAAAGATCCTTAAACTGGAGAAAGCCTACACTATTGATGTCATATGAAAACTCTACAAACACTACTAACTAATTAAACTGCAAAAATAAGCTGATAAAGTAGGTTCCAAATAAAATAAGTTTACATTGTATTGGAGCAATCGCCAATAAGTACACAACCAATAAGTGGAAACTTACGTTACATGTCTGAATTCAAAACCACTAATATTTTCCACCATATATATTAAAGCAAGGTCTACATGCCCCAAGCTTATTGTAAGGAGGATTAATGGGATGAATTTCTTAGCAACTTTTGTCTGGGGGCACAAGTAGGTCGTGACGTTGTCATATCAGTAATAATTATGAATAGAATAGAGATTATAGAGGGATCTAGATTGCAGGCATTGCAATAACCAAAATCCAGTTTTAATTGTGGTTTATCAAAATTAATAGGAATTCGACTTTCTCATAGCTAGTGGGAAGATTATCTTTATTAGGATTATCTTTTTCAGGTAACGAATATACATGTCATATTGTCATTGTATCTGAGATATACTAATAAGTTTTAAGGGTGGATCAATAAGTTTCAAGGATACCACAGGGAGTAGCCTCCATCATCATGTTTATTAGTTATTACAACTAAAGTCACACTGTTATCAAGTCTCCATCCATCAGTTACAGCAGAAATCCACTGAGGCAATGCTATTATGGGGAGGTGTTATTATGCCTTTTAATTACTATGATCTATCCAAGAAAGTACAAAAGGGATTAATTCTCTCTTTAGTTATCTTCCACACAATTTATTAAATAAGAAGATCTCCCACAGAACTTGTTTAAAAGAACCCTATATTCCATGTATGCTTTTTAGCACATAGTATATATTTATATGCATTTATGCATGTATATATATGCCATCTCTGCAAAACAAAGATTGCATGCACTTTGGAGAGAGAGAGAGAGAGAGAGAGAGAGAGAGAGAGAGAGCCCACATATACCCTACAATCTCCATTGTTCCTCAAGTCAACCATGAAACAGGTGGAAAAAGAAAACTCCGTTGCAACTTTTCTTTTCTTTTTTGCCTGCAAAAGTTAAGAAGTGAAACATAAATTAAACAAGACTTGCCAGAGCCAGTTTATTAGCTTTGAGTCCAAAAAATTGACACCAAATTGCCGCTAGGATAAACATGCAGCCTAAAAACAATTGACCAATAATAAAGAATATCCCATCTTTGGTGGTTGATGGTAAAACACTTATATATGCACCTACTTTAAGATAAGCCACTTCTGTAAACTTTTATACACTGCATATACCTCTAGGCATTGATTTGTTATGACCATATATCATCAGTGAGTGGCCTAGTCGCCAGTACTGTTAGGCATGCCTATTACCCTAATAACGTGCTTGTGATTGGGCTGCCACAATATAGTGAGAAGAAAGTGGCTAAGCTTTATCTCTAATTTTCTTTGCAAAAGAGGTGAAAGTAGGCATCAGTCCAACTAAATTATTATCCAATGGCGCCTTATAATACTTGTAAAAGTAGTCGTGGTCAATGAAGCAGATTAAAATAAATGTAAGAAAACATGGGAGGATAACTTGAGGAACCAATATCTTTAAGAAATTGCTAAAGATAGGGCTATTTCTAACCTTTTTTTTTAGTGCAGTAAATTAATCTCAAAGTGCTGAGAAATTGATTTCATAGTCACTGTTGCATCCTATCAGAATGATGAGAATATTGGTCCATACTAGAATTAAAGTGAAGGCCACCAATCCTGACCATCCTTGACTAATCCGTCCTAAACCTGATTTAGAATTTTTTAACATGTATGCATAATGCACTGCAGAAAGATTATACCAAACGGAACAGCAGAATTGATGATTAAAGAAATACCTAATCCCACTTACCAGTTCATCCTAAATTAATGCTATTGTAAAGTCCCTTTAAGAATACAATCAATGTATGTTAAAGTGTATATTTTGTTCTCTTATTGCTTGGTGGACGTTTTTACGTCTCTGTTATCCAAAAAAACTTAAGCTTAGATCAGCTGAAACTCTTAGTCAAAAGTATAGCATGGAAAAGGTGGGGTCACAAACAAGAGGATACCAATTTAAGATGAGGCATGTGAACTTTAGATTTTTTGTTTTAGGCTCTTCTTTCTCACATTGTTTTTCAACTTTGACCAACAGTAGCCAACCAGAATTGGAACTTTTCCCTCATCTCAAGATAGTATGTCACTGCTTTTAGAGGAATTAGATCTGAGGAGAAAAATCATCAGCTTATCCACATACGCCTCTTGGAACATCATGTACCAATCCATTATCCATGACAAGAAAACCCATAATGCAAACAGTTCTAAATGTACCAGGGCATTTCAAATCACACAATTTTATATACTGATGAGTGATGACAAGCATTTACCATATAGTGAATAATGCCCACTAACTATATATTAATCCCATCAACGCTAACCCATCTTTTAGTTCATTTTTTTTTTAAAATAAAAAAAAAAAAGGTGCCTTTAATCCTACAGTCAACGATGTAATGATGCCCCTCAAGCTAAAACAAGCCTTTGGTTAAAATTTTCAATACAGTAATGCTTAAAGAGAAAAAGGGAACTGTCCCCAAATTTTTGTTGACTCTCAGGTCACAAAATTGCCAAATCTCCTTTATAGATACCCATTACGCCGGAAGTTCGCCCCATTTCTATTCAGCAATATCAACTATCCAACAAAATTCACGCGTGAACCAGTCAATCACACCCACAAACCCACGTTTTCCCCAACCCCAATAAGCAAAACCAAAAAGAAAAGTGATGATTATATGCGGAGCATAAAGCTACAAAGAGAAAAGGTAAAAATAGAGGAATAAAAGGATGAAGAAATTAAATCACAAGTCTATTGATATCACCACTCCATCATTAAAAATCCTAATTAACCCCAGATTTGACGACTGCACATATCATTCTTCAACTCATGATTTTGTTGGAGATAAAATGAGAGATTCATGTGGGTTCATAAATAGTGATTGACTCACACAGTTAACTGTTTCATTCGAGGGCTGGACACAATTTAGATAACACCTACCAAAAGAACCAACGGGGAAATTTTCTGGGGACACAAAATTATAAGTTACAAAATTGGAACTTGAAAGAGATTTCTTGAGAATGCCAACACTTGGTTATGAATCCACCCTCAGAACAAAGACCCATTTAGCCACTTCAGGACAGCCCAGGAAGTCTTCGAGTCCGTCTTCCATTTCTTGGTGGCAGCAGCCATCGTCAAAATTTAGAGCATAACTGTGAGGATCATACTGGTAATTGAATTGATGCCTGCTGCTGCTGCTTCCGTACCTCGCCTTCTTCTTCTTCATTGCTGCTTTTATCCTTCTGAATAAGCTTCTCCAGTGCTGTTTCTCCCCAACACTCTGCAACCTCCCATAACTTTTTGCCCAACCCATTGAAGTTCAAATACACGTAAAACAGAAGAGAAGATCGCAATAATGAGCTTGAAATGGAAATGGCTTAACAGAAAATGAAAAATAGACAAGCCCAGAAAGTGCGAAGGCTTGCTCGTTACTAAGAATGTGAAAACTGAAAAAAAAAAAAAAAAAAAAAAAAAAAAAGAAGAAGAAAAAAAAGTGGTCTTTTCAATCAAGGTGGTTTCATTTCAGACCAGGTGCAGAGAATGAGGCAAACAACCACCACCGTACCGAAATAGCTCGGTACTGGACTTAATTACCGTCACGATCATTACTCATTTAAAATCTTAGGTGGTCACTGCAAGAAAAACTGGGGTTACCGACCGCAATTACCGACCACCGCTTTGCGGGTCGGATTTACCGACCGCAGCGCCGACCGCAAGCGGTGGTCGGTAAATTGTAGCTGTTGTGGGTCCCGGCTTAAAATCCGACCAACTCACCGACCACACGCGATTTGGTCGGTGATACCGACCGCATTCGCGAACAGAACCAGTTCGCATTTGCGGTCGGTAACCTAGGGATTAAAAATCCCAATTCGCGAACAGAACCAGTCACTCGCACAGCCCTCCCACACCTTCTCTCTCGCGAAAATCCTTCTCCCTCTCGCCTCCGACCACGTTTCCGACCTCCTCCGCCAGCGCCGCCGACCCGCCGCCGCCCGTCGCCGCCGCCGTCGTCCTCCCTCTTTCGTGGAACACTTTCGAGCCACCCCCGCAAGCCATTCGATTCCGGGCAGTGGAGATTTCTTCTCGAGGGGAGCATTTTGATTACATTCGTGTAATCACCCAAGGTATTCGATTGGCTACACCTTCTCATTTTAGATATTCGATTGTTCAAAATTTTGGGCAAATTTTTGTTGTGTTCGTTTTATTAGTATTTGTTACTAATCCACCTCGTAAAATATTAATAACTCAAGTTCGGTACAAATAAAAATTTTAAAAGTTTGATATATAAAAACTATATAACGAGACGAATCTAACAAGATCCCACTTGACTATATTTTAACTTGTATAAAGACGAATCTAACAAGTTTTATTCCCTTTGTAATTTGTGTAGCATGGGGCCATGGGCTCCCACCACCCTTTCCAGGCCTTCAATGGCTCTCCCAAAAAAAAAAAATTCAAATGTTTTTTTTAAATGTGTTCTGTAATTTAGGTTTTGACAATAGTTTAATGGAGTAATATTTTTAAAGTAATTTAGATTTAGATATCACGCTCAATTTTATTTTAAATTTTTGTTTTTCAAAATATTTTTCAAATGTTTCATTTAAATTTAGTAAAATGTTCATCTTATAAAAGTGATAATACTAACACCGTACTATAAAATGGTTTATTAATATAAGGAACAAAAGCATTTTCAAATGTCTAATCATGATAAACATTTTCTAATTCTCTACTAAATCGTTTTCCAATATTTTGCTTTCAAATTTAAGATGTAATATTTATATTTAAATTTTTTTTTAATAAAAATATATGTTCTCTCTAAATACTCTTTATAACTTTAAATTGTACTTTCATTTCAAATCAATTTTTGTAACTAATAGTATTCTACCCTCAAAAGTATTTTTCAAAACATTTAATTTTGTTAATATGTTTTACAAGTACAAAATCATTTTTAAATATCGAACTTTCAATCAATTAAATTAAGGTTTTTCATATTAAAATACTCCCTCCGTTTTTCAAAAGTTGCAACATCTCACACAATCAAACACACATTTTTAATATTTAATATCTCAAACTATATAAAAATAAAAATTATAAAAATTTAATATTATAAAATTATGTGATTAGACGAATCTAATAACATTTCATTCGATTATATTTTATCTTATAAAAAATGGAGTGAATATATTTTTAGACGTTCTTTAATAAAATAGTTAAATTACTCTGCTTTACGGAGCATAGAGGTATGGAGCAAGAAGGTGTTGTTGTGTGTCTGCAGTCTTTTGATCCTTGGCATGTGTTTGGATGTACGGGTGTGAGCTTGATAAACTTAGTTGTATATTGTAGCTCTGAATGAAGGTATTTTTTCCTAAAAAAAAAAAAAAAAAAAAAACTCTGCTTTACGGAAACTTATATAAGAACCTGATAACTCATTTATTCAATAAAAATCAAATCTCAAACCGATTGAATTTTTGCTTCACGGAGACATTAATGGCCTGGGAAATGGGTGACGGAAGCCCATGACACACAAATTACAAAGGGAATAAACCATTAAAATTTGAGAAGTGATTTATTCAATTGTTATATTATACTAGATTTTTCGCCCGCTGCGCACGGGCAGTGGCGGAACTATATGGAGGCTTGGGGGGCCGCCCCCGAGTTCGAAATTTGTCTATTAATTTTTATATAGTTGTGTTTGTTTTAGCTATATTAGAAATTCTTTTTATATAATTCCGCCCACTCAAACTCAAACATTGGCATTAATATTTTATACAGTCGTATAAATTTAATTATATTAGAAATTATTTTACAGTAGTTTACGGGGAAGAAGAGGGAAAAGAATGCAACATGTTTCTTTGTTAGTGAGCTTTTTTAACATAAGATTATATATTCTTTAAATTAAAGATATAGGCTCATGTAGACTTAGATGAAGAGAGTGGCATAATTAGCAATCCAAAAAAATGAAAAATAGTTGATAGTTATTCTATGGAAATTAAAGATGAAATAAAACAAAGTTATTAAGTCGCATCATCGCCCCCCTGCCCTAGACACTATGCGTCTGCCACTGCACGTAAGTGTTAAACTTATATGCTCACCGGTGTTGAACTTATATGAGTTCGTCAAATGAAAATATAATTTCTTTTGGATTACATGAGGTTAGGATGGGAATAGATCATGCTACCCGACATGGGCCTATGGCCTAGTCTATCGAAGACCATGTCAGACCAAACTTTTTTTGTAAATAGGCTAGGCTTAGGATTTTTTGAAAGCCTAATTAGCTAAATAGGTCCAGACCAAACTTTATATTAAAAAAAATATATTAGGCCTACCAGGTCGGCATAGTTATCATTATCTTTTTTAGGTGATCAGGGTATCACAGGCCTCATTGGAATCAAGACTAATCCCTCGAAAATCGGATGAGCATTAGTTATCATTATTATTAGTAAGTTTACGTTTACTGCATATAAATATGTGGTATCATTGTTGTTATTTTTGTGAAATAATTATTAATTTGATTTTATATAGGTTGTTAAAATATTTATGTCTTTTCTTCGTATATAAATAGTCATGGATAGACTTACCCAAGTGCACAAATTTATGTCTTCCAACATTATGATTACATCCGGATATATATAAAATAATTTAAAGTTATTTTTAAAATAGGCTTAATCAGACTTTTAAAAGGCTTAAAAGCTGGCCTATTTAATTTTAATAGGCAATGTTAGGCTTATAAGATGGATCTATCTCGTGCCTTAAAAAATCGACATAGGCCTAGGCCGTTCAAACTTAACTCTAGCATGGCCTATAGCCTAGCTATTTCCATCCCTACATGAGGTTTAAAGTCTTTTGTTTAAATGGTCATAAGAATACTTGCAACAAAATTTAAAAGAGAAATAAATGAAAGAAATAAGATAGAAAAAATTCAAACCCCCAACCAGGTGAACATAATATAAAATAGATTGCTTTTACCATTGAAAAACTAATATATCTAATATATCTAATATATATAAATGTCTTACAAGTTTGTACAGTACATCCAATAGCTACAGTAATTCTCAGCTACAGTGTAACAGTACTCCGTGCCTTCGTTCCAATTCCTTTTCTGCGCTGTTCCGTTGAAATTCCCACTGCTTCTTACTATTCTTCTTCATTCCTTTTCCGGGCACTGCTAGATCCTCTAGCGTGCTCAGATTAGCCATGCCTCCATCTGTGCGATTCCCTTTCCCCTTAGTGCTCAAGGAATGAAACCTTCAGTAGTATTTCCTTTCTCCCTAGCCCTAATTCCATTCCCAATTTGCGCTTCCCTTTCCTATCAGAAAAAAACGAGTTCCTCGTGCCCATTTCTCCAATTTCTCCGGCTTGTGTCGTCTGATCCCTGGAGTCCGCGAGCCCTAGACACTGGTTCGAGTGCCTGCCCGCGGGTGACGGCGTGTCTAGGTTTCGTCTCAACCACCTGCCCATCGCCGCCCACCAGGCGCCGCCTCCGCCGCCCTCTCCCTCCCGTCAGCCCTCCAACGCCGCTGCACCATTCCCACCGCTCTTTCCCTCTCTTTGCTTCCCACCCTCACCGCGCCGTCCCTCGTCCTGCCAGGCGCCGCCATCACCCAGCGCCGCCACTCTCTACCGCAACCCGCCACTATCCGCGCCACTCCAAGCCTTCCGCCGCTGCTAGGGTTTCCAATAGTGTAAGTGGAACTCTGTCTTCTGCATTTGTTCCGATCCTTCATTATCTGCATGGACCAAGTTTCTAATTCTATTGTTTCCATTACTAAGATGCTTGCTGAAACAGGATTGGTATTTTGGGAATATTATGTGTACATGGTTCTTGGTCTTCTGCGAAGGGAAATTCTTTAGTGGCTATCAATTTCTGATCATTGTTCATTGTGCAGATAGGGATGAAGTCAATGTTCCAATTGTGTCCGGTACCTTCTGTGATTTATGATTAATTGTTGGTAATTTGAGTATAAATTGTGAAATGAATTTTTCTATTTGTTACATTGGGATTTTTGCTTTCTGAAGGCTTTCTTCAGCTGAGGAGTTTTTATAGCATTGAGTATAAGGACGGTCACCTTCCTACATCAATTGCTCCTTGCCTCTGCTTCTTAGTTTACAGTGGATTTCTTTGCACATTTCATTGGTCGATATGTTTAGTGAGGTGTGGGTGAATTACATACTTAACTATTCATCTATTCTTAAAGCAGATTTAAATGTAGGACGCAGGGCATAGGAGATCGTTGCTATCTCCAGATTGGTTGTTGTCCCTGTCATGGACGAGGTCGAACTCGCAAAACATAGGGTGTAGGAGCTCGTTGTTAACTTTTTTGAGTATCAGCATTGCACATATGTTCTAAAGTAGGAACATCATCTATATCTATATTGATGCATATAATGTTAAAAGTATATATATATGCATGCATATACTATTGTGTGTTGTTTATAGTGGCAACTACTGTCGGTCTACCTATGGTTTGGGTGTTTTATGAAGATGCGGCTCTTTTACTTAAGCTGCTGATGGTTATGGAATGTATTCAGCTATTGCATAAGATTAATAAAAACCCGAACTTGTTTTCGATGATGTTTAAATATTTCGTCATACAATTGTCTTGGATTTGATACTTATACAAGCAAGGCTGAAGATTGTGTTTCATTGAGAAAATGAATCTATGGCCAAGGAACTGATGAATGATGGTCTGATTCTTAAAAGTTAACACAGACAAAACCCTCAACATGGACTTATTCTCATGGCTTACCGCATAATTTCTTATTATGTTCAATTAATTATTTAAGATGATGTTGTTCTAATTTAATGGTACTACTACAAAACATAGTTTGGCATAATTATAAAGGTATGTTATATATGAAAGTGAAAACCACTAG
The DNA here is from genome assembly GCA_030278955.1 of Hygrophila difformis. Classification (NCBI taxonomy): domain Eukaryota; kingdom Viridiplantae; phylum Streptophyta; class Magnoliopsida; order Lamiales; family Acanthaceae; genus Hygrophila; species Hygrophila difformis. The sequence continues at coordinate 19,108,662 of JAOANR010000007.1, forward strand.
TGTCTACTAGATGATCAAGTGTACTTCCAAATTCTGAAACTGGACATATTTTTATCAATATTGTTTCCATTTCCAGGCCACGTGATACATACATGAGGCTCTTCTCATTCTAGCATTACCTTTGAATTTGTCTCAGATTCTGAAGGAGATTGGGCAGGATTTGTCAGGTTTTAAGTATGGGGTAGCTCATTTGTCAGTTATTTCTTTTGTATCTTTAGTGCCCAACAACTGATTGTTTATTTCCTTTGTGCAGTCTCGGTTATAACTTGGACTTGGAGGAGATGGATTGCTCCCACCCATGTTCTCCAGGGTGAAATCCTACACGACATACCCCAATTCATTCACAAGTTTGGGTTTTCGTTTCCTTGCCAGTTATCTTGGGTATGTTTACCGTAAGTGATCAACTATTCACAAGGATTTCATTATATTATTTAATTTTATTTTTTCTTAAAATTCTAATGGAACAATTACTCGAATTATTGCATTTGTGTTCTCACGTAGATAAAAAAAAAGTCATTTCCTGAAAATTGTATATTTGATCCGTTGTTTATTTGTGCAGATAACTCAGACAGATGTCAAAGTACTCTTCTTTGAGTCCTTCTGTGAGAGGTTTGTAATTTGTATTTCTTCTCGAGATAACTCTATATAATGTGAATTCTTGATTCTTAAAAAAAGATGACCATGCCTTGAATGTCTTTGTTGGCTCAGGTTCCGCGGTTAAGGTTTCTTGGTGATTATCATCTTTCAACTCGTATAGCTTTCCTGGAGTTTGTATTGGTAAGAGCACTGCCTTCAAAGCGATTCTGTTGGACACGTGTGCACATATTTTAAACTTTCGTTTTATTCTTTATTTGCTATCATTGATCTGATCTAATTATGAATTATCTAAAGATTCGCATGTGTTATCAAGTTACTTTTTACAAACTTCCCAGATAGAGGCTTGGTTTAGGAAAAATTTAACTAAAGTGAAACAATACTGGCTTTTAACTAAATAAATATTTGAGATAGTTTTACGTGTTGATGTTTGGTATTAGAGTTTAGAGGTTAGATTTTGAAAAGCCAAATTCTACACTGGTCGACTTTTAGCTTCAACGGTTGCGCATTTTTGTCGTGCACCTTTAGTTGTATAATTATATCATATAATAGCCGTTCAAAGTTCTCTTTCTTGCTGAAAAAGGTCACAAATATGCACTAAATAAATGCTATTAAAGGTGGATATGCAGTTTAAGTAGTTTGTAGATTTAATCTTTATTGATTATTCACTAGAAAAGAAATGGAAAACTGAAACCATAGTCTGCTTCTGATCTCATGTTTTCATGCTGGTAATTGTTAGGTTTATTTGTGTCTGATTTTAAGGTAATGCTTACTCCTATCCTATGATCCTGTCTTAACTTTAACAATTCATATTCTTATCATAAATTTTTGTCATTAAGAGGCTGTTTGTTTACCCTTTTTTTTTCCTCCTCATGACTTTTGCTTATCCAAAAAGTGAGTTTTTTTTAGGTGTTTGTTTTGCCTTTTTTAAAAAGTAGAAAGAGATGCAAAAGTTGAAATCTCCTTTTTTTTTCAAAGTAGGTAGGGGTTTACTTTTTTTAAAATGAGAAGTCATTTTAGTAATAAAAATACAAAACAATTCCTATCTAACAAGGAAATAAAATAAATGGTAAACTCTTATAAGATTTATATCCATTTTAGTAATTTTAATATATAAAAAGTTCTTCTACGAACAATTCATCCAAACATACTTCCGTTAAAAAGCAACTTTAATAATATCTATCCGAAAAATTATTTTGGTTGTTTTTGCTTTTGAATTTTCACTCTCTCCTTCTCCTTTTTTCACTAACTTCTCCTTTTTTTTCGAAAGCCAAAACAAACAGGCTCTAAGATCTGATGATGGCTAAGATGCAATTTTGATTGTGTTTAGCTTTACTGGAATTGAAACTGACACAAGTAGACCATCAAAATTGAGAAGGAACAGGTGTTTTAGGAATGACTCTTACAATGTGAGATCTGTAATATTGCAATTGTACCATTTCCTTTTTATTAGTTCAGAAATAATTTCCTTGCATTGATCCATTCTCTAGGATTCAGCAATTCATTGTTTTGTTTGTCAACTGAAACAAAAACAATAAGTTCTTGTTGGCCTTTAGGTCTATCTGTGTTTTGATTTAGGGTTTTGTTTATGATTCGGGACTTGACTAATTGATATACGGAAACTTCGTTTTCAATTCTCGATTATGTATTTCAATTTCATTGTTTGGCACTGTGGGAGAGGAATTGAATGGAGAATATTGTAGCAGTGCAGCCTCATTCACTAGTTGTTCTGAAGGAAGCTGCACATTCTGAACTTCTTCAAAGTAATCCAACTGTCAACAATGTGTATATTCTTTGACCATAAATTTGTAATATATTATGGTAGTGAATGGATAGATTGTTCGACATAATAAGAGCTCTACAGTTATTGTTTTACGGTAACAATTTATTTTAACAATTGCTTCGGCTCAAATCCGCGCGGCGTAGCGCGCGAGGAAGATTTCTAGTATATATATATATATAGTTGTGCTTTTATATGTAACATAATAAAAGCAATTGAAAAAAATACCCTTAAACTATTCAAAATTCATCAACAGCAGTTGGATTGAGTGGATTGGAGTTCTAGTTGTTTAAGTAAGGTATCGGGTTCGAACATTGTATATGCATAAAAATTCATTGGAAGAAGTGTTATTAATTGCCCCATGCAGATCCTCGATGGATTAGTTTTGGGTCCAATGTGGCCTGGGGATACCCGGTTACTCACCAAAAAAATTCGAATAAATTATATGTTTGCATTATTAAGGTTCTAAAAATATCATTTTACTCCCTAATATGTTGTCCATTTTGACTATTATCCCTAAAAATTTTAAAGAATACTATCTATACTTTTTTGTTATCTTTTCATTTTTTGAGGGGAAAAAACAATTTCCAAAAGATATACCCCAATTAAAAAATTCTAAAATAAGTATTTAAACTAATTTTTTGGCAAAAACAGTCCCCAACTTTATAATATTAGAAAAAATAATTAATTTCCCCATTTCCTTTAGAAATATCATTTAACACTCCTTAACTTTTCAAAGTTTTTATTTTTGCCTTATTTTTTTTAGAAATATAGATGTTGAGGTGTCATCATGAGAACCATAGATATATCAATATTAATTTACAGATGAAATCTTAGAAAGATATCTTTTAAGAAGATTTAAAATGATTAAATTTAATTCAAAATTTATTATATAGACACGTGGCAGCATTTGACATTTTTGAGAGGATGACGTGGCGTTTATAAGGTGTCATTATAGGTAACGTAGGTATGTTTATGATTTTTTCTAATAATTTAAAGATGTACCCATGAGTTGATATTTAAAAAAAAAAATCTAAGATTGAAATATTAGATTTAATAAGGGCAATACAGTCTGAATATGCCAAAAAATATTCAGGATTTATTATATAAATTATTTTTTTATTTATTCTATTGATTGAGGATAATATTTTAGACTCATATTTACATATAATCAATATAATATATTTGAAAATATAATATATTCAATTAAAGGATTTATAATATAATGGTTTTACTAAATTTGTCATAAACATCAAATATATTATAATTTGTTTCCAATTTATATCTTTGTAAAATATATGAAAAGATTTCTCAAGATTTTCATATACTAATAAATAGATTTAGTATATAAATAAAGGATTTAAAAGGTTGATGACGTGGCAAGGAGGATGACTATGCGCTGATGTGTGAATGACTGTATTTTTTCGTATGATTAATCAGCGCCTACGTGGAAACCTAGGGAATAATTACTATTTAACCCTTAAAATTTAAAAAGGATGAAGTATATTTAATAAGGACAATACAGTCTGAACATGCCAAAAAATATTCAGGATTTATTATATAGATTCCTTTATATAAGATTTTAATAAATTGGTTATAGCTCTAGAAAATACGTAATTCAATATTAGAGTTATCAGCAATTTATAGTTAAAAGTGTTTTGAAGATTCTAATATTAGAGGCTTCAATATTTGTCTGTCAAGTTAATTCTCCAAAACCATTTTCTGAATTTATATCATATATTTAAAATATATAATTCAAGAAAATGTTTTAAGACTTGAGATTTAAACTCATTTTCGTTTTAAATATTTTTTTTGAAATATTTAGTATTTAAATAATTGTAATTTACTCGGCTTTTTATAGTTTCAGAATAATTTTAATTTTTTTCCTTAAGTTTGAAAAGATTTTATAAATATATATTAAAAATTATTATGAGATACTACCTTTGTTCTTTAATACTGCATCATTTATGCCTTTCACGCAATCTAATAAACATTTTTAACTAATAATAACTCATATTTTATATAAGTAAAATTTATTAAAAAAATAATATTCTAAAACTACGTAATTAGATGAATCTAACAAAATCTCACTTGATTATGTTTTATTTTATAGAACCATGTTAAAAAAATTAATCAAAATTACTCACTGAATAATTGTTACTATGCAAATGAAGCAGATATATGAGAACAGAGGAAGTACTCTTTAAATTTTTATTTGTTTTGAGGATAAGATGATTTTATTCCACCATAGAAGTTACAATATTCAACTACAATCCATTGTTCCCCACTTGTCTAATCTAACAGCATGAGCCCCATTACACAATACAACTAGTGGGGACAGCAAAATCTAAAGCCACAACAACCGATTTAGGACAAACCGAAGCAAGGACAACAGAAAACCAATATTTCTAGGGACAATGCAACTAATACAAACAACAACTATTTCTAGGAACACTGCAACTAATGCAAACAACAAAACCAATATCCGCAACAACCAATTTGAGCAAACCGAAACTAGAACAACTGAAGACCAGCAGGGATGACCATAACATCACGAAAATGCAGCAACAAGGCATCGCACTACCTCAGCCTTCCTCAAGCAGAAGTGAGTAAAAATCAGCATCACTACACCAGTAAGTAATTGGCCATTGGCCAGGGAATAACTAACCTCAACCGCACGCACTAACCCTCAGGTGAACAGAGCAAGAATTAGTATCATTCCTCTACTTTGCTCTTTCCACCGGCTCCCTCCTAGCCCAGTGGTCCGCCAAGCTGTTTCTTTCTCTCAGGATGTGTACCACTTTCATCTCCCCTGCTTGTTTCATTACCGCCATTATAGGCCCCAACAGGTCCCTCAATCGCCATGGAAGTAACTCTGGCTCTTGCATCCATTTCACATCCTTAACCGAGCGACACTCCAATATTAATCGCCCAAGGGGAAAGCCATGATCGCGGATCAACACCGCGCACACTCGGCTAATCGCCGTCACTTCAGCCTTAGTCGAATCTACATGTCCAATGTACTCCGATAAAATAAAAATAACGTCTCCCTTATCATCCCGAATAACTCCTCCAATACCTGCCGGACCTGGAGTGCCAAATGAAGAACCGTTTGTGTTAACTTTCCACCAACCCTTTTCTTGCCTTTCCCAAATAAGTCCACCTCGGTGTGCCCTGTTAGCCCCTACGCAACCCCGAGACAGCCCAATCCGAAAACTAAGCTGTAGTCCCTCTATATTCATCACAGATCCCCTTTCGATGCTTTGCCACCACCAACAGGTCCGCCATATAATTTCATCGCTTGTCACTTTTGGATCCGCTCGCAATCCCTTGAAAACCAACTCGTTCCTGCACTTCCATATAGTCCATAATGTGACCAGTCCTGTCAAGTTCCAGATTTATCGGCTTCCTTCTTCGGATACACATCTAACCACCAGTCCAGTAGGTTCCTTGCACTTCCAGGCAGAGTCCACGACTGTCTCAAAAAGTGCAGCACCCTGACGCCAAATATACCCTGCAAACTCACAACGACAAAGAAATGGTCTACCGATTCAACTTCATTGGAGCACACTGAGCATATTTAAAATTTAGTTTTAAATATCAATCATTTAAATAAATTTCTCTTGAGCTGCCATTTAATATTTAAAATTTGACATTGAAGGTTATTCAAAATTTGACATTGAATGATAAAATTGTTTATTATATATATATATATATATATATATATATAGGATTAAAGGTCTGGAAATGAGTGGTGGAAGCTCATGCCATACAAATTAGAAAGAGAACAAAGGAGATGGATAGGATGAGGATTCGAACCCCCAACATATAGACTTACCACTATGATAAGTCCCAACCCCCGTTTATTATATTATTACCGACAAATGAGAAGTATATATTTTATAAAATTGGCATATTTGAAATAAAAATTTCAAATGAGATTGACTAAAAATTTTGAAAAGTGATTTATGGATTTTTTACATTATCTAACAGTATCTCTCTGTATTTTTTTTCTTTTTTTCCAACTTTAAACGATAATTTCTAAATATGAAATAGAAACATATTAAAAATTTGTAAAATACGCTAACCTTGCACGTGTTTATAAAAGTTGGGGAAATTGGGGCCAACCTCGCACGTGTTTCTAAGTACAATTTTTTAAGTGAATAATTTTTAATTTATGAAAATTTAAATATTCTAAATCTATGAGGGACAAATCTAATAAGATTTCATTTAATTATATTTTATCTTATATAATTGTATTAAAAAATCGATTCAAAATTATTTAATGAACAATATCATTATATTTTGAGGTATTAAAAAATCCCTATCATGTCACTTAAAAAGGGACGGATGAGGTATTATATTTTGAGTAATTGGTGGATTGAAGTCAATATCATTATTACTAGGATTAGGAAGTTATGCAATAGATCTTTTTGATCAAGTGAGTATGTTTAATGTCAATAGAGTTATGTACAGTTGTTGCCTTTGCCATCACATACAGCTATAATGGAGGAGTCCTTAGAAGTGATGTCTTGCTACTCCTCATCACACTCTCAAATCCCTTAAAAAAGGCAATAAATCTAATCCCTTAAATCTAGGACATCTAGTAGCCACCCACTAATTTGATTTGATTTGATTATATTTCATTCATAATATTAACAACCCCACTTAAAGTCCCAAATTGGCATTTGCATTCAAATCAATTTGAAAACCATGTCTTCTTCCTCATGTTGCCGCCTTCTTCATCATGCTGCCATCTTCTTCCTCATGTATTTGTCTTTTTCCTCATGCCAACAATGGACTCCAACGGATTTGTGGATTGCGAAATAGTGGATTTGAACATCGTACCTATGAATATCAAGCCGTAGGACAGAGATTCCGCGGATGATGCTCCACCGGATCCCATGCCGGAAAACAACACATATTTTTGTAGACTGTTGGCAGCCCACACAAGGATTTCGCGATCAACCCCGTTTATAAAGGTTAGTATTCTATTTAGAAACACCATGAAAGTCGTGCAGTGGCGAAACTAGAAATCGTAATAAGGAGGGGCCGATTTCACAAAAATAAAATTTATAAATAATAAGCCAAAATCAAATGCAAACTATTTTAAAATATCATTCAAATAACATTATATAAAATAATAATGCAAACTTAACTTCGAATTAAGGGAGAAGAACGTCCACGATCAACAGTTAGAAAAACTAAGCCAAAACCAAATAAAAACCCATTTTATTTGCCAATTTTTTTATTTTTAAAAAACTTACCGAGATAGAGATAGATAGGTGTAACACCCCGGTTTTGATAACCCAGGCCGGGATGCCACCGCCATACCTCCCTAGCAAGACACGACTTCTTCAAGCTTGCTAAAGAGATGCAAGACCAAGGTATTTCAGAAATAAAATGTTTAAAACAGCTCATATATAAATAGATAACGAAAATCATTATCATAACGTTATCTAAATTGCAGTGGAATGTAAAGGAATGTAGATAGGGCCAACATGGCCAAAACAACGGGTTAACAGGCCCGTAATGCAAGTTATATAAAAACAGAAATAAATGTTCCCCAAAATTCTCATGCATGCTCATGCTCATGTGTAATCCTCATACTCTGAAAGAAAAGAGAAAACAACATACTGAGTAAGCTAACCCTTAGCATACAATAATGAGGTTTCAAAGCCTTTAATTATTTAAGAAAAATGAGTTACCTTCAGCAGGTTGGTTTACACTATATAAAATTAACTTGGCTAGCTAATAACATTTTAATGCATATTAAAAAGCATGGATTCTAGAAGAGGTATGACATAGCAAGATGAGTAAATAATTGACATAAATTTAAAAGCAAAATTTAATAAGAATTTAATTTAAGTCTTATAAATTTCCTCATTTCATTCTTTTATAGATCACCATTCGCTAGGGCTCTTATGTCCGCCAGTCTTACGCTTGGGCTCTTATGTACACAAGCCCCACGGTCAATATTTCACTAGGGCTCTTACGTCCGCCAGCCATACGCTTGGGCTCTTATGTCCACAAGCCACATAATTAATATTTCACTAGGGCTCTTACGTCCGCTAGCCATACGCTTGGGCTCTTATGTCCACAAGTCATATAATCAATATCTCATAGTATCCTACTCGATCATAAATCACAAAGTTTCAAAATAACTTTGTCTGCTTGTTTAGAAAAGACCAATTTCACAAATTATGGTTTCTATAGTGTCGTTGTTCGCGCCTTTTTCGTTTAAAAATCCATTTCAAGGTCAATTGAGTTGAAAATTTCACAGTAGCTCAGAAACATCTCAACGAACAAGTTTCGTGTTTTAAGTTTTTCGAAAAACGTTGAGGAAATAAGTCGAATTTAAGGATCTTTCCAGAAAATATAATATGTCCGGATTCAGACTTGACACACTTCAGAAAATGGGTTTTTCGACATAACAAATTAATTCCAAACACTCTGAAATTTTACAAGTAGAATGTTAATTCGATTATCTACTTCTTCCATTTACAAACCAAAGTCCAATTCCTATCGGATCAATCATGAAAATATGGATCAAGTTCAAAAACCAATTCTGTCAGCTTTTATGAGTTAAATGAAAACACAGATTAGTTCGGTTCAGATTCGGAGGTCCAAATCTCGATAAAAATTTATGAAATTTTACAGACTGCTACAAAACTCATTTGTCTACAATTTTCATGTTTACCACAACTCCTAATTCGGCCTAGATCTAATGTCAAAATAGCCAACAAGTTTGAAATTCAAATCTGTCAATGTTCTAAGTTCGAAAAATGTGCAGAGATGGTCAGATTCAGTTTTCGGGTATCAAACCTTAACGAAAAATTACGAAATTTTTACAGTGTAGATCTATGTCTTAGGAACACTTTTCCAGTTTCGAGTTTTTTCGTTTGAGTACTTTAAAAGGTCCGCAAATTTCATTCAAAAATGTTGCGCACGTGTAGATTATTCTTGACAGATTTTATTAGATTCTTTTCTTAGATCTTATGTTCGGGTTGATTTTTAGCCACCAAAACTGTGTGTAAGAGTTAACTTACTTGGATTTGGATCTATGGCCCTCAATTCGGTGACGATGGCTTCCGGGATCGCCGTTCGTGTCCTAGTTCCTTCGTACTCCTCCTTCTTGTTCCGATTTGCGGTTTAGAAAAGAAAAACGTACCAAGTTAGACTCATACTTGGTCTTTCGTATGGAAAATATGGATTAACGCCTTACCTCACCACCCACCTACGCTTAGGAAACCTTGAATTCGTCCAAAAAGCTTCCTCATTCGTTGGCTTTGCTTCCAACGGCTTAGATCTAGGGTTTCGGGTGTTCGGAGGTGCGTGGAAATTGTAAAAGAGTTGAAAGGGCGTACTAGACTGAATAAGGGAGTATTTATAGCCCCCAACAACCCCTTGATATCTGAAGGTCGAAGATTTGTAGCTTGGGCCTCAAGAAACGGAACCGAAGTTGAAAAATCCGAGATCGGGCGAGAAAATCGCGCTCGGGGCGCAACAGCCGCGAATGGCGCGATATTGGCGCGCTCGGTCTCCAGACCGCGCGGACCCAGGCTGGGCCGCGGTCTGGGCCGGGTCGTTCGATCTCGTTGGGCCTTTTCTCCTCTCTTTTGGGCTTCTATCCTTCTATGTTTTGGGCTCTGATCGTCGGGCTCTTCTCGGATTTTAAACTCCTATTTTTAAATCCGTTTCGGACTCAAATTAATTTCGTGTTCGAAATCTTGAGTCCATCGACATTTGGTTCCCGTGCAATAATTTATTTAATTAAATTATTTTTGACTTCACGGGCTCTCCGAAATTTAATTCTTTTTTAGTCTTTGAATTAAATTACATTTCTCTTTTCATCTTTATTTTAATTATTTATTTATTTGTTTAGGTATTTATTTATTTATATGACAAATTTTGCGGGTATTACAATACGAGTTAGAAATTCCTCCTATTCTTTCTTTTCTTTGTTGTTATTGCACAATTCCTACTTCAAACTCATAGTTTAATTAGAAAATAATTAGACTTTGGAATTTGATTTGTAATGATAGTGAATTGGTGATGGAATGGAAAAAAACCTAATGGAGAGGAAAGCGATACAAAAGCTAGTATCGAACAAACTTTAATTCAATATAAGTGGCCAAGAACTATGGAATTATAAATAATTGTGGGCTTCTTAAAATTTAAAAGAACAAATAATTAACTAATGGGTGAACCATACTTTATTATATCTATTATCTCCCAAAGCAATTTTTTGCATACACAAGACTCGAACTCGATACCTTGCTTAAGCGACTAAAGCCCCAATCCACTCAAGCCAACTTGATGCCACAAATGTCTATATATATACTTAGAAATTCTACAAGAAGCAAGTAAATATTGAGAAAATAACAAAACGGAATTAGATTATTCTAGGCAATTTGAAATAAATTAGCTTATTTAGAAAGACAAAATAATTTAAAATAGTGTTCAATCAGCTCTTTTTTTAGCGTAGCTGAAGCCGGAAAAGAAAATGAATATTCAAAATTAACTTATTTAAAATTAGCCAAGCTCTTTTTGGTAGCGCTGCGAATAACAATATTTTAGAATTAACTTATTATAGGCAAAAAAATGGCCTCAAAATTGCCAAACAACTAATTTTAACTAATTTATTACTCAAATTACTCACATAATCAGTTAATAGCTAACAACTAATTTCCAAACAGGCTCATTATTCAAAGAAAACAAAAGATGTATAGGCTTCTTTTGCATAAACAAATAATGTACAAATACTTAAGCAACAAAGTCAAGTTAATCATATTGGGCCATCTGAAGGTCCATTAATAGGCCCATGAGTGAAGTTTTGGGGCATAGTTTAATCCACAATTTTGGCCCATGACTTAAGTTTGCTGAGTACAATACATTTTTTTTTGGATAATCAAAGATGTTTAAAGAACGTCGGCAAAGGAAGAAAAGAAAAAAAGATGAAAATAATGGAAAACCAAGCCAAGCGGCACACTAGACCCAAAGGTAGCTAACGCCCGCCAGATCCGCAGCAAGGAAAGGCTTCACTTCATCCGGAGGGAAAGCCCATGTCGTGAAAAAGTCTACCGAGTGTGCTCCCCTTTTAGCCAGGTTGTCTGTCACAAAATTACCTTATCTGAGAACGTGATGCCACTTAACACCGGGGTGTAAATGCTAGAATTCTTGTATCCTCATAATCAAGGGGGAAAGCCAATGCTCGTTTGAAACACCAGTTTTAATCAAACGCAGTGCTTCAAGAGAGTCAGAATAGCAGATCGCTTTGGACATGCCCAGAGCCTCGAGTCTCTTCATGTCGTTCCAAATTCCGTGCAGCTCCGCTACCAGATTACTAGCAACACCAATAGAACCAGAGAAGCCTTCAAGCCACTGACCATCAACATCACGAATGACACCCCCGAATCCAGCAACCCCCGGATTACCTAGCGAGCTACCATCGACATGAAGGAAGGGGCCTGAAAGACCCACCATATTCCAAGAAACTGTGCGGGAGGCTACCTGCTTTAGGATTTTTGTAAAGGCCCGCACATAAGCCTCTCCAAGATTGGTCGCCTCACGAACAGCTCTATCAAGATTGTAGCCTTCACCCTTAATACAAACCGCATTACGCTGTCTCCAAATAATCCACATGCAGCCCAGGGGACGCCTGACCATCACGAACAAATACGACGGAGAGCCTCGCCTGGGGCTTCACTCTCATCCGACCAAAGGGCGATAGCATCAATCCCAAACTTACTCCATAGCTCCACTGCCAATGAACACCTAAAGAGAAGGTGGCGGACCGTCTCAGGCGTACCCCCACATATCCCACAGAGATCAGACGCGGCCAGACCCCTCCGGGCTCGAAGATCATTCGTGGGGAGTGAATTACTGGCAGCCAACCAAATGAAGAATTTCATCTTCTCGGGAATTCTCATCGACCAAACCCACGACCTGCTCCGGTCAGCAGACAGACCACGATGAGACATCAACCATTCATACGCCGAACGAGCAGTGTAGTGTCCATACAACTTTCCCAGCCACCTCCAACAGTATTCTGCCGCTGGGTGCAAAATAGGTGGACCAAAGTCTTGAATTTCCTTCTTAATATCACCCCCAAGAGGTTTATAACACCCCACCAAATTCCACATTCCATTAATGAACACATCATTCACTTTAAGTTGAGTATCACACGTATGGACATAAGGGATTCGTGGCGCAATTGGACCATTCGGCAGCCAGGCATCATACCACATACTACAGCTGTCGTTGCTGAGTCGCATCTGGTAACCATCAACAAATAAGTTAGACACCGTTACAAGCGCCTTATACATAGCAGATGCACTAATACGCAAAGGAAGGTGACCCCCTACGTATTTATACTTGGCTGCCAACACTCCAACCCACGGCTTCGGCGAACGAGTGACCGAATCCATAAAGCCCTTACCAATGAGGGCGACATTCATATCTCTGCAAAATCTAATCCCCTACCCGCCAAAGCGTTTGGGGAGAGCGACTTTGGACCACTTAACTAGATGAATACCACGATTGGAGTGATCTTTCCAAATGAACTGCATGATATACTTATCAATAGCATCACAAGTAGAGGATGGAAGCCAAGAGAGCTGCATGACATAGGTAGGGAGGGCGGCCAACACTGATCGAGCTAATGTTACCCTACCAGCTTTGTTCAAGAGCATCATTTTTCAACCACCAAGCCTACTATGGATTTTATCTACCAGAAAATCAAAGTGACCCATGCGAGCAACTCCATGAAATAATGGGAAGCCAAGATACTTACCCGGCATGGAGGAGAAATCAATATTAAGGACTGAAGCTAAGTCCCGTTGCAATGATGGAGGTACAGACTTGGAAGCAAAGGATATTGATTTGCATGTGTTGATCTTGAGACCTGCGAGCTTGGCGAAACTAGCAAGGACACTGTCCATACACCTTGCACTATCCATTGAGGCCTTGGAGAAGAGCAAGAGATCATCCGCGAACATGAGATTGGATAAAGGTAATGCATCTCGAGCAAGAACAACTGGCTTCCATATACCTTCATGCACCTTAGCTGATATTGTTCTGGATAGTTTTTCCATAACTATAATAAACAAGTATGGTGATAAAGGGTCACCTTGGCGAATGCCTTTAGCCGGAGTGATGGGGGGCAGCGCCAAACCATTCCACAGGATCGAAAAGGAGGGCGAGCGAACACAAAACATAATGATATGGATCAATGACTCAGGCAGGCACATCTCTAAAAGACAAGTTTCGAGAAATTCCCAACTTATCTTATCAAATGCCTTTTCAAGATCAATTTTCAGCAGGAATTCTTGCGTGGTGCGGTGTTTCATTGCAAAGGAATGGATCACCTCTTGAAGAATAACCGCATTACCCGAAGTACCGCGTCCTGGAAGGAAAGCAGATTGGTAAGGACAAATATAGCTCTGGAGAATAGGCCGAAGACGAGCTACAATAACTTTCATTAGCACTTTATAACTGACATTGCATAAGCTAATTGGCCTGAAATGACGAATTTCCTTAGGTATATCCACCTTTGGCACCATTAGGGCAGCCGCATGTTTCACATCAAAGGTTCCATCCCTCATAGCTGCCCTAACAAAGTTCCACAGGGAGTGACCGACCGAGCTCCAATATAACTTATAGAAGCTACCCGGGAACCCATTCATACTAACTTCTGCTGCCAAATACTCCATATCCGCCAGGGGTTCAAGAGTAGATAAGGGTTCAACATGCCCACTCGGTTGATGAACTAACCCCATGACATTACTGAAGTGCGTTCGAGCATGCACTTTAAGTGTATCCTGATCCGTTTCCCAGTTATCATTAACTTCCAGCCCAATAATATGGCTACGTTGACGACGGATGAGTGTGTTGGTATGAAAATAACGTGTGTTATGATCCCATGGGTGAGCCATTTATCGCGGGAGTTCTGGAACCAAAGCATTTCTTCTTGCTTCAATGTGTCATCCAATTGATCCATAAGCTCTCTCTCTATTCTGATCATCCAGGCTTAATCGACACGGATCATGCACCTGCGGATGCCCGTGAGTTTCCGGATCAGTCGCTTCTTCCATCTCAATATATTACCAAATATTCTGGTATTGAATTGTTGAGACGCCTCCTAGACTTGCTTTAGTTTTTGATCGAGATCGTCATCCCCAAATGCCATGTGGTATCCACAATGGATTCATATTGGGGGTGTGCAGACCATGCGAACTCCCAACTGAATGGCCGGCCAAAGTTAGGGTCTTCCCGCGGGTAACACCTAACAATTAAGCCATTATGGTCTGAGGTCCGGCGAGGGAGAACCTCTACAAATCCACCGGGAAAAGCTGTCGACCAATTACCAATCCAAATTGGCCACTGCTCGGTGTAATCCTTTCCAGGCAACCAGCCCCCCCGATGTGTTCCGTTGCCACGTAAACCCGTCTCCTATAGTATGGAGGGTGCAAAGTCCGCATTCGTCCAACATATCCCTGAATGCCTCACAACTGCGAAGCAAATAACCAATCCCGTGCGTCTTGGCCGAAGAAAGGATGTCATTCCAATCGCCTAAGGCCATCCAAGACCCCCGGATCACCTGAGAAACTTGGAGCATACTGTTCCAGTCCAATGCCCGATCCTTAGGGCATGGATTGACATAAACGGCTGTGAAATACCAGCATGCATCACCAACAACAACTTTAAAGGTAGTCATTCTGTTGGTATTTGAGATACGAGTGAATGTAAAGGAGGTGCCAAGACGAGCTAATATCCAAAGGCCACCTGCCATCCCTATGGGATCAGACACAAAAATTATCTCATAATTTAAACGATAAAAGAAGACCCACAATCTTTCGAACAAACCCCTTGGTTCCATAAGAACAAAAACCGACGGGTTAGAAGACCGTAAAACATCTGCTATATGGCGTTGAGTATTCTTGTGCATGGCGCCACGTACATTCCATGCCAAGATAGAAAATTCATTGAATTCTAACATTAAGAAACTGGAGGTTTCAAACTCCGTTCCTCCGGACCTGCTGTATCCATATTGTCCACAGCAGCCGCCTCACCGGGAACCATAACAGCATCCCTCAGAAGACCAGCATCCAGCTTTGCACCAAGACCAGACGAAGTAGTTAACTCATCCCCTGACCCTCCATTGAGCAGGTGGCTAAATTTCGATGGGAATATCTTAGCAAGATCAAACGAGTAACTAGTCTCAGTATCTCCCTTATCAGCCCGTATTAGTTTAGCGCCCTGTTGAGACCCTTTAGAATGAGTATCGGCTGCATTGGTAGGCCCAACTTTGAAAACAACCACTGAGCTAGAGGGTCCGGATTAGTATTAGTAACCTCAGACTTTCTGGCCACAACCTTATGTCTTTCCGGCTGGGGCTTGGGAGTGACAATAGTTATGGGCCCATTCTTATTACCTCTAGGCTTGTCCTTTCCATGTCGAGGCGGCCCAACATTAGTAGCTCGATCCAAGGCCTTGTCAACAGCAAGTCGACGAGGTTTCCGGGGTTTAACTGTCATCCACTCCCCTACCCCCAAATCTAATGAATCTTTTTCACCAAGGAAATTGGATTTACTTGCCATTTTCGGGGGGATTTGTTGGGATCCCATATCCGTAGATTTGATTTGGCATTCCATAATCAAAGATTGGCTTGATCTATCCTCCGTCGGCGGCACTACAGAATCCGGTGATGAGGGTGGAGGAGCATGAGCCGGTTGTTCCGAACAGGGATCTTGAAGGTGGCCATAACAACCACATCGCATGCACATTACATGCAGTCCCTCGTATGCGACTTGGACCATATCGCCTTCAACATCCAGTGTCCCTACTAGCGGTTCGTCTAGTTTAATCTCGACACATACCCGAGCGTACCGACCCCGGGATATCGTCGTTGTGTTTCGATCAAATTTCATGCCAATAAAACGAACCCATGTTTGTATCGTATTCACTTTTGTCACTGCAGGATTAAAATCCGTCGTCCAATGCAAGATTGCCAAACACTGGTTGAAGACCAACCATGGCCCTCCAGTGAGTACGTTTTTCGCGATCAGCAGGATTTGTGAACTTTGCTAGAAAACAACCAAACCCAATATTCTATAGGTCGAACTTACCTGCTGGTTTCAGATCCTTCCAAGGCTTTCTTTAAACGACATATAGGCGACAACCGGTCCCAGAACTTTAACAACAAGTGTTACTCCTCAAGAAAACCTTTATCGAATTGTATACGGGGAATTCTTTGGTGAGAACCAGTGCGATCAATAGAAACCAACTTTTCTTTCATAAAATCTTGCGTATCACTCAAATGAGTAGACTCGACACTCTCAAGTTGTCCTGCCATGGCGGCATCTCCGAACGATAAGGGCGGTGAGGCCCGGAGAGGAATCAGCCGGCGGCGGTGGATCAGGGGCAGGGGGAAACGGGAGCATTCATTGAAACTTTTTAGTTATGAAACTAATCATTTTTTTTAAAAAAAAAGATAAAATTGAGTACAATACATTTTTTTAACCTTTAAGTTTCAAAATCAGTTTTAAATATTGAAAAATCCTAAGAAGAATGAAATACAGAAATTCCTTCAATCCGGGTATCAGAGAATCCCTAAATGTAACCAGAATCGACGAAACCAGCATTCAATAGGTCTGGAGCCGGCTGGTGCGTATTCCTAATATCCGTAAATCTGCCCTGAATCGAAGGCTTTAAATAGAAGTCCTTTTATCGGACGAAAGGAAGGCGTGAGCTCAAATGCACTTGCTAACTTTTGACACATGGCGCTCTTAGTGGACTTTGTATCATCCATTCCAGCACTAGATCGAAGCTCACTCATCCAATCCCTCCCCCGTAGTGGGAACTTTACTGAACCTAGTTATTGTAAAATTGATGTATTTTTTAGTTGAAAATATCATAGTAAATAACTTTCTAATTTTCTTAACTTTAATTTGTATTTTAATCAAATAAAATATTAAAAGTTTGCTAAATATTCATTTAATAAAAGTGATTTGATAATCTTATATTCCAAAAACTGTTATAAGATACTTAATGACTTTAATATTTTGTAACAATTTTACAAACTAAACTAGATACTACAGAACATATATGTATAATTAATAATTACTATTAATTTGAATTAAATTTAAAATTGAATAGAGGTTTTTTTTTTAAAAAAAAAAAGTATGTAAAATAGTGTTCAAAGTATATAATTTATGAAAAAGAAATATTACAATATAAATACAATACTATGGAAGTTTTTTTTTTTTTTAAATTCTAAACTTTGACACTCATGTATGGGCAAATGTGTGTGGAGCCCAAACCACACAAATTACAAATGAAGTAAAGGGATGGATAAGAACCGGGTGAGAATCGAACCCAACTATAAAGTTGGAAGTTAGGGGACATGACTAGATCAAGAATATGCTTGACTATGTCTACATAGTGCTTCCGACTTCTCCCATTCTACCGTTTCTCTCAACTCCCAAATGACTCTTAATTCTCAATCACCCATGCGGCTCCCTCATTTTCATTCTGCCGAAGGAAGTGTGCCCAAACCCAGCGAGTTTATCAATAACTAACCTTACTTCCACGCAAAGAGAAATTTTCTTTTGTTTTTGAAAAAAAACTAGATAAGAATCCATGGTGTCCTCTTCTAGGGATTATGATCAATCCACCTTTTTCCATTTATTTTTTTATTCTCGTGTAAGGATTCTGGCAAGATATGGCTGGAAGTCGAGTTATAGGATTTCTTACTCATTTAATTTTGGTTCTCTGTCCTAGTTCAAATATTTTCATTCGATCTCTTTAGAATAATGTTTCTGGTTTTGGCATTCAAGAAAGGTAAAGTCTTTCCTATACTTTCTTGATATGCTAGCTCATTTTTACTCTCGATGTCTCGACAAAGATTGCTCTGCAAATATTTTGATTTGGATGTTGTCCTTCCTAGTTTAATTTTATCCAATCTACTTCCTTTGTCTCATATTCTTTTTTACGGGCCCACCTGT
Source organism: Hygrophila difformis (assembly GCA_030278955.1). NCBI lineage: Eukaryota > Viridiplantae > Streptophyta > Magnoliopsida > Lamiales > Acanthaceae > Hygrophila > Hygrophila difformis. The sequence goes on from JAOANR010000007.1 coordinate 19,127,043, forward strand.
TATGTTGTTCGATGCATATTTTAAATTATTAATAATTTAAATTAGACATAAATAAAAATTCTAGAAGTTTCGTATTTAAAAACTACATGACGAGACGAATCTAAAAAGATCCCACTTGGCTATATTTTAACTTGTATAATTATGATAAAATTTTAAGTAAAAATCTGTGGGTAAATAGTAGCATATTCATAACGTAATAAAGATTACGAGACGGAGGTAGTATAATTTTCAAGAACCCAAGGTTATCTTCTTCTGTAGCTCTCTCGCGCCAATAATTACCTTTAATTTAACTGATTCTTGATTATTTTTTTCAATGCCTCAAAGGGAATTTTTATTTTTTTCTTAAAGAAAATGAATCTAGAATCTTGTTCGAACATTGTTCAAACATTAATCTAAAATCTTGTTCGAACATTGTTCAAACATTAATCTAAAATTTTGTTCTTTGATTCATTGCTAATGTATCAAGAAGCTGTTTTGTGATTAATGAAACAACATTTTCCTAAAAAAAAAAAAAGTTACCTTAAATCATTATCTAGTATCTACTGATTTTTAGTAATCGGTAATCAATGGATCATTTAGCAGAGATCTCAGATTAAGTTGGGCCTTATGTCCATAAATTCTCTTTCAATTGGGCCTAGAAAAATAATCAGTAAGCCCAGCTCAGATATAAATTATGACCGTTGGAGGGTTCTTCCTCTCCTATAAGAAATGCAACCGCGTACACATTCGGCTGCGCGCCGTTGTTTCTTTCTTCTTTTCTCCGTTCTACTTTCCCAGTTCTCTCTCTCTCAATCTTCGCCCCCTTTTCTCCACGGCCCTGGCTTCTCCGTTCTAATATGTTTCTTGATTTTTCTTAAGGGCGAGTAAATCATTCAAAACCCTAGGTTTGCAATCTTCTTCAAATTGTTGTCAATTAAAATTTTCTCGTTTCTATCATTGATTTTCTTGTTTATTTATTGCTTTTATGGAATCTTGAATATTTTTGTCAACTAAATTTAAAGATTCTTGATTTTCTTTTCTTTGTTCTTTTCGTATAGAATTATCTTTGATTTGCCGTGGTGCCATTCCTTCTTCCCCTCTTTTCTTTTCCATCTTTTCTCCTTTCCCCGTTCTCTCCAATCTTTGCCCCCTTTTCTGACCTCTTTTGATTTCAGCGAATCATCAATTTTATTTTTGATTTCAATTCTTTAATGATTCTTGATGGGTGAACAATTCAAAACCCAACGGGTGCAACCTCAATCAAGTGTTCCGTGCCCATAATGCAAAGGCTTTCATCTTGTAAGCTCCTGTTTTGAAGTTTCTTCAAAGTTTGTGAACTGAAAACTTCATTTGTTGATGATAATATCATTGAATTGAATGTTTGAGCTATTTAACTTACAAAAGGGGAAAAAAGTACCAGCTTCCATTTTGGCTTTAATTTGACGCTTGCTAAAGTTTGAAAGCTATGTTAATTGTTCTCTGCTGTCTGTTTTTATCCCGGTCTTTCTGATTACATAAGCATCTGGCATTTGTCATTTGTTGCAGCTGTCCTTGTTATAGATTCGGCAAGAATATGAAACGAGCTGGACTTGGTTCATGTTTTCTTCAGGTAATTAGATGCAATTGTTGATGGAGTTGCATATGTGTTCAAATTTGTATTGAATGATTCTCCATTTATTGTTTCTTGGTTGGAGTTGAGTCAATTGCATTTCGGATATGTTTCTGGATGAAGTTCTCTTAAAAGTTTTTCTGTGTGAATCATGCAGGGATCAATTTTGTTAATTCTTGCCACCATTGTCATCTACAATATGTTGACCTTGATAATCACCAGAAGACACTTGTTCTTATATTTAGCGATTCCCATGGCTGCATCGATTGGAGCATATTTGGGATATCATCGTATGCGGATAAGGGAAAAATTCAATATCAAGGTAAAGGCTTACTTTTTAAGCGGTCTTGAATTGACAAATTCATGTTGGCTCAGCTTGCGACCTCTGTTGACTTTACAATACATAATTTATTAAACTCTTTTTGTTAATTAAACATTCAACAATCATGCCTTATATGACATCTTTGTTGATTTTCTTTTGGAAATAAGGAACCTATGTGTCAGCTTACTTGCTGATCACAAAGCAAAAGATCCATTTAAAGCAATTCTTTCACTCCAGAGAAAAAAGATAGATGTTGGGTGGTGTAGACCTCTGGTGCTACTAAGTTGGGACAGGCGGTTGCATCTTCTTGTTTATATAATGCATATTCTAATGTCTTGTGTTTATCCCTCTTCTTGTTTTTCTTCTTTGTTATTTTACTTTCCATGTGCAGGTAATGGGGAGGATTCATTATTTAGGTTTGATATAATGATGTGGCGCAGTATGCCTGAACATCATTATTTTGGTGTTCTAAAATGGCGTGTTAAACTTCTTTCACTGGTGGATGGAGGTTTTCTACTGGTTTTGGGGATTCCTGGAGGCACAAGTTCTTTATAAGTGAAACAGAGTCATAAATCATTCAATGATAAAAATAATTATTTGACCATATCCATTTATTAGGCTTTTGCGTTTGTTTATGTGAAATAGATGCCTTGATGCTTATTTCTTGCTTTTAATATGATGTGGCTGGATAATGCTTTATCCAAGAGTTTTTAAAATTTCAGCACCTTAAACATTTGAGTGGTTGTAAATTTCCTTCGGAAATCAATTTTGGCTTTAATACATGAAAACACATAAAATTGTTTGCTCTTTCTTCTATCCTTTCCTTTAATTTGATTCCTAATCTTTACAGGGAAGGGGTTCAAGTTTACTTCAAGAACAAGACAGGTTGAATTTTTTATCTTTTCCTTTAGCTGCTATTCCATTTATCCCTGTTTGTGCTTTTATGAATCTTTGTTTCGTATAGTTTTTACGCTCATTTATAACATCCTGGTATTGTTTTGCAGGGAAATTTGGAAGGCAAAGTCATTGTTTCCTTGAATATAAAGATTTGAAACGACTGTTCCTGGTATTTTTTGTGCCTGATGCTATAGCTTTTCACGAAATTCATTACCATCATTGTATGCTGCAGAGTCGATGGATAGTGGTGAAATTCAGATGGTCAGTAATTTCATTAAATTAAAGCAGGTCTTTTGTAATTAAATTAAAAAAAAATCTTAAATTTTATTTGTTTGGCCTTGAATATTTGTTTTGTGTATTATCTAAGCCTATTTGTGACATCATGGTATTGTTTTTACAGGGAATTTTGGAAGTCAAAGTAATTGTTTCTTTAAATATAAAGTTTTTGCAATTCCTTTTTTTGTTAATTTCCTGTAAATATTTCTGGTTATGTTTTTAACTTTTAGATCATTTTGTCATATTTAGTTATATCGTTTTCGTATATGCGTGCATTGCTGCTGCGCTGTTCGTTCTTTCTCTCTCTATTTTCTTCTTTTATCCATTCTCCTTTCCCAGTTCTCTCCAATCTTCCCCTTTCTCCCATGTTTCCTGAATTGATTTGTTTTTGTTTTTGTTTTTTGTTTTTTGTTTTTGTTTTTTCCCCCGAAAGCCCTTTCGGCCTCTTGTTGGTGCCTGAATCAAATTGGAATTTGGATAATGAAAAAAGAGTTCTTGTTATATCGATCTCAGTTAAGAATTTCCGACCTCTTTTGATTTGAACGAATCATCAATTTTATTGTTGATTTCAATTTTGTGATGATTATTGATGGCATGAAAAGTTGAAAACCCTAGGGGTGCAATCTTCTTCAAGGTTTGACTGTCTAGTGATTGTTTCATGGAAGATTCTTGATTTTTTTTCTCTTCATTTTCACTTGATTTTCTTGTGAGTATTTAAAGCCATTTTGAACACTCGATTTATAGTCGACATTCTTGAAGGTTTTGGTTACTGGGCTTACTGGGGTTTACAAAACAGATATTATTGAAACAGCAACACATCTGCTTGAAAAAGTTAGGCGAAGCCACATTTTCTCAGTTGTGGAAGGGCATTCCGCTGCTGTCCAATGATCCTATCCAGCTTTCTTCTGAATATGTTAATTCTTGATCTGGTGCTGTCAAATGGTTTAGACACTTTAGACATTGAGATTGTTGTTGCAGCTAAGGTTTGGGTTTCCGGACAGTAACACTGGTGTTGTTCAACATGCTGGGAAATTCTATGCAGTGACTGGCTGAGAATTCTCTCCTCCAAGAGATCAATATTTGGACAGTCGAAACCTTAGGCGGGTGGTCTATTATTGGAGCTTGGTTGAGGCCATTCACTACTCAACCCAAGGTCAGTGGCTCAGTGCTTCATTACATCAATGTTACTTCTTTACTTGTATGTTTAAAGATGAACCAGTTCCTAATTTTTTGGTATGCAGAAGCAGAAAGCTCTGGAAAAGGAGAGATGGTTGTGCGTTTGTCTTTGATGTCAATTTTGGTTATGAATCTATTCTCAAAATTTGCAAGGTCATTAATTGTTGTTGGGGTGGGCTCTGATATCTTAAAATGTTGGTAAAGTATATTAGAATAAGTTAACATTTAACGGGCAGACGGCGGCGGCCGGGGAACAGCAGCGAAGAGGAGGCGGAAGACGAAAGGAAGAAGATAGACAACGAAAGGAAGAAGAAAGGAAGAAGAAGAACAGTAAAAGGCTTGGATTTGGGAAAAGCTGTTTTACAGCTGTAATGAATTGCAATGAGTCAATAATATCATTCCACGTGTTTGATACCTTTTATTTTAAATTTTTTTTTGCTTGACCTTTTATTTTAAATTAAGCAAAAGAATTTTCCCACCTAAACAAAAAAAATCTAAATTTACTTTGCCCCAAATTGTTGTGCAGAAAAAAAACTTTGCCCCAAATTTTATTAACTTTTTAATTTAGTTTCTTCAAGCTCCTGGAATATATATATATATATTTTTTTTTTATTTTTTTATCTAGTATTGGAAGCTATTGAGGCAATATAGGACCCGTTGAAGAAGTTGACACTTGCACTTTGTTACCTCTACTATTTTTAGTTTTATATATATATATATATATATATATATATATATGCAGAGATCCTTGTACTTTGTTTCCTTAAATCATTATCTACCGTAATTAATTGATCAATTAGCAGTGATCTCAGATTAATTTAGGCCGTAAAATCTTAATGTCCATAAAGTTTCTTTTAACTGGGCTTCGAAAAATAGCCTGCACCCCAGCCCAGTAGAGCATATAAAGTATTACCGTTGGAGGGCAATGGCGGCTGCATACTGTTCGTTCTCTCTTTCGGTTGCTGCTAATTGGGTCAGATTCCTTACCTTTTTTGGCTTAAACAATCTGGAAGGGCCATGTTTTGTTGCATTTTTCTTTTCTTATGTGATAAATTTCCACCCTATACTAATATTCTGCACCTAATAACCAATTCATTGTTTGCAGTTGATTCTGAGATAACAAATGGTCTTATTTTAAACTTAAATCCCCGTACTTGGTTCAGCAATGTTATTTTGGCTTTTGGCTTGTAGATCTGTTTTAGTAGGTTTTCCACAGTGTCTCTGGAAGAACTGAAGTTTGGTAAATTAGCTACCTCAGTGATAGTCTAAAATCTATGGGGCAACAATCCTGTTCTTTGACCAAAGGGTTCTCCTAAACATAGAGTTCTCCATCCCATTTTTCGTTGGTTGAAATTGCTATTGAAAGGAAATGCATGCATTATTAAATGTCGTGACTTACTATTTTAAATGTTGCTGCTGAAACAACTGAATATCATTCATTGGCTTTATTTTTTTATTGAAGGTTGTGACTTATTATTTGTGTATGCACAATATGGCATTGAATTGTTGTTGCCAATCTTCCTGCAGCCAATTACATTCCTGATGTGAAGGAAGTTGAAGCCTTTCTTGATCCGGCTGTTTTGCTTTAGCTGTTATTCCATTTATCCCTATTGTCCTCCAGAATAGAGATGACCCATATCCATGCCAAGTAGGAGAGTTAGGCTTTTGGGCAAACCTTGGATACATTTTGCTAGCGGTTGGCCTCCTTACATCTGATGCTGGATGGGCATCTTTTATATCTATGCTAATTGTGAGGAACTTCTTCTGTTCCATTATTCGTTACATTACATTTTCATAATAACTGATGCTTTGTGCTGCTGGATGTGCGTTGCTAACATGAGGTATATATTCAGGTCGTAGTTGTGCCATTAATTGATGGCGTGTTAGAATCTTCCATGCCTGCTTATACCTGGTTTGGATCTCTCACGTGTAGAATGCTGGAATCCAGTGGATCCCCTCCATGTGTGAGTACTTTTTGTGTTTATCCTGTACCTTGGCCTGGTTTCTTTATATGTCATTTGTGATGTGCATATCTTGTAGAATTGCAAATGGACTTTTATATCTCCATATCTGTCTTAATTTATTTATAAATTGTTTTTCTTTTTCTTTTTTTTCTTTTTGCTATTTAAGCAAATAAGAATATAGAATATATTCATCGTGCCTGGTTTTAGGTTGGAGACTTGTTAAATTTGTTTAGTGTAATTTCTTTTGGTATTCATATGCTTAGAACTAAATGTATTTCAAGATATTACGTACAAGAAAAGAGGACATTTTACCAATGCAAGGATATGAGGCTTGTTTGTATTTCATGTTCTCTAAAGTATTCACATACGCCTGTTATCTTTGTCTCAAATCTGGATAATGTGAACCTTTCATTTTCAGAGGTACCAACTGTTGCCCTTGTAGGCTGGTTCTGGAGTGGTATGATATTCAAGAAGTAAATCTGGTCAACCTGGACGTGGGAAGAGGTATGTGATTAGATTTCAATATTTTCTTGGGTACCTGCCCTATGCATGTGAGTGGAGGTATATATTATTTGTCCGTGTTATTCTTTGTTCAGTATTATTCTGAACAAATAATACTTTCTACTGGAATTTTCTAAACTGCCCTATGCATGTGAGTGGAGGTATAATTCTTTGTTTTTTCTCAATGGCTTGAATAGCCATTCTGAACAAGTATATATTATTTGTCCGTGTATTTTGTTATTTCCACTGATTGAGATAAAGCATGTCTTTTGTAGTTCATTGGTACAAAAACTCTTTGAGCTATTTCAGAAAGATTGATTGAGAAGTATAAAACTAGTTTCACTGATTTAGTTCTTTATTAAGTTCCACTTATTTCCACTGCTTTTTTACTTTTTTAAAAAAAGAAGTACCTCAAATGTTACATACAGTTTGAAAACAAGGCCATACTTGATTTTCGCATACATTGTTGCATCTTATTTTAGCTAAAAAATTGCATTGAGGCTATTATTTTGCATAAGCTTTTCATTGGCTGAAAATCATAAGGATATAGGATGATTTTGATTTTGTTTTTGATGTGATTACCATAAAATCATGAAGAGCTTAAAAAAATGAATGAAAAAAATCTATAAAAATATAAAAGTGAAAAAAGGATTGTTAAATGACTGGCACGTTATTCCGCTGACACAAGTAGCTTTTGGAAATCAACCGTAGTGACTCAGCAAAAGTGTTATGAACAAAAAGGTTGAAGCCTTGTCCAAGGCCAGGATCAAAGCCAGGATATTGGGGTTCCTTTAAAAGTGAAACCGAGTCATAATTCATTCAATAATAAAAATAAAAATTTGATCATACTGATTTATTAGGCTTTTGCTTTGGTTAATGTGAAATAGATGCCTTGATGCTTATTTCTTGCTTTTAATATGATGTGTCTGAATTATGCTTTATCCAAGTCGTCGAGTTTTTAAAATTTCAGCACCTTAAGAATTTGAATGGTTGTAAATTCCTTGTTTAAATGTTGAGAAGCTGATTTTTATATTTATATGTGTATATTATATTAGATGCTTGGAAATTTCTTATTTTGTTTTTATCGCTCAAGAGACGACTATCTTGGTATATCTCCATGTTTTACATTTCGTCTCATCACATATAATCATTATATCACTTTGTCCCATGGATTGTGCAAGTTCGAAGAATGATATTATCTTTTCTTTCAGTATTTCCTGCATTAACTAAAAGAATGTGCTTTTAAAAGCTTAGTGATTACATTATTTAAATAGTGTGGCAGAACTTTGTGATGTTTTAATTGACATTAATTTTTTTCTGTTATTTTGGAAAGTTTTCTGCATGTGTTCTATGTTTTTATGACCATTTTCCTTTTGTGTTTGTGAAAAATGAAGCTAAATTTATTTCTTGATTCCATAGGCCCTTTACTGAATTTGACATTTTCCTCTGTACAGGTCCGAGATGATGAGCAATTCTTTGATGAGAAAATCATCTTTGTTGATGATATTATCCTATTGAAGCTTTTTATTAGTTTGGAAAGATTGCTAACATCTTTGTTGTTTTTCTTGTGGAAATAAAGAACCTATGTCAGCCTACTTGCTGATCACAAAGCAAAAGACCTATTTAGAGCAATTCCTTCACTCCAGAGAAAAAAGATAGATGTTGGGTGGTGTAGACCTCTGGTGCTACTAAGTTGGGTCAGGCGGTTGCATCTTCTTGTTTATATAATAAAATATTGTAATGTCTGGTGTTTATCCTCTTCTTGATTTTCTTCTTTGTTATTTTACTTCCCATGTGCAGGTAATGGGGAGGATTCATTATGTAGGTTTGATATAATGGTGTGGCGCAGTATAGCCTGAACATCATTATTTTGGTCATCTAAAATGGCGTGTTGAACTTCTTTCACTGGTGGATGGAGGTTTTCCACTGTTTTTCGGGATTCCTGGAGGCTCAAGTTCTTTTTATAACTGATAGTGATGTTCCTTTCATTTGTAGTCTAATTTTATTCTCAGGTTTTTCCTTTTTTTTTTTCTCAGTGAGAGAAGTGCGGTGCAGGGAAATTATTAAATGTGGACGCAGTGGATCTTATTGAGAGGGAGACAGGTGCAACTTTTTATTTTTTGAATGCTCTCAATTATGTCTAATGGAAAATTTTCATGTTCATTATTTTTTATGAATTAAGAGGGAGAAATGGTTACATCCTTGCCTAGATTGGATTAACATATTAATCCCTGACAACCACCGATTTATGGATGGGTTGTTTCTTGCTTCAGCTTCATATCCCATCAGGCCCAGAGCTCTGTATCTGTGCTGTGTGTCATGAGAAATGTAGCCTGCAATGTCGGGGGTAGTTTTTAACTTATAGATCATTTTATCATATGATTTAGTTATATTCTTTGTCGTATATGCGTGAATCTGCTCCTGCACTGTTCATTCTTTCTCTCTTCTTTATTTTCTCTTTTATCCATTCTCCTTCCCAGTTCTCTCCAACCTTCGCCCCCTTCTCTCCCCTGGTTCCTGAATTGGTTTGGTTTGGTTTGTTTGTTTGTTTGTTTTTCTTTTTTGTTTTTTCCCGACCTCTTTTGATTTGAACGAATCATCAGTTTATTGTTGATTTTCAAATCTTTGATGATTCTTGATGGCATGAAAAAGTAAAAACCCTATTCAAGATTTGACTTTTGTCTAGTGATTGTTTCTTGGAAGATTCTTGATTTTTTCTTTTTTCTTCATTTCCACTTGATTTTCTTGTGAGTATCTAAAGCCAGTTTACACACTTGATTTATCGTCAACATTCTGGAAGGATTTGGGTACTGGGCTTACTGGGGCTTACAAAACTGATATTGTTGAAACAGCAACACGTCTTCTTGAAAATGTTTGGTGAAGCCACATTTTATCTCAGTTTTGGAAGGGCATTCCGCTGCTGTGAAATGATCCTATATGTTAATTCTTGATCTGGTGCTGTCAAATGGTTTAGACATTGAGATTGTTGTTGCAACTAAGGTTTGGGTTTCCTGACAGTGACACTAGTGTTGTTGACCATGCTGAGAAATTCTAAGCACTGAGAATTATTTCCTCCCCCAAGAGAGCAATATTTGAACACTCTGGAACCTTAGGCGGGTGGTCTGTTATTGGAACTTGGTTGAGGCCATTCTCAACCCCAAGGTCAGTGCTTCATTACATCAATGTTACTTCTTTACTTGTATGTTTAAAGATGAACCAGTTCCTACTTTCTTGGTATGCAGAAAGCTCTGGAAAAGGAGAGGTGGTTGTGCATTTGTTTGTCTTTGATGTCCATTTTGGTTATGAATCTATTCTCAAATTTTGTAAGGTCATTAATTGGTGTTGGGGTGGGCTCTGATATCATAGAATATTGGTAAAGTATTAGAACCGAGTAAACATTTGTGGGGGGCATTGAGGCAATATAGGACCCGTTGAAGAAGTTTACACTTGCAGTTTGTTACCTCTACCATTTTTATTTTTATATACATGCAGAGATGCTTGTACCTTGTTTCTTTAAATCATTATCTACTGTAATTAATTGATTAATTAGCATCCATCTCAGATTAATTTTTTTAGGCCGTAAAATCTTTAACTGGGCTTCGAAAAATAGCCGTCAGCCCAGTAGAGCATATAAAGTGGTATGACAAAAAATAATTTGAGTATCCTTCTGTTGCTGAAGGGTTATCGTTTTCTTGTAGATTTAGTGAAGTTGTCGGTGCCATTTGAGAGTGATCTTAATGATTTGTTTAGCTCTCATCGTGTACTCTTATAAAATGTTTTTGCCCTCCTTTAAAATTGAAAAAAGAATATAATAATAATAATAATAATAATAATAATAATAATAAAATGATTTTATTTGTGGGAACAATTATTGTGTTTTGTGAATTATATTAGTATTATTTTGCACTACAGCCAAAGTAGGCTAGGGAAAAAGAAAAAGAAATTATATTATTACTATCAGTACTTTATTTTTTGTAAAATTTTTACTCCAATAAACACATTTTTTTGTAATATGTATCTTTTTTTTTCTTTTTTTCTTTTTCCAATTATAGCTTTTTCTGTTGGACGGGCACATATCTTAAAATTGGACGGGAAGATAGTGGCATCGAATATCTTTTTAGTTGGGCCAGAAAATGGGCTCAAATTGGGCCGAGATGGAAACCGCGGGGAAACCGCGTGCGTGTATCTATAAAATGCACTACTACATTACTGTCTTCCGTTTCCGTTTCTTTTTTCCCCTTCCATCCCTCAATTCTTCATTCCTGCTTTTCGTTGAAATTCTCAAATTTATTCAAGATTGTCCGATTTCTTGCGTTGTTTCTTGAATTTTTTTTTTATTTTTTTTAAACGTTGTGAGAACACTACAGATATCAATGAGGTCGGTTGATTGTTCATATCAGCATTAAAGACACTTTGAAATTCTCTTTGAAATTCTCAAAATTATTCAAGATTGTCCACTTTTAACCAGAGACCGAAGTGTATGCCAATTCCTGTTAAAGACACTTTGAGCTCATCCATGCCTTCCAAACTACGTGCAAATATAAAAGGTTTTCCTTATGCAATTAAGAGTTAAAATCAATCTTTAACATTTCTCTTTTTAGAATCCTACATCAACATTTCTCCTTTTTTTTTTGTGTGAAAAAGTCTGACTATTTCTTTTATATCCCATAGGCCGAAGTGTAGGACAATTCCTGGGTAGTTTGGGCTGGATGCAGTTAAATGATGTCATATGGAGGCTGGAGCAGTGGTTGTTTGTCTTGATCATGTACCAAAGCAGTTTAATTTTCCAGTTTGGCTTTTGAAGGAGAACTTTTTATTTTTTCTGGTTTCTTATGAAGGAATTTTATTTTTCCATTCCATGTACTTATTTCTTGGTTATTTGATGCATGCTTTTTATGTGCAGATTGGCTTTTGACCAAGCAAGAACACCCAAAGTATAATATTTCCATATACGAGCTGAGATTTATATATCTTCCCTTATACTTTATATTTGTCCGGGGAGTCCTGTGAAAATGAAATTGAAGATGAAACAATCTTGAAGATAATTTTCAGTCTTTGTGGTGAGGATATATTCTATTTGTTATGAGTTATCAATTATTTTTGGCTAATACTTCTGGATCTCTCTTGGAGGGGCATATAGATTTGTATGTTTTACTGAAGTTTGCTGTCATTTGCCATTCTCCTTTTGCAAAATCTTTGATTGTTTGCTATGCAATAATTTATTTTAGTTACTTTTTTTAAAAAAAAAAAAAAATCACAATAGTATGCTGTTTGCATGTTTAATGTGTACAACAGCCTAGCCTTGGTGTGTATTCCACAATAGAATCACATTTCTTCAAATTTGAAAAATGACATTTGGAGAAAATTCAAGATCTTGAGGTTTGTATTGATCAAAAGTGGTAATGCTACTTGTTATGTGTTGACATCCACATTTTCTTTTTTGTTTTTATTTTTTGCCTTCCCAAAATCTTGTCTTGATTCTTCGTTTATTTGGTGAATTTCTTCAGCTACCAACCTAATTTCACCCTTAAACTTCTTGAGGTCTTTGCATTGTTGTCACGGCATTGCCAGGTGTTAGACAGCAGGTATTCTTGCCTCAGGGAAAGCTCGGGTGGCAAAAACAGAGTAGAGGACAATGCAAAGAGGGAGAGGTGAGTGGGAAAGAGAGGTTTGCATACTTGCAGCGCAAGGTGGAACAGGGAAAAAGCGAAGCAGCTCTCTTGGCTGCCTTTGGAGCGTTCTAAAATCTAAATTATAAACCGTTAAGCCTTTTGGGTTTTGCCCATTCAATTGGGTAGTGTTTTTAAGGGGTTAAGGAAATATGGGGCTTTTGAATAATGAAACGAGATATAAAATATAATACAGTAATATTTTTTTAACAAAACTGTTTTAATAACCTAAACCACATCCTAAAATGAGATGTAGGATTATCTACATAAATTCACTGCATACATTTACTAATGGGCTTGTGGGCTTAGAAGTTACAAATCACTTTTAGTAAAAGTTGAATTGTTGAGAATGCAGGAGTCTATGTTTATGATGTTGCCATATCTCACATTTTGCATTTTCATGAAATCACTTCAGGACAAAATGTGAACGTTAGGGAGAGGATGACAGAAAGCAAGTGTGGTGACGCTAGGGCTGACTTCCCTGAGGCATTCAGTGAGGGATAATGAGTATGATAATTATGTAGCTGAGGCCAACGTAAATCCCACACTTGTTACATTTGTTGTTGATTTGTTCTTTATCGTTGATTTACTCCCTCTGTCCCAGCTAACGTGTCCTGTTTGACTTTTTGACACTGTTCATTGTTCTATTTTGACTCGATTTTATTGTATGTATATATTTGGAAAAAATAGTCGAGTTGGGTCTTGTTAGAATCGTATAATCATGTAGTTTTAGAATATATATTTTACGTAATTTTTTGTTATACACATTTTGAGATATTAGCGGTTGAAAAAGTGCATTGGATTATGTGCAAAAGTGAAACAAGACAAGTTAAGTGGGACGGAGGGAGTATTAATTTTCTTTGCTCTTATCAGATAAGTGGGCAATTGAAAACCTTGCAAGTTGTTGGAAGCTTAACTGCAGGTGATACTAGGAAAGCTGCTTTAAATGCTTTAGCTACCCGATATAAGATCCTATGTTTGTTTTCTAGTTGCTACTACTCTTTACACTGTTGAATTATGAATTTACACATCTAATTGTAGAATTACAGCTGATGCTAGGTTTGTTTGTAATATATGATGGTAGGTTTGTTGGTTCACTTTGAAGTTTGATGGCACAAATAGAGCATTATTTATTTATGTCTAATGACAAAAGTTGTCATAAGTCAGAACCAATAGTTTCATATATTGTCTGTATTATTTGTACATAATTTTGTTAACACCCTAACATTGCATCTGTAGAAATACATATTATACCAGATAAGGCTGCCTCAATAATGGATCCTATGGATCGAATACATACTAACATTGCATCTGTCAGAATCCCGTGTTAGGATTCTGACAAGATTTGGCTGGAAGTTGAGGTATAGGATTTCTTACTCATTTAATTTTGGTTCTCTCTCTCTTAGTTCAAATATTTTGCATTCTCTTTAGAATAACGTTTCACTTAGAATGGTTTTGGCATTCGAGAAAGGTAAAGTCTTTCCTATACTTTCTTGATATGCTAGCTCATTTTTACTCTGGATGTCTCGACTCTCGAGAAGTATAGATTACTGAGTGACAAAGATTGCTCTGGAAATATTTTGATTTGCATGTTGTCCTTCCCAGTTTAATTTTATCCCATCTATAATTTTTCAAGAACCCAAGCTTATCTTCTTTTGCCGCTCTTTCCTGCCAATAATTACCTGATTCTTGACTTCTTTTTTTCAATGCTGCAAAGAAAATTTTCTATATGCTTAAAGAACATGAATCTAGAATATTGTTCAAACATTATTCAAGGTATCTGTAATTTAATTGCTTGAACCTTCCAGAAACCTCATTACTTGTTTTAACATTCATTTTTGAGTTATCCAGCTGATTTATTTTCAAATCTGATCTGTCTTGAATTCTTGATTGCCAGAAATGTCTGAGGGAATAAGAAACCTGCTTCCAGTCAGTCCAGACTCCAGATTACCATCTGGCGTCCGGCCAACACTATGTTTTATATCTTTTGTCTGGTTTGCAGTTATTCAAACGGTTTTTCTTGTGTAAGTTTCATTAGTTTGCTGGGTGCATTTTTGGTCAGCAAGGTTTGAAGGGGGTAGGTGTATTGAAACATGCAACCTCAATCAAGTGTTCTTGTCCATAATGCAAAGGCTTTCATCTACTTAAACATGAAATTGCTTTTTCTAGAAAATGTAGAATTGGTTTAGGTGTTTCTCGAGTGAAGTGATTTAATTCGAGTCCTACAGCTGAGGAGAGAAACAAGGAAGAGGAACTGTTTTGTAGAATTGGTTTAGGTGTTTCTCTATTTCTTTTATGTAAAATGCATGCTCTTAACTTATGATATATATTAGTATTGTTTAGCCCTCAATGAATTAAGGATTATTAGCTTGTGTGGAGTTGGTTATTATAACTACTTCAACATAGAACTGACTGGTCCCTTAATTTGTTTCGATCACTAGTTTAGTTCTATTCATTTGAATATTAGAAATTAGAAATGGCCATGAAAAGTTATTTATGTCTAATGACAAAGCTTATCATAGGTCTGAACAAATGGTTTCATATGTTGTCTGTATTACGATTTTTACATATTATTATTTATTAGTAAAAAAACACACTCCATTTATCTCTATAAATTAATGTAGACGAATGAGAGTTCACTTTGATTGAGTATTTGAACAGGCTTTATCGATTTGTTTAGGTTTAATGATTGCTTTTCATGGGTATAAAAATATAAAATTCAAATTTCTCGTATAGTGACGTCATGATGAAAATTATTGTGCCTCATGTGATGATATTTAGAGATACGTGGGGAAGCTTTCTCGTATATAAAACTTGATTGTTTCTGTCTGAAAATCGAAAGATGTTGCATTTAAAGTAATGTTGGTAATTTTCCAAGTGGGAATTTGTTGTTTTTATGTTTCTGCATTTGCTTGGGTGATCTTCCTTTTCTTCTGACTACTCCTCTAACTGGGAGTTCTGATCTCTTGATCATGTTTAGAAATGTTGAAACTGAATGTGTTCTTTAATAGCAATAAGCTGAATTCCATTTATAATCTGGTTCCTTTGATCATTTCCCTTGGCATATTTACTAGAGCTTCAACATTTGCCCACTCAGGTATAATGCATTCTTTACAGTCTTTTACTTTATTATACTCCAACTCTAAATCTAACCTTTAACTTGATTGCAGCCATCTGAAGCCCTGATGAATGCTATCATTTGTAAGCATGTTTTTAAAAATGCCATTCATTGGTGGGCCACTCACATATTCACCCGATGATTATCTATTACTTTTGATATTTAGTAGTTACAATCAGATGTGGATCATTTGTTCTCTCATTCCAAGTTTCCCCCAGATATATCCTAACAATGTCTGCATTAACGTTCTCCGAGAATATTGGAATCCGGTGTTGAACATAAGCACTATGCTCTATGGACTGTATCACGTCTTCACGGTACGGTATGTATATGCCCTCTTTCCACTGAAGTTGTAGTTTTGTACGGTTGTTTGTTTATGGTCTCATCACAATTCACAGGTTGAATGTAGAAATCAAATCGTGAGGATCCTCTCAAGTCTCAACCCACAGAGGGCATGTAAATATCCGGAAGATTTTTTGTTGTCTTTGTTTCTTGGGACTTTTTTGGTAATTAGTATCATTTTATATACTATTATCATTTATATTCATTCGCTTAATGATTTTGGAATTGGTTTATTTTTCAATTTACTGTTTCTTGGATGGGACTTATTAATTAGTGAAATGAAAAGTTGGAGCCTGTTTTGGACTTTAGCTATATCAAATTATGGAAACTCCATATCGAAGAGGCACCACGTTGTCACTTTTCTTGTTTTTTAAGGAGAATGTTGTACCATTAGAATTTATTTGGAGAAGCAGTCTTTATTTTCGTCTTTACTGAGAAAAAAAGGTTAACAATCAAATAAAA
Source organism: Hygrophila difformis (assembly GCA_030278955.1). NCBI lineage: Eukaryota > Viridiplantae > Streptophyta > Magnoliopsida > Lamiales > Acanthaceae > Hygrophila > Hygrophila difformis. The sequence continues at coordinate 19,143,358 of JAOANR010000007.1, forward strand.
TAAAATAAAATTGGAAAAAAGGCCAAATATATTCTTTTTCTTTTTCAAAAATCCAAATCAATCCTTTTTCTATTTTATTACCAAAATAGTCCGCTACAAATGCTAATTATGTCCAAATCAGTCTCTTGTTCACTAATTATGCTCTAATTGCTGACATGGCAATGATTTTAATTTAAACATGACACGTGAGCATAATATTAGTTCTTTTTTTTATCTTTTGTCAATTCAGTCAACTTTTATTTTGTTCCATTTAGTTCTCTACCCAAATCAGTCATTTTTATATTAATTTACCTCTAATCTTTCAAATTATTTCATTTCAGGCCCAGAACCTTAAATTTTTTATTATTAGTAATCCATTTATCAAATAAATGCCCAACATACTTCCGTAAATAAAATTAAACACCAAACCTCATACATTGGGTTTGACTGTCTTGTTACCGGGTTTTCTAAGTTCCGGGATTTTACGCACTCTCTCTAACCACCCGACCGTAAACGATGGTTCATTGGTTCTGGTTTCCATCAGCATCAATTAGCACAATCATACTTTGTTTCCTACCTTAGAACGCAATAAGGTTTGAGTAAATGATTTAATATTAATTTTTGTATAAATGATTTAATTTTACTTTTTGGAAGGTTATGGATGCAGAAAGCATGGATAATAAAATTTAGACTATTTTTTTAATATTTTGAATAATATTTTCAAGATTTTTTTTTAATAAAATCAAGGCTGCCTGTATCTATAACCTTCAAAAGATTCAAGTTAAATCATTTACTCAAATATTACTATGTCCTGGGGTTGGAAACAAAGTAAGATTGTGCTGATTATTGCCAGAAATGTCGGAGGGAATAAGAAACCTGCTTCCAGTCAGTCAAGACTCCAGATTACCATCCGGCGTCCGGCCAACACTATCTTTTATATCTTTTGTCAGGTTTACAGATATTCAAACTGTTTTTCTTGTGTAAGTTCCATTAGTTTGCTGGGTGCATTTTTGTTAAGCAGGTTTGAAGGGGGTAGTTGTATGGAAACATGCAACCTCAATCAAGTGTTTGTGCCCACAATGCAAAGGCTTTCATCTTGTTGAACTTGAAATTGCTTTTTCTAGAAAATGTAGAATTGGTTTAGGTGTTTCTCTATTACTTTTATGTAAAATGCATCTCTTAAATTATGATATATGTTAGTATTGTTTAGCCTTCAACTAATCAAGGATTATTAGCTTGTGTAGAGTTGGTCATTATAACTACGTCAACATAGTTCTGACTGGTACCTTAATTTGTTCCAATCACTAGTTTAGTTATATTCTTGTATTTTATTTTTTTTCCTATTGAAAAAAAAAATCTTCATGGAACACTTACGGACAATTTGGTTTGATGCTACTTACTAACAATTGATACCCTTGTGTATGAAATTTGTTGTAGTTCATTTTACTTTCCAATTCATGTTGCTCTTGTAGATTCAATAGATCTTCATGAAATTTTCCTTTTCAGGTTTCCTTCATGGATGCATTGATCTGGTATACTATATATTCTACACTGTTTGGAGGTTCATATGGTGGTTTCCCGTCTTCTTGAACGGTCAGCTATAGTTCCCTACGTGGGGAAGCTTACCGAGTCCCAAAGAAGTATGCTAGATGATGAATTCCCTCTGCCAGACCTGTTATTTTATGTTATTTTGTTTATATCTACCAGGCTCAAGAGAAGGAGATGAGGAAGAAAGATAGTCTAGGTGAGAGGCTAGAGCTTCCCTGAGGTGGTTGAATTCAAGTGGAGTATGCCTAGATGATAGATTTAAGTTGAAGGTTTGCACACTATTGTTTGTTTCTTGTAAATCTTGTGCCTCATCCCTTTTCCTCCGCCAGACCTGATATTTTTTTGTAGCTTCCATGCTCGAGAGATAAAGATGAGGAAGGCAGACAGGCTGGTTGAGGCTGCAGCTACCCTGAGGTGGTTGAATCTGCATTCACATTATTGCTATTGAGAATGACAAAAATATCTACTAGATGAGTTGTGTCAATTATTGATGTTGTATCTTATTTTAGTGTGTCTCTGTCCTGCTGTCCACATTTTCCCTCTGATATAATCGTACTTATTCTTGTAAATAATTATTGGTGATTTGCTTGGGTTTAGCTGTATAAAATCATGAAGGAGCACAAGAAGTGCTACTGTGGATGGTATCTGGCGGTGTTGCTTTTGGTGTTTAATGCAGTAATCTGAAGGTGTTGTAGAGATTTTTTTGCAAGTTTATTTCTCACTCTCTCTCTCTCTCTCTCTCTCCATTTATCTATGAGTTTTAATATATTTCTTGCTTGTTTATTATCTCAGGATTTATCTGATTTTTGCGAGGATATTGGTTTGGAATCTAGTGCTGCTGATGCTAGATATGCTCTACTTTAAACTAGTTGCTATTTTGCAAAAGTTTGTTGGTTCAGGTGCTGAAAAGACCTTTGGCAGTTTCGTGCTTTTATTGAAGATGTTATATATCAATAACTGTATCTGATCTTGTAGATACTAAGGGGTTCCTTTTGGATGTTAAACCGGCTCATCTTACTGCACTTGATGCTGTATATGAAAAATAATCCATTTGAGGTGAAATATTTTTGTATAAGCTTTTGGATGTTAAACCGGCTCTCTTCATTCTTTTGACCTTCTTTGGTTTCATATTTTCAGGAGCTGCAGTTCCCAAGAAGACTGTTAAAGTAACTGATTCAACATGGTTGGTGCAGAACTGCAGCCGCGCGCTATAGATGGCCTTCCTAGGTTTGTATTGTAGCTGCTACAACTGTCCAGTGTTGAATTATGAATGTAGTACATATCTTATTGTAGATTGTAAATGTACAGCTCATATTTCTATGATCCTAGGTTTGTTTGTTTCACTTTTATGGACACAAATATAAGCTTTCTTACTGTGTTCTCAATGTTGCAGAGAGAACTATGCACATGCATGTGGAAGTTCACACTGATAGAATACCAATGCCTCAACCTTATTCCATGGACTAGAATGAAGCTTTGGATATTATTGCAAATGTGTCTCCGGAACAGATATCCTTAATTTGCTTTCAGAACTTTACTTTGAACTAACCACGGTTTGACCTAAGTTATTTGCTTGTTCCATATGGGTACTGATTTAACCTTATTCTAGATTTTCAAATATTTGATTGTTTTTTTTCCTTCTTTAAAAAAAATGTTTTAACACTTGAGATTCAAAAGCATTCTTGTTTAAATGTCATTCTTGATCTTTAAAAAAAAAAAGTTTTTCATTGATGAGTCACTTTTTATTTTATGTTTTTTAAATTATTAAATATCTTAATCGCTGATTTTTTAAAACAAGGCCATACTTGGATTTTTACATAAAAGGTTGCCAAAAAAAAAAAACTAAATTAGTTTTTGAAATACATGAAAACACAGAAATCTTCAATTTCTTGATGATTGTTTTTGAAATATTGGCTTTTCAATAATTTCTGTTTTGCTTCCTTTCGAAAAAAATTCTAAATTAGTTAACACCATTCTTTATTATTATTATTTTTTAAATTAAACTGAACTCTTAATAATTTATGTATATCACACTTTGGATTTATTTATTTTTTTTTTTAAATTTTATTTCCATTTTCCCATCTAGCTCTAGAAAGTGCTTCTTAGCAATTTATCATAAAAAGTGTTTCGAAAATTTTCACATGATCAATTTCTAATATTTTTTAGTTTAAAATTTAGATTTCGATATTTGTGTTCTCAAAGTCTGTCAAGTTAGTTTTAATACATTTCTCTCAAAAACCATTTTCTGAAATTATATCATATTTTAAGGATATATAGTTTTAAAATTTTACTAATTACTCCAATTCATGTGTAAATAATTAATTTGAAAGTGTGGTACCCTCTAAAGTATTTAATACTCCCTCCGTTTAGAAAAGATAGCTACATTGGTAAAATTGACACTATTCACCTAAACACTTTAATTTGAAGTTTTATCATAGATATACAAGTTAAAATATAGCCAAGTGAGATCTTGTTAGATTCATCTCATCTTGTAGTTTTTAAATACCGAAGTTTTAGAATTTTTACTTCTACCGAATTTGAGTTATTAATGGTTTAAATTGTGCATTGGACTGCGTGCTGGGTTGGTCAGTAGCTATCTTTAAAAAACGGAGGAAGTAGTATTCAACTTTTCTATAATTTCAAAATATAATTTTTCCTTAAAGTTTGACTAGGTATTATAAATAAAATTCTAAATTTAGATAAATTTCTCTTAAAAGCTGCTAAGTAGTCAGCAGTTTGAAAAAGTTTTAATTACACACATTTTTAATAAAAAATTTGATAATCGATATCATAGTATGATGATGTTACCTGTTGCGTGCCCCATATATCTATACATTTACGTACTTTCTACTGGAAGTTTGTAAACTGCCCTTGGGTGGAGGTATAATTCTTTGTTCTTGACTTCTTTCTCAATGGCCTGCCTGATGATCCTAGTTTTGTCTCTGTAATCAATCACATGAAGCAAGTCCTTGAATAGCCATTCTGCACAAGAAAAATATTATTTGTCCGCGTATTTTTTAGTTCCATGAATTGAGATAAAGCATGTCTTTTGTAGTTCATTGGTACTGAAACTATTTGAGCGATTCCAGAAAGATTGATTGAGATAAGAAGTACTATAATACTAGTTTCACTGATTTGGTACTGAAACTATTTGACAATAAAACCCAATGCATGAGGTTTGGTGTTTAATTTTATTTACGGAAGTATGTTGGACATTTATTTGATAAATGGATTAGTAATAATAAAAAATTTAAGGTTCTGGGCCTGAAATAAAATAATTTGAAAGGATGGAGGTCAATTAATATAAAAATTTAGGACTAAATTGGCAAAAGATAAAAGAAAATGGACTAATATTATGTCCACGTGCCAGGTTTAAATTTAAACCCTTGCCACGTCGGTAATTAGAGCATAATTAGTGAAAAAAGGACTGATTTGAACATAATTAGCATTTATAGCGGACTGTTTTGATAATAAAATAGAAAAATGACTGATTTGAATTTTTGAAAAAGAAAAATGACCTATTTGACATTTTTTCCTATTGTATACACAGGCCTATAAACATTTTCTTTTGCGATCAAATCCACTTTCTTGCTTCGTTTTTTATTTCTTTTTTTTTCAATATTGTTTGAATAAAAGAGGACATATAAACTAAATCATAAACGTGTTACATAAAGTTATTGTTTTATTTTATTTCATATTTATTAGCTTATTTTTGCATTGCAGCCTAATTTCTTATCTTATTTTGATAGTTAAGAAACCCTTTAATTAAGATATCTATGGTCCATTTCTTCGGAGGGAATTTGAATTACCAGTGGGAATATGATTATTGAGAACGCGAGATTATCGAAATATCAAATTGCTTAAAATCTCATTTTTTTTATATTTTAAAATTATTGCGTTTGGTTAGATTGAGAATCTCAAATTTACAGTTCTAAGTAATTATTGTAATGGCCTTGAATTTCAATTGAATAAATTTAAAAATGTCATTTTGTTACACAATACAAAATATTTAAAACGATTTATTTTTTCAAGTATAAACTTTTTTATATATAATATATTTTATGATAATTAGTAATTTAACGTCTTCAAGTTCTTATTATGTTTATTTTAATTTGTATATAGAAGATAGATAAATTTTAAGCAAATCATAATATATTAAAAACATATGTTTATATAATTTTAAAAAATTTAATTTTATTTTTTTAAATTAAATTTCATATATTTATCATTTTTTAGAATACAATATATCTAAATTTATAAAATAAAATAAGTATAAAAAGTTGATGTATAAAAGTTAAATTAGTATAAAAGTATGTAAAGTGGAGATAGTAATTTAATACTTACATTTTGAGTGGGAATTACATTTCCACCCAAAACCCTTAACATTACCACATTAGTGGAAATGTGACATTCTCACATGAAACATGCTCTAAACCAAGCATGTACATGTTTCATTCTATATCCCCCAAACCAAACGCCCTAAGAGTTTGGATGTGCTGGACTGCTAGCATAGTTATCATATTGGGGTTCAGTGGCGTATGTATTATTGGTCAAGGTGGGTCAATTGACCCACCACAATTTCTTTTTCTTTTGAAAAAAATAATTCTAATTCACACTGTAACACCCCCGTTTTCCACGCACAGCTTTGCAGCGGAAGTTTCTAATGGGAATCCGGTGTTGTTACTGCCACGCCTCCCGATTAAGCTCGCATTTGCCTTGCATTTGCTAACTTAACCGGGAAGCGCTAAGGCTAATTTTAAATTAAATCTAAACGCACTTTAAACTGACTTATTATTTATAAAAATATACTTTGCAATAAATATAATACAATTTGCAAAATATTGTGATTACGCTTGCTGCAGGAAAACAATTTCTCATATTGACGAAAAATTTAAAATAAAACTTTTACTAACTACTTTGTTAAAGAACAATTAACTAAATTTAAAAGAAAATTTTTAATCCAAATAAAATATCTGAGTTTATAAAATATGATAATACGATTTACTATTCAAAAGATTATTTTATGACTAGTGGCACATAATTTAAAATAACCAGTTTAAAAATGAAACCGACACCCGTGCCCGTGCCCGTGCCTCTTAGTGGGGTCCACATATGTAAAATCATGTAAAAAGATGTAAAGTTTATCAGCCCACCGGCTGAGCAAGTAAATTATTGTCCCTTTGACAAAAGTAATTTAATATTACTCAACAGTAAATGGCACGTTAAACCGTTAAAATTGTTCAATCCACATGTAGTTCGACTATGACTCTACACCCGAGGTATCTCATATGACCTAGCATGCTCACATAGTGACCGAAGTCAAACTATGGTATACAAGGATGACCATACATTGCATCTAGAAAAAACTGATTGTGAGACCCTTGACCCAAACATAATCCTCTTTATGGTGATCCCTTGGATAGCCCATGAAATAACTCACGACATATCTACCTCTTTGATATGCGTCGCATAATAATAATTCAAAAATCACATGCCATATACTGAAAATTTCATTTTTCACATGCATGGCCTAGCCCATAAAATAATGAAACACATAATGGGACATTACCTCTGCATAAATCAATTGCATGAATAAACCCTAAAATTATTAAAACACAAAGGAATTTAAACATGCAAAATACTCTCGGAATAAAGCCCGCAGAACAAAATCTACTTACTGTTTCTTCCGACGATAGCTACTTAGCATTTCTTAAAGCTCTCTCTAACCTTAGCTTTGCTTTCTTCTCTCATATAATTTTCCTTAGCCGTGTGTGTATATATATATATATATATATTTTTAGCTGAATGTCCATATTTATAATGGTAAGAGGCGGTTATAGAATGATTTATTTATCAATTTAGCTTTGATGACTCCTGTGTAGCTTTGCTGAAATGACAACACGTATGTGTGCATGTATTTTAAAATGTTACTTATTTGCTATTCCGCTGTTCGGCCGTGTGTATCTCATGTTGTTCTCATCCGTGTTTCTTTTCTCTTCGGTTATTATAAGTATACTTTCTTTTCTCTTTGTCTTACATGTAGTATTTTATTCGTTATCATATAAATTTGCAGAAAGGCCGTTGAATTGTAGTACGTATTTTTCTTGTCTTCTTTTCTTTTCTTCTTTTTTTTTTTTTTCCTATTCGGGTAGTTGAATTCTTTTTGTCGAGCTAATTAGTGTATTGTACTACTAATTTTTATGAGCTGGTCTGGCTCATTTCACCATTTTATAATATTTTTTTTAATATTATCTTAGCAAAAATATTTTGTAAACAGTAGAGTGGAATCCATGATCTATAGAATAAGTGTGTAACATTATTATCAATAAGTTATTGATAATTTTTTTTAACTATAAAGATTAACTATACTTAATATAAAAATTGTTAGAAAAATAATAACTAATTAATACTACTTAATACTACTGTCAAATATTCATTTTCCATTTAAACTATTTCATATTTGAAAATAATTGTCTTAATGTTTCCCATCGAAATATGTATCTGTCTTTAACTATGCATCAATCAATACCTCGTTCAATATTTTTCCTTGAAAAATGTAGTTCTTTAGTGATTAAATTAATTTTCTTTAGAAAATAATTCATTTCCTTTAACAATCTCTACCTCGGGCAATACTAATTTATTTCCCAACTCAATTTAATTCTTAAGAAATAATATCTAATTACTTTAGAAAAATATTATCAAGTAGCCAACTTTCAGGGTATTACACACACTTTGAATATGATTTATTTTTTTATATTACAAGTCTTATGTTAATGTCATTGAAAAATTTTTTTTTAAAAAAAACAAAGTTGAACGGTTACTTATCAATTTTCTTTAATTTCATATTTGTGGCACACTTGATATTGACCGACTATATTTACGAGTAAGCTGAATTCGGCCTTGCAGAAAATTAAAAAGGATAAGACATTATAAATGCGATATCAATGTTTGATGTAACTAAGAAAAATCTTTAAAATTTGAGTGATAATGAATAAGATGATCAGGAAAGAATTACACCATTTAAAATAAAGTATGAAGTGAAGATTCATAATACAAATACGAATACGTTGTTCTAAGGAGAAGATATTATCGTGAAAATAAGTCCCCGTAAATGACAAGTATCACCATTTTCGAGTAGAAGTATTTCTCGATGTAATTGACAATTGTAAGGGCATGAAAATCGATTTAGTGAGGTAAATAGGGAATTACTTATTTGCATGTCTTGTTGTATTTCTATAGTTGATTTTCTTCATTTGATAAAAGAAACTGAACGCTCACAAAGTTATATCCTAAAAACTTTTCAGAAATGGAATTGAGGGTTTTTTAATATTTATTTTAAGATTTCCTTGTCGGCATTCAAGTTGATGAAATTTTTTTGGATGTGAAGCATTTAAATAAGATTTCAATCAAGTTGGTTGAGACAAATAAGCACGAAACACATTTGAAAGTTAGTATTATTTCTCCCTTTGGCAATAACCTCAATAGTACAATAGTTATAGTAAAAAATATTGATGAATAGCATGGGAGATCAATTATTAAAATTGAGTTACTTTCTTACGTTAATATTAATTCTATTATACAATGATATTACATTATCGCTTTTAGTACTTTTACACTAATTATTATATTAATTAACAAAAAATTGACCCACCGAATTTATTTTCCTGAGTCTGCCACTGTTGGGGTTGTTTCTGAGTGAGCAAATCCATTATTCTTTAGTGAATTCGTTTGCTCCCAAATGACCCCATTATCAAACTAATACTACAAGCACAATAATCAAATAATTTTGTTTAGTTTGTGTATTTAAAAATTCTATAATTATTATGTTCGCAAAATTCAATAATCAAATAATTATTATGTTTTTTTTTTAAAAAAAACTACCGTAGACCAAGATCGAGAGCAAAGAAATCAATAGCAAAGCATAATCAACAAGAAGTGGGATGATGGGTAGAGGGATAGGGAAGCTCCAAAAATTAAAGAGATATTGAGGCAATGAAGTTTAGGAACAACCTTGTCTCTTCCAAATCTTCAACAATGGATTACCAACCTTGGATTTGCTTCAAGATCCAAGAATCATGGAAATAGCTCAAGGCCAAGACACGATTGAATGGTGAGGAATTTTCGGTTTCCCTCAAAGCTCTCAAATGACCTTAAGAGAAATGTTCATGCACTAAGCAAGATATTCATTAATTCAAAAGGTGAATAACAAAGTGTTGGGGATGACCTATTTATAGGCATCCCAAATACAAGGGCAATCAACAACCCTAGCTAGAAATTAAACAAAGCAACAAGCAAACGAGGGAAAATACTTAGACTATAAAATGGAGCAACTAGATGCGGTTTAGGATCTCTCATGCGAAATAAAAAGGCAATGCGGTATAAATGGGCCAATGCGGTTTCAAGATGGAAAAAAGGGGGATGCGGTTTGAATAAATATAGCATGGTGCGGTCTATAAAGTCAAGAGTAGATGCGGTTTAGCTAAAGAGAAGGAGGGAGTCATGCGGTTTTGGCCAAGAAATGGAGGGGTGTGTTTGCAAATATGGAAGAAGAGATAAAAGGGGTGGAGATGCGGTTTTGGCAATGAGAGAAAGGGACTAATGCGGTTTTACCAACAAAGTTGAGGGATGAATTTGTAAAATGGGGAAAGAAAGAAAAAGAGGGTGATGCTGTTTCATTTGCAACTCCAAATGGTGATGCAGTTTCTTTGGGCCAATGCCGTATAAAACCGCATCGATTCTCATTTCGCACCAGGTTACTCCTCTTCATTCCCAAGTTGGTCGATCGGGCAGGAGGTGGTGGTAAGGACGCCGGAAAGAATGGAGATGATGGCCGGAGGTGGCGAGTTGATGGCAGGGAGCTTGGAGACGACCATGGGTTTGCCGGAGGCCTCAAGCAAGGACGGAGGAAACATCTGAAACGGATGCCGGAGGTGGATGTGAGTTTGCGGCAGCACGACGGGGTTTTGTTCTTCGGCGAAGCTTCGGTTTTCAGGGCTCGTCCGGAGATGGCAAAAGTCCATTGCAGCGGCTGTGTTGAGGCTCTTCGGAGTTGATGGGAACGCCGACAATGGAGAATGGGGCTGGTGGTGGTGCCACGGCATGGCAGGGGATAATTGGAGGGTTTTCTCCATTGATGGAGACCGCCGGAGATGGCCATGGTGATGGGGACACCGAACAGTGGTGGAGGACCGATTGCCGGAGGGAGTTTGATGGCAGCCGCGGCTGCCGTGATCGGATGAGTCGAGGAGCTATCGCCTTGTCCGGATGTGGGGCTCGCCGGTGGCTGTCGCCCATGGAGACGATCGTGGTAGGTAGGGCCGCGATGGGGAAGGAGACGGCCGGGCCTGGTGGCGGCGACGGGAGGCGATGGCCGGAGGTGCTCAGGTGTCGACGACTGGTCGGGGAGGGTGTCGAGTTGCTGCTCGGAACGACGCTGCTCGCCGGGAAAGGGGAGGTGACCTTTGGAGAAGAAGCCCCGTTCACGCAAGATGATACCGCGTTGGATTTTTGGTGAGTCTTCACCCTTAACGCAAGACCAACCTGCGTTAGTCTGTCCTGGGCCTAATTTAAATTCAATGTTGCTTTGTTGGGCTTTGACTCCAGTTGGGCCAATGCTTCTTCTTCTTGCTTTAATTGATCCAAACCCAAACAACTCTTGTTCCGGATTACTCGAAATAATTTTCTGTCGGATCCATTTAATTAATCCGGGCCCATTGGAATTTTGATCCGGATTAATTTTTGAGTTAGTCCGGATAACTACGTCAAAAACATATCCATATAAAAATTCTGTAACACATGCTCAAAAACTACCCAATCCCACCGGGGCCATTCTTGAACATATAAGAAGACCCGACAAGGTTTTACATACCCCAATGCTTTTGTTGATGAACTAGTTGCAATGGGACAATAGTTGGCATGTGGTATTTACTACTAAGACCACGTTTTTTAAGACTTTGGTAACTTCTTTTTTTCATTTATTTATTTGTTTTAAGCCTAAACAGCCTAGAGACTATTGTAATCTGAGTACATAGCTAGGTAATTAGCAATTTTCTTTCATGAAGTATATCTGTATATCTAGCGCCCGTTTTTTTTTGGTAAAATTCTATACACCCTATTTTTATTATAATAAAATTTTTAATATATATTGCTTTCAAATCAGCAAGAGGGATGCGGACTTAGCACAAGTGGTTAAGTCCATCTACTTCCAACGGAATGTTGAAGGTGGGGATTATTTCCTTTATAATTTATGTGGCATGTACTCTCACCCCATTTCCAGACCTTAAATGGCTCCTAAAAAAAAATCAACAAAATTTTTAGTTATGAAAAACGGATAAACAAAGTGGTGCTATGATCCTCCATTCCTTTCTGCTGGAAAAACAAAAGAGGTGCTATAATAATAATAATAATAATAATAATAAGTGATTTTATTTGTGTATTTATTTTACCTAGCATATTATATTTTCTATCTGGGAACAAATATTGTGTTTTGTGAATTATATATAGATTATCAGTACTACTTTTTTTTTTTTTTAATTGTTAGTAAAAAAGAGTTGTATGCATATTTTCTTTTCAGTTATTGTTTTTTCTATTGGACCGTCAGTCCGTCACATATCTTATAATTGGACAGGAAGATGGTTACCATGATACCATGGCATATCTTATAATTGGGCCGAAAATGGGCTCAAATTGGGCCGAAATGGAAACCGCGGGCGTGTATTCTAAGCAAAGTTTCCAACGGTACAAATTTTCACTTATATAAAATGCACTACTGTCTTTCGTTTCTATCAATTCGCCCACCCTCCCTCCCCTCTCCTCCCCCCTCTCTCTCTCTCTCTCTCTCTCTAGTATGAACATAGGGTTTCCGTTTGTTTTTTCCCCTTCCTCAATTCTTTATTCCGGCTTCTCGTTGAAATTCTCAAATTTATTCAAGATTGTCTGCATAGGGTTTCGTTTGTTTTTTCCCCTTCCATCACCTCAATTCTTTATTCCGGCTTTTCGTTGAAATTCTCAAATTTATTCAAGATTGTCCGATTTCTTGTGTTGTTTCTTGATTTATTTCGAACGTTGTGAGAACACTACAGATATCACTGAGGATGGTTGATTGTTCATATCAGCATTGCCTTTTAACACCTCTAACGGCTTTTCGTTGAAACTCTCAAAATTATTCAAGACTGTCGATTTCTTGCGTTGTTTCTTGATTTATTTCTTGCGTTGTTTCTTGATTTATTTCGAATGTTGTGAGAACACTACAGATATCAATGAGGACGGTTGATTGTTCATATCAGCATTGCTTTTGACACTTCTAACGGCTTTTCGTTGAAATTCTCAAAATTATTCAAGATTGTCCGATTTCTTGCGTTGTTTCTTGATTTGTTTCGAAAGTTGTGAGAACACTATAGATATCAATGAGGACGGTTGATTGTTCATATCAGCATTGCTTTTAACACTTCTAACTTCAATCACCAGTGACCCTAATTTTCGGATATCGCTTTGATGGGTTTTCTGAAGGTTTGTAATTTTCTCGGAGTCTGCGAGAGTCACGGCGTCTTGTCACTTTGAGCTCATCGGTGGCTTCCAAACTACGTGCAAATATGAAAGGTTTTCCTTATGCAATTAAGAGTTAAATTACTTTAATATTTCTCTTTTCAGAATCCTACTTTAAAATTTCTCTTTTTTTTTGTGAAAAAGTCTGACTATTTCTTTTATATCCCCGCAGGCCAGAAGTGTAGGGCAATTCCTGGGAATTTTGGACCGGATGCACTTAAATGATGTCATATGGAGGAGTGGTTGTTTGTCTTGACGCTAATGTACCAAAACAGTTTAATTTCCAGTTTGGCTTATGAAGGAAAACTTTTTATTTTTTCTGTTTTCTTATGGAGAAATTTTATATTTCCATTCCATGTACTTATTTCTTGGTTATTTGATGCTTATATTTTATGTGCAGATTGGCTTTTGACCAAGCAAAAACACCAGAGTATAATATTTCCATATACGAGCTGAGATTTATATATCTTCCCTTGTACTTTATATTTGGCCGGGGAGTCCTGTGAAAATGAAGTTGAAGATGAAAGAATCTTGAAGATAATTTTCAGTCTTTGTGGTGAGGATCTATTCTTTTTGTTATGAGTTATCAAATATTTTTGCCTTAATATTTCTGGATCTCTCTTGGAGGGGCATATAGATTTGTAAGTTTTACTGAAGTTTGCTGTCATTTGCTATTCTCCTTTCAAAATCTTTGATTGTTTGCTATGCAATAATTTATTTTCGTTACTTTTTAAAAAATAATTACAATAGTATGCTGTTTGCATGTTTAATGTGTATAACAGCCTAGTCTTGGTGTGTATTCCACAATAGAATCACATTTCTTCAAATTTGAAAAATGACATTTGGAGAAAATTCAAGATCTTGAGATTTGTATTGATCAAAAGTGGTAATGCTACTTGTTATGTGTTGACATCCACATTTTCTTTTTTGTTTTATTGTTTCCCTTCCCAAAATCTTGTCTTCATTCTCCATTTAGTTGGTGAATTTCTTCAGCTACCAACCTAATTTCACCCTTAAACTTCTTGAGGTCTTTGCATTGTTGTCACGGCGTTGCCAAGGTGTTGACAGCAGGTATTCTTGCGTGCGTTGTTTCTTGATTTATTTCGAACTTTGTGAGAACACTACAGGTATCACTGAGGACGGTTGATTGTTCATATCAGCATTGCTTTTTAACACCTCTAACGGCTTTTCGTTGAAACTCTCAAAATTATTCAAGATAGTCGATTTCTTGCGTTGTTTCTTGATTTATTTCGAACGTTGTGAGAACACTACAGATATCAATGAGGACGGTTGATTGTTCATATCAGCGATGAACAATCAATTTATGTAGCAATTGATGGGATCTTGCGTTGTTTTCATTTTACTGTTATGGGATCTTCAACGATGAAATTCTTTTATTTGCGACCACTTTCTACTAAAATCTTCTATCTGTTGAGTGCCACTTATTTGTGTAGCAATTTATGCTGTATGTTTCCTGCTTTTTGTTATCTTCATGCAGGCCTCTGATGTATCATTGGTTAAAAGATCAGCAGCTAGCATGCTTAGTGGAAATAAAGCCGTGGCAGCTGCTGTAAGTTTTTTGGGCAGTGATGCATGCATGTTTCTGGACTTTTTAGCCTGTTGCTACGAAGAAAGCTGCCGCTCCTGGAAAACCTGTTGCCAGCAAGAAAGGTGATGGAAAAGGGCAACCAAAAATTTCCAAGCCTGCAGAAGCGGAAGTTGATGAGGTAAAGTCTGACACCCACTTCTCTTTCTAGTGATTAGAAAAGCTGAATTGGAAAGTCTAGATGGCTAATCTTCCTGAACTGCATGTTTTTTCAGCCAGAATAAATGAGTTTGGAAGAGATCGAAAGCAGGCTAGGATCCCTCATCCTGGCAGACACAGTTACACAGCTCAAGAGTGCTGTGTGGAAAGAGCGACTTGAAGGTTTGTACCTTAGAAAGTTGCCCTGAATTACATAGGACTCGATAAAATGTGGTTTGCTATGTTAAACTAACAAATTATATAAATGTGTGTATGTATATGGTTGACTGTGCTTCTGATCTGCTCAATTTTGGCGACTCAATCAGTAAATTGTTTCCTTGTCTGATGTTTCCATCAATTTCGAAGTTTCTTATTCTAATGAGAATTGTAGTGGACTAGCTCCACTTTTCTGTACCCTACTATATTATACCTTTTTTTTAAATATATATAAAAAAAACACTGTTCATATTTGGTATCTTATCTTCATTTGTCCAGTAAAATTATCAAGAATCTATGGATAGTGTCATAATAATCGGTTATCTTTTTAAAATGTAAAATTATGTTTCTCTTCAGGGTTTACATTTAGTGAACGGGTATTCAGTTACTATGCGTGTATTCTTATCCGCTACTATGATTTTTAAATGGTTTGAGATTTATAAACACTTCTTTTGCAGCTATTGTGTCGTTTAATGAGCAAGTAGAAGCACTAACAGACCTTGATTCATCAGTTGAAGTTCTTGTTCGCTTGCTTTGTGTTGTTCCTGGTTCGAATGAGAAAAATGTTCAGGTATAGTTTGCAAGTAATTGTGCATTTATTCCTAGCATCTATGTTGAATCAGTCAATATACTACTCTAAACAATCCTCCTGTACAGGTCCAGGAGCAGATGATTGATATTATAACACACATAGCCTCAACTGCATCAAAGTTTCCCAAAAAATGTGTCGTCCTTTGCCTTTTAGGTCAGAAACTCTTATGATTTCTACTGCTGTCACTACTACAAGACCAGCTTGTTTTGGTCATAATATAATTTTTTTTAAAATTTTTCCCAGATCTTTTTCAACATTTTACAGCCATCTATTCTTGTCCATGGCGCCGCCCACCATGCGCCATAGCAGCCCTTTGCGCCATGCCGTGCCTTTCGCCATAAACTACTATGAATTGTTGCTTGACATTATTGCTTTATTTTTTTTGTAAATGTTAAATGGTCAAATAAATACGTTCTTTCATATTTGTGGCATTTTTTTTGTTTCGCCGTGCAATGATGTCATGTCATGTCATGTAAGGGGCGAACAACTCCTTACAACACTGATTGCCCTTTTCTGCCCTAACCAGGTACACAGGTCTCATAATTATTGTGCACTTTAACTTCTAATGAATTTATTTCTGAGTGATTGACTTTTTTGAAGGGAGACATGTTAGTGACAACGTGCTTGTAGATTTTTAAATCTATGAATTTCTTTAGACTGTGTTTATCATTCACGTAGGATTATATCTGTTCTTGAGTAGTTGACTTATTATAGATATGGTCTTTTCTCCAGTTGCACAATTTCCGTGAGGTTTACAAAGGGTAGTCAGGAAGTGAGAGACATTGATCTTAATGCATAACATAGATGTAGAAGTAGTTGAAGTTGCACTGACTTTATTGCTATTGAGTGCGATAAAAATATCCGCTAACTGATTGTGTCAATTATTGATGTTGTATCTTATTTTAGTTTGTCCTCTGAAAGTTTATTCTTCTTTGTTCTGATGGCTCTTAATCTTATAAACTAATTATTGGCTGTTTGCTTGGGTTTAGCTTTGTAAAATTATGAAGGAGCACAAGAATCCCAAAGTTCTAAGTGAAGGGCTACTGTGGATGGTATCTTCTGTTGATGATTTTGGTGTTTCATACATCAATTTGAAGGTGCTGTAAACATTTTTGTACATGTCATTTATTTTATTTATTTATATATTATTTATTTATATATTTTATGTTATTTCAAGTTAGCATTTCGCAACCCCTAAATTTAACTTTGTCCGGACTAGTTTTAAAATCTTGCTTGTTTATTATTGCAGGATTTAATTGATTTTTGCAAGGATATTGGTTTGCAATCGAGTGCCGCTGCTGCTAGAAATGCTACTATTTAACTAGTTGGCATTTTGCACAAGTTTGTTGGTCCAGGTGCTGAAAATACCTTTTGTAGTTTCATGCTTTTATTGAAGATGTTCAACATTATTGAATGTACCCGTCCTTGTAGATATCAAGGGATTTCTTTCGGATGTTAAACCTGCACTTCTTAGTGCACTTGATGCTGAATATGAAAAAAATCTATTTGAGGTGAAATTTGTTTGTGTTTATGGTTTAACAATTGTTTGCTCCCTTCATTCTATTTGTTTAACATTGTTTGGTTTCATGTTGTCAGGGAGGAGCTGTAGCTCCCAAGAAGACTGTGAAAGTAACTGATTCAACAACATCGTCGGGTGCAGGGGCTATGGATGGTCTTCCCCGTGAAGATATTAGTGAAAAGATCTCTCCCTCTTTGTTGAAGGGCCTTGAGAGTGCTGATTGGAAGGTAGGGTTGGTTGTGGGCAATTGAGACAAAAATCAAGTTTATAATGAGTTCATTTATAACTTTGTTTTTCTGTGCACTAGATTCGTCTGGAGTCTATTGAAAGTGTGAATAAAATCCTGGAGGAGGGTAACAAGCGTATTCAACCCACTGGAACTGGTATGATAGTGTCCGGTAGTTAATCACTTCACCATTGAAGTTATGTTTTAGTTGCTGAACTTGGCACTCTTACTTGCAGAGGAGAGTTATTTGGAGCCCTTAAAAGTCGCTTACATGGTAATAAAAATTTAATTATGGCAACATTGTCCACCGTTGGAGCTTTGGCATATGCAATGGGACAGCCAGTCGAGAAGTCTAGCAAGGTTTTTCTCTCAAAATGAAGGGGTCATCTTTATTCTTCTCTCTCTGATTAAAGATGGTTTTATGGATTTTCATTATATATATATATATATATTTGTTTTTTTTTTTGTTTTTTCTTGTAGGGGATTCTGTCAGATGTCTTAAAATGCCTTGGTGATAATAAGAAAAACATGCGAGAGTGCACTTTGAGTACCATGGATTCTTGGCTTGCAACAACTCATCTTGATAAGATGGTCAACAAATAGACTCCTTTGATGTTCATTTCTATACATCTTGTTTTTGTTTTTAATGTTGTGGTCATATACTTTTAGGTCCCGTACATCACAACAGCTCTCACAGACACTAAGCTTGGTGCGGACGGGCACAGAGATCTTTTTGACTGGCTGTCGAGGCAACTTTCTGGGTTGAGTGACTTTCCTGATGCCATTCATCTTTTAAGGCCCTGTGCATCTTCTATGACGGTATTTTGTTCGACAAATCTCCTTACAAGTTTGAAACTTTTTGTTTAGTATACAGTTTTTGAAATGCTGAATCATTTAAATTTCCAGGATAAATCAGCTGATGTCCGTAAAGCTGCTGAGGCATGCTTCAATGAGATTCTGAGGGTTTGTGGGCAAGAAACAGTAAATTGGTTCTGGATTCTGTTCTGTGGTATTTTTGGAATCATTATCTTATTGAGTTTGTTTCTTCTCTAGGTGGTAAAAAATTTAAGGGACATACAAGGTTCTGCTTTGGCCATTGTGGTCGAAAGACTTAAGTCACATGGGGCCTTTGTAGGTGGTATGCAGATCCATTTGGAATTCCTTTTGACTTTTACCTTACATTTTTCCTCTATTTGTTATTGGGTTGAATTTTTATGCTGCTTGATGGCTGTAGATAGTTTTGATTGTGGTAGATCAACTTCAACTGGGATTACTTCCAAGAACAGCACTTCGAAAGTTGGAAGATTAACTGGTTCTGGTGTACAAAGACCTGGAAATAGGGCTGCTGCTTCGGTAATGTTTTTTATATGGTTAACTTGAAACTTTCTCAACGCTTTGTACATTTATGTGTTATTAAAATAATAGCAAACTTCTTCGTTGGCTGAATTAAGAAGACTTGTCCACCACGTACTTTTCCTTACGATAAATATTACAATTATTTTTTTATTATTTCACGGCCTGTGGCTGCTCCCGTCTTAAGTAGGTGCGGTGTATTTTATTTTTCTTGTACTTTGTTTTCTTTATACTCGCATAATTGCTATCTGCTTGATTGTTCTTTATGTTTTCCTATCGTAGAGA
The DNA here is from genome assembly GCA_030278955.1 of Hygrophila difformis. Taxonomy (NCBI): domain Eukaryota; kingdom Viridiplantae; phylum Streptophyta; class Magnoliopsida; order Lamiales; family Acanthaceae; genus Hygrophila; species Hygrophila difformis. The sequence continues at coordinate 19,162,364 of JAOANR010000007.1, forward strand.
GAATTATGCGCATGTTGAAGTTCAAACTGATAGGATTCCGATGCCTCAAACTTATTCCAGCGTGGGCCCCACAGACTGGAGCTGGAATGAAGTTTTGGATATTATCGCATATGATTCTCCCGAACAGGTCCTGTGAACTTTGTGTTTAGAGTCTTTTACTTTGAACTGACTACTGTTTTGCCTCATTTTATTTTTCTGTTCCCATTTTATGGAAAGTCAGGCATTAGTAGTAATAAGAGTACTGTTTTAATCCACACATAATTTTTTTGGAGCATAAAAATGAAGGTACTAATTATATGCATGATCACCACTAATGAAAAAACAATTGTGTTTGGTGTGTGTTTCCTTTGGGGGGGGGGGGGGTGGAAAATATTTAGTATGGCCTAGCTAGCTGCTGCTCAGCTTAATTCGTCTTTTTTCCTTCATTATTGTGATGATCTTAGTATTCTCGGCTCGTTAAAAAAAAACAGTAATATGTAGAAGTATAGATGTGGCTTCACCTAAGTGGCATGGTCACAGAATTCTCAGCTTTAAATGCTTTAGCTGCCAGATATAAGATCCTAGGTTTGTTTTCTAGTTGTTACCACTACTCTTTACACTGTTCAGTTATGGATTTACACATCTAATTGTAGAATTACAGCTCATATTTCTGTGATGCTAGGTTTGATGGCACATCTAATTGTTGGTTCACTTTGAAGTTTGATGGCACAAATAAGAGCATTATTTATTTATGTCTAATGACAAAGCTTGTCATAAGTATGGACCTGTAGTTTCATATATTGTCTGTATTATTATTTGTACATAATTTTATTAACACCCTAACATTGCATCTGTAGAAATACATATTATATCATATAAGGCTGCCTCAATGATGGATCCTAGGTATGGATTACACCCTAACATTGCATCTGCACTATATTTTGAGTAATTGTGGTGGATTGAAATCAAGAGATTATTTATTAGGAAGTTATGTAACATCCTTTTTAAAAATATTCTGATCCAATGTCTTTAAAATAAAGATGTGTTTTTACTACCATCTTCCTGTGTATGCTAACTAACTTGAATCATTTGCTACTTCGGATTCCAGGTCCATCTGATTTCGTTGCTGTAGCAGCAATTACTGTCCAAGCAATCTTTTGCTTTTCTGGTGGTCTTAAAGGCAATCACAGGTTCTGCACTTCTGCTCATCAGTCCAAGCAATCCCTTACTTTTCTCGAAACTATAATTTTTAAACCTCAAAAGCATTTATTCATGTAGGGAGTTTCTACTAGATGGAAGAGACTAGAGAGATTGATGTGAAGAGGTTGTTCTTTAATAACAAGCATAGAACAGGAGATTTCAACAATGAAGTGAACATTATTCCAGCGTTGAGCATAAAAGTCACTCATTGATCACTTTGATCATTGTCGTAAGTTCCAACGTCCTTTCAATCTATTTTATTGAGCTAACATTGAGCTTCCCATTGTTCCTAACTAACCTTTAAAAGCATTTTGAAATTACCTAGATGATTGTTTTTAAATACTGGCTTCCTAACATTTTCTGTTTTGCTTCCTTAAAAAAAAATTCTAAATTAGTTAACATATCATTCTTTATTTATTTATTTTTTTAACATTAAACTAAACTCTTAAAATAATTTATGTATATCACACTTTGGATTTTTTTTTTTTAAAAAAAAATTTATTACCATTTTCCCCCATCTAGCTCTAGAAAGTGTTTCTTAGGACTGTATCATAAAAAAGTGTTTTGAAAATTTTTACATGATGAATTTCTAATATTTTGAGTTTAAAATTTAGGTTTTGATATTTTTTCCTCAAAGTATGGCAAGTTAATTTAAATACATTTCTCTGAAAAACCATTCTCTGAAATTATACCATATTTTAAGGATATATAGTTTTAAATTTTACTAATTACTCAAATTGTGTAAGTAATTTGAAAGTGTGGTACCCTCTAAAGTATTTTAAAGTATTTAACTTTTCTATAATTTCAAAATATAATTTCAACTTTTTTCCCGAAGTTGACAAGGTGTTATAAATATATATATCCCTCCCCTTTATCCCCCTTTGTAATTTGTGTGGTTTGGGCTCCCACACACCTTTGCCGACACATGAGTGTCACCGTTTACCAAAAAAAAAATTAATTATATATATTTTTAATAAATTCTGATTATCGATATTATAGTATGATGATGATGTTACCTGTTGGCTGTTGCATGCCCTAATATCTTGAAATTGGGCCAGTGAGGAAAGATGGGCCTTCAGTATGGGCCTTTAGTAATTTAGTTCAGGCCCAAAGTGTAAACCCGCGTGCAAACCGAGTAAGTCACACCAAACGGTCGTATTTTCACGTCTATAAAGTGCTTCCGAGTTCCGACTTCTCCCATTCTACTCTTTCTCTCTCTCAACTCCCAAACGTCTCTTAATTCTCTCTCTCTCTCTCTCCGACTTCTCCCATTCTACTGTTTCTCTCTCTCAACTCCCAAACGTCTCTTAATTCTCTCTCTCTCTCTCTCTCTCTCTCGTCTTCTTGGATTATCAACCCTAACTTTCTTCTCTTTCTTGATATGCTGGCTCTACTCATGTCTTGAGAAGTATAAACTACCGACTGATAAAGGTTGCTCTTGATTATCAACCCTGGGTGTCTTGAGAAGTATAAACTACCGATTGAAAAGGTTGCTCTGGAAAAGTTTTTGATTTGCATGTTGTTCTCCCTGTTTAATTTGATCCAATCTATGATTTTTCAAGAACCCAATTTTATCTTCTTTTGCCGCTCTTTACTGCCAATAATCACTCTTACTTGACCTGATTATTGACTCATTTTTTTTTAATGGCGCCGCAAAGGCAAATTTTCCTTTTTCTTAAAGAAAATGAATTGAAAATCTTGTTCAAATCTTGATCATTTTTCTAACATTATTCAAGGTTTCTGTAATTTAATAACCTGAACCTTCCAGAAACCTCATTCCTTGTTTTAGGATCCATTTTTGAAGTTATACAGCTGATTTATTTCCAAATCTGTTGTGAATTCTTGATTGCCAGAAATGCCGAAGGGAATAAGAAACCTGCTTCCAGGACACTATCTTTTATATCTTTTGTCAGGTTTACAGATATTCAAACTTTTTTCCTTGTGTAAGTTCCATTAGTTTGATGGCTGCATTTTTGGTCAGCAGTTTTGAAGGGGTAGGTGTATTGAATAGTGAAGTGTTGTCTAAATTTTGATGCGCTAAAATCCATATTTTATGTTAACCTGTTGACAGTGTTGTTTAAGGACACTCAACCAAAATGTTAACAAGACACTGGAGGCATGTGTCCTGTTGAAAGTGCAATTAAGGATCCTCTTTCAATAAACATGCAAGCCCAATCAAGTGTTCTTGCAAAGGTTTTCATCTTGTTGAATCCAACTCTTTTAGGTAAACAACGGATGTATCTTCTCAAGAATTACACTTCTGAGAAAGGAATTGTTAAGCTAAAATTATTGAAACATGTGTGTATGCATTTTGGTTTCACTACTTCTATCTTGTTCTTTCCCTGTGTTTCAGTCAAATGATTGCTTTTCATGGATATGAATTCAGATTTCTCCTATATTGACAATGCAAATAATTTGTACGTTGGGTGGTGATATTTGGAGACACGCGGGGAAGCGTATTGAGGCCCGAAGAAGTAGGTTAGATTGCACAACTGGGTAACTTGAAATTGCTTTCCCTAGAAAATGCAGAATTGTTTTAGGTGTTTCTCTATTTCTTTTATGTATAATGCATGCTCTTAAATTATGATATTATGTTAGTATTATGACTACTTCAACATAGTTCTGGCAGGCCCGTTAATTTGTTTCAATCACTAGTTTAGTTATATTCTTTTTTTTATTCATTTTTCGTTCTATTTAAAAAATAGACCTTCATGGAACACTCTGAGACAATTTGGTTTGATGCTACTTACTAATAATTGATACCTGGTGTCAAGGCTCCTTTATTTTTGTATGAAACTTGTTGCAGTTCATTTTACTTTCCAATTCATGTTGCTCTTGTAGAGTTCATATATCTTCATGAAATTTGTGTTTTCAGGTTTACTTCATGTTGCTCTTGTGTTTTCAATATACTGCATTTAACTAACCATCATTTAGCTTCCCATGGTTTAAATCAGTCTGAAATGATCCGTAATTTATCAATCTAAAAGATATAGTTTTTTAAACTGGCAAACAGAAGAAATTTTCTGAATTTCCTTTCTCATCCCATATGTTCCTTCTAAATCCAATTTTTAAACAACCTGATTGGCTCCCTTGTTTCTATTAAACTGCAGCCGTGTAGGTGATTCAACAACATCATCGGGTGCTGCACTGCAGCCGTGTATGGCCTTCCACATGAAGACATTAGTGAAACAGGGGCTGCTAAGCTATCGGAGGGCTGAGCTAAGGTATATTTTCCACTAGTAGTCTTTTCCATGATCATTTATTAAATAAGAGATGGAAAGTCCTCACATCCTTATGCTTTATGCTAATGGGGTGGATAGCTTCGTAGATTCTAATTGTGCTTTTCTGCCATGAAGGGAAACTATTGATGTTGTCTCTTATTTTGGGTGGCTTCTATCCAAGTTTTTTTTCCCCCTATGTTGTATTCATTCTTACGCTTATAAACTAATTATTGGCTATTTGCTTGGGTTTAGCTTTATGAATAATGAACGTGCACAAGGGCTACTCTGGATGCTGAATATCAAAAGAAATCCATTTAAGATGAAATATTTCTTTTGATATTCTTCGGTTTCATATTGTTAGGGAGGCCCTGCAGTTCTCAAGAAACAGTCTTCATATTGTTGAAAAGTAGCTGATTCAACGTCGTCATCGGGTGCTGTACTGCAGGCACCATGGATGATCTTCCACATGAAGACGTTAGTGAAACAGAGGCTGAAGCTGAAGTTGAACTAAGGTATATATGTTCCAAGTGTTTCCTAGAACCTGGAGTAGTACTTTATAGTTTATACCACTTTATTTTTCTTGATCATTTCTTAAACAAGAGATGAAAAGTCCTCACATCCTTATGTTTTTATGCTAATGAAATGAATATTTGAGTAATTTGATAACAATTAACAGAGAAGTTAATTTATTGCCACCACCTGCTTGGATTTTGTTTTCGAATTTATTGCCATTTTCCCCATTTGTCTCTAGTATTTATTTCTTGACAATTTATCATTAAAAGTATTTTGAAAATTTTCGCATGATCAGTTTCTAATATTTGAGTTTGAAATTTAGGTTCATATGCTGTCTGCATTATAATTTGCACATAATTTTAGTAAAATACAGTCCATTTATCAAATATTTCAATTGTTTGTTCAGTGCCTCATCGGACACCTGAAGTGAGGGATTCAGCTTTGGCAGCTATTGCAAAGGTATTGTTTTCATCTTCTTGAATTTTCATCGGATCGGATAGGATCTTTACTGTATTTTTTTTAAAGAAAAGGCTTTTGCTAACTTTAAACCATTCTTTCAAAATATTTTAAGTTTATATTTTAAATATATTTTAAAGCATTTAAACTGAGATGACTTTAAAAGTGTAGCTTTCTTTTTTTTTTTTTTTTGAGGCAAAGGATGTTATATTGCTGAGATGACGATATTACAATGTGACACTTACATTTATGCTCTGTCCAGCAGCAATTACTCCTCTATCGGACTCAACGTAACATAACAACAAAAGGGACAGAAACATAGAAAAAAGCCATAATGAAAACACAAACAGCTTAGGACCAAAACAACAAAAAGACACTTAAATACACTAAAATCAGCCGCAAGACAGAAATACACTAAAATCAGCCACAAACAGCTTACAAGAAAGCTACACTAAAAGTGTAGCTTTCTTGTAAAGGGCTTTTTGCAGAATAAATACTTACGATTTTTGTTTTTTCAGAAAAAGTATTGTACCCTGAAAATTATTTTCAAATTAGGTTATGATATTTGTTTCTAAAAGTTTTTTAAATTAATTTAAATACCCTCTCTTAAAAATAATTTTCTAATTTATTCCATATTTTCTAAATCTCATTTTTTCTTTAAAAAAAAATTCATGTATAAAATTTTACTATCTACTCTAATTGTGTAAGTGATTTGAAAGTCAGGTACTCTCTAAAGGGTTTCCAAGTATTTAGCATTTCTGTTAAAAAAAAAAAATTATCACTTGATAATTAAACGTGTTTCACTGTCTCCCATAATTGGTTTTAGATAATTAAAATTTACTTTCTCTAAAACACTTATATGTCAGAATCTTAAACTTTGACAAAAGTTTTATAAACATGCCTGAAAAGCGTATGAGATACTCTACTTCTAAAAGTTATTTTTAAATATCAAAAGTGGATTGTCACCTGAGTCTACAATGCATAAATTTCCAATAATCAAATGTATTTTGAGTATTCTTTCAAAATATTTTTAAGTAAATTTTACATATATCCTTAAAGTAGGTAATTTTTTTCCAAAGGCTTTTTGCTAAATAATCTTTCTTTTGATAAATGTACTGTGCTTATGCTTTAAGTAAATTTTACATATATCCTTAAAAAAAGTAAATAGTATCGTATGATTGAAGTGTATCTTTCTCCTAAAGAGCTTTTTGTAGAAAAAGACTGACTTATGATTTTTCTTTTTGAGATGAAGTGTATCTCATTATAGAAATCTCTTTTCTAAGTTTTTTTTAATGCCCTCTAAAATCAATTCTAAATTTTGATATTGGAAAATGAATATCTTAATAAAATATATAAATACTTTTGGTAAACTTATATAACAATCTAATAAACGAAAGTTTTTTATGAGTTGCCAAATTTTAACAAATAATTTATTATAGCTTTTGTATTAATCTGTCATATCTTCCTGAATTTTTTTTATCTTTTCTCTTAAAATACACTTTTTTGTAATTTCATAATACTTCCTGAGTTTTGAAAACATTTTTCAATTATCTAATAATCAAATATTTTGAGAATATTTTCTAACCCTACTATTTTTCATTCCAAATCCTTTTCAAGCTGCTAAAAAAGAAAAAAAAATCTCCACTGAATGCATCTTTTCTCTAACCTGTATTTACAATTATTTTTTTTTAAAAAAATATTATTAAAGTTGGCAAGTAGTGAAGAGTTTAAAAACATATTCCAATATATTTCAAAAACATTTTCTAATTTCCTCCAGAATCCTTTTTAAGCTTTTATGTTCTTTTTAAAAAAAATCTCTACTGGATGCATGTCTTCTCTAACCTGTATTTACAAAATATTATATATATATATATATATATATATTTTATTAAAGTTGGCAAGTAGTGAAGAGTTTGAAAGAAAAATATTTCCAAATATATTCTAATTTTCTCCAAAATCTGTTTGAAATAATTATTTGATGTTGAGAGGTGCTTTGATGTGTCTTAGATATCTTCCTTTTTAAGCTATTAAAAAAAAATCTCTACTGAATGCATGTTTTTTCTAACCTGTATTTACAAAAAAATATATATACATATATATTATTATTAAAGCTGGCAAGTAGTGATGAGTTTGAAAGAATTTTTTTTCCAAATCTATATAAAAAATATATTATAATTTTCTCCAAAATCTGTTTGAAAAAAATATTCGATATTTCATGTTGAGAGGTGTTTTGATGTGTCTAGGTTCTTTTTTTTAAAGGTATAAGTATTTTATATATGTAACAGTCTAGTAAATCATGTTTGAAAAATAGTTTGGGAACTTGTATAGTAATTATTTTAAAAAATTCATATAGTTTGATTTTTTTTTAAAAAAATCAGGTGTCAATGAAAAATGAATTGACTTATTTATATAGCATTACATTTATATATATCGATATCGATCGACAAGGTCAAACATTAATTAGAGATCTCTAATAATTTTGACATTGAATCGATAAAACGGTATAATATTATTATATAATGTTAAATAATAAGTATTTCATAAAAATGGCATCTTTAGAAAAATCTCGAAATTAAACTCTATACCCGACTTTTTAAAAAGTTTTAATATAATCTTTGCGAAATATACCCATTTATGTTAGTCAATTAAAAGAATTATACCATTTGCTTCTCTTTTTGTTTTTCCTAAAAAAATGTTTTAGATAGTTTATACTACCCAAATTTTCAAATATTGCTTTAAATATCTAAAAGTGTTTTGAAAATTAGTTTGACAATAGTCATGATTTTTTAAAGTGGCTTTTAGTATCATTCTCTCATTTTTTTTATAACTTAAAATTATAATTACAAAATAGTTTTAAATAATGTTATTAAAAATTGGTGAAATGATTTTCTGTTTTAAAAGTGTTTTTCTGTACTCGATATTTTTTCTAAGTTTTTGATATAACAACAGAAGAACAAAAGCATTTTCAAATGCCTATTTTAACTGATATTTAAAATATTTATCTGTCAATTATTTTTGAATTTCAATTATGTTTTTCTCCTAAAATACCCTTTATACTTCTAAATATTTATCACGAACATTAATATAATAATACCATACTCTGAAAATGTTGTAAAATTTCTTACTCGATATTTTTCAAGTGTTTGCTAACATTTGAGGAACAAAAGCATTTTTTTCAAATGTCTAACATAATTGATTTCACATATTTTAAATTTCAATTTAAGACATAGTAATATTTATCTGTCAATTTGTTTTAAAATTCAGTATATTTTCTAATAAAGTACTCTGTCAATTTGTTTTAAAATTTAGTATATTTTCTAATAAAGTACTCTTTATAACTTTAAATTGTAATTTCAAAATAAACTTTTGTGTGTACTCTGAAATGTTTGCCAAGTACTCTACTTTTAAATGTGATTGAACATTCTCATGGCTTAAAAAGGAATTTTCATGCATCAATTGTGTCTTCTAGATCTAAAAATTGTTTTATCAAAATCATTTTTATATATCTACCTTCTAAAATGTTTTGCAACATTCTGCTCGAGTAATCTTTTATATTTGCTTCTCAATTTTCGTTGAGCAATTTAAATATCTTCTTCTCAAATTCTTTTCCTTTCTAACTTTAGATTATATAATTAATCATAGTTTTTGAAAATTGTTAATTTCTACATACAATTGTGATCCAAAAGTATGACCATGAAAAACGTGTTGTTAAATATGTATCCATTTTTTCTAACTTTAAACATTATTCTTTAATACCCCTTTCAAAAACATATTCAAATATCTAACTATCAAAAACAGTTTTAAGTACACAGTGGATTATTTTTAAGAAAGTGATTTTTAAATATGTGTGTTGATGTATTGGTGTCGAATTGTTTTGTCTAAATAATTTATATATCTTTCTTTCAGGAGTCTTTTTCTACTTTTAGTATCTACATGCCGAATATTCCTCAAATATATTCCTCGAAGTCTTCACTGTACTATGAAAGTGATTCAAATATGTCTTCTAATAATCTTTTATTTTATTTTATTTTATTTTTTTTTTTTCCGGAGAAAACTGATCTGTGTTGAAGACAATCTAGAAGGACAAAAACTTGCTGACTTTGAAGACATTGTTCGCCTGCAATGGTCTATATATGGCCATGATTGTCACACATGTGATTTTGAGGTATTTATTTTGATATGCACTGACTATATAACCATTTTTTTCCCATCTATAAAAATGTTTTTCAACACCTGATATTCAAAAGCATTTTGTTTTACTGGCATAGATTCAAATTTATTGTTGCTCGGAAGGGGCTTGGGAACAGAGCCAGCCCTGCAAAAGTTGTTGCACACTCCAACCGACAGGGTATGCAATAAGCCACTCTAACCCGCTTTAGAAATTATCTCCTAGGAAAATCCAACTTATCCATTACCCATTTTCTTAATCAACTCTGCAGGTCGCTTAGGTCCCGCTAATGTTTGAGGGGAGTTGAATACTGCTATAATCTGTTTTGGCATTGCCACCTGTTGCACATAAGAAGGTCCTCCTCGGTGGCTTTCTTATAACATTTATTTTTTAAAATATTTTTTTACATCTATTTTCTGGATCAGTAGATTTAGCAATAGGAATAAGGGGAGGTTTTTGTATTTGTGAGTTCATCCACTATGATCAAGTTAAGTCACCATAGATGTGTAATACCCGAGAAATCGACATCAAGTTTTAAAATCCGAAGTTTAAGAATTTGATTTATTTATCGAAATCGAATTAATTCCGAGAGAGCGGAATTAAATATTTCGGATAGTCACGACTCGGGATAGATGTATCGAATTATCCCAACAATCTCGGATAATTCATACTATGATTTTTAAGATATTAAAAATCATAATATTGTAAAAAAAAAAAAAAAATTCGCAGGCTGGTGGCGGCGCGGTGGCGGCGCGGTGCGCGCCACCAGCACGCCACCGTGCTGTTATGAACAACTCATAACGCTCTATGCGTTTTATGCCATGAATTCGGTGGTGGGCGAATTCCAAACGACTCCAAATTGAATTCCAGACGTTGGAGGGTGTGTGGGGATGATTTTGGATAGGTTTTGGGTGTATTAAATCCCCACAAAGTCAGCTCATAATTGGAACTTGGGCACCAAGGGGATCCTATGGAGTCATGGGGTGAGTGGGGGTTTTGGATGAGGATTGAGGGGATTAATTCGGGAGTTATGGGTTGCATTTCATCCCCTCACCTCCCTAAGCATCCTATGGCAGTCATGGACATTCCCTGCCCCTATAAATACCCCTAATCAGCTCCCAAAGCCACCATTTTCCACTCTATCCGAAAATTAGAAATCATAGTTGAGTGTTGGTGAGAAGTGGTGAGTGTTCATCCTTGTGGAGGAAGGTTTGGACGAGTTGGTGCTTCCAAATCCATCATCCAGTGTTAGGTAAGAGTTTTAATTCGAATCCTTGTCCTTAGGATCGGGTTTCAGGCCCTAACGTTAAGGTTTTTGTCAAACAACTCCAAAATAGGTGCATTCGGTAGAAGTGTCGATTGTTGGGGTCAAGTTGGACGTTTTCCAGAATTCCTCCAAGAAGATTTTCGATCCTAAACTCATCTCAAGTAAGTTAGTATTGTGCACGTCGATTTTTAGGAGTTTTGGTTGAGTATAACTCGAGATATTGGATCATCTCTCTTTCTTACAAAATCTGCCAAATAGGGTTTTCCTATGACCAATCTTATTGTTCTGTGAATTCGACCATGATCCGTACATTTTTAGGAGAACCTTCCAAAATGAAACTTGTTCCTAATGTCCCAAAGATGCTCTCTGTAAATTTTTATAATTTTTGGACATGTTTTGGTCACCCAAATTTGATCTGGTATTTTCTGCATATGAGTTGACAGATTTAATGTATGTATGTAGTCAGTTTTGTTGTTCGATTCACTCTTGCCTATGATCGTTTTTAGTGCTTGATGTCTTCATGAAACTTGTTCTAATATGTGTCTAGAACATCCCTGTAAAATTTCATGATTTTTGGAGCATGTATGAAATTGTTATGAGTTTTTGAACTCACTGTGGTCGAATTTACTGAAGCAAGAGAAATTGTAATTCAATAGCTTTCTGAAATCGATTAAAATGATCAGTTTAGAGTCCGAATTTTGAGATGGCTATTTCTATGAAAAATGCTTATTTTGATGATTCCTAGCTACTGTAATTTTTCCAGAATTTTTAAAAATAATTTGTTGCATTTTTAAATGCGATTTCGAAAACTGCCACAGTGTTACCTTTAATCGGTAAATGCTATTTCGATTATTCGATGAACTATGAGTCGAGTGTTACTCATTTTTGAAGAATATGGATTCTGGAAATGTGGAGATATTATGAAATGATAAAATGTGGTTTTAAAACATTGTAAGTTTTGATCGAGTGGGATGCCCAATGTGGTGAAAATTATGTCGCCCCCTCTTTTGTAGCCAAAACGGCATTGATTATTGTGATGTATGAGTCTATACTCCTAGATGTATCCGTATGGGTTATCTAGGGCTCCGGAGTGTGTCTGTATAGGGTCCGCTGCATGCACTTACCTCGTGGGTACGAGTCCCAGAGGTTGATCCCAAGGGTTCGTCCCTAGGATATGTTTGAGTCCTTGTGGGTATAAAGTCCCAAAGGTTGGTCCTGTGGGTTCGTCCCTAGGATATGTTAATGGGGTGTCCTCGATCATAACTAACATTGGTAAAATATTCACGGAATATGTGTAAGAGATTTTAAATTAATTTATTTATTCGTCTTTTTAAATAAGTATATTATTTTTACTCGTCCTCCTTTTAAATTAAAAATCCCACTTTAATATACTCTTCTGGAATTTTTAAACTTCGTTGTGCTATATATTAACTTACTCAGTACCGTTGTACTGATAGATACGTTGTCTCTATTTTTTTTCAGATGTTGAAGATTAGCGCATGGCATTTATCATTTGGGATGGGAATTTCCGAAGACTTGTCGCACTTATTTTTTTTAAAATTCTTTTACGAATTCTGAACTCATGTTTGGCCGTGCTTGGCCCTTACTGAGCTTCCGCACTGTTTTTAAATTATGCATGTTAGACTTAACTCTGATTTAAACCTTCGGGCACTGTTTGAATGATTTTAATTTATTTTTCTAAAGTATTGATACAACTTAGCCTTAGCATCTTCTCAAGTGAGTTCGAAATGGTTCGTGTCTTGCTTGGGGAGGTGTGGCGGTGGCATCCCGGCCTGGGTTATCAAATCCGGGGTGTTACAAGATGTATGTGCAAATAATCTTAATAATGATGAAGAATCGGAAGAATAGTTTGGTAAATCTCTGTATTTCTTATCGTGATTTATGTGTTTGTGATTGTGCAGATGTTTGAACGTAAAGGGCATATGGGTGTCTTTTGCCATATGAAGAAGCAACTCACTATTCCTCATGAAGTTCCAGGTAACTACAAATACAAGACGTGTTCCTCGCCCATAAATTTGAGTGGTGACCCATGGATGATTTTTTTATTGATACAACCATGATAACATGGAAGATGAGCATCTTTGACATTCAATACCTTTTGCTGCTTCATTCACATTTCAAGGTTGTTTGAAATATGTTTCTCATGATTATTGCTTTATAATTGTCTTGTTAGATGTTAAATGGGAACATAAATACTTTCATATGTTTTGCAGATCTTGTTTTCTTGTTAGTCCTGGATCATCTCGTGTAGGGGCATCTTTATACTGTTTTACCAAGGGTGGGGGTTGGGGATGGGGTTGATAGCTTTGTAGATCATAATTGTGCTTTTCTGCCCTGAAGGGAGACTTGCTAGTTGAAGTTGCAATAATGATAAACATATCTGTTAGCTGAGTTGTGTCAATTATTAATGTCTCTTAATTTGAGTGGCTTCCGTCCATGTTTTTATTTTTATTTTTTCCCTATCTTTATATTCATTTTTACGCTTATAAACTAATTATTGGCTATTTGCTTGGGTTTAGCTGTATGAAATAATGAAGGATCTGCAAGCGCTACTCTGGATGCTGAATATGAAAAGAAAACTACTTGAGGTGAAATATATTTTGTTTTAGGTTTAACATTCATTTGCTCCCTTCATTCTATATCTGTTGACATTCTTTGGTTTCATATTATTAGGGAGGAGCTGCAGTTCTCAAGAAGACTGTTAAACAGTCTTCATATTATTGAAAAGTAGCTGATTCAACATCATCAGGTGCTGTACTGCAGGTGCCATGTATGGTCTTCCACATGAGATATTAGTGAAACAGAGGCCGAATCTGAAGCTGAACTAAGGTATGTGTTCCAAGTGTTTCCTAGAACCTGGAGTAGTACTTTATACCACTTTCTTTTTCATGATCATTTCTTAAAACAGAGATCTTATGTTTTATGCTAATGAAATGAATATTTGAGTAATTCGACTATAATGATTAACAGAGAAGTTGAGTTGGATGGGGATGATGAATCATTTATAGGACCTCCAGCACCTGCTTGGATTTTGTTTTCGAATTTATTGCCATTTTTCTCATTTAGCTCTAGAAAATATTTCTTGGCAATTTGTCATTAGAAGTGTTTTGAAAATTTGTATTATAATTTGTTCATAGTTTTAGTAAAATACAGTACAGAATTTCTAAAATAAATTGATGTGGGTGAATAAGAGTTTACTATGATTGAAGTATTAGAAGAGGCTTTATTTGTTTATGTCTAATGATTGCTATTTACTTACAGTCCATTTATCAAATATTTCAATTGTTTGTTCAATGCCTCAATGATCGAATCAGACACCTGAAGTGAGGCATTCAGCTTTGGCAGCTATTGTGAAGGTATTATTTTTATCTACTTGGCTTTATTATCTTTTTCCGAAAAGGCTTTTGCTAACTTTAAACCATTGTCTCAAAATATTTCAAGTATATACTTTAAATATATTGCAATTAAACTGAAATAGCTTTAAAGTATATCTTTCTTGTAAAGGGCTTTTTTTAGAATAAATGCTTGTATTTTTTTTTTCAGAAAAAAAGTTTTCGGCCCTGAAAATTATTTTCAAATTAGATTATGATATTTGTTTCTCAATTGACGGAAGTTCAGGAATTCGAGCTTCATGTTAATGTACGAGCTATTTTTAAAATCCCCGAATGCATTTTTTATAGCTTTATTAAGAAATAAAAATTGACTCTTAAAAAGGTTTTCTTCGCACCCCAGTTTCAAATGCATTTTCAAATATCTAACTTGTTTTTCAAAATATTACTAACCATGCATTTTTTTCACTGATTTAATTAATTTTCTTTTAAAATCTTTTTTCAGCCGGTATTTTCAGAATGTGTGTCATATACTTTTAAAGTTGCCAAGTAGTCACGAGTTTTAAAATATTCTCATTCTGATTATAAAAATCTGTTTTCTAAGTTTTTTAATGTCCTCTAAATATATTTGATATTCGAAAATGAATATCTTTATAAAACATATAAATACTTTTGGTAAACTTTTATTACAATCTAATAAACAAAAGTTTTTTACGAGTAGCCAAAATCTAAAAAATAATGTATTATAGCTTTTGTATTAATCTATCATATCTTTCTAAATTTTTGCATCTTTTCTTTTAAAATACACTTTCTGTAATCTCAAAATACTGAGTTTTGAAAACAATTTTCAATTATCTAATAATCAAATGCATTTCCTGCCGATATTTTTTCGGAATATTTCTAACCCTGTAGTTTTCCTCAAAATCCTTTTTAAGCTTTTAAAAAATATCTCTACTGAATGCATTTTTTTACTAACCTGTATTTACAAAAATATTTTAAAATATATTATTAAAGTTGCCTGCCTAGTAGTGTAGAGTTTAGAGAAATATATTCCAAATATATATATAAAAAATATTTTCTAATTTCCTCAAATCCTTTTAAGCTATTTTTTTTTTTTTGAAAAAAAATCTCTACTGAATGCATGTTTTCTCTACTACAAAATATTTTTTATATATATTATTAAAGTTGGCAAGAAGTGAAGAGTTTGAAAGAAAAAAAATTTGATGTTGAAATGTGTTTTGATGTGTCTAGAAATCTTTTTTTAAAATTTAAAGCTATAGATATTTTTATAAATTTATGGGTTTAGGGTTTAGGGTTACAATGACTTATATATCATTTTTGAAAAATAAATCATTTTTGAAAAATATTTTTGGAACTTATATAATCATTTTTAAAAATTTCAATAGTTGAGATTTTTGTTTTGTTTATAAGGTGTCAATGACTTATTATATAGCATTACATTTATATATATCGTGATCGATCACCAAAGTCAAACATTCATTAGAGATCTCTAATAATTTGACATTGAATCGATGAAATCGTATTATAAATGTTAAATAATAAGTATTTCATAAAATTGACATCTTTTAGAAAACCTCAGACCGAAAATATAATCTGCAAAATTAAAAGTATTGTACCATTTGCCAAATAGTGACTAGTTTGAAAGAAATTTTTTTCCAAATATATATAAAAAATATATTGTAATTTTCTCCGAAATCTGTTTGAAATAAATATTTGATATTTCATTTTGAGAGGTGTTTTGATGTGTCTAGGGTTTTTTTTTTAAAGGTATAAGTATTTTATATATGTAACAGTCTAGTAAATCATGTTTGAAAAATAGTTTGGGAACTTATATAGTAATTATTTTAAAAAATTCATATAGTTTGATTTTTTTTTTTAAATCAGGTGTCAATGAAAAATGAATTGACTTATTTATATAGCATTACATTTATATATATCAATATCGATCGACAAGGTCAAACATTAATTAGAGATCTCTAATAATTTTGACATTGAATCGATAAAACGGTATAATATTATTATATAATGTTAAATAATAAGTATTTCATAAAATTGACATCTTTAGAAAAATCTCAGTCTGAAAATATATTCAGCGAAATTAAACTCTATACCCTACTTTTTAAAAAGTTTTAATATAATCTTCTCGAAATATACCCATTTATGTTAGTCAATTAAAAGAATTATACCATTTGCTTCTCTTTTTTTTTTCTTAAAAAATGTTTTAGATAGTTTCTACTACCCAAATTTTCAAATATTGCTTTAAATATCTAAAAGTGTTTTGAAATTTAAGTTCGACAATAGTCTCATGATTTTTTAAAGTGGCTTTTTAGTATCATTCTCTCATTTTTTTTATAACTTAAAATTATAATTACAAATTAGTTTTAAATAATGTTATTAAAAATTGGTGAAATGATTTTCTGTTTTCAAAGTGTTTTTCTGTACTCGATATTTTTTCTAAGTTTTTGATATAACAACAGAAGAACAAAAGCATTTTCAAATGCCTATTTTAACTGATATATTTAAAATATTTATCTGTCAATTATTTTTGAATTTCAATTATGTTTTTCTCCTAAAATACCCTTTATACTTCTAAATATTTGTCATAATATAATAATACCATACTCTGAAAATGTTGTAAAATTTCTTACTCCATATTTTTCAAGTGTTTGCTAACATTTGAGGAACAAAAGTATTTTTTTCAAATGTCTAACATAATTGATTTCAAATATTTTAAATTTCAATTTAAGACATAGTAATATTTATCTGTCAATTCGTTTTAAAATTCAGTATACTTTCTCATAAAGTACTCTTTATAACTTTAAATTGTAATTTCAAAAGAAACTTTTGTGTGTACTCTGAAATGTTTGCCAAGTACTGTACTTTTAAATGTGATTGAACATTCTCATGGCTTAAAAAGGAATTTTCATGCATCAATTGTGTCTTCTAGATCTAAAAAGTGTTCTATCAAAATCATTTTTAAATATCTACCTTCTAAAATGTTTTGCAACATTCTGCTAGAATAATCTTTTATATTTGCTTCTCAATTTTCGTTGAGCAATTTAAATATCTTCTTCTCAAATTCTTTTCCTTTCTAACTTTAGATTATATAATTAATCATAGTTTTAGAAAATTGTTAATTTCTACATACAATTGTGATCCAAAAGTATGACCATGAAAAACGTGTTGTTAAATATGTATCCAATTTTTCTAACTTTAAACATTATTCTTTAATACCCGTTTCAAAAACATATTCAAATATCTAACTATCAAAAACACTTTTAAGTACACAGTGGATTATTTTTAAGAAATTGATTTTTAAATATGTGTGTTGATGTATTTGTGTCGAATTGTTTTGTCTAAATAATTTATATATCTTTCTTTCAGGAGTCTTTTTCTACTTTTAGTATCTACATACAGAATATTCCTCAAATATATTCCTCAAAGTCTTCACTGTACTATGAAAGTGATTCAAATATGTCTTCTAATAATCTGTGTTTTTTTTTTTCTTCCATACCCAAATATTTTAAAATTCCGGAGAAAACTGATCTGTGTTGAGACAATCTGGAAGGACAAAAACTTGCTGATTTTGAAGACATTGTTCGCCTGCAATGGTCTATATATGGCCATGATTGTCACACATGTGATTTTGAGGAACAAAATTTAATATAATAATACCATACTCTGAAAATGTTATAAAATTTCTTACTCGATATTTCTCAAGTGTTTGCTAACATTTGAGGAACAAAAGCATTTTTTTCAAATGTCTGACATAATTGATTTCAAATATTTTAAATTTCAAATTTAAGACAGTAATATTTATCTGTCAATTCGTTTTAAAATTCAGTATATTTTCTCATAAAGTACTCTTTATAACTTTAAATTGTAATTTCAAAAGAAGCTTTTGTGTGAACTCTGAAATGTTTGCCAAGTACGCTACTTTTAATTTCATTTAACATTCTCAAAGCTTAAAAATGATTTTTCATGTATCAATTGTGTCTTTTAGATCTAAAAAGTGTTTTATCAAAATAATTTTTAAATATCTACCTTCTAAAAGGTTTGTAACATTCTGCTCGATCAACTTGCTTCTCAATTTTCGTTGAGCAATTTAAATATCTGCTTCTCAAATTATTTTCCTTTTTATTAATCATAGTTTTAGAAAATTGTTAATTTCTACATACAGTAGTGATCCAAAAATATGACCATGAAATATGTTGTTATATATGTATCCATTTTTTCTAACTCTCAACATTAGTTTTTGATACCCGAGTTTCAAAAATATTTTCAAATATCTAACTATCAAAAACATTTTTAAGTACACAGTCGATTATTTTTATTCCTAGAAGTCTTCATTGTACTGTGAAAGTGATTTAAATATATCTTCTACTCTCTTCCCCCCCCCCCCCCCCCCCCCAAACAACATTCCCAACAATTCCGGAGAAAACTGATCTGCGTAGAAGACAATCAGGACAAAAACTTGCTGATTTTGAAGACATTGTTCGCTTGCAATGGTCTACATACTGGCATCATTGTCACACATGTGATTTTGAGGTTTTTATTTTGATATGCAGTGACTATATAACCATTTTTTTTCATCTAAAAAAATTGTTTTTCAACACCTGAGATTCAAAAGCATTTTGTTTTACTGGCATAGATTCAAATTTATTGTTGCTCGGAAGGGGATATCTAGTTCTAAAAATCCAAATCCAAGTTCAGAGCCACAACTACCAGCTATTTTGGGAAACAGGGCCAGCAAAATGTTGCTGCACACTCCCACCAACAGGGTATGCAATAGCCTCTCTGAACCCGCTTTTGAAATGCTCTCCTAGGAGCATCCAACTTACCCATTACCCATTTTCTTAATCAACTCTGCAGGTTGCTTAGGTCCCGCTAATGCTTAAGGGGAGTTGAATACTGCTATAATCTGTTTTGGCATTGCCACCTGTTGCACATACGAAGGTCCTCTAGGATCAATGCTGAAGGACAATGATGGTGCATTGTTGTATTGGGAACAAGACCAGCCTTGCCTGTGCCTCTTTTTTGGGTAAGGCTTTGTTTCTCATTATGCCTTTTCAAGTCCGTGGTAACATTTTATGACTAACCAAGTGCTAATGAAACAGAAATTCATGTGGTAGATATCATATATGGCTTCCTCAATGATTATCCACTAGATGGATTACACTTTAACATTGCATATTGACTATATTTTGAGTAATTGCAGTGGATTGAAGTCATGTTATGCCTTTTTAAATATTTTTCTGATCAACCATTGTGCAGAGTCATCAATGGAAGCCTCAACTCTCTGTGCCAAAATCACCTGCCTTCACACGTCTCTTTGGGTTCACCCTCCTTTTGAAGAAATAGAAAGGAGCAACTCGGAAAGATTCCACAGGTTAAAAGAAAGGAAGACCACAGATTAAAAGATTCCACAGGTTAATAAAAAGGTAAGCTTATTTTTTCTACTCAAGTTTCCTGATCAATAGATTTTTCAATAAGATGAAGTTATTCTTTGGATTCGAGTATGAATCCAGTTGTGAATATGCTCTGAACCCCACACCTTTTGAATAAAGGCGAGCAGCCCTAGCAATATCAAAGTGGCTACTTGAAGAAGCAACTTCCTTATTGTACCAAATCCCTTCCATCTTTACATGGAGGTAAAACAATGTAACATTTCATCAAGTTCCTTTTCTGGTTTACTGTTTGTGTTGTTATATTCAGGCTCACATTTTTCTCTTGTCACAGGAATGAGGGTCAAAAAAAGGAGCATAGAATGGCAGATGGAGAAGGAAGAATCTTGAAGGAGTCTGCCAAACCGCAGCCTGTCTTGAAAGGGTAAGAAGCATAAATATTTGTCTTGCTTAAGCAATTAGTTTAAGTAGAGAATGATCTTACATTGAGCTTCTGACCTTCTGAATCTTGTTTTGATATTTATGTCTGACCAGATTCCAGTTCTCAAGAAACCAAGGAGGCAATTGACAGAAGATTAGGAATTCGAGCTGCGTGTTGATGTACGAAAGCATTTTCAAATAAAAAACTTTATTAAGAAATAAAAAATGGCTCTGAAAAATATTTTCTTCACACCCCAGTTTCAAAATCATTTTCAATTATCTAATTTGTTTTTTCAAAATATAACTATCCATGCATTTTTTTTACTAATTTAAATAATTTTTTCTTAAAATCTTTTCTCAGCCTGTATTTTTAAAATATGTTTCTTATATTCTTAGTCACCAAGCAGTCATGAGTTTTAGAAATATTATCATATCTCATTATGAAAATATGTTTTCTAAGTTTTTTAAATGTACTCTAAAATCAATTCTAAATATTTGATATTTGAAAATGAATATCTTTATAAAATATATAAATATTTTGGTAAACTTATATAACAATTTAATAGACAATTTTTTTTTATAAGTTGCCAAAATTTAACAAATAATATGTTATAACTTTTGTATTAATCTATCATATCTTTCTAATTTTTTGTAATATTTTTAATATTTGAGCTTGAAATTTAGGTTTCAGATGCTATCTGTATTATGATCTGTACATAACTTTAGTAATATACTGTCCATTTATCTCTATAAATTGATGTACTTCGATTTAAAGAGGATTTATTTGTAAGTGCAGTCCATTTATCAAATATTTCAATGGTTTGTTTAGCGCCTGAATGATCGGATCGGACGGCTGAAGTGAAGAAGAGAGTAATGCAACTTTCTCAGCTTTGGCAGTTATTGCGAAGGTATTATTTTCATCTTCTTGAAGTTTCTAAAAGTGTGTGATCTTGCCTTTATTATCTTTTTTAAAAAGGCTTTTGCTAGCTTAAAAAGTATATCTTTCTTCTAAAGGGCTATTTGTAGAATAAATACTTAAGACCTTTTTTTTTCAGAAAAGGTATTTTACCCTGAAAATTATTTTCAAATTAGGTTAGGATATTTGTTTCTCTAAGTTTGTTAAGTTAATTTAAATAACTTTCTCTCAAAAAAATATCTAATTTATAACATATTTTCAAAATCTCGTTTTTAAAAAATACTCGTATAAAATTCTACTAATTACTCTAATTGTGTAAGTGATTTGAAAGTGCATTACCCTCTAAAGTGTTTTCTAATATTTAGAAATAATTGATATTAACATGTTTGTAATCTATTGTAGAAAAACTAACATTTAAATATTATTATGTCTCATAACTTTTTGTAAATTCTTACTCTACCGGGAATTTAAAAAAAATCTTTCTTTAGAAAAATTGTTATCTTCTTAAACGATTGGCAAATATTCTACTCAGGAATTCGAGTTGCATGTTGAAAGAGCTATTTTTAAAATTGCTAAAGCACTTTTTATAGCTTTATTAAGAAAAAAATGGCTCTGAAAAATATTTTCTTCACACCCCAGTTTCAAAAGCAGTTTCAGATATCTAACCCTTTTTTTTTTTTTTTCGGGGAGAACTAACTTGTTTTTTCAAATATTACTGACCATGCATTTTTTTTACTAATTCAAATAATTTTCTCTTAAAATCTTTTTCGGCCTGTACTTTCAAAATATGTTTCTTATATTGTTTAAGTTGCCTAGTAGTCATGAGTTTTAAAAATATTATCATATCTCATTATAAAAATATATTTTCTAAATTTTTTTAATGTCCACTAAAATCAATTCTAAATATATGGCATTCGAATATTTTTGGTAAACTTATATAACAATCTAATAAACAAAAGTTTCTTATAAGTTGCCAAAATCTAACAAATAATTTTATTAATCTGTAATATACTTCTAAACTTTGATATTTTCTCTTAAATATATTTTTTTTTATATTTCAAAATACCTTCCAAGTTTCGAAAAACTTTTTCAATTATCTAATAATCAAATGCATTTCTCACCAATATTTCAGAATACTTCTAACCCTATATTTTGTCATTCAAAATCCTTTTTAGCTATTTTCTTTTAAGAAAAACACTACGAATGCATGTTTTCTCTAACCTGTATTTACAATATATTTTTTAAATATATTATTAAACTGGGCAAGTAGTGAAGAGTTTTTAAAAAATATATATTTCCAAATACATATGAATTTCCTCCAAAATCTGTTTGAAATAAATATTTGATGTTGAGATGTTTTTATGTATCTAGATATCTGCTTTTTTAAAGGTATAGTATTTTTATAAATTTATGTGACAATTTAATAAATCCTTTCTGAAAAATATTTTGGAAACTTATATAATCATTTTTACAATTTTCAATAGTTTGAGATTTTTGTTTTTGTATAAGGTGTCAATTTTAATGAATTGGCTTAGTATATAGCATTAGATGTATATTTATCGATATTGATCAATAAGGTCAAACATTAATTAGAGATCTCTAATTATTGACATTGAATCAATAAAATCGGTATGATATTATATACCATTAGATGTATATATATATATATATATATATCGATATTGATCAATAAGGTCAAACATTAATTAGAGATCTCTAATTATTTTGACATTAAATCAGTAAAATCGGTATTATATTATTGTATAATGTTAAATAGTAAGTATTTCATAAAATTGGCATCTTTGAAAAACTCCCAGACTGATTGGAATTTAGAAAAAGTAATTCATAAAATTTTTCTAAATTTT
Organism: Hygrophila difformis; assembly: GCA_030278955.1. Lineage (NCBI taxonomy): Eukaryota > Viridiplantae > Streptophyta > Magnoliopsida > Lamiales > Acanthaceae > Hygrophila > Hygrophila difformis. Next base: position 19,185,145 of record JAOANR010000007.1, read on the forward strand.
AACTCTGCCATCATGAAAATGTAATCAGTGAAATTAAAATATATCCCTACTTTTTTAAAAGTATTAATATTCTTTTTGACGTTTGCCAAATATACCATTACTGATAGTCAAATATTTCACCATTTGCTTATTTTTTTTACAAAAATTATCTGTTTTAAATGTTTTATAATACCCAAATTTTCAAATGTTTCTTTAAATATCTAAAAGTGTTTTGAATTTTAAGTTTGACAATACTGTCATTATTTTTTTAAAGTGGTTTCTAGTATCACTCTCTCATTTTTTAAAAATTTAAATTATAATTTAAAAATCGTTTTAAATAATGTTATTTAAAATTAGTGAAATGATTCTCTATTATAAAGGTGTTTTTCTCTACTCGATATTTTTTAAAGTGTTTGCTATAACATCATAAGAACAAAAGCATTTTTAAATGCCTATTTTAACTGTTATATTTGTAATATTTATCTGTTCGTTCTTTTTTAGTTTCAATATGTATTCTCCTAAAATACCCTTTATACTCCTAAATATTTGTCACACACTTTTAAATATGATTCAATAGTCTCGTGCCCTCAAAAAGTGTTTTCAAATATTTATTAATTGTGTTTTATTTCTAAAAAGTGTTTTTATCAAAATAATTTCATGTGTCTTTTAGATATCTTACCGTCAAAAGTGTTTTGAAATTTAAATTTTGACAATTGTCTCATAATTATATTAAAATAATTCAAGTATCATTGTCTCATTTTCTTCTTCTTTTTTTCATTTAAAATTCACAAAATGATTTTCTGTTACAAAAGTTGTATATTAATATATTAATACCACTCTGAAAATGTTTTAAAATTTGTTAATCCATATTTTTCAAGTGTTTGCTAACATTTGAGGGACAAAAAGTATTTTTTCCAAATTTCTAACAAGATCTATCTCTCATAAAATTCTTTATAAAACTTTAAATTGTAATTTTAAACAATTTTTTTGTGTGTGCTCTGACATGTTTGCCACGTACTTTACTTTTAAATGTGATTTAACAGTCTCATGAATTGAAAAAGATTTTTCATGTATGAATTGTGCCTTTTAGATATAAAAAGTGTTTTATCAAAATCATTTTTAAATATCTACCTACTAAAATGTTTTAAAACATTCTGTTCGATCAATAATTAATAATTGGCTTTTAAAACAATTATTTTATATTTGCTTCTCAATTTTCGTTGAGCAATTTAAATATCTTCTTCTCAAATTCTTTTTCTTTCTAACTTTATAGAATTAATCATAGTTTTAGAAAATTAGTTTCTACATACAATAGTGATCCAAAAATATGACCATGAAGCGTGTTGTTAAATATGTATCCATTTTTTCTAACTCTAAACATTATTTATTGATACCTGATTTTCCAAAATATATTCAAATATGTAACTATCAAAAACATTTTTCAGTACACAGTAGATTATTTGATTATTTTTTAAATATGTGTGTTGATGTATTTCTGTTGAATTTTTTTTCTTAATAATTTATATATCTTTCTTTACAAGTCCTTTTGCTACTTTTAGTATCTACATGCAGAATATTTTTAAAATATATTGCTAGAAGTCTTCACTGTGTATGAAAGTGATTTAAATATGTCTTCTAATCTGTTTTTATTTATTTTTTTCACACTCCCAAATATTTCATAATTTCGGAGAAAACTAATTTGTGGTGGAAGACAATCTGGAAGGACAAAAGCTTGCTGACTTCGAAGACATTGTTTGCCTGCAATGGTCTACATACGGGCATCATTGTTGCACGTTATTTTGAGGTATTTATTTTGAATGATGACCCATGGATGATTGTTTTATTGATACAACCATCATAACATGGAAAATGAGGCCGCATTGACATTCAATACCTATCACTGCCTCATTTTCACTTTTCAATGTTGTTTGTAATATGTTGCTTAAGATTATTACTTTGTAATTGTGTTAAATGTTAATTGGCCAAATAAATACTTTTATATTTGTGGCAGATTTTGTTTTCTTGTTAGTCCTCCATCAATGCAGGCATATCATGTAGGGCCTCTTATACTGTTTTGCCGAGGGCAGAGGTTGGGGGTGGGGTGGATAGCTTTGTAGATCCTAATTGCGCTTTTCTGCCATGAAGGGAGACTGCTAGTTGAAGTTGCAATAATGATAAACATATCTGCTAGCTGAGTTGTGTCAATTATTAATGTTGTCTCTTAATTTGGGTGGCTTCCGTCCATGTTTTTATTTTTATTTTTTTCCCTATCTTATATTCGTTCTTACGCTTATAAACTAATTATTGGCTATTTGCTTGGGTTTAGCTGTATGAAATAATGAAGGATCGCAAGCGCTACTCTGGATGCTGAATATGAAAAGAAAACTACTTGAGGTGAAATATATTATGTTTTAGGTTTAACATTCATTTGCTCCCTTCATTCTATATCTGTTGACATTCTTTGGTTTCATATTATTAGGGAGGAGCTGCAGTTCTCAAGAAGACTGTTAAACAGTCTTCATATATTGTTGAAAAGTAGCTGATTCAACATCATCAGGTGCTGTACTGCAGGTGCCATGTATGGTCTTCCACATGAAGATATTAGTGAAACAGAGGCTGAATCTGAAGCTGAACTAAGGCATGTGTTCCAAGTGTTTCCTAGAACCTGGAGTAGTACTTTATACCACTTTCTTTTTCATGATCATTTCTTAAAACAGAGATCTTATGTTTTATGCTAATGAAATGAATATTTGAGTAATTCGACTATAATGATTAACAGAGAAGTTGAGTTGGATGGAGATGATGAATCATTTATAGGACCTCCAGCACCTGCTTGGATTTCGTTTTCGAATTTATTGCCAATTTTCTCATTTAGCTCTAGAAAATATTTCTTGGCAATTTGTCATTAGAAGAGTTTTGAAAATTTTCGCATGATCAACAAAATTAACAATAAAAATGCAAATCTACACTATATGTATCCCACACACAACTCACCGCCTATGTCTACACAAATTTTATTGCAATAAAAGAGCACACAGGCTCCGATACCACTCTGTAACGCCCCGAAAATTCAAACCTGATTTTTCGCAAGCATTAACGTCGTACTAACTATCCTAAACTAGTGGCCAGCTAATTTAAAATAGCTAGTACAAGGCTGAGCAGAACCTAAAGTGATAATCTGATTAATCCATTTTAATGCAGAAGCTAGAATAAAATAAACACGTAGGCACATGGAAAAAGGTCTCACCAATGACCATAAAACATTATTAACAAATTACTCGGGCTACAAGCCTCACAAACAGCATAAACAACATGCCAATATCTCAAACAGGGCTACCAGCCCAAATCAGTAGATCACATAAGGCCACCGGCCGACTGAATGTAAATCCTAGGCTCACAGGCCTCAACTAGTCAATAATCCAATGACAAAACATAATATCAAAACAATAAAGTATCGCATAAATACATAAGATAAAATGAATAGGCATGTCCTATCTATGTGATCTCTCAACCCCAAACCCAATCATGCTCCAGCGCCTCCAGCAGGATCTATAAAACAGACAAAAGCAAAGGGAGTCAGTACAACGTACTGAGCAAGGCTACGTGCTGGGGAGTAAGGGAAAACAGAGCAATGAGTGTAATAATAATAATAATAATAATAATAATAATAATAATAATAATAATAATAATAATAATAATACATGACAGAATATAAATAAAGCAATTAACCATCACACCGTCCCATACCGGTGCTTCAACCACAATCATACAATTTATGCACATGATGCATGGCCTAACATACACCTATCTATCCTATATGCACATGCAAATGAATATGCCTAGCCGGCACCTAAAACCCGGGCGGTATGAACCCACGGGTGAGGATATCATCAACTCCAACCCGTTACAGGGTAACATACACCATCCCCACAGGGACCACGGGCATCACAGCCAAATCACAGGCAATAACAGCCAAATCATACACCCTTCAGGGCCATCGGGACTCAACAATACCGGTGAATGCTGCCCGATCAAATAAGTCATCATAACAACCCATTGGATTCACAACCGTCAATTTCAAATAGGAATTTACTCTACATCACAGTAGTTGCTATGAGCATTACTCTAATCATATTTTCCTATATCTGCACGGAAAACATACCTCTCACTCAGTTGTGCAACCCACTGCTCAATCTTAAAATATATATATAGAGCAGTAATATCCATCAAGCTATAAGTTCAAATGTAAATGAGTTACTAGTAAGTTTCCAGTATGAAATTGGAATGAGTAACTGATTTAATGGATTCTGTAATTGATCAATTGATTCATTTCTCTGCTGGCCGGCTACTCTCTTTATCTCATAATTCACATAGCTCTTCTGTACATATATTGATCCTATATTGTTTGCAAAATGAGAATACACATACAGGGCACACATTCACAGGTGCGAATTTTCATAAAAATGAATGGGAATTAACTAGTATTAGCATAGTCATTAATTAACATGGATTTAGCTAAATCAAGGGGAGTCAAAGTCAGCCGCTACTTCTGACTAGAAATTGGATTTACTAGTTTGCACTAAAGTGAGTACGGGCACCTATTTCACTTGCATCCACTAGAAACAAATGTGTCAATTTAGTATATATATGGAAAAGGTGTTAACAGATAGCTATAGGGACTACCGGAAGAATTTTTAATGTTCTGCAGAGACACACAGATAGATGGGTTTACAATTCGATTCTTCTATCGAATCTAGAAAATCAAACACATTAAACCTAGTTCAAGCATTAAGCGAAATTCAACACATCTATAACCCTTGCCGAATCCAATACCCCCAAACACGTAATTTAAGCATATAAATCCCTTGCCTTATGATCTTCAACAAGATTAGAGCACCGATTCGTTGATTCCAAGCCTCAATTCCTCCAAATCAACCAAAATCCACCAAACCCCTAATTTATCAACATCTTCAAATCACCACCAAAACCAACAATAATACAAACAAATCGAAGAGGGCAACGAGAGGAATCATTTACCAACAAGTGTTTAACCGATCTCCAAGAATTAAAGATGATTCGGGTGAATGTCTTATCCACCCCTTTCTTCCTCTTCCACCGATCGGTTCTCTCTTCCCCCTTTCTTCTTTCTTCTTTCTAAATTATAAAAAGACCCCATTTAACTCTACATAGTTAAATAATTGCAAAAAGGCCCCATCACTCTCAATTTACACAAAAGGAACCCCATCCGGACTGAAATGCAAATATCCAAATACCAAATTATTTAAACAGTCCAATTTAATTAAATCGGGTCATTACATTCCTCCCCCCTTACGATCATTTCGTCCCCGAAATGCACATTCAAGAGCATGATCAAAAATCAAAACAATGGGAAAATGTTACCTCAAGGCAACGGAGTCAAGTCCAATTCTGGGTACTTCAGCTTCATATGCTCCTCGGTTTCCCAAGTAGCATCTTCGGCTCCATGCCTAGACCACAACACCTTAACCATCGGGATGGTTTTGTGCCTCAGCACCCTTTCCTTTGCATCAATCACCCGAACTGGATACTCCTCATACTCAAGACTCGCATCCAACTCAATCTCATCAGGCTGGATAATCTTAGATGGGTCAGATACGAACTTCCGGAGCTGAGAAACATGAAAAACATCATGAGCTCGACCCACCTCGGCTGGTAAAGCCAACCTATAAGCCACTTTACCAACTCTCTCCACTATCTCATAGGGTCCAATGTATCTCGGGCTCAGCTTGCCCTTCTTACCGAACCGGCGTACCCCTTTCATAGGCGATACCCGCAGTAATACCCTATCACCAACCTCAAACTCCACATCACGACGAGCTAGATCAGCATAGCTCTTCTGTCTGTCTTGAGCTTCTTTCATACGGTCCCTAATGACCCTCACCAACGCAACAGTCTGCTCAATCATTTCAGGACCCACATTTACCTTATCTATTGGATCATTCCAACATAAAGGACTCCTACACTTCCTCCCATACAATGCCTCGAAGGGAGCCATGCCAATACTTGCATGATAACTGTTATTGTAACTGAACTCCACCAAACTGAGGTGATTCTCCCAACTACCCTGAAAGTCCAGTGCACAAGCTCGTAACATATCCTCTAAAGTCCTAATGGTCCTCTCTGTCTGACCATCTGACTGAGGATGCCATGCAGTACTCATGCTAATCTGCGTGCCAAACGCTGCCTGCACATCCTTCCAAAACTTGGACAGGAATCTAGAATCCCGATCAGACACGATCTCCTTGGGAATCCCAAATCTCTTAACAACATGCTGAATATAGGCCTGGGTAAGCTGGCTCATACTCCATGTCAGTCTCATAGGTATGAACACTGCACTCTTAGTTAATCTATCCACCACCACCCAGATAGTGTCCATCCTCCTCACAGTCGGAGGCAACCCTGTCACAAAATCCATGGAGATGGATTCCCACTTCCATTCGGGCACTGCTAGGGGCTGTAGCAAACCCATTGGTCTCATGTGCTCAATCTTCACTCGCTGACATGTGGCACACTTAGCCACATATTCAACTATCTCCCTCTTCATGTTATTCCACCAATAAGTCTGTCGGATGTCTTTATACATCTTTGTGACCCCTGAATGAACAGAATAAGGAGTCGTGTGAGCCTCATCCATGACCTTCTTCTTCAGGTCAACACAACACTCCGGAATGCACCATCTATCACCATATCTCACCATGCCCCTATCATCGATTCTGAAACCCGGAGCCTTACCATCCTGAATCTTCTGTCTCAGTACTGCCATCTCCCCGCTATCATGCTGACTAGCAAATATCTCATCAATCAAAGAAGATGCAGTAACTAGCATGTTTAAGGTGTGCTGAACAGAGCCAACAGGAACTACCTGAACCTCAAGTCTGAGTAGCTCCCTGCGCCACTCAGGCATCACACCCAAGCATGCCACTGAATGATGCTCCTTCCTGCTCAAAGCATCCGCCACCCGGTTCGCCTTTCCCTCAATATACTGAATATCCGTGTCATAGTCCTGCAATAACTCCATCCATCTCCTCTGTCTGCCACTCATGTGGTCTGAGGTGTACAGACACTTCAGATTCTTATGATCTGAATAAATTCTACACTTCGCTCCATACAGATAGTGTCTCCAGATTTTCAGAGCATGCACTACTGCTGCCATTTCCAAATCGTGAGTCGGGTAATTCTGCTCATGTGACTTAAGCTGTCGAGATGCATAAGCAATCACTTTGCCCTTTTGCATCAACACACAACATAAACCCTTAAGTGACGCATCCGTGTAAACTTCATACTCGCCTGAATCATCAGGTAGTACCAAAACAGGTGCCTCTGTCACTTTCTTCTTCAACAATTCGAATGCTTGCTCACAAGCATCATCCCATCTGAATCTGACATCTTTCCTCAATAGTCTAGTCAGAGGTCTAGCAATGCTCGAGAACCCCTCAATGAATCTGCGATAGTAGCCAACAAGACCTAAGAAACTCCGGATCTCTCCCACATTCTTCGGGGCCTGCCACTTTAGTACCGCTTCCACCTTAGCAGGGTCAACTGCAATGCCCTCACCCGAAACAATGTGTCCCAGAAACGACACCTTCTCCAACCAGAACTCACACTTGGAGAGTTTAGCATATAGCTTATGCTCTCGCAATGTGTTCAACACTGTCCTCAAGTGGCCAGCATGTGCCTCACGCGTCGGCGAGTAGACCAGAATATCGTCTATGAACACAACCACGCACACATCCAGCAGGGGATGAAATACCCTATGCATAAGATCCATGAAGATCGCTGGTGCATTAGTCAAACCAAAAGGCATAACCGTGAATTCAAAGTGTCCATAACGAGTTCTGAATGCTATCTTAGGCCTATCAGCCTCTGCCACCCTTATCTGATGGTAGCCCGATCTCAAATCAATCTTACTGAATACACTGGCCCCTCTCAACTGATCAAACAGATCCTCAATCCGAGGTAGAGGATACTTATTCTTCACTGTGATTCGGTTCAAACCCCTGTAGTCGATGCACATCCTCATCGACCCATCCTTCTTCTTAACAAACAGTACAGGAGCTCCCCAAGGCGAGCTACTTGGCTGGATATACCCCTTACTAGTAAGCTCATTCAACTGATCCTTCAACTCCTTCAATTCAGCAGGAGCCATCCGGTAAGGAGCCTTAGAAACAGGAGCTGCATCAGGCATCAACTCAATAGTAAAATCAATCTCCCGAGCAGGTGGGAGACCAGGAATTTCAGCGGGAAACACATCCCCGAACTCAGAGACAACATGGACACTCGAAGCAGCAGGAACCTCTGCTCGAAGATCCCTCATTTGCCACAGGGAAAGAGAACAACCCCTGCGCATCAAATCAGACAACGCAACAACCGAAACCACACTAATAGCAGGTGGAATCAAAGAAGGTCGATAAGAGACATACTTACCGAGAGGATCTCGGAAGGAAATGCGTGGAATACCACAATCGATAACAGCACGATGGCGAGTCAGCCAATCCATGCCCAAAATTACATCAAAGTCAGCCAGGCTAAATACAACCAAGTCGGCTCTGAACTCACGGCCCTCGATGCTCAATACCGCATCTCGCCATATGTGATCACTACGGATGATATCGCCCGAAGGCAAGGAAACAGGCATCTGGTAGGGCACCAACGGTCCTACTCCGTGCTCCCGCACAAATCGCAAAGGCACGTACGAACACGAGGCTCCCGAATCAAACAATACAAAGGCAGAATGATTCGCAACAATAATAGTACCTAAATGGGGTACAAAGTTTACAAAGACAGAGCACAATGAAAAGAAAATAGAAAACTGCAGGAATTTAAAACACACCTGCAAGAACATCATCCCGACGATCTGCCTCTGCACGATCCAAGACGTTCAGTCTGCCACCCCTGTCAGCCCGAACCGGTCTACCCCTGCCAGCATGTGGGCAATCCGCTCGGCGATGACCCACCTCGTGGCAAGTCCAGCAACGGTATACAGGTCGCTCATCGGGTCCAACCTCACGAACAGGTAGCGGTGCTCGACCACCACCTCTACCCACATCAGCACGGCCACCATCACGGCGACCCCTAACAGCAGGCTGGCCCCTCTGATCGCCACCTCTCTGCCCCTCACGGCCCCGGTCCCTTTGCCTCTTTCTACTCTGCCACTGCTGGCGTTCCTCAGCCCGACTCTCCTCCACGTATAGGGCCTGATCGAACGCCTCAGACAATGTATCATAACCTCGATAGCCAAAAGAGGACTTAATCCCTGCCCGGAGACCCGAAATGAAACGACGAACCTCGTCTCTACCAGTGGGCATAACTTCCGGAGCATACCTCATAAGCTCCACAAACTTCCTGTGATAAGCGGTCACACTCATACTTTCTGTCTGTCTCAAACCCAGAAATTCCACTTTCTTCGCCTCCAAGACATGTGGTGGATAGAAATGGGAACTAAGAGCCTCTGTAAACTGTTCCCAGTTGAACCCGGGTCGAGCGAGTATGTCGTGCTCACGAGTCCTCCACCAATGCAGTGCTTCCCCTTCCAGGTAGTGGGAAGCTACATAGACCTTCTGGTCCTCAGGACAGTTGATACTAATAAGAACCCGACCCAACTGATACTTCCAGTTCTCCAAATCAGAAGGACTGGCACCCCCTGCAAACTTTGGTGGACGGTGCTTTGTGGACAGATCCACATAGTCCACATGGGCTGGAACAGGTGCAGGAGCAGGCTGCACTACAGTCTGTGGTAACATCTGAAAAAACTGTGCCAATTGCTGAGCGAACTCAATTGGATTGAAGGCAGCTGCACCACCTACTGGTGGATTCCCGAGAGGCACCTGAGCCACAGGAGGTACCTCTGGTGCGGGTGGAGGAGGAGGAGGTAGTCCGTCGTTCCCCTGTTCAACTCCATCAGGTGGAACCATATTTCCCATCTCCTCAGGTGCAAAGTCCCCTACCCTATCTCCAACGGGTGGACCCTGGTTTCTGCGGGGCCTCCCCCGTCGCCTAATACCTCTAGCTCGATAAGGAACCATTCTGGTATGCAAAACAGACACAACATGAACAACCATGTCAGTAGAAATCACCAACATACATTTATCATAAATGACTGATAGCAGAATAAAAATATAATAATTAAATAAATAAACAATGTATTCACAGTCCTCAATGTCTGTGAAGTCACAAGAATCCTGACTGGAGTACCATTGTTCTTCCACAGTTCCCTAACTGTGGCTCACACTGGTATGCGCATATCTCAACAAAATTAACAATAAAAATGCAAATCTACACTATATGTATCCCACACACAACTCACCGCCTATGTCTACACAAATTTTATTGCAATAAAAGAGCACACAGGCTCTGATACCACTCTGTAACGCCCCGAAAATTCAAACCTGATTTTTCGCAAGCATTAACGTCGTACTAACTATCCTAAACTAGTGGCCAGCTAATTTAAAATAGCTAGTACAAGGCTGAGCAGAACCTAAAGTGATAATCTGATTAATCCATTTTAATGCAGAAGCTAGAATAAAATAAACACGTAGGCACATGGAAAAAGGTCTCACCAATGACCATAAAACATTATTAACAAATTACTCGGGCTACAAGCCTCACAAACAGCATAAACAACATGCCAATATCTCAAACAGGGCTACCAGCCCAAATCAGTAGATCACATAAGGCCACCGGCCGACTGAATGTAAATCCTAGGCTCACAGGCCTCAACTAGTCAATAATCCAATGACAAAACATAATATCAAAACAATAAAGTATCACATAAATACATAAGATAAAATGAATAGGCAGGTCCTATCTATGTGATCTCTCAACCCCAAACCCAATCATGCTCCAGCGCCTCCAGCAGGATCTATAAAACAGACAAAAGCAAAGGGAGTCAGTACAACGTACTGAGCAAGGCTACGTGCTGGGGAGTAAGGGAAAACAGAGCAATGAGTGTAAATAATAATAATAATAATAATAATAATAATAATAATAATAATAATAATAATAATAATAATAATAATAATAATAATAATAAAATTACATGACAGAATATAAATAAAGCAATTAACCATCACACCGTCCCATACCGGTGCTTCAACCACAATCATACAATTTATGCACATGATGCATGGCCTAACATACACCTATCTATCCTTTATGCACATGCAAATGAATATGCCTAGCCGGCACCTAAAACCCGGGCGGTATGAACCCACGGGTGAGGATATCATCAACTCCAACCCGTTACAGGGTAACATACACCATCCCCACAGGGACCACAGGCATCACAGCCAAATCACAGGCAATAACAGCCAAATCATACACCCTTCAGGGCCATCGGGACTCAACAATACCGGTGAATGCTGCCCGATCAAATAAGTCATCATAACAACCCATTGGATTCACAACCGTCAATTTCAAATAGGAATTTACTCTACATCACAGTAGTTGCTATGAGCATTACTCTAATCATATTTTCCTATATCTGCACGGCAAACATACCTCTCACTCAGTTGTGCAACCCACTGCTCAATCTTAAAATATATATATAGAGCAGTAATATCCATCAAGCTATAAGTTCAAATGTAAATGAGTTACTAGTAAGTTTCCAGTATGAAATTGGAATGAGTAACTGATTTAATGGATTCTGTAATTGATCAATTGATTCATTTCTCTGCTGGCCGGCTACTCTCTTTATCTCATAATTCACATAGCTCTTCTGTACATATATTGATCCTATATTGTTTGCAAAATGAGAATACACATACAGGGCACACATTCACATGTGCGAATTTTCATAAAAATGAATGGGAATTAACTAGTATTAGCATAGTCATTAATTAACATGGATTTAGCTAAATCAAGGGGAGTCAAAGTCAGCCGCTACTTCTGACTATAAATTGGATTTACTAGTTTGCACTAAAGTGAGTACGGGCACCTATTTCACTTGCATCCACTAGAAACAAATGTGTCAATTTAGTATATATATGGAAAAGGTGTTAACAGATAGCTATAGGGACTACCGGAAGAATTTTTAATGTTCTGCAGAGACACACAGATAGATGGGTTTACAATTCGATTCTTCTATCGAATCTAGAAAATCAAACACATTAAACCTAGTTCAAGCATTAAGCGAAATTAAACACATCTATAACCCTTTCCGAATCCAATACCCCCAAACACGTAATTTAAGCATATAAATCCCTTGCCTTATGATCTTCAACAAGATTAGAGCACCGATTCGTTGATTCCAAGCCTCAATTCCTCCAAATCAACCAAAATCCACCAAACCCCTAATTTATCAACATCTTCAAATCACCACCAAAACCAACAATAATACAAACAAATCGAAGAGGGCAACGAGAGGAATCATTTACCAACAAGTGTTTAACCGATCTCCAAGAATTAAAGATGATTCGGGTGAATGTCTTATCCACCCCTTTCTTCCTCTTCCACCGATCGGTTCTCTCTTCCCCCTTTCTTCTTTCTTCTTTCTAAATTATAAAAAGACCCCATTTAACTCTACATAGTTAAATAATTGCAAAAAGGCCCCATCACTCTCAATTTACACAAAAGGAACCCCATCCGGACTGAAATGCAAATATCCAAATACCAAATTATTTAAACAGTCCAATTTAATTAAATCGGGTCATTACATACGAGCTATTTTTAAAATCCCCGAAAGCATTTTTTATAGCTTTATTAAGAAATAAAAATTGGCTCTTAAAAAGGTTTGCTTTACACCCCAGTTTCAAATGCATTTTCAAATATCTAACTTTTTCAAAATATTACTAACCATGCATTTTTTTACTGATTTAATTAATTTTCCTTTAAAATCTTTTTTCAGCCGGTTTTTTAGTCATGAGTTTTAAAATATTATCATTCTGATTATAAAAATCTGTTTTCTGAGTTTTTTAATGTCCTCTAAATATATTTGATATTCGAAAATGAATATCTTTATAAAACATATAAATACTTTTGGTAAACTTATATTACAATCTAATAAACAAAAGTTTTCTACGAGTAGCCAAAATTTAAAAAATAATATATTATAGCTTTTGTATTAATCTGTCATATCTTTCTAAATTTTTGTATCTTTTCTCTTAAAATACACTTTCTGTAATTTCAAAATACTGAGTTTTGAAAACAATTTTCAATTATCTAATAATCAAATGCATTTCCCGCCGATATTTTCCGAATATTTCTAACCCTATATTTTTCCTCAAAATCCTATTAAGCTTTTAAAAAATATCTCTACCCTAGATTTCTAACCCTAGTTGAGTAGAGTTTAGAGAAATATATTTCCAAATATATATAAAAAAATATCTCTACTGAATGCATGTTTTCTCTACTACAAAATATTTTTTTATATATATTATTAAAGTTGGCAAGAAGTGAAGAGTTTGAAAGAAAAATATTTGATGTGTCTAGATATCTTTTTTTAATTTTTAAAGCTATAGATATTTTTATAAATTTATGTAACAATTTAATAAATCATTTTTGAAAAATATTTTTGGAATTTATTTAATCATTTTTAAAAATTTCAATAGTTTGAGATTTTTGTTTTGTTTATAAAGTGTCAATGACTTATTATATAGCATTACATTTATATATATCGTGATCGATCACCAAAGTCAAACATTCATTAGAGATCTCTAATAATTTGACATTGAATCGATGAAATCGTATTATAAATGTTAAATAATAAGTATTTCATAAAATTGACATCTTTTAAAAAATCTCAGACTGAAAATATAATCAGCAAAATTAAAATTATTGTACCATTTGCCAAATAAGTATTTCATAAAATTTTGCCAAATATACCCATTTCTGATAGTCAATTATGTTTTGAATATTTTCTACTACCCAAATTTTCAAATGTTTCTTTAAATATCCTAAATGTGTTTTGAAATTTAAGTTTGACAATAGTCTCATAATTTAAAAGTGATTTTTAATGTCATTCTCTCATTTCTTTAAAACTTTAAATTATAATTACAAAATAGTTTTAAATAATGTTATTTAAAATTGGTGAAATGATTTTCTGTTATAGAAGTGTTTTTCTCTACTCGATATTTTATCTAAGTTTTTGATATAACATCAGAAGAACAAAAGCAATTTCAAGTGTCTATTTTAACTGATATATTTAAAATATCTTATCTGTCAATTATTTTTGCATTTCAATTATGTTTTTCTCCTAAAATACCCTTTATACTTCTAAATATTTGTCACGAACATTAATATAATAATACCATACTCTGAAAATGTTATAAAATTTCTTACTCGATATTTTTCAAGTGTTTGCTAACATTTGAGGAACAAAAGCATTTTTTTCAAATGTCTGACATAATTGATTTCAAATATTTTAAATTTCAAATTTAAGACAGTAATATTTATCTGTCAATTCGTTTTAAAATTCAGTATATTTTCTCATAAAGTACTCTTTATAACTTTAAATTGTAATTTCTAAAGAAGCTTTTGTGTGAAATCTGAAATGTTTGCCAAGTACTCTACTTTTAAATTTCATTTAACATTCTCAAAGCTTAAAAACGATTTTTCATGTATCAATTGTGTCTTTGTGTTTTATCAAAATCATTTTTAAATATCTACCTTCTAAAAGGTTTGTAACATTCTGCTCGATCAACTTGCTTCTCAATTTTCGTTGAGCAATTTAAATATCTGCTTCTCAAATTATTTTCCTTTCGATTAATCATAGTTTTAGAAAATTGTTAATTTCTACATACAGTAGTGATCCAAAAATATGACCATGAAATGTGTTGTTATATATGTATCCATTTTTTCTAACTCTCAACATTATTTTTTGATACCCGAGTTTCAGAAATATTTTCAAATATCTAACTATCAAAAACATTTTTAAGTACACAGTCGATTATTTTTATTCCTTGAAGTCTTCATTGTACTGTGAAAGTGATTTAAATATATCTTCTAATCTGTTCCCCCCCCCCCCCCCCCCCAACAACATTCCCAACAATTCCGGAGAAAACTGATCTGTGTAGAAGACAATCAGGACAAAAACTTGCTGAGTTTGAAGACATTGTTCGCTTGCAATGGTCTACATACTGGCATCATTGTCACACATGTGATTTTGAGGTTTTTATTTTGATATGCAGTGACTATATAACCATTTTTTTCATCTAAAAAAATTGTTTTTCAACACCTGAGATTCAAAAGCATTTTGTTTTACTGGCATAGATTCAAATTTATTGTTGCTCGGAAGGGGATATCTAGTTCTAAAAATCCAAATCCAAGTTCAGAGCCACAACTACCAGCTATTTTGGGAAACAGGGCCAGCAAAATGTTGCTGCACACTCCCACCAACAGGGTATGCAATAGCCTCTCTGAACCCGCTTTTGAAATGCTCTCCTAAGAGCATCCAACTTACCCATTACCCATTTTCTTAATCAACTCTGCAGGTTGCTTAGGTCCCGCTAATGCTTAAGGGGAGTTGAATACTGCTATGATCTGTTTTGGCATTGCCACCTGTTGCACATACGAAGGTCCTCTAGGATCAATGCTGAAGGACAATGATGGTGCATTGTTGTATTGGAAACAAGACCAGCCTTGCCTGTGCCTCTTTTTTGGGTAAGGCTTTGTTTCTCATTATGCCTTTTCAAGTCCGTGGTAACATTTTATGACTAACCAAGTGCTAATGAAACAAAAATTCATGTGGTAGATATCATATATGGCTTCCTCGATGATTATCCACTAGATGGATTACACTTTAACATTGCATATTGACTATATTTTGAGTAATTGCAGTGGATTGAAGTCATGTTATGTCTTTTTAAATATTTTTCTGATCAACCATTGTGCAGAGTCATCAATGGAAGCCTCAACTCTCTGTGCTAAAATCACCTGCCTTCACACGTCTCTTTGGGTTCACCCTCCAAACATCAGGAGTTTTGAAGAAATAGAAAGGAGCAACTCGGAAAGATTCCACAGGTTAAAAGATTCCACAGGTTAATAAAAAGGTAAGCTTATGTTTTCTACTCAAGTTTCCTGATCAATAGATTTTTCAATAAGATGAAGTTCTTCTTTGGATTTGAGTTTGAATCCAGTTGTGAATATGCTCTGAACCCCTCACCTTTTGAATAAAGGCGAGCAGCCCTAGCAATATCAAAGTGGCTACTTGAAGAAGCAACTTCCTTATTGTACCAAATCCCTTCCATCTTTTACATGGAGGTAAAACAATGTAACATTTCATCAAGTTCCTTTTCTGGTTTACTGTTTGTGTTGTTATATTCAGGCTCACATTTTTCTCTTGTCACAGGAATGAGGGTCAAAAAAAGGAGAATAGAATGGCAGATGGAGAAAGGAAGAATCTTGAAGGAGTCTGCCAAACCGCAGCCTGTCTTGAAAGAGTACGAAGCATAAATATTTGTCTTGCTTAAGCAATTAGTTTAAGTAGAGAATGATCTTACATTGAGCTTCTGACCTTCTGAATCTTGTTTTGATATTTATGTCTGACCAGATTCCAGTTCTCAAGAAACCAAGGAGGCAATTGACAGAAGATTAGGAATTCGAGCTGCGTGTTGATGTACGAAAGCATTTTCAAATAAAAAACTTTATTAAGAAATAAAAAATGGCTCTGAAAAATATTTTCTTCACACCCCAGTTTCAAAATCATTTTCAATTATCTAACTTGTTTTTTTAAAATATAACTAACCATGCATTTTTTTTTTTTACTAATTTAAATAATTTTCTCTTAAAATCTTTTCTCAGCCTGTATTTTTAAAATATGTTTCATATATTCTTAGTCGCCAAGCAGTCATGAGTTTTACAAATATTATCATATCTCATTATGAAAATATGTTTTCTAAGGTTTTTAAATGTCCTCTAAAATAAATTCTAAATATTTGATGTTTGAAAATGAATATCTTTATAAAATATATAAATATTTTGGTAAACTTATATAAAAATTTAATCGACAATTTTTTTATAAGTTGCCAAAATTTAACAAATAATATGTTATAACTTTTGTATTAATCTATCATATCTTTCTAATTTTTTGTATCTTTTCTCTTAAAATACTCTTTGTAATTTCAAAATACTTCCAGAGTGAATATTTTTAATATTTGAGCTTGAAATTTAGGTTTCAGATGCTATCTGTATTATGATCTGTACATAACTTTAGTAATATACTGTCCATTTATCTCTATAAATTGATGTACTTCGATTTAAAGAGGATTTATTTGTAAGTGCAGTCCATTTATCAAATATTTCAATGGTTTGTTCAGTGCCTGAATGATCGGATCGGACGGCTGAAGTGAAGAAGAGAGGAATGCAACTTTCTCAGCTTTGGCAGTTATTGCGAAGGTATTATTTTCATCTTCTTGAAGTTTCTAAAAGTGTGTGATCTTGCCTTTATTATCTTTTTTAAAAAGGCTTTTGCTAGCTTAAAAAGTATATCTTTAGCGGGCTATTTGTAGAATAAATACTTAAGACCTTTTTTTTTTTTCTTTCAGAAAAAGTATTTTACCCTGAAAATTATTTTCAAATTAGGTTAGGATATTTGTTTCTCTAAATTTGTTAAGTTAATTTAAATAACTTTCTCTCAAAAAAAAATATCTAATTTATAACATATTTTCAAAATCTCGTTTTTTCGAAAATACTCATATAAAATTCTACTAATTACTCTAATTGTGTAAGTGATTTGAAAGTGCAGTACCCTCTAAAGTTTTTTCTAATATTTAGAAATAATTGATATTAACATGTTTGTAATCTATTGTAGAAAAACTAACATTTAAATATTATTATGTCTCGTAACTTTTTTGTAAATTCTTACTCTACCGGGAATTTTAAAAAAATCTTTCTTTTGAAAAATTGATATCTTCTTAAACGATTGGCAAATATTCTACTCAGGAATTCGAGCTGCATGTTGAAAGAGCTATTTTTAAAATCGCTAAAGCACTTTTTATAGCTTTATTAAGAAAAAAAATGGCTCTGAAAAATATTTTCTTCCCACCCCAGTTTCAAAAGCAGTTTCAGATATCTAACTTTTTTTTTTTTTTTTCTTTCGGGGAGAACTAACTTGTTTTTTCAAATATTACTCTCCATGCATTTTTTTACTAATTCAAATAATTTTCTCTTAAAATCTTTTTCGGCCTGTACTTTCAAAATATGTTTCTTATATTGTTTAAGTTGCCAAGTAGTCATGAGTTTTAAAAATATTATCATATCTCATTATAAAAATCTATTTTCTAAATTTTTTTAATGTCCACTAAAATCAATTCTAAATATATGCCATTCGAAAATGAATATCTTTCTAAAATATTTTTGGTAAACTTATATAACAATCTAATAAACAAAAGTTTCTTATAAGTTGCGAAAATCTAACAAATAATTTTGTATTAATCTGTAATATACTTCTAAACTTTGATATTTTCTCTTAAATATCCTTTTTTTTTTAATATATTTCAAAATACCTCCCAAGTTTCGAAAAACTTTTTCAATTATCTAATAATCAAATGTGTAACATCCCGGATAATTATTTCATAATTAATTTAATTAATTATGATTATTTAATCAATTGGGCTCCATTCCACATAAATAGTGGTAGAAGCCAATCCATAATTGGGAGAAATAAGAGAGCCCAAGACTATCCAAACCATTTCTAATTGAATAAGGAAGAAATGTAATGGTGAAATTGTGTGAGGGTTAAATTGCAAATAAAAGAATTGCAAATAGGCCTTTGACCTTGCCTTGGAATAAATTGGGGAAAAATTAGATAATGGGACACTTCCACTCTCTTTCCCGTCACTGCCATGGAGCAAAATTTGGGAATTTGGAGACTCCACCGTCAAGGAGAAGAGGACGGCAGCGGAGGGTCCTCCAAAATGGAGCTTCAAGGTATGGCATGTCTCCTTCTCCCATTTCTCTTTTCTTGATCGAAATTTGGGGATTTATGGAGAAGAGTAGAATTCTTCGATTTTGGGAGGGAGGAGCCGACTGTCCACCGGAAGAAAGGAGGAAGAGACGGTGGCGTGGTGGAGGTGGCGCCGCTGTAGCGCGGCGCCGAGCAGCAGCAGCGGGCTGCCGCCCGCTGTGGTGGTGGTGAGGAGCGGCGCAGCCGCTGCTGTTGGGGGCGACGCCGGCGACTCGCCGGCGGTGCGGTGATGGTGACGGCTGTGTGGTGTGGTGGTGGTGCGGTGGCCGCGGTGGTGTTGGCGGCAGTGGTGGTGAACGGCGGCAGTGGTGGTGGTGGTGTTTGGGTGTTCTTCTATTTTATGTTTTTGGAATTTTAGTTTGGTTCTTTTTCCCTAAATGTAGATTGAGTGCTAGAATTGTATTTTATGTGTGATTATTGCTTAAATGATAAATTGTAGAAGTTACATGGTTTTGGTGATTTTGATGTTCAATTATTTGATAATTCTTGAATAAATTGGATATGGGTACTTGGATGTGAGTGTTGGAAGCAATTTAGCTTGGTAAGTGTTGAGCTTGGATATGCATGATTTGTTAAATGGGTGGATCTTTAAACTTAAGATTGTGTAGACTATTGGTAAATTGGTTTTATTGCTAAAGTGGGTTCATTGAATTATGTTGAGTTGGTTTTGGTGAGTACTTGATATTGTGGTTGTAAATTGAGAATGCTTGGGATGCAATTAAGTGGAGTAGTTTTGATCCTTGAACGAACAAGTGTTGGGAATTTGAAATTGAAGTTGGTAAATGAGATTTAATTGTTTAAATTATTGGGGTTTCTATAAACTCATTTAAGTCCTTTGACATTGTTCATAATAGAGGTGTATCTATGTATTGGCTTTGTTGGACTATTTCAAGAATTTCCTAATTCTACGTTGGTAAACTTAGAATGGGAAATTGTTAACTTGGTGTGGGTTTGTGGGATTAATCTTTATTAATTGGTTTTGTTGAATCTAATTCTATGTAATAATCATAGAATGAGAATTGTTAAGTAGTTGGTGTGATGGGAGTGTAGAAGTGGATTGGAGTTGTTGTTGATGTTGGAAGGAGGAGGAGACAAGTATGTTGGTATTGATAAATTATTTTATTCTTACAATTGTATTCTTGCACAGGGAACATTCGTGGGTTTATCTAAAGCTTGGGGAGATTGAAGATGTTAAAAAGGAAGCTTCGAAGAGTGATAATCCCAGGCAAGGAGTAATTAGTAATCTGTAGATTAGGGAGTTAGACGAGATGTCTAATTATTATTAAATTTATAATTGAACTAAGTCATGGCATGTTAACCTAGACGATTAGGATGTGAACCTAATTAGGTTATACTTTGGATTTAGGGACGTCTATGACTAGACTGGCTCCCTAGGGATCTATTACTCGTTATGTTAGAGCTAGTAGAGTTTATAATGGATGTAGAAGGGGTATATGAAACGTTATGTATTTATGATAGGGGAACTTAGACGACTAGGGGTTTCTCTAACTATCCGGTTACTTGATTATAAGAATGATGGTTTGTATCTTCTTATACTTGTGATTATTAATAAATAAGAATGTGAGGTATACACGTTGCCTGTGCTGATTATTATGTTATGTGAGAATTATGTTACAGTTAAGGATTGGACTAGAATCTTTTTTGAGTAAGGTATCAAAGGTGAAATTGAGATATTATATTCTTATTGGTGTTGTGCCTTTGTGTGTGAGGTGTTATACCTCGGTGATACTTGTGTTATGCTACGGCATGGTTGGCATATGGGGAGTGAACCCTGTGCCATGACCGGCAATTGGGGAGTGAACCCTTTGCCATGACCCGCTAGACGCTGCTCTGGTCAGTGACGACTGTCCGGCTCCCTCACCTATGTTATTGGCCCTGCGTAGGCTGTTCGTCCGCGGCGGGGGCGACGTTGACGGGCAGTTCATTGTGATGGGAGAGGGTGGTGTCCTCTCGCCAATGATGACTGTCGACCATGGTTATTAGGAAACGCGTTAGACATGATTATCTGCTGCATTTAGGATAGATAGGCTCGTAGGTCATATCATTCATCTCATCATTCATCATACATAATGATTGCAATGCATTTTATGGTTGAAGCACCGGTATGGGACGGTGTGATGATTAAATACTGTATTTAATTTTTGTTATTAATATATTCGAATTTATAATTAAGTCATTTAATTCTCGTACTGTCTAATCTACTTATTACTGTTATTTCCTTGCTCAGTACTTTTGTACTGACCCTTGCTGTTGATGTTGTTTTATAGATTCTCCATGGATGGCGCATATCATGAGGATGGGGTTCGGGCTGAGCGAACTAGTATAGATTACTATTGTTTTAATTGTATTGTTGTGCACAATCTGGGTTTATTTATGTTGGTGTTATTAGGCTTTTGCCTTGTTAGTAAATGATTCAGGGCTTGTAGCCCGGATATGTTTTTGTTGTTCCTGGGATCATTTTACTGTATATGTTCTTATTATGTTATTGCCTCGCTTCGTATTAGCTGTCTAAGCTGAGTGATCAACAGTTTAGTACAGTTTAATACGGCGGTGACGTCACGAAAATGGTTTTAAATTTTCGGGGCGTTACAAAATGCATTTTTCACCAATATTTCAGAATACTTCTAACCCTATATTTTGTCATTCAAAATCCTTGTTAGCTATTTTCAGCTAAAACACTACGAATGCATGTTTTCTCTAACCTGTATTTACAATATATTTTTTAAATATATTATTAAACTGGGCAAGTAGTGAAGAGTTTTTAAAAAATATATATTTCCAAATACATATGAATTTCCTCCAAAATCTGTTTGAAATAAATATTTGATGTTGAGAGATGTTTTTATGTATCTAGATATCTGCTTTTTTAAAGGTATAATATTTTTATAAATTTATGTGACAATTTAATAAATTCTTTCTGAAAAATATTTTGGAAACTTATATAATCATTTTTACAATTTTCAATAGTTTGAGATTTTTGTTTTTGTATAAGGTGTCAATTTTAATGAATTGGTTTAGTATATAGCATTAGATGTATATATATCGATATTGATCAATAAGGTCAAACATTAATTAGAGATCTCTAATTATTTTGACATTGAATCAATAAAATTGGTATGATATTATATACCATTAGATGTATATATATATATATATATATATATATCGATATTGATCAATAAGGTCAAACATTAATTAAAGATCTCTAATTATTTTGACATTAAATCAATAAAATCGGTATTATATTATTGTATAATGTTCAATAGTAAGTATTTCATAAAATTGGCATCTTTGAAAAACTCCCAGACTGATTAGAATTTAGAAAAAGTAATTCATAAAATTTTTCTAAATTTTAACTCTACCATCATGAAAATGTAATCAGTGAAATTAAAATATATCCCTACTTTTTTAAAAGTATTACTATTCTTTTTGACGTTTGCCAAATATACCATTACTGATAGTCAAATATTTCACCATTTGCTTATTTTTTTTACAAAAATTATCTGTTTTAAATGTTTTATGATACCCAAATTTTCAAATGTTTCTTTAAATATCTAAAAGTGTTTTGAATTTTAAGTTTGACAATACTCTCATAATTTTTTTAAAGTGGTTTATCACTCTCTCATTTTTTTAAAATTTAAATTATAATTTAAAAATAGTTTTAAATAATGTTATTTAAAATTGGTGAAATGATTTTATATTATAAAGGTGTTTTTCTCTACTCGATATTTTTTAAAGTGTTTGCTATAACATCAGAAGAACAGATGCATTTTCAAATGCCTATTTTAACTGTTATATTTGTAATATTTATCTGTTAGTTCTTTTTTAGTTTCAATATGTATTCTCCTAAAATATCCTTTATACTCCTAAATATTTATCACACACTTTTAAATATGATTTAATAGTCTCATGCCCTCAAAAAGTGTTTTCAAATATTTATTAATTGTGTTTTATTTCTAAAAAGTGTTTTTATCAAAATAATTTCATGTCTCTTAGATATCTTACCGCCAAAAGTGTTTTGAAATTTAAATTATGACAATTTTCTCATAATTATATTAAAATAATTTAAGTATCATTGTCTCATTTTCTTCTTCTTTTTTTTTTTCATTTAAAATTCACAAAATGATTTTCTGTTACAAAAGTTGTATATTAATATATTAATACCACTCTGAAAATGTTTTAAAATTTGTTACTCCATATTTTTCATGTGTTTGCTAACATTTGAGGGACAAAAGCATTTTTTCCAAATTTCTAACAAGATCTATCTCTCATAAAATTCTTTATAAAACTTTAAATTGTAATTTTAAACAATTTTTTTGTGTGTGCTCTGACATGTTTGCCACGTACTTTACTTTTAAATGTGATTTAACAGTCTCATGAATTGAAAAAGATTTTTCATGTATGAATTGTGCCTTTTAGATCTAAAAAGTGTTTTATCAAAATCATTTTTAAATATCTACCTACTAAAATGTTTTAAAACATTCTGCTCGATCAATCATTAATAATTGGCTTTTAAAACAATTATTTTATATTTGCTTCTCAATTTTCGTTGAGCAATTTAAATATCTTCTTCTCAAATTCTTTTTCTTTCTAACTTTATAGAATTAATCATAGTTGTAGAAAATTAGTTTCTACATACAATAGTGATCCAAAAATATGACCATGAAGCGTGTTGTTAAATATGTATCCATTTTTTCTAACTCTAAACATTATTTATTGATACCTGATTTTCCAAAATATATTCAAATATGTAACTATCAAAAAGATTTTTCAGTACACAGTAGATTATTTTTATTATTGTTTAAATATGTGTGTTGATGTATTTCTGTTGAATTTTTTTTCTTAATAATTTATATATCTTTCTTTACAAGTCCTTTATCTACTTTTAGTATCTACATGCAGAATATTTTTAAAATATATTGCTAGAAGTCTTCACTGTGTATGAAAGTGATTTAAATATGTCTTCTAATCTATTTTTATTTATGTTTTTCACACTCCCAAATATTTCACAATTCCGGAGAAAACTGATTTGTGGTGGAAGACAATCTGGAAGGACAAAAGCTTGCTGACTTTGAAGACATTGTTTGCCTGCAATGGTCTACATACGGGCATCATTGTTGCACGTTATTTTGAGGTATTTATTTTGAATGATGACCCATGGATGATTGTTTTATTGATACAACCATCATACCACGGAAGATGTGGCCGCATTGACATTCAATACCTATCACTGCCTCATTTTCACTTTTCAATGTTGTTTGTAATATGTTGCTCAAGATTATTACTTTGTAATTGTGTTAAATGTTAATTGGGAAAATAAATACTTTTATATTTGTGGCAGATTTTGTTTTCTTGTTAGTCCTCCATCAATGCAGGCATCTCATGTAGGGCCTCTTATACTGTTTTGCTGAGGGCAGAGGTTGGGGGTGGGGTGGATAGCTTCGTAGATCCTGATTGCGCTTTTCTACCGGGTCCATGAGTCTCACGATTGTCGGATAGTTTAAATTACTAATGAGTTTATTTCTGAATAATTGTCTTTTTTGGAGGGAGACTTGCTAGTGACAACTTGCTTGTAGATTTTTAAGTCTAGGAATTTCTTTAGACTGTGTTTATCATTTTTAGGTAGGATTATATCTGTTGTAGAGGTAGTTGAAGTTGCAATGACATTATTGCTATTGAGAATGATTAACATATCTGGTTGCTGAGTTGTGTCGCAACTCAATTATTGATGTTGTATCTTAGTTTAGCGTGGCCTCTTTCCACATTTTTTTCCCTCTGTTATAATCTTTCTTACTCCAATAAACTAATTATTGGCTATTTGCTTATCGTGAAGGAGTGCAAAGGGCGACTCTGGGTTGTATCTGTAGTTAATCTAGCTCTTCTTAGTTCACTTGTTGCTGAAAAGAAATCCGTTTGGGGTGAAATATTTTTTTGTTTTTGGTTTAGCATTCTGCATTCGTTTGGTTCCTTCATTCTATTTCTGTTGACATTCTTTGTTTTCATGTTGTTAGGTAGGAACTAAACAGTCTACATATTGTTGTTGCTGTACTGGTGCCATGGATGGCCTTCCACATGAAAGACATCAGTGTGTATATATGCTGAGCTAAGGTATATGTTCCAGTAGTAGTCTTTTCCATGATCATTTCTTAAAAATATATGCCGAGACTAGTGTGTCTGTGTGTATCCGAGGGCGAGGACTATTGTGTCTGTGTGTGTATATATGCCGAGGGCGAGGACTAGTGTGTCTCTGTGTGTGTGTATATGCCGAGATCTTTGTATTGTGGTAATCGGTAATTAATTGATAGAAAAGATAACATATTAAGTTGGGCCTTAAAATATAAATGTCCATAAATTCTCTTTTAATTGGTCCTAGAAGAATAACCAGCAAGCCCAGCCCAAAGATGAGTGATGACCGTTGGAGGGGTTTTGCCTCTTCTATAAGAAATGCAACCGCATCTATGTATTAATTCATAAAATGCAACTTTTCAAAATTTTGCTACACCAAAATTGTTTGTTGAAAATCCTCTTTAGCTTATTTAAAGAAATTTTTTTAAAAAAAGTTTTGTATAACATTTATTTTAAAATATTTTTTACATATATTTTCCGGATCAGTAGATTTATCAATAGGAATAAGTGGAGTTTTTTGTATTTGTGAGTTAATCCACCATAATCAAGTTAATGCATCGTAGATGTACGGGCAAATAATCCTAATAATGATGAAGAATTAGAAGAGTAGTTTGGTAAATCTTTGTATTTGAGATCGTGATTTATGTGTTTGTGATTGTGCATATGTTTGAAAGTAAAGGGGACATGGGTGTCTTTTGCCATAAATTTGAGTGATGACCCATGGATGTTTATTTTTTAGATACAGCCATGATAACATTTTTTAGATACAGCCATGATAACATAGAAGATGAGCCGCTTTGACATTCAATACCTTGTGTTGCTTCAT
Source organism: Hygrophila difformis (assembly GCA_030278955.1). NCBI lineage: Eukaryota > Viridiplantae > Streptophyta > Magnoliopsida > Lamiales > Acanthaceae > Hygrophila > Hygrophila difformis. The sequence goes on from JAOANR010000007.1 coordinate 19,211,034, forward strand.
TCACTTTTCAATGTTGTGTGAAATATGTTGCTCTTATTGCTTTATAATTGTCTTATTAAATGTTAAATGGGAAAATAAATACTTTCATATTTTTGGCAGATTTTGTTTTCTTGTTAGTCCTGCATCAATTTAGGCATCTTATGCAGTGGTGTCTTTATACCGTTTTACCGAGGGTGGGGGTTGGGGATGGGGTGGATAGCTTCGTAGATTCTAATTGCGCTTTTCTGCCATGAAGGGAAACTTGCTAGTTGAAGTTGCAATGACATTATTGCTATTGAGATTGATAAACATATCTCCTAGCAGAGTTGTGTCATCAATTGTTAACTATTGATGTTGTCTCTCATTTTGGTGGCTTCTGTCCAAGTTTTTTTCTTTTTGCCCTATGCTATATTCGTTCTTATGCTTATAAACTAATTATTGGCTATTTGCTTGGGTTTAGCTTTATGAATAATGAAGGTGCACAAGGGCTACTCTGGATGCTGAATATCAAAAGAAATCCATTTAAGGTGAAATATTTTTTGTTTTAGGTTTAACATTCATTTGCTCGCTTCATTCTATTTCTTTTTACATTCTTTGGTTTCATATTGTTAGGGAGGCCCTGCAGTTCTCAAGAATCAGTCTTCATATTGTCGAAAAGTAGCTGATTCAACATCATCATCGGGTGCTGTACTGCAGGCGCCATGGATGATCTTCCACATGAAGACGTTAATGAAACAGAGGCTGAAGCTGGAGTTGAACTAAGGTATATATGTTCCAAGTGTTTCCTAGAACCTGGAGTAGTACTTTATAGTTTATATCACATTTCTTAAACAAGAGATGAAAAGTCCTCACATCCTTATGTTTTTATGCTAATGAAATGAATATTTGAGTAATTTGATAACAATTAACATAGAGTTCCTTACTCATGTACTACTCATCTCCCGGGTCTTGTTTTGTCTCCTTGATCTTTATCTTCAATTCCCACCTGTTACCCTCTTTTACCTTACACTGTGCCTTGGCTTCTTCATCCAAGTTGCTGTTCCTTCGGTTGGTTCCAATGCATTGGCTTTGTGTATTATTTGTTGGGGACGCGTGATGTGGAAGCAAGTATATCGGTCGGTCATTGTGTTACATCTCATGTGGTGTCTGGAAGAGAGTATATATGGTGGGGAGCTTGAGCTCGAAAAATGCACCCTCAGGTTGAATCTAGTAGGCCAGGCGGACCACTGCCATGTTCTGTTATTTGGTTTGAGGGTTTAAGACGGGGAATTGGTAATCTTGGTAGACGATGCTGCTCCGATTTCTTCCTGCTAATGCTGCTGCTGTCTCCAGGCTACACTGGTTGCCAAATTTCGATGGCTTAAATAGGATTGGAAAAGAGTTGTTGGTCATTACACCTAAAAGTGTTTGTAATTGGTGCTCTGCTGATGGTAGTTTGAGTTTGGCAAAGTTTTGTAACACTTCCTTGTTGTACCCTTCCATCTGAATACTTATGGAATTAACACTTTTCCTCAAAAAAAAAAAACATAGAAGTTGAGTTGGATGGGGATGATGAATCATTTATAGGACCTCCACCACCTGCTTGGATTTTTTTTTCGAATTTATTGCCATTTCCCCCATTTATCTCTAGTATTTATTTCTTGGCAATTTATCATTAAAAGTATTTTGAAAATTTTCGCATGATAAATTTCTAATATTTGAGTTTTAAATTTAGGTTCAGTGCCTCAATGATCTGATCGGACACCTGAAGTGAGGGATTCAGCATTGGCAGCTATTGCAAAGGTATTGTTTTCATCTTCTTGAATTTTCTAACAGTCTGTATACATGCCTTTATTGTACTCTCTCCGTTCCTTTTTAGTTGTCTCTTTCAGCTCAATTTCAATAACCAATGTTTGCATTAATTAACTAATAAATTTACATTTTTACCCTTCAACTAAACTCATTCTTAATAAATGTCAACAAATAGCATTTACGTAAAGTGAAGGGTAATATAGTAAAAACATAGCATAACTATCTATAACTACCTAAAAATGACAACTATTTTGGAACACTTTTTGCTCTCTAAAAAAACAACTAAAAAGGAACGGAGGGAGTACTTTTAAAAAAAACAAGGCTTTTGTTAACTTTAAACCATTCTTTCAAAATATTTTAAGTTTATAATTTAAATATATTTTTAAAGCAATTAAACTGAGATAAATGGTTAACAATAATATTAAATAAAATAAATTATTCGAATGTATATGCAGAGATCTTGTATTGTGGTAATCGGTAATTAATTGATCAATTAGCAAAGATACCAGATTAAGTTGGGCCTTAAAATATAAATGTCCATAAATTCTCGTTTAATTGGGCCTGGAAAAATAACCAGCAAGCCCAGCCCAAATATAAGTGATGACCGTTGGAGGGTTTTTACTCTTCTATAAGAAATGCAACCGCGTACATTCGGCTGTGCGCCGTTGTTTCTATCTTCTTTTCTCCGTTCTACTTTCCCAGTTCTCTCTCTCAATCTTCGCCCCCTTTTCACCACAGCCCTCTTAATTACAGCTTCTCCGTTCTAATAATTAATTTGGAATTCGCTTCTTGATGTTTCTTGATTTTATTACAGGCGAGTAAATCATTCAAAACCCTAGGTTTACAATCTTCTTGATTTTCTTGTTTCTTGATTGCTTTTATGGAATCTTGAATATTTCTTTGTCAAATTCTTGATTTTCTTTTCTTTTTCTTTTCGTATAGAGCCATTCCTTCTTCCTCTCTTTTCTCTTCATCTTTTCTCCTTTCCTCGTTCTCTCCAATCTTCGCCCCATTTCATATTTGCGTGCATCTGCGGTGTATGATTGCATTTAAGAATTTCTGACCTCTTTTGATTTCAGCGAATAATCAATTTTATTTTTCATTTGAATTCTTTAATGATTCTTGATGGGATGACAAATTCAAAACCCTAGGGGTGCAGCCTTCTTCAAGATTTCACTTTCTGGTGTGTAATAACTCACTTATTTTGTATCCCCAGATTCCTGGACTATTTTGATTATTTGTTGGAGATTCTTGATTTTCTTTCCCCTTCGTTTCCACTTGATTTTCATGTCAGTATCCGAAGCCCAGCCATGCACTTTCCGGAATATTGTCGAAAAGATTTGGCATCTTCTAACATTGATAACTTTGAAATTGGGACCGGATGCACTTAAATGATGTCATAGGGAGGAGTGGGTGTTTGTCCTGATGCTAATGTACCAAAACAGTTTCTGGTTTCATATAGAGAAATTTTATTTTTTTTCCATTCCATGTACTTATTTCTTGGTTATTTGGTGCTTGTATTTTATGTGTAGATTGAGTTTTGACCAAGCAAGAACAGCCAGAAAAATATATTTCCATACACCAGTGGATCCCCCTATTTACACTCATACAATTGTGAGGTGTTTACTTTGATATCCACTGACTTCTCTTCAATAGCTTCTATTGTCTTGATATTGTACAATTGTGAAGTACTTACTGATTTCAATGGAGTGCCTTAATGATCAGACACCTGAAGTGAGGCAGTGAGGCAGGAACTCTTCTCATCTTGAACTTTCTCTATAATGCATTCCATGGTTTCTTGTTTTCACTAATTTTTTGTAAATTATAGAAACGTGTGTATGTATTTTATTTTCATTACTTCTATGTTGTTCTTCCCCCTTATCATGTCTCATTACTTTTTGTGAATTTATACTCTGCCAGAAAAAAATCTTTCTTTAAATAAAATAATATTCTTGAACGATTGGCAAATATCCTATTTCTGATAGTCACTTGGAAATTTTGTACCCTCCTACTTCGTTTTAAAAATTCCCTTTTTCTCTAGGTAATAGCCGAGGAGGAAGATCTGAGGATGATGTGGGGCCATAGTGATATTGATCATGAAATCGATCATAAACACGGACAGGAGCTTTCCGGGCCTGGTAAATTAGTTAACTGCCCCCCTTTGTTTTTCTATTGTGATTATTCATTCGTTTATTCTCTATCATGTTCAATCTTGCAGTTATTGGTTTCAATTCTTATGCTATCATCTTTTTGGGTTTTCTCTGAACATTATAGTGCAGAAGTCACGATCGTAATTGTTCTTTATGCTGTTTGAAATTTTTTCCTTTACATTTGATTGAATCAGTTTTATGGGGCTTTAAAGAATTGGATTCCTCCCACTTTATTAGGGCTTCATTTTTGTGATGTTTAGGAGTTAGAAATCTATTCGTTGTTGCAGTGTAATTGCACAAGATTATTGGATTTGTTTTGGTTTAGTTGAATTGCTATCTTTTGGCCATTTTTATTTAATGAGCTGACGATTACTGTATTCCACTGTTCAATAGCCATTTATGTGGGTTTTTGCTAGTAGACTTTATACTTTACAATAACATCCTCTATATTTCTTGTTTAATTATTTGGGTATCTTTTGTAGGGCTTTGGGTGTGCGCCATGGGGTGTTCGCTATTGGTTGGCTTGGCTTCCCTTATATGCCTAATTCTATTACCTTTAATATTTAGTAAGTAAACTGAATGTTTTAACTGGCATTGTTTTGTGTCATTGAACAGATGTCAGGTTATGTTTATAGCTAACAAATTTGTGGTTTTTCAATTTCTGCAGTTCAAGGGAAACCTTCGAAGACAGTTGTTGATTGTTTAGCAGTATTTGGGGTTGAGTCCTTTTATTCCTTTTTGTGTTATCCAGTCATATAAGCATTTCTAGCTAAGATTTGTTTGTTTTAGTTTTTTAATGACCGTTTGATTGCCTACATTTTAGCTTGTGTATGTTTTTATTTTCCGCCAGTTATTTAATGATTATACTTTTGATTGAAGCAAGCGTATATGACCCAAGTAAATGAAACTCTTTTTTTGTTTCTTTATAACAAACCGTTGCATTTTCCGATGGAACTATTATACATTAAGTGTCTAGAAATTAGCATTTTATCACCTTTCTTTATGTAATCTTAGTTAATAGTTTGTATGTGCTGAACCAATGTTTTGAATTTCAATTTAAAATGAGGCAGATGACTTTATATAGTTTGATATTGTATTAACTTCTCAAGTTATGCAGGCTGGAGCTATGTTGGGTGATGCCTTTCTCCATCAAATGCCTCATGCTTTTGGTAAGAAGATGATATAAAATGTTGTTGGTAGTTGTTGATTTTACTTCAGTTCCACAAAGCTCTACTAATTGCTGTCCGTACTGCATACATAATATGAAGTTTGTGGCTTAATCTTGCGATTGCAGGTGGCGAGCATTCCCATCCTCATGGTCACCATGATGATCGTGGGGATAATCATGGAGCTACTGCACACTCACATTCACATTCCTTGAAGGATCTTTCCATTGGCTTATCAATCTTGGGTGAGTATTTTGTTTTAATTTTTTGAAATGCGATCTTGATTAATAGAATAATTGTTGGTTGATGAGTTTGTGTGCTTGTTTTGTTTCTGGTTTATTCATTTCAAGTTCAAGTTGCTACTCTTCTCCTATTCTGGCAATCTCATTTCCTCTGATTGGAACAATGGTGCCATTATTATAAGCAATGCCGAGTAATATCTTTCTGGTCTAATCTTGCTTATATATTCATTCTGCAAGTACATTGCAATGAGACCTCTGACACTTGTACTAGAGACATTTTGGGTGTGGCTAGTTTTTCCTCTGTAATTCAATTTGGGGTAATTTCTTCTGTATTATAACTTGTGTAATGTTAAGATTCCTTTTCCTTGTCCTGGATTCTATAGTAGGCCTCTCGTAAAATGTTTACTTTTTAGTGTGAAAAATCTTTTGATCACTAAAAACCATTTCTCTTAATTCTTTTGATAATGATTAACAGAGAAGTTGAGTTGGATGGAAATGATGAAACGTCCTCACATCCTCACCTCCTGCTTGGATTTTGTTTCGAATTTATTGCCATTTTTCCCATCTATCTCTAGAAAATATTTCTTAGCAATTTATCATTAGAAGTGTTTTGAAAATTTTTACATGATCAATTTCTAATACTCCCTCTGTTGTTTTTTTCCTCTGCACTTCTTCTATGCACGCAATCCAATACACATTTTAAATCATTAATAACTCAAATTATATATGATTAGAAATTATAAAAATTTGATATTCTAGAACTATGCGATTAAACGAATCCAGCAACATCTCACTTGATTATGTTTTATCTTATATAATTATGCGAAAAAATTGAATCAAAATTACTCAATGAATAGTATTAACTATACAAAGGGTGAACTTATAAAAAAATGGAGGGAGTATTTGAGTTTGAAATATGGGTTTCATATATTGTCTGTGTTATGATTTGTGCATAACTTTAGTAATATGCAGTCCATTTACTAATATGTGAATGAGAGTTTACTTTGATTGGAGTATTTGTAAGTGCAGTCCATTTATCAAATATTTCAATGGTTTGTTCAGTGCATCAATGATCGGATCAGACACCTGTAGTGAAGCCAGGGATGCAACTTTGGCAGCTATTGCGAAGGTATTGTTTTCGTCTTCTTGAAGTTTCTAAACGTGTGTGTACTCGTCTTTATTATCTCTTTTTAAAAAGGCTTTTGCTAACTTTAAACCATTCTTTCAAAATATTTTCAGTTCATACTTTAAATATAGTTTTATAGCAATTAAACTGTAATTTTTTTTCCAGAAAAAGTATTGTACCCGAAAATTATTTTCAAATTAGGTTATGAAATTCGTTTCTCAAAGTTTGTTAAGTTAATTTAAATACCAATCTTTAAAAAAAAATCTAATGTATTCGGTATTTTCAAAATCTCATTTTTTTAAAATACTCTTATAAAATTTTACTAATTAATCTAATTATGTAAGTGATTTGAATGTGCAGTACCCTCTATAATGTTATCTAGTATTTAGCGTTTTTCTTTAACACTTGATCTTTATTTTCCTCTTAACTAGCAAAATTAACTGCCCTAGTTTCAAAAGTCAAATATCTCTAACAACAAAAGCTTTTTACTGTTGTCTATTCAAGTGTTTTCAATTTATCGATATTATCATGATTTAAAGAATTATCATGTCTCATAACTTTTTGTGAATTTATACTCTGCTGGGAATAAAAAAAATCTTTATTTTTTTAAAAAATAATATTGTTAAATGATTGGCAAATATCCTATTTCTCTTAGTCACTTGGAAATTTTGTACCTTCGTACTTAGTTTTAAAAATTCCCTTATTATCTAGGTATAATAAATGTTTTCTGGTAGTATCAAATTTTAATTGCTTTTTTAGATATCTTCCCATAAAAAGTGTTCTGAAGTTTAGATTTTTAAAATAGTTTAATAATATTTTTATCGTAATTTAAATATAACTTTTAATTTATTTATTTTTCAAATTGAAATTATATTTTCAAATGTTTCATTTAAATTTAGTGAAATGCTCATTTGTAAAAGTGTTTGCTATAAAAATGTTTTAAAATAGCTAGTTCAAATTATTGCTAGAATATAAGGAAAAAAAGCATTTTCTAATAGCATACTCTTATCTGAATCTTTTTCTATCTTTAGATTATAAGTAACTTTAAATTTTTTTCTAATCTTTTGACTATAAAATAGCTAATGGCTCTACTTTATGATTTAGAAATATGATACTTGTTTTGAAACATGGAACTGTGTTTTCTAACCCTAAACAATGTTTCTCTAATACCGGAGTTTCAAACCAGTTTTGGCAATATCTAACTATCAAAAACATTTTGAGGTCGATTAGATCATTTTAAAAAAAAAATGATTTTTGAATTTTAGTTTTGATATATGCCTATCAAAAAAATATAATGAATATTCTAATACTTGCACAATATGTTTGTACTCTACTCTACTCTACTTTCAGAACATTTTTTAAATATATTCCTAGAAGTTTTGCGAATGTTTTCCTTATGAAAGTGATTTACGAATATATTATTGTTTATTAAAAACTATAAATACTTTTGGGAAATTTATATAAGAATCTGGTAACTCATTTTTGAAAAATATTTTAGGATAACTTATATTATACTCTTATAAATTCTTTTTTGAATTTTTTTTTTTAAATTTATAAGAACAATCTGGTAAATCATTTTTGGAAAATTTTTAGTACCATTGTTTGAGATTTTTATTTTTTAAGGGTGCCAATTTTTAATGAATTAACTTGTTATTTAGTGTTACATGTATATATAGATCAACAAGGTCAAATATTCATTAGAGATCTCTAATGAATATGACTTTGAATACATATATTATTAAGTATTGTTAAATGACAAGTATTTCATAACATTGTCATTCTTTTTAATAAAAATCAATTCTCAGATCGATTGAATTTTGAGAAGTGATTATTCTATTGTTAAATTATTTACCTGTATATAAGATTCGAATAAAATATCATATCATTATAAGGGTGCCAATTTTTAATGAATTAACTTGTTATTTAGTGTTACATGTATATATATGGATCAACAAGGTCAAATATTCATTAGAGATCTCTAATGAATTTGACTTTGAATACATATATTATTAAGTAATGTTAAATGACAAGTATTTCATAACATTGGCATTCTTTTTAATAAAAATCAATTCTCAGATCGATTGAATTTTGAGAAGTGATTATTCTATTGTTAAATTATTTACCTGTATATAAGATTCGAATAAAATATCATATCATTATACTTAAAAACAACTCCCTGTTTTTCTATTCTAATTATTTATAAATGTTAATCTAAGATGTCTTTTTCAGTTATCTTTAGAAATTTAAGTTTTAAGTTGTCTCACAATTTTTAGTAAAGTATTTTAAGTATCATTCTCTCTGTTTTATATGACAATTAAAATTATAATTTACAAATACTTTTTCAACACTTTCACTTAAAATTCATGAAATGATGTTCTGTTGTAAATGTGGTAAATTAATATATTAATAACAATCTCTATGAAAATGTTTTAAATTCCCTACTCGATTTTTCAAGTGCCTGCTATTATTGAGGATCAAAATAGCATTAACTTAATTGATTCAAATATTTAATTTTTAAATTTAAGATATAGTAATATTCTCTTAAATTTTAAATTTATTTTAAATTTCAGTGTATTTTCTCTTAAAAACACGCTTTATAAATTTAAAATTGTTTAATACTCTTAAATATTTGCCAAGTACTATACTTGTAAATGTGATTTAATAGTCTCAATGGCTTCAAAAGTCTTTTTATATATTAATTGTGTTTTTTAGTCTATAAAGTGTTTGTCAAAATCAATTTTAAATATCTAACCTTCTAAAATGTTTCAAAACAATTTGATACTTGGCTTTTTAAAACAAGGATTTCACATTTGTTTCTCAATTTTCTTTGGGCAATTTAAATATCTCTCATTTTTTATTAATTGCTTTTCTTCATTCTAACTGAGATTCTATAACTAATTTTTCTAACTCTAAACTAACTATCAAAAACATTTTTAAGTACCCAGTAGATTGTGTTAAAATTTTTACTTTTACATATTTTTTGATGCCTGTCAAAAAAAAAATCTGAATCTGAATAATTTATATTTCTTTAATGAGGCTTTTTTGTACTTTTAGACTCCAGATTCCGAATATCGTACCGTTAATTGTGATCACTCATAGACAGCTTACTAGCCTGTCCCTGCCTTCCCTGGTGTGATCACTCATAGACAGCTTACTAGCCTTCATTTCGAGCAGCCCCTGCCTCCAAGCCTGCATCCTCCCTCCTCTAACCCTAACCCTCAAGCCAACTTCCTTACCCCTAATCAGTCCCTGCCTTCCCTTCCTTTCCATATTGCCCTTCGAGTCGTTACATTGATTTCTGTACACTTTGCATAGGATATGTGTATGAAAAGCGAGTTTTCGGGTTAGCAGTATGTATTCACCACTTGAGAGATTTATTGATACTCTACTCTGCGCGCATTGCGGCCATTTTGCCCCATCATGGAAGCTGCCACTGGCTCCACAAATGAGTCGATGGTTTTGTCGAGCAGTCGGATCGAAGATGGTCTAACATTTGGATTGGATATATGAATAAGCTATGTTTTGTCCAAAAGCCAAGGCGTTTGTTCTGAGATGATTATACTCCATGTCAGTACCATTGGGTGAGGCTGCTGCAAGCTACAGTTGGCCATGAGAGATAATGCCTTATGTTTTGTGATATAACATTGATAGCAATACCTTTCTGCAGTTCGGATTTGTAGATGTTGTTTCCAGCACTTCGGTCCCCTATTGTATTCCGGACTTCAACATTGATTGGTTGAGAAATATAAAGTTTGCTTCTTCTCAAAAAAAATCGTACCGTTAATTGTGATTTCAAATATGTAACCATTTTTCTAACTCTAAATGATGTTTTCTAATACCTGAGTCTCAAAAGAATTTACAAATATCTAATTAACAAAAATATTTTTTTATGTATACAGTAGAATGTTTTAACAAATTTGATTTTTCAAAGTGTGTTTTCATGCATGCCTATCGGACTTTTAGACTCTAATTCTGAAAGTGATCTAGATATATATTTTAATGCTTTTTTTTTTCTATTTTCCGACTCCCATATTCTTACAACTCCCGAGAAAACTATCGGTGCCGTGGACATTTTGGAAGGACAAAACTTGTCGATGTTGAAGACATAGTTAGCCAGAATTATTACTTTCGTAGAGGCATCATTGTTTACACTCATACAATTGTGAGGTATTTACTTTGATATCCACTGACTTCTCTTCAATAGCTTCTATTGTCTTGATAGTGTACAATTGTGAAGTACTTACTGATTTCAATGGAGTGCCTTAATGATAGACACCTGAATTGAGGCAGGGTGGGAGGGATGCATCTTTCTCAGCTTTGGCACCTATTGCGCAGGTACTCTTCTCATCTTGAAGTTTCTCTATAATGCATTCCATGGTTTCTTGTTTTCACTAATTTTTTGTGTAAATTATATAAACATGTGTGTATGTATTTTATTTTCATTACTTTTTTGTTGTTCTTTCCCCTTGTGTTACTACTTTTTCAATATTTAGATTGAAAGCTGCTTTGATATAGATGATTGTTTAGTTTTCTGTAGTGAACCCTGCCTACAAATTGAATTAACATTGTTGTAGGATTCGCTGTTTGTTGTTAATGTTCTATTTACAATCTTGTATTTTCCTTAAATGTATCTTACACATACACTTACCTCGGTAACTTTTTGTTGCATATCAGGTTCACATTTTGATTGTGCAGAACGGTATCTGTCGGCATATGAAGAAGCAACTCACCATTCCTCAGGAATTTCATTTTGCCACATGAGAAAGAATCAAACGCCAACTGCATTTCTTGATACGTTTGACAAGGTAACAACAAATACAAAACATTCTCTTATTCCTCCACTATTGAAACCAGTTATTTTCCTTTTGATTAGATGTGATACCCCGTAAATATAGTAGTAATAATTACATAAATAAACTAATTGGGAATAAGTAAATAATTAGAGAATATAATAATGATAAATAAATATGAATAGGAATTTTGAATAAGTCTTACTCTCCTAAAACACACGACTTATGGGTGATTCAAATTGAAATCTAATCTCACAAATAAACTAGGAGGGATACGGCAAGTATGAATGATTTAAAAGATATGAGTAATTTAAAGATATCCAATCCCATGAATCTTGCTAACCTAAACCAGTCGGTTCTTATAAAGTCGTGAGCAAAAGTCACACCTAAAACAGCCCTAATTTTGCCTGCTCATTCTGCCGTGCTAGAGATAGCCGTCCAAAGAGCAACTTTCGTCTCTTGTGCTGTGGTCAATTGTGAACTGTAAGTTAATTCACTCTTTCCTATATTCTTTTAATCATTCTTCCTAGGATTAGTGTTGGAAGTATTGTGTGAGTAATTTGAAAGTATTGGTCCTGTGTAAGTTAATCTTCTTTTCCTATATTCGTCCAAAATTTTTGTTGTCTCGCAATTGTCTGTATGGCGTGTGTCCTGCAACTGCCAGTAGGGTTTGTACAGAACATTTTATATATGTATATATTTATTGATATGAGTATATATATGTACACGTGTAGGTTGTGTAGCATCCTTGAACATTTTGTTTTCCTTGCTTGAATGGTGTGTGGGAAGTATCCGACAAATTAGTTCCAGGTCTTGCATATGGAGTCAAACATGGTGGCTGCTGAGTGTGGGTTTTTGTACAGATATAATATTGTGTATGAGTATTATATGTTCATATATTATTGTGTAAGGGCAAATAGGTAGGCTCGTGTAGATAGGTCTTTCTAATTTCCTTATTTTCAAGTTTAATCATGGTGCCTGAATTGATCCTGGCTTAAATGCGTCGTAGTGTATGAGTTCTTTTAGTTGCTGTCAAAGTTATGGTAACAGTGTCTGTCGGATACAAGCAATTTAAATGAACTGTGGGAAAAATAAATAAATAAGTTTTATTTGTGTGGGCAAATTGGTATTGACGAGTAGATACTATATGCGGATTATGCGGTTTATGCGGATTATGCGGTTGAGGGGCAGGACCGTGACGGGTCTCCAGCGACGAAACTCGCCCCCTCTGTCACAATTTAAATTAAATTCAGGTTGACGAACCTTTGAATATGCGGTATTGTGGGTCTAAACCCCTAACCCCGCCTGCGGGCCTAGGTTAGGGCACCGGTGCTGTAGGTTTAGACAAATTTTGCGGATTATGCGGTAAAAAGTGTCCTCGTCAATATTAATTCACCATCACTACTATTTTTGCGGTTGTGTCATTCTTTGGTGTTGTCCTTATGGAACTGTGGGTTAACTTACCAGTTTATACTGAGTTGTGTGTGTGTTTTTCTTTTCTCTTTTTCAGGATTCGCAAGTGAGTAGGCATGGCACGTGCACGCATTGGGATGGGATTTTCAAGTTTTATTTTTAGCTAATAAAAATTATCTTTAAATTCATAATGTCTTCTGCATAATTATTTTTGAAACATTTGTGGATGATGCATGATTTGAGAATAAAGGTTATGTTTTTCTTAGTAGAGCCTTAGCATCTCTTGGTCATGTGTGTGTTATGGTATTTTATCCAAGAGATGTGGCGGTAACATCCCCTTAATATGGTGTTTTAAATTTGGGGGTGTTACATTAGATCCATGTTTTTCTTCTTACTTGCAGTAATGATCTTGCTGGGCAAATTGGGGAAAATTCTTCTCTTATTCCTTCTTATTCCTCCACTAATGAAACCAGTTTATTTTCCTTTTGATTAGATCCATGTTTTTCTTCTTACTTGCAGAAAGGATCTTGCTGGGCAAATTGGGGAAAATTCTCGGTCTGTGGCTGTGCTCTGATCTTCAGTAAGTAGGTGCAGTAACATTTTATTTAGTCGCACTTCAGTTTATACTTTGCGCAGCCATGCATAATTGCTTTCGACGTGCTAGTTCTTCATGTTTTCCTATTGTAGAGAGAGTTATGCCCATGTGGATGTTCACACTAGTTGAATTCCAGGGTTTATCTTTGAAAGTGTAAATCCATTTGCCCATAAATTTGAATGACGACCCATGGATGACTATTTTATTCATACAGCCATGATAACATGGAAGATGAGACCGCGTAGACATTCAATACTTATTGCTGCTTCATTTGAACTTTTCAATGTTGTTTGTAATATGTTGCTCAATATTATTATAATTGTCTTAAATGTTAAATGGGCAAATAAATAATTTCATTTTTGTGACAAATTTTGTTTTCTTGTAGAGCCTTTTATACTGTTTTACCGATGGTAGAGGTTGGGGGTGGGGTGGATAGCTTCATAGATACTGATTGCGGTTTTCTGCCATGACCCGGAAAATGGGTCTCACACTTGTTGGACAGTTTAACTTACTAATGAGTTTATTTCTGAATAGTCGACATTTTGAAGGGAGACTTGCTGGTGACAACTTGCTTGTAGATTTTTAAATCTAGGAATTTCTATAGACTGTTTATCACTTTTAGGTTGGATTATATCTGTTGTAGAGGTATTTGAAGTTGCAATGACATTATTGCTATTTAGAATGATAAACATATCTGCTCGGCACTCGCCAAATTGTGTCACAACTCAATGATTGATGTATCTTAGTTTAGGGTGGCCCCTTTCCGCGTTATTTTCCTTTGTTATAATCTTTCTTACTGCGATAAACTAAGTATTGGCTATTTGCTTAGGTTTAGCTGTATAAAATCATGATGGAGCACAAAGGGCGATTCTGGGTGGTATATGTCGTTAATCCAGCTCCTCGTAGTTCACTTGTTGCTGAATATGAAAAAGAAATCCGTTTGAGGTGAAATATTTTTTGTTTTTGGTTTAACAGTCATTTGGTCCCTTCATTCTAATTCTTTAGACATTCTTTGGTTTCATATTGTTAGGTAGGAGCTGCAGTTTCCAAGAAGAATGTTAAACAGTCTTCATATTGTTGTTGAAAAGTAACTGATTCAACAATATCATCGGGTGCCGTACTGCAGCCTTGTAGGTGCCATGGATGGTCTTCCACATGAAGACATTAGTGAAGCGGAGGCTGCTAAGCTAGCAGAGGGCTGAACTAAGGTATATGTTCCAAGCGTTTCCTAGATCCTGGAGTAGTAATTTATAGCACTTTCTTTTTCATGATCATTTCTTGAAGAGATGAAAAATCCTCACATCCTTACGTTTAATGATAATGGAATGAATATTTCAGTAATTTGATTGATATTGATTAACGGAGAATTTGAGTTGGATGGGAATGATGAAACGTCCTCACATCCTAACCTCCTGCTTGGATTTCGTTTTTGAATTTATTGCCATTTTCCCCATCTATCTCTAGAAAATATTTCTTAGCAATTTATCATTAGAAGTGTTTTGAAAATTTTTACATGATCAATTTCTAATATTTGAGTTTGAAATTTAGGTTTCATATAAGGTCTGTATTATGATTTGTACAAACTTTAGTAATATACAGTCCATTTACTAATATGTGAATGAGAGTTTACTTATATTGGAGTATTTGTAAGTGCAGTCCATTTATCAAATATTTTAATGGTTTGTCCAGTGTATCAATGATCGGATCAGAAACCTGTAGTGAAGCCAGGGATGCAACTTTGGCAGCTATTGAGAAGGTATTGTTTTCATCTTTTTGCAGTTTCTAAAAGTGTGTGTACTCGTCTTTATTATCTTTTTAAAAAAGGCTTTTGCTAACTTTAAACCATTCTTTCAAAATATTTTCAGTTCATACTTTAAGTATAGTTTTATAGCAATTAAACTGAAATAGCTTTAAAAGTATATCTTTATTCTAAACAGCTGTTTGTAGAGTAAATACTTTTTTTTTTCCAGAAAAATTATTGTACCTCGAAAATTATTTTCCAATTAGGTTATGAAATTCGTTTCTCAAAGTTTGTTAAGTTAATTTAAATACCAATCTTTCAAAAAAAATCTAATTTATTCGGTATTTTCAAAATCTGATTTTTTAAAATACTCGTATAAAATTTTACTAATTAATCTAATTAGGTAAGTGATTTGAAAGTGCAGTACCCTCTATAATGTTATCTAGTATTTAGCCTTTTTGTTTAAAAAAATATTTTTAACACTTGATCTTTCTTTTTCTCTTAACTCTCAAAATTAACTGCCCTAGTTTCAAAAGTCAAATATCTCTAACAACAAAAGCTTTTTATTGTTCTCTATTCAAGTGTTTTCAAATAATCGATATTATCATGTTTGTAATATATTCCACAAAAACTAATATATAAAGAATTATCATGTCTCATAACTTTTTGTGAATTTATACTCTGCCGAAAAAAAAATCTTTAAAAAAATAATATTCTTAAATGATTGGCAAATTGTAACGCCCCGAAAATTCAAACCTGATTTTCGCAAGCATTACTGTTGTACTAACTATCCTAAACTAGTGGCCAGCTAATTTAAAACAGCTAGTACAAGACTCAGTAAACCTAAAGTGATCATCTGATTAATCCAGTTTAATGCGGAAGCTAAAACAAATAAACCACATAAGCACATAGGAGGTCTCACCATCATAATCAAATAAACATTCCAGCAGCTCATCCAGACTGCAAGCCTCTCAACAACATACCAATATCTCAAATAGGGATACCAGCCCAAAGTGTAAATCACATAAGGCCACCGGCCGACAGAAAGCAGATTCTAGGCACACAGGCCTCAACTAGCATAAAATCCAAGTCATAATAAGCAATAGAGTATCACATAATCATGTAAGATAAACATAAAAATTCCTATCTATGTGATCTCTCAATACCCCAAACCCAGTCATGCTCCAGTGCCTCCGGCAGGATCTATAAAACAGACAAAAGCAAAGGGGGTCAGTACAACGTACTAACCAAGGCTACGTGCCGGGGAGTAAGGGAAAACAGAACCACATCTCAAGATAGTAAAAATAGGTAATAAATAAACATATTAATAACGGCAGAATATAAAGAAAGCAGTTAAACACCACACCGTCCCATACTGGTGCTTCAACCACGATCATACAATTGATATAAATAAATCATCACACCGTCCCATACCGGTGCTTCAACCACAGCCATACAATTTATGCACGTGATGCATGACCTAACATACACCTATCTACCCTATATGCAAATGCAATGAATATGCCTAGCCGGCAACCTAAACCCGGGCGGTATGAACCCTCGGGTGAGGATATCATCAACTCCAACCCGTTACAGGGTAACATACACCATCCCCGCAGGGACCACAGGCATCACAGCCCAATCACAGGCATAACAGCCAAATCACAGGCATCGCAACCAAATCACAGGCATCACAGCCTAATAATCACCCCGCAGGGCCATCGGGACTCAACAACACCGGTAAAGGCTGCCCGATCAGAAATTTCCAATATGTCCATCCATTCATAATGCAATACCATGCATTATAATAACCAGCCCAAAAGGGCCAACAGGAATAACAACCAATAATCCACCCCGCAGGATCACCGGGACTTAACAACACCGGTAAAGGCTGTCCGATCAGTCATAAACATCATAACAACTCACCGGGTTAATAACCGTCAATTATAATGCAATAACATGCATATGACAATACAGTGATATTCAAGCACTTACACACTAGATTCGCATGCTTCTCAACATATAAGGAATTCAATACATAGCCCACTAGGCTAAGGCATTAATGATATAATCCAATAATCCACATATACTTAATGATATCATAATTCAACAGTTTCCCTAAGCAATTCAACAACCCACGGGCCAATTGATTAACCCACGGTTTACCAATAACATTTGGGGAAGTCATAACAATAATTTGTGCAAAGAAAACATCATTATAGAATCAAAATCGCACAAAAAGGGGCCAAACAGGGCCCTCCTGCGCTCACGGGCGCGTAAAACGCGTGACATACGCAGCCCAGTACTGTAGCGATTACTGTAGCAATTACTGTAGCAAGTTACTGTTGTAAGTACTGTAGCGAGTTACTGCGGTAATTACTGTAGCGAATTACTGCGGTAATTACTGTAGCGAATTACTGAAGTAATTACTGTAGCGAGTTACTGCGGTTACTACTGTAGTGAGTTACTGCGGTAACTACTGTACAAGTTACTGCGGTAGTTACTGTTCAAATTACCGTGGTAATTACTGTTCAAATTACCGTGGTAATTACTGTGGCGAATTACTACGGTAACTACGTAATTTAAGCAATATAATCCCTTGCCTCGATGTTGGGAGCGATCAACAACACCTCCGGGATTGTCCAATTCGACTCGATTCGGCCAACTAAAAAATCCCCAAATCCTACCATTTTAAAACATCTCCAAATCACCACCAAAACGAACGAAATAAAAATCACTACAAAGAAGACGACGAAGAGAACCACTTACCAACAACCGATTAATCAATCGGCCAAGAAACGCGATAGTTTGAACGAGCCGAAGATCCCCTAGAAACCCTTTCCTGTCTCGGCCTCTTCTCTCCTCTCCTTCCCGATTCTTTCTTCCTTTAATCCGAATTACAAAATAGCCCCATTTAACTCCCAACTTCTTAATAATTATAAAAGACCCCCCATTCAATCTCAAGTACATCAAATTGACCCCATTCGGACTGAAATGCAAAACTACCAAATACCAAATTATTTAAACAGTCCAATTAATTAAATTGGGTCATTACACAAATATCCTATTTCTGATAGTCACTTGGAAATTTTGTACCCTCCTACATAATATTCTTAAATGATTAGCAAATATCCTATTTTTGATAGTCACTTGGAAATTTTGTACCCTCCTACTTAGTTTTCAAAATTCCCTTTTTCTCTAGGTATAATAAATGTTTTCTGGTAGTATCAAATTTTAATTGCGTTTTTAAATATCTTCCCATAAAAAGTATTCTGAAATTTAGATTTTAAAAATAGTTTAATAATATTTTTATAGAAATTTAAATATAACTCTCAGTTTTTGTTTTTTTTTCAAATTTAAATTATATTTACAAGTGTTTCATTTAAATTTAGTGAAATGTGCATTTGTAAAAGTGTTTGCTATAAAAACATTTTAAAATAGCACAGTCTATAGTTCAGATGATCGCTAGAATATAAGCAAAAAAGCATTTTCAAATAGCATACTCTTATCTGAAACTTTTTCTAACTTTAGATTATATCTTTAAACTTTTTTCTAATATTTTGACTATAAAATAGCTAATGGCTCTACTT
The DNA here is from genome assembly GCA_030278955.1 of Hygrophila difformis. Taxonomy (NCBI): domain Eukaryota; kingdom Viridiplantae; phylum Streptophyta; class Magnoliopsida; order Lamiales; family Acanthaceae; genus Hygrophila; species Hygrophila difformis. Next base: position 19,229,617 of record JAOANR010000007.1, read on the forward strand.
TATGATTTAGAAATATGATACTCTTTCTGAAACATGGAACTGTGTTTTCTAACCCTAAACAATGTTTCTCTAATACTGGAGTTTCAAACCAGTTTTGGCAATATCTAACTATCAAAAACATTTTGAGGTCGATTAGATCATTTTCAAAAAAATCGATTTTTGAATTTTAGTTTTGATATATGCCTATCAAAAAAATAAAATGAATAGTCTAATACTTGCACAATATGTTTATACTCTACTCTACTCTACTTTCAGAACATTTTTTAAATATATTCCTAGAAGTTTTGCGAATGTTTTCCTTATGAAAGTGATTTACGAATATATTATTATTGTTTATTAAAAACTATAAATACTTTTGGAAAACTTATATAAGAATCTGGTAAATCATTTATGAAAAATATTTTAGGATAACTTATATTATACTCTTATAAATTCTTTTTTGAAAATTATTTTTTTTAAAAAATTTATAAGAACAATCTAGTAAATCATTTTTGAAAATTTTTTAGTACTATTGTTTGAGATTTTTATTTTTTAAGGGTGCCAATTTTTCATGAATTAACTTGTTATTTAGTGTTACATGTATATATATCGATCAACAAGGTCAAATATTCATTAGAGATCTCTAATGAATTTGACTTTGAATACATATATGATTAAGTAATGTTAAATGACAAGCATTTCATAACATTGGCATTCTTTTTAATAAAAATCAATTCTCAGATCGATTGAATTTTGGGAAGTGATTATTCTACTGTTAAATTATTTTCCTCTATATAAGATTCGAATAAAATATCATATCAGTATACCTAAAAAAACTCCCTGTTTTTCTTTTCTAATTATTTGCAAATGTTTTTCTATCCCATAATCTAAAATGTCTTTTTCAGATATCTTTAGAAATTTAAGTTTAACTAGTCTCATAATTTTTAGTAAAGTAATTTAAGTATCATTCTCTCTGTTTTATAAGACAATTAAAGTTCTAATTTACAAATACTTTTTAAACAATTTCATTTAAAATTCATGAAATGATGTTCTGTTGTAAAAGTGGTAAATTGATATATTAATGAAAATCTCTATGAAAATATTTTAAATTCCCTACTCGATTTTTCAAGTGCCTGCTAATATTGAGGATCAAAATAGCATTTTCAAATGTCTAACTTAATTGATTTCAAATATTTAATTTCAAGTTTAAGATATAGTAATATTTACTCCCTCTGTCCCATTTAACTTGTCTTGTTTCACTTTTGCACACAATCCAATGCACTTTTTCAACTGTTAATATCTCAAAATATGTACAATGAAAAATTTTGCAAAATATATATTATAAAACTATATGATCATACGATTCTAACAAGACCCAACTCGACTATTTTTCTCTAAATATATACTTGTGATAAAGTTGAGTCAAAGCTGAACAATGAACAGTGTAAAAAAGTCAAACAGGACAAGTGTGGTGGGACGGAGGGAGTATTTGTCAATTCATTTTAAAATTCAGTATATTTTCTCTTAAAACACGCTTTATAAATTTAGAATTGTTTAATACTCTTAAATATATGCCAAGTACTATACTTGTAAATGTGATTTAATAGTCACAATGGCTTCAAAAGTATTTTTTATATATTAATTGTGTTTTTTAGTCTATAAAGTGTTTTTCAAAATCAATTTTAAATATCTAACCTTCTAAAATGTTTCAAAACAATTTAATACTTGGCTTTTAAAACAAGGATTTCATATTTGTTTCTTGATTTTCTTTGGGCAATTTAAATATCTCTCTCATTTTTTATTAATTTTTTTTTCATTCTAACTTAGATTTTATAACTAGTTTTTCTGACCCTAATCATTTTTAAGAACCAAGTTTCAATATTATTTTCATACTTCAAACTATCAAAGACATTTTTTTTAAGTACCCAGTAGATTGTGTTAAAATTTTTGATATTTACATGTGTTTTGATGCCTGTCAAAAAAAATTCTGAATAATTTGTATTTCTTTTATGAGGCTTTTTTTTTTACTTTTAGACACTAGATTCCGAATATGGTACCGTTAAATGTGATTTCAAATACGTAACCATTTTTCTAACTCTAAATGATTTTTTTTAATACCTGAGTTTCAAAAGAATTTCCAAATATCTAATTATCAAAAATATTTTTTTATGTATACAGTATATTGTTTTAACAAATTTGATTTCTCAAAGTGTGTTTTCATGCATGCCTATCAGACTTTTAGACTCTACTTCTGAAAGTGATTTAGATATATATATTTTAATGATTTTCTTTTCTATTTCCGACTCCTATATTCTTACAACTCCCGAGAAAACTAGTCGGTGCCGAGGACAATTTGGAAGGACAAAAACTTGTTTGAAGACATAGCCAGCCAGAATTGTTAATTTTGTACATGCATCATTGTTACTTTCGTACAGGCATCATTGTTACACATACAATTGTGAGGTATTTACTTTGATATCCACTGACTTCTCTTCAATAGCTTCTATTGTCTTGATAGTGTAGAATTGTGAAGTATTTACTGATTTCAATGGAGTGCCTTAATGATCAGACACCTGAATTGAGCCAGGGTGAGAGGGATGCAGCTTTCTCAGCTTTGGCACCTATTGCGCATGTACTCTTCTCATCTTGAAGTTTCTCTATAATGCATTCCATGGTTTCTTGTTTTCACTAATTTTTTGTATAAATTATAGACACATGTGTCTATGTATTTTATTTTCATTGCTTTTATGTTGTTCTTTCCCCTTGTGTTAACTTTTTCAATATTTAGATTGAAAGCTGCTTTGATATAAATGCTTGTTTAGTTTTCTGTAGTGAACCCTGCCTACAATTGAGTTAATATTATTGTAGGATTCGCTGGATTAGACAGAAAGAGAGGAGGCTTATCAATAAATAGGGGCTAAAGCTAAGGACTCGCCCTTTAGAGAGTTGAAATCCATGAGGCGCCCGCATATTTGTTTTTAATGTTTTATTTACAATCTAATATTTTCCTTAAATGTATCTTAAATGGACACTTATCCCGGTAGCATTTTGTTGTGTAACGCCCCGAAAATTTAAAACCATTTTCGTGACGTCATCGCCGTATTAACTATTCTAAACTGTTGATCACTCAGCTTAGATAGTCAATACGAAGCGAGGTATAAATACAAACCTGTATCACACTCAAATAAATGCCAACAAAGCAGTATATAACCCCAGGAACAATACATGGCATATCCGGGCGACAAGCCCTGAAATAACATAATGACATGGTCGCACATCCAATACCAGGAATGACCAATAAGTAAATCATATGTGACAACCGCTCACATTTAAGAAATAACATATATTTTCATCAAAGGCCAGGCAAGAGCATATAATATTTATTCTAAACAATAAATATAATGGATGCAGCCTAGCTAGTTCGCTCAACCCGTACCCCAACATCGTGTTCTGCGCCATCCGTAGGAAGATCTATAAAACAGATAACCGCAACAAGGTGTCAGTACATCGTACTGGCAAGGAATAGATATAGCTGGAAACGGGGCACACTAATGATAACACTATACTATATAAATAATAATAACAATAATAATAACAATAATGATAACAATAATTAAGGACATAAAATAAATACAGAAAGTAAACATCACACCGTCCCATACCGGTGCTTCAACCACTGCAGATAAAATGAATGATGGATGATGAGATGATATGTTATGACCTAAAATGTCTATCTACCCTAAATGCAGCACATAAGCATGTCTAGCGTGCACCTAGGTACCATGGTCGGTATTCCCTCCCATATAAGGGTCCACTCCCCTTAATGGTCGAGAGACATACCCACAGTGCCCCCGCCGCGGACACTAACAGCTGAGATCGTGGCTTACGGCAAGCGGGTCAGGCTAAGGGTCATGAGCCCTTTCTAGCCAAATACAGACTAGGATATAAATCCTTTTCAGTCTCAATGCCCCGGGAAAGATACCACTATGCCCAATCGGATACCGACTCGTAAACATAGGGTATCCTACCCGCGTAGCATAATCCAATGCCCAGGGAAAGATACTACTATGCCCAATCGGATACCGACTCGTAAGCATAGCGTATCCTACCCTCGTAGCATATCAACATATCATCACAGATATTCACATATCATCACAGATATCCACATATCATCACAGACTAGGATATAAATCTTTTTCAGTCTCAATGCCCGGGAAAGATACCACTATGCCCAATCGGATACCGACTCGTAAGCATAGCGTATCCTACCCGCGTAGCATTATTTTTCAGTCTCAACATATCATCACAGATATTCAGATTCAATTTAATCACATGTCCATACGTAAATCAACGCATCAGGACAAAATAAACAACTCATCTCGAGTTAAGTATAATCAGGGGTGTGCCAAGTCCCACGTATCGGCATCAACACATATTCAGATTCAATTCCACACATGTCAATACGTAAATTACGTGTCATGACAAAATAAACAACTCATCGCGAGTTAAGTGTAATCAGGGGTGTGCCAAGTCCCACGTATCGGCATCAACACATATTCAGATTCAATTCCACACATGTCAATACGTAAATTACGTGTCATGACAAAATAAACAACTCATCGCGAGTTAAGTGTAATCAGGGGTGTGCCAAGTCCCACGTATCGGCACTCAACTCATAACATCAAAATAGAAGCAACGCAAGATTCCATCCTAAACTAAGGCATGGTAGATCTTCTCTAATTGCAACTAAGTTCCAGGTTATGAGCATAATAATTAGTGAGATATTCGCAAGCAGTTCTAGCCTAATTCTAAGGCATCCTCATTATACGCAGGGAATCCGTACACACGAGAGTTCCCAATACTAAGGCAACATAGACTATACTAGTCTATTCCTAGTACAATAATATCATCATAAGAATTAAAATAATTTAACAATACCAATTTCATCATTTCCTCTTATCTCCAACACCAACAACCACCTCCAATCCCCTTTTTATAATTCCCTCCACATGTAACTCAACAAGCTAATTAATTTAAGATAAAACGAATCTAATAACCTGAGTGAGATTCAAGCTATGAAAGCTGAATAGATAAACTAGCAACAGGAACCGGTACAGAATTTAAGCAAGAATGAGTAGTTTAGGAATTAATTAAAATATATTAAAAATTGTAATTCTAGACTATGTAAAAATCCATGATAATAGTCACCACTTTTGATCATGCCCACGTCACTATGAAAGGCATTGAAAATGAATTGCACAAAGTAGTCAAAGTGAATAGGAGAAATTGTAATTAACTATTAGAAATTATTATGCAATCAATAATACTCTGCCTGAATAAACCGAACAAAGACAAGAGGAATTGGATAATATATATATATACTGACTATCTAGTAGTAGACTCACATAATCCAAAATCACCCAACATCTAAATCAACATTAAAATCATTTACTCAAACTCCATTATAATTCAACATAGCCAAATAATAAAGACTAAACCAATACCCAACATAATATTCTAAAATTTAAGCATTCTAGTATTCCCACATTAAAAAGCTAGCAAGGTATCCCAATATTTATCTTACAAACCCAACAATTCAATACTTTCCTATTTAAATTCAATAACATAAAAGTGAACAAGGCTTAATCACGTAGATGATCACCCTATAAATTAGCTTGTTTAAAATATAGTATCATACAAGTATAATTATACCAAGAACATTACATAGCAAGAGGACAAAATAAGTTATCTAATAATAAAGCATTGCACGAAATAATCAAAGTGAATAAGAGGAGTTGGAATAAAATATTAGAAATTACTATGCAATCTATAGCAAAATTCGTAGAGTAGCTCAGTTTGAGACAAAAATGCAGGGGACCTGTAACACCCCGATTTAATTAACTCATAATTAATTAATTTAATTATGGTTAACTAACAAAAGACTTAGTATGTGGATTATTTTGTAGGGAATGAAGATTTAAGTGGGGGGATAAGTGAGTTCAACTCACTAGATAATAAGAGTCAAGTGCTCAAATGGGTGCAATGTGGTCAAGACAAGTAGTGTAAACCTTTTAACCCACATTCCGACCCGACCCGGATCCATTTTACCCTTAAAAATCAGATTTTGGGTGTTGGAAACCCATTTCCTCATCTTCTCTTCCCCTCTCTTCCCTCATTCCCGTCACCATTTTTGGGAAGGCTAGGGTTGGTGCCAAATCCTCCCAAAACCTTGATTTTATGCCCAAATCAGTTGGGGGTTTCATTATACTACCTTTGGTAAGTAATTTCCTCATAGTAATTCATGATTTTGAAGAGTTTTGAGGTGGTTTGTGAAGAGGGCAAAACAAGTGACGGGATTGAATGATTTTGGTTGAAATTCTTGTAGATCGGCTTGGAATTTGTGTTAAATCCTTGCTTGGGAGTTGCAAATCAGTTTTGGAAGTTAAGGTAATGCTTTTGGTTGAGTAATTTCAGTTTTTGAGCTTCCAATGGGTTCATGATGAAGAAATCATGTTCTTGGAGTTGATTTTTGATGTTTGGATTGGATTCTTGTAATATAGGCTTGGAATTGTAGATTGGAAGCTTGCAGGTTGAGAAGAGGAGCTTGGGGACTCATCTACATACCAGGCAAGGGTAGAGATAGGCCTAAATGGGGGCATAATCGGTGGAATGGCCGGAAACCGCCATTTCCATCGTTTCTGTTGTGTCGGCGCGCAGTTGGGGCGCCCTTTAGCCAAACAGCGCGCGAGCAGCGCGCGATCGAACGTCACGACGAACGAGTCCCGCGCGGGGTTGGCGCGGTTTTTGTGTAAAAACCGCGCCGGGTGCGCGCCACCCCCCCTGCCCGCGCGGTTCGTTCGCTCGTTTTCCGGTTCTTCGTCCTGCGTGTTTCCTTAGTTCTTCTTATGCTTCTAGCATGCCATGACTATCATTATGCTCACAATCTTTGAACCTAGTTGCGATTAGCGGTGATCTACTATGCCTTAGTTGAGATCGAGTCTTGTTTCGCTTCTACGTTGATGTGAGTGTTGGTGCCGATATGTGGGGCTTGGCACACCCTTGACACTTAACTCGTGGTGAGTTGTTTATTTTGTCATGACGCGTAATTTACGTATTGACATGTGTGGAATTGAATCTGATTATGTGTTGGTGCCGAAATGTGGGACTTGGCACATCCCGGAATATTTTAAAACTACTATTTTAAAGAGCCCGGATTATTCTTTTTAAAAACTATTATTTTCAAGTATTATTATTTTTAAAGTTATCATTTATAAACTAGTAGTATATTTCAAAGAGCCCAGACTATTTTAAAGCTATTTATTTTAAAGAAAATACTTCACTCGAGATGAGTGATTGAATTGAATCTGAATATCTGTGATGATATGTGAATATCTGTGATGATATGTGAATATCTGTGATGATATGTTGAGACTGAAAAGGATTTATATCCTAGTCTGTATTTGGCTAGAAAGGGCTCATGACCCTTAGCCTGACCCGCTTGCCGTAAGCCACGATTTCAGCTGTTAGTGTCCGCGGCGGGGGCACTGTGGGTATGTCTCTCGACCATTAAGGGGTGTGGACCCTTATATGGGAGGGAATACCGACCATGGTACCTAGGTGCGCGCTAGGCATGCTTATGTGTTGCATTTAGGGTAGATAGACACCCTAGGTCATAACATTTCATCTCATCATCCATCATTCATCTTACTTGCCGTGGTTGAAGCACCGGTATGGGACGGTGTGATGTTTACTTATTTGCACTGTTTAATTATTATGTTATGCCTAACAAATGTTTAAAAACGAAACATATCTCCACATATATGTATAAATATACTTCTAGGGAATCAAGAATTATTCTTGTTTCCCCTTATGCCGATTCTTCTATTCTTGCTCAGTACCTTGTACTGACCCTTGCTATGTTTTTATGTATAGATATTCCCGGGGAGGACGCAGAGCCTGAGCACGATGTGGGGTTTGGGGATGAGTGATCTACCTAGAGATGCATTAGCATGTTGTGGACTTATGTGCTTGTCTTGAATAATATGCTATGACTCTATTACCTTGTCTCGTACTGCTGGTGGTACCGATCGGTACATTATGTTCTGTCTTGTGTGTTACTTAATATCTCTGACAGGTTGAGATGAGACTGATATGTCGACTGTTATGTCGCATGAATAAGGCTTGTAAGCCGGACGTCTGTTATGATGTGAGGTTTCCTTTCTGGATTTGTATTATGATTCATTGGCTTCCTGTTACTTGGCTACGTGTTATTGATCTTAAATTGATTGGCCAACAGTTTAAGAGAGGTAACACGGCAGTGACGTCACAGAAATTTGGTTTTAAATTTTTGGGGCGTTACAGGACCGAAGGACAGATATTTATATACATAAATCTGGCCATTCTAAAAATGCAAGCAACCAATTCAACAAAAGAAATCCACACCATTACAAGTATAACCCACTCAAACCAACAAGGCATGAAAATAATTAAACAAGTAAAGAATCCATCACCACCGAGCCACACCACCACCAAACATCATCAATACCATCAACCACCACCTCCACCACCACGCCACTGCACCGCCGCCACCACGCCGCCGGCGACTGGCCGGCGGCCGTCCCAGCAGCAGCGGCGGCAAAGCCGCTGCCCTGCCACCACAGCGCGCGGAGGCGCGCTGTCTTCCTAACAGCGGCAGCTCGCCTCCGGCGAGCTGCACCCGGCGTCGTGGCCTCACCTCCGGCCACACCTCCTCCCAGCGCCGCCCCCAGCCACCGGCGACAGGCCGGCGGCCGCCACAGCGGCAGCGGTGGCAAAGCCGCTGCACAGCAGCGCACACCTGTGCGCTGCTCTCCCGAGCAACAGCTCGCCCTCCAAAAAAAAGTATTGTTTAAAGAAAAAGTATTGTACACTGAAAATTATTTTCAAATTAGGCTATGATATCTGTTTCTCAAGTTTTTTAAGTTAATTTAAATACATTTCTCTCCAAAAAAAAATCTAATTTATACAATATTTTGAAATCTCATTTTTTTAACAATAATACTCTTATAAAATTTTACTAATTACTCTAATTGTTAAGTGATTTGAAAGTGTGGTACCCTCGAAAGTGTTTTCAAGTATTTAGCGTTTTTGTTTAAAAAAATATTTTTAACACTTGATCTTTCTTTTTTATCTTAATTCTCAAGATTAACTGCCCTAGTTTCAAAAGTCAAACGTCTTTGATCAACAAAAGCTTTTTATTGTTTTCAAATAAGATATTAACCTGTTTGCAATACTATATTGCGGAAAAACTAATTTTTAAAGATTATTATGTCTCATAATTTTTTCTAAATTTTGTAAACTTTCTTTTTCTAAAAAATAATACTCCATAGTATATTCTTAAACGATTGGCAAATATCATATCTGTGATAGTCATTTGGAAATTTTGTACCCTCTCCCTCCTACTTAGTTTTAAAAATCCCAATTTTCTCTAGGTATTATAAATGTTTTCTGAATCATGAGAAACGTTTTCTAATTTTCTACTAAATTGTTTTCAAATATTTTGCTTTCAAATTTAAGATACAATGTGTATATTTTAATTTTTTAATCAAAATATATTTTCTCTCAATTTACTCTTTATAACTTTAAATTGTACTTTCATTTCTAAATACTTTTTGTAAGTAAATAGTCTTGTACCCTCAAAAGTATTTTTCGAACATGTAATTGTGTTATTTTGTTTTATAACAAGAAGTTCAAAATCATTTTTAAATATCTTTCGCAAAAAAAAAAAAAAAAAAATCATTTTTAAATATCTAACCTTCAAAAGTCTTTTGAGATACCTGCTTAATAAATAATCAATCTCTAAGCTTTAAATCAAAGTTTTCAATATTTAATTCTCAGATGTTTTTGTCCAAGTAATTTAAATATCTCTCGCAATCTTTTTAACATTAGCTTAGATTATATCTTTAAAATATATTTTCAAAACTTATTTTATAAAATAGTTAATGACTGTACTTTTTTTGAAAAATGGAACTGTGTTTTCTAACCCTAAGAATGTTTCTCTAATACCAGAGTTTCAAAACTTTTGTCAATATCTAACTATCAAAAACATTCTGAGGTACGCTAGATCATTTTCAAAAAAAAAAAAAGATTTTTAATTTTTAGTTTCGATATATGCCTATCAAAAAAATAAAATAAATATTCTAATACTTGCATAATATGTTTATACTCTACTCTACTTTCAGAATAATTTTCAAATATATTCCTATAAGTTTGGTGAATGTTGTACTTGTGAAAGTGATTTACGAATATATTATCGTTTATTAAAAAACTATAAATTCTTTTGGGAAACTTATATAAGAAACTAATAAATCATTTATGAAAATATTTTTGGGTAAACTCTTATAAATTCTGTTTTGAAAAATATCTTTCTGAAATTTATAAGAACAATAGAATAAATCGTTTTTGAAAATTTTCAATAGTATGGTTTGAGAATCTCATTTTTTTAGAGGGTGCCAATTTTTAATGAATTAATTAACTTGTTATTTAGTGTTACATGTATATATCAATCAACAAGGTCAAATATTCATGAGAGATCTCACATGAATTTGGCATTGAATTTATGTAATGTTAAATGACAAGTATTTCATAACATTGGCATCCTCTTTAATAAAAAAATATATTCTCAGACCGACTTGAATTTTGAGAAGTGGTTTATTCTGTTATATTATTTTCCTCTACATAAGATTCGAATAAAATGTCATACCCACTATAAACTCCCTGCTTTTCTTTTCTAATTATTTATAAATGTTTATAACAAATAATCTAAGATGTCTTTTTTAGATATCTACGCATCAAAAATGTTTTGAAATTTAAGTTTTGACTAGTCTCACAATTTTTAGTAAAGTAATTTAAGTATCATTCTCTGTTTTATAAGACAATTAAAATTAAAATAAAATTATAATTTACAAATACGTACTTTTTAAACAATCATGAAATGATGTTCTGTTGTAAAAGTGGTATATTAATATATTGATAACAATCTCTATGAAAATGTTTTAAATTCCCCATTCGATCTTTCAAGTGCCTGCTAATGTTGAGGAACAAAATTGCATTTTCAAATGTCTATCATAATTGATTCAAATATTTAATTTTCAAATTTAAGATATAGTAATATTTATCTGTCAATTCATTTTAAATTCATCATATTTTCTCTTAAAAACACGCTTTATAAATTTAAATTGTTTTATACTCTTAAATATTTGGCAAGTACTATACTTATAAATGTGATTTAATAGTATCATGGCTTCAAAGTATTTTTTTATATATTAATTGTGTTTTTTAGTTATAAAGTTTTTTGTCAAAATCATTTTTGAGTATCTATGTAATACCCCAGATTTTTATCATCGTCCAAAGGAATAAAATTTATTCCGATCAATGTCGAAATATCTCCGAGAAGAAGAAAATAATTTATCACAATAAATTATTGCTCGGATATGAAACGCCGATAGATTTAAATTCAAAATGGAATAAAAGAGGGAAAGGAAGCCCGAAGACATTCCATGAATTGAGTCAAGATAATTGGAATTAAATTCAAGAAGGAAAAGAATTTTAATTCCAAGAACCCGTGAAGTCGGAAGAAATTTAATGATACAATCGCAATCAATCAATCGATCAATAAGTCGCGCAACTTCGGGGACGAAGTTGATTCTTAAGGATGGTAGATTGTAATACCCGAGAAATCGCCATCGAAAATTTAAATCCAAAAATAAAGAATTGGATTTAAATTATTAAAACCGAAATAATTCCGAGAGAGCGGAATTTATTATTTATCGGAAGATAACAACTCGAAACGAGTTTATCGAATTGTCCCAACAATCACGGATAATTCCCACATTATGATTTTTATTTTTGTAGAGAAGGAATCTTAATATTAAAAATAAAAAAAAAAAAAAAATATTAAAAGTTACTGTAGCACGTGGCTACTGTAGCAGTACTGTAGCAGTACTGTAGCACGTGCGGGTACTGTAGCAGCCGATCCCTTGTCGGATTTTTGTCCCTTTAATGCCAAAAATACACCCCCAACACCCCATTATCACCCATCTACTTCATTTCTTCACCCAAAAACACTCCCAAAACTCTCCCAAAGCCAAAATACTTTCCGGCGAACTTCCGGCGAACTTCCGGCAACTTTCCGGCAACCAAATCCGACCAAGGAAGTGTGTAGATCAAGGATCACAGTGCTTAGATCTTTGGTAAGTAGTATCTTAGGTTCTCAATCTCGTTTTTCCTCTCAAATCCCCAATCTAACTCTTGAATCGTTGATTGCAAATACGTTCGTGGCCAAAGTCGGGAACTTTGCGTTTCGTAGATCCGTTCGTAGGTGTTTGGACGAATCAAGAACACAATCTTTGTAAGTTAACCTTACTATGGTTTTGGGTGACTTAAAATGCAACCAAACATATAGATTTAATAACTCTAAAATCTGTCAACAAGAGAAAACCCCCGGCGCAGCGTTTTCGTATGAATTTTTCGAACCCTTAAAAGTCTTCAAACGGAAAAACCCAAAACATGAAAAACATTCCTAAGACATTAATCTAGCTACTGTAAAAATTTCATAATTTTTCATCGTGTTTTGATATCCGAAAACGACCATGAACAGACCTGCCATCGACTTAGATCTTGAAATAGTGATAGATTCTTTATTCAAACTTGTTGGTTATTTTGACCTTAGATCTAGACCGATCTAGGATTGGAGTTGAACATAAGAATTGTAGATCTATGAGTTTGGAATATTACTGTAAGTTTTTAGAATTTTTCATTGAGATTTGAACCTCCAAACTCGAGCCGATCCGATCTGCGTTAGAACCGATGTCAAGAACCATGACAGATTTCTTAACCGAACTTGATGAGCATATTTCCAATACTTCGAGTGTTCAAACCTGAAAACTCAAAACTAAGATTTTGATTCAAAGATCATAAGCTATATTGTGTAAAAATTTCAAAGATTTTCATCAAGTTTTGATACCCCAAATCGTATCGAACATATTCTGCGTTTTTAAGAATTGTCAAAGGATGACAGATTTCATAACCGATCTTGATGAGCTTATTCCTATCATTTCTAGCCCGAACCAATCTTCATGATCTAAACAAAAGTTGTTGGAAATCATGTCTAGTATGTCTCTGTAAAATTTCAGAATTTTTGAAGTCCATTTGATATGATAAAAAGTCGAATCTTTTAACGTCGTCAAACCTGAATTCTGACAGCTTTTTGTTTCTGAAGAAAACTCGATTTTTGACATGCTTCACATCGTTTTTCCGAAAAACTTAAAACACGAAAGTTGTTCGTTGGGATGTTTTTGAGCTACTGTACAAATTTCAAAACAATCGCCTAAGAAATGGATTTTTAAACCAAAAAGGCGTAAACTGTGACATCGATCGATTTTTGAAATCTTTTAAACAACGATCGAAACGTTGAATTACGATATATCTATACTTTTGAAAAATCCCGTTACACCAAATAAAAACATTTTCTATAAAAGAATTCTTTAGAAACATTGGGGACTTGTGACCAAGTTTGACGTTATCAATATGATTCATGCGGGTTTGATTCCCAATGATGTATTTGAGTTCTTGCGGGTTAGATTCCCCAAGGGCGATTGTATGTTGATTCCTGCGGGTTAGATTCCCCAGGATGTATTGAGTTCTTGCGGGTTAGATTCCCCAAGGGCGATTGTATGATTTCCTGCGGAAATATTGGTTATGAGGATTGCGGTCACAAGAGCCCTGGTGAATGGTGAACTATAAAAGAAACGAAAAATATTTTGAGAAATGATACTTTTGAAATTGGCTGAGGCCGCCGGATCACCGGCTAAATGATACTTTTGAAATTGGCTGCGGCCGCCGGATCACCGGCTAAATGATATATTGATGAAATGGTTATGTAACGGGAGAACAAAATATTTAAGGTTTTTAAGTCTTTATGCCTTGCAAATCATTTTCCTACAAGAAATCTTTTTATTAAATTTAACTAAAGGCTTTGAAACCCCTAACCCATGCTATGTGTTAGCTTACTCAGCGCGTTTTTGCTGACCCAAACCATATATCTCCTTTTTCTTACAGAGTACGAAGAATATACATCGTCATATGCATACATGGGAACATTAGGGGAAATCTTTATTTAAAATCCCTGCATTTAATTACGACTTGCATGAACGGGTCTGTTTAACCCGTGTTTTGGCCATGTTGGCCCTATATTTAAATTCCGCTGAATCTTTGATGTATTATCTTTAAATTATCTATGAATGGGCCGTTTGAATATTTTAAATCCTGAGAAACCATAGCCTTGCATCTCTTTAGTGAGCTCGGAGAAACCGTGTCTTGCTAGGGAGGTGTGGCGGTGGCATCCCGGCCTGGGTTACCAAAACCGGGGTGTTACAATCTAACCTTCTTAAATGTTTCAAAACAATTTTAGATGAATGTACTGTGCTTATGTTCTTTATGAAGTATATGTACTTCCTCGGTATCACAAAGCTTATTACATTCTCACTTTTCACCAAACCAATGTACATTTTTAATCATTAATAACTCAAGTTTAATACAAGTAAAAATTTAAAAGTTCAATATTTAAAAACTACATGACGAAACGAATCTAATAAGATTTCACTTGGCTATATTTTATGTAACGCCCTGAAAATTCAAACCTGATTTTCGCAAGCATTACCGTTGTACTAACTATCCTAAACTAGTGGCCAGCTTATTTAAAACAACTAGTACAACACTGGGTAAACCTAAAGTGATCATCTGATTAATCCGGTTTAATGCGGAAGCTAAAACAAATAAAACACATAAGCACATAGGAGGTCTCACCATCATAATCAAATAAATATTCCAGTTGCTCATCCAGACTGCAAGCCTCTCAGCAGCATACCAATATCTCAAACAGGGCTACCAGCCCAAAGCGTAAATCACATAAGGCCACCGGCCGACAGAAAGCAGATTCTAGGCACACATGCCTCAACTAGCATAAAATCCAAGTCATAATAAACAATAGAGTATCACATAATCACGTAAGATAAACATAAAAAGTCCTATCTATGTGATCTCTCAATACCCCAAACCCAAATCATGCTCCAGCGCCTCCAGCATGATCTATAAAACAGACAAAAGCAAAGGGGGTCAGTACAACGTACTGAGCAAGGCTACGTGCCGGGGAGTAAGGGAAAACAGAACCACATCTCAAGATAGTAAAAAAAATAGGTAATAAATAAACATATTAATAACGGCAGAATATAAATAAAGCAGTTAAACACCACACCGTCCCATACCGGTGCTTCAACCACGATCATACAATTGATATAAATAAATCATCACACCGTCCCATACCGGTGCTTCAACCACAGACATACAATTTATGCACGTGATGCATGACCTAACATACACCTATCTACCCTATATGCAAATGCAATGAATATGCCTAGCCGGTAACCTAAACCCGGGCGGTATGAACCCACGGGTGAGGATATCATCAACTCCAACCCGTTACAGGGTAACATACACCATCCCCGCAGGGACCACAGGCATCACAGCCCAATCATAGGCATAACAGCCAAATCACAGGCATCACAGCCTAATAATCACCCCGCAGGGCCATCGGGGCTCAACAACACCGGTAAAGGCTGCCCGATCAGACATTTCCAATATGTCCATCCATTCATAATGCAATACCATGCATTATAATAACCAGCCCAAAAGGGCCAACAGGAATAACAACCAGTAATCCACCCCGCAGGGTCATCGGGACTCAACAACACCGGTAAAGGCTGCCCGATCAGTCATAAACATCATAACAACCCATCGGGTTAATAACCGTCAATTCCAATGCAATAACATGCATATGACAATACAGTGATATTCAAGCACCTACACACTAGGTTCGCATGCTTCTCAACATATAGGGAATTCAACACATAGCCCCCTAAGCTAAGGCATTAATGATATAATCCAATAATCCACATATACTTAATGATAACATAATTCAACAGTTCTCATAAGCAATTCAACAACCCCACGGGCCAATTGATTAACCCACAGTTTTCCAATAACATTTGAGGAAGTCATAACAATAATTGGTGCAAAGAAAACATCATTATAGAATCAAAATCGCACAAAAAGGGGGCCAAACAGGGCCTTTCTGCGCTCACTGCAGCAATTACTGTAGCGATTACTGTAGCGAGTTACTGCGGTAACTACTGTAGCGAGTTACTGCGGTAACTACTGTACAAGTTATTGTTCAAATTACCGTGGTAATTACTGTTCAAATTACCGTGGTAATTACTGTGGCGAATTACTGCGGTAACTACGCGAGTTACCGCGGTAACTACTGTACAGTTACTGTAGCAGTTACTGTTCATCGTCTTCTCCGATTTTCCAATCGGTTTTCCGGCGATTTCGCCGGAATCCGACCCCCAAATACCCCCAAACACGTAATTTAAGCAATATAATCCCTTGCCTGAAGTCTTCCAACAATAATCAACCTTCGATTCGTTGATTCCAAGCTTCGATTCAAGCCGATCTACAAAAATCCAACCAAACACCCACCAAAAACCAGTTCAAACTTCATAAAAATATGAATTGGATGATGGAAATTACTTACCTCAAGTAATATATCAAGTTCCCCTACTTGATTTGAGCTCAAGGTGTAACACCCCGGTTTTGGTAACCCAGGCCGGGATGCCACCGCCACACCTCCCTAGCAAGACACGGTTTCTCCGAGCTCACTAAAGAGATGCAAGGCTATGGTTTTTCAGAATTTAAAATATTCAAACAGCCCATTCGTAGATAGTTTAAAGATAATACATCAAAGTTGCAGCGGAAATTTTAATTTGTGCAGCGGAAATAATGTATAAGGGCCGACATGGCCAAAACACGGGTTAAACAGTCCCGTTCATGCAAGTCGTAACTCAATGCAGGGATTTAAAATAGAGATTTTCCCCAAATGTTCCCATGTATGCATATGACGATGCATATTCTTCAGACTCTGTAAGAAAAAGGGGATAAATGGTTTGGGTCAGCAAAAACGCGCTGAGTAAGTTAACACATAGCATGATTTAGGGGTTTCAAATCCTTTAATTAAATTTAATAAAAAGATGTTTGTAGGTAATACACGATTTAAGTTAATCATCCACTAATAAATAAATGGCATGATTTAAAATAAAGATTTTCACGTGATCATGATTCAACTTTCATAGTAAAATGATTTGCACGGCATAGTTAAGATAAGACTTTTTGTCATGCATAAGAAAAACATTTTATTTTAAAATTTCGAATATAATTGCATACTTAAAAGACACATTTAATTTTTCATAGTTAAAAACTTAAGCATGAGCAATTATTTAAGACATGATTTAAAAACATGAATAATGCCGTGAGTAAATAAATAAAGATTTGAGCTTTTAAAAATTTTCCCCGATACGTCACTATTTCAACAATATTTGATTTAGCCGGCAATCCGGCGGCCGCAGCCAATTTCATAAAATCTGAGCTTTTTAATATAGATTTCCCGTTACGCCATCATCTCAACAATAGATAGCCGGTGATCCGGCGGCCGCAGCCAATATCGATAGTAACAGTTAGCCGGTGATCCGGCGGCCGCAGCCAATAGTAACAGTTAGCCGGTGATCCGGCGGTCTCAGCCAATTTCATAAGTAACATGTCATTTTAGCCGGTGATCCGGCGGCCGCAGCCGATACGCCATACCCAGTACCACTCCGTCGAGCCTCGAGTAACCCATACGGATACACTCGAGAGGGTAGGCAGTTGGTCTCTTGTGACCAAATACGCCATATCCAGTACCGCTCCGTCGAGCCTCGAGTAACCCATACGGATACACCCGAGAGGATAGGCCCAAAATAATAAGATGCCGTTTTGGCGATCTTTCGCGCGTGATAATCATTGCCGTTTTGGCACAAAATGAACAATTAGGAGGGCACCCTGCAGAGCACTCACCCCCTGATTTTATGTAACCGATATTGTTTCAACTTTAGTGTAACGGGATTTTCAAAAATATAGCTTTATCGTATCACAAGATTTCGATCGTTGTTTAAAAGTTTCAAAATTTCACAAGTTAAAACCGATCGATGTCACAGTTTACGCCTTTTCAGTTTAAAAATCCATTTCTTAGGCGATTGATCTGAAATTTTCACAGTAGCTCAAAAACATTCCAATGAACAACCTTCATGTTTTGAGTTTTTCGGAAAAATGATAGGAAGCATGTCAAAAATCAAGTTTTCTACTCAAATAGTATGCTGTTAGGATTCAGGTTTGACAACTTTCAAAGATTTGACTTTTTATCATATCAAATGATCTCCAAAAATTCTGAAATTTCATATGCATATACTAGACATGATTATATGCAACTTTTGTTTAGAACTCAAAGATTGGATCGGACTAGAAATGATAGAAATATGCTCATCAAGTTCGGTTAAGAAAACTGTCAACCTTTGAAAATTCTTTTAAACGCAGAATATGTCCGATTCGATTTGGGGTATCAAAACTTGATGAAAATGCATGAAAATTTACAGAGGCATTCAAGACTCATAGATCTACAACTTTCATGTTCAAGACCAATCCTAGATCGGCCTAGATCCAAGGTCAAAATAGCTAACAAGATTGAGAGTGAAATCTGTCCAAAGTTCAAAAATCCAGATTTAATGATCTTCGGTTTTGGGTCGGTTTCAGGTTTCAAAACCTCATGAAAAATTATGAAATTTTTACAGAAGCTAGATCTAAGTCTTAGCAACACTTTTCATGTTTTGAGTTTTCTTGTTTGAGCAGCTTTAGAGGTTTGAAAAATTCATACGAAAACGCTGCGTTGAGGGTTTCTCTTGTTGACAGATTTTTATTAATTTTCTTGAGTTGAATCTCTATGTTTGGTTGCATTTTAAGTCACCCAAAACCATAGTAAGGTTAACTTACAGTGGGGATGATGTTCTAGGAAGTCACGGGTCGTCCGGAATCCACGGGATGTCACGAACGAATCTCTTCCACCCGATTTATTCTTCCCTTGGCTCCGATTATTGTTTGAATACGGAGATTCGTAAGTTAGGATGATGGTTATGATCTTAAAATCATAAGGAAACTTGATTAACATCTTACCAACAATCCAAAGCCTGCAATCCTTGATCTACACACTTCCTTGGTTGGATTTGGTTGCCGGAAACTCGTCGGAAAGTCGCCGGAAGTTCGTCGGAAGAGTGTTTGGCCTTGGGAGAGTTTTTTGGAGAGTTTGGGGTGAATGATTGATGAAAATGGCTGACAAATGAAGATGGGACTCAATACATAACGTCCAAAAGGTGCCACACCCGTGATAGATCGAGATTCCTCCCTTGGGTCCCGAAAATTGGCGAGAAAGTCGCCAAAACGCGACAAACGCAGCTGCTGCTGCATTGGCGCGGGGTTGGCGCGCTAATATGAAGAACCCCGCGCGGGGTGCGCGCCAAACACGCCTGGACTTCGGTCCGGGCGGGGTCGTGCGATCCGTCGTGCCTTTCCTCCTCTCTTTCGGACTTCTATCCTCCTACCTTTTCGGGCTTGATTTTTCGGGTCATTCTCGGATCATAAATTCTTATCTTAAGTTTATCTCGACTCAAATGAACTTCATGTTAAAATCTTAAGTCCGTCGGTTTCGGTTTCGTCGGCTTCCAATTCGTCGTCTTTTGATTCCCGTGCAATAACTTGTATCATTAAATTTTTCAGACTTCACGGGTTCTTGGAATTAAAATTCTTTTCCTTCATGAATTTAATTCCAATTATTTTGACTCAATTCATGGAATGTCTTCGGGCTTCCTTTCCCTCTTTTATTCCATTTTGAATTTGAATCTATCGACGTCTCATTTCCGAGCAATAGATTATTGTGATAATTTATTTTCTTCTTCTCGGATATATTTCGACATTGATAGGAATAAATTTTATTCCCTTGGACGTTGATAAAAATTCGGGGTGTTACACAAGGACACCAAAATCTCTCCACAAAACCACTTTTCTCCACCTTTGCTCTCAAAAACGGGATGAGCCCTAATTTTGAGTGTTGAGAGGCCAAAATGAAGTTGTGGGGGCTGAATTGGGGGTTTTAAATGGGTATGGGTCAACCCGGGTCGGATCATGGGTCGGGTCGGAAGATGGGTTAACGGGTTGCACCCCTTGTCTTGAGCCATATTACACACACTTGAGTACTTGAGTTCTTATTCTCTTGTGCGTTTGAACTCACTTATTCTTTCACTTCATTAAAATCATACCTATAGAATATCCATATAGTAAATCATTTGTTAATTAACCACAATTAATTAAATTAATCATGTGTTAATTAATCTGGGGTGTTACATTTTAACCTATATAACTATGATAAAACTTTAAGTATTTTCAACTATGTCTGAATCATGAGAAACGTTTTCTAATTTTCTTTCAAATATTTTGCATTCAAATTTAAGATACAATGTGTATATTTTAATTTTTTAATCAAAATATATTTCTCTCAAATTATTCTTTATAACTTTAAATTGTACTTTCATTTTAAATACTTTTTGCAAGTAAATAGTCTTGTACCCTCAAAAGTATTTTTCGAACATGTAATTGTGTTATTTTGTTTTATAACAAGAAGTACAAAATCATTTTTAAATATCTTTCGCAAAAAAAAAAAAAATCATTTTTAAATATCTAACCTTCAAAAGTCTTTTGAGATACCTGCTTAATAAATAATCAATCTCTAAGCTTTAAATCAAAGTTTTCAATATTTAATTCTCAAATGTTTTTGTCCAAGTAATTTAAATATCTCTCGCAATCTTTTTAACATTAGCTTAGATTATATCTTTGAAATATATTTTCAAAAGTTATTTTATAAAATAGTTAATGATTGTACTTTTTTTTAAAAATGGAACTGTGTTTTCTAACCCTATGAATGTTTCTCTAATACGAGAGTTTCAAAACTTTTGTCAATATATAACTGTCAAAAACATTCTGAGGTACGCTAGATCATTTAAAAAAAAAAGATTTTAAATTTTTAGTTTCGATATATGCCTATCAAAAAATTAAAATAAATATTCTAATACTTGCATAATATGTTTATACTCTACTCTACTTTCAGAATAATTTTCATATATATTCGTTTATTAAAAAACTATAAATTCTTTTGGGAAACTTATATAAGAAACTAATAAATCATTTATGAAAATATTTTTAGGTAAACTCTCATAAATTCTGTTTTGAAAAATATCTTTCTGAAATTTATAAGAACAATAGAATAAATCGTTTTTGAAAATTTTCAATAGTATGGTTTGAGAATCTCATTTTTTTAGAGGGTGCCAATTTTTAATGAATTAATTAACTTGTTATTTAGTGTTATATGTATATATCAATCAACAAGGTCAAATATTCATGAGAGATCTCTCATGAATTTGGCATTGAATACATATATTATTATGTAATGTTAAATGACAAGTACAGTATTTCATAACATTGGCATCCTCTTTAATAAAAATCTATTCTCAGACCGACTTGAATTTTGAGAAGTGATTTATTCTGTTATATTATTTTCCTCTACATAAGATTCGAATAAAATGTCATACCCACTATAAATTCCCTGCTTTTCTTTTCTAATTATTTATAAATGTTTATAACAAATAATCTAAGATGTCTTTTTTAGATATCTGCCCATCAAAAATGTTTTGAAATTTAAGTTTTGACTAGTCTCACAATTTTTAGTAAAGTAATTTAAGTATCATTCTCTGTTTTATAAGACAATTAAAATAAAATTATAATTTACAAATACGTACTTTTTAAACAATCATGAAATGATGTTCTGTTGTAAAAGTGGTATATTAATATATTGATAACAATCTCTATAAAAATGTTTTAAATTCCCCATTCGATCTTTCAAGTGCCTGCTAATATTGAGGGACAAAATTGCATTTTCAAATGTCTATCATAATTGATTCAAATATTTAATTTTCAAATTTAAATATAGTAATATTTATCTGACAATTCATTTTAAATTTCAGCATATTTTCTCTTAAAAACACGCTTTATAAATTTAAATTGTTTTATACTCTTAAATATTTGGCAAGTACTATACTTATAAATGTGATTTAATAGTCTCATGGCTTCAACGTATTTTTTTATATATTAATTGTGTTTTTTAGTTATAAAGTTTTTTGTCAAAATCATTTTTGAGTATCTAACCTTCTTAAAATGTTTCAAAACAATTTTAGATGAATGTACTGTGCTTATGTTCTTTATGAAGTATATGTACTTCCTCTGTATCACAAAGCTTATTACATTCTCACTTTTCACCAAATCAATGTATATTTTTAATTATTCATAACTCAAGTTTAATACAAGTTCAATATTTAAAAACTACACGACGAAACGAATCTATAAGATTTCACTTGGCTATATTTTAACTTATATAACTATGATAAAACTTTAAGTAAAAGTTTGTGTGTGAATAGTGTCATTAGAAACTGTGTGTGAATAGTGTCAATTATTCTAATGTCAGAAACATACAAATATGGAGGTAGTATATCCTTTAAAAAGGGGGGAAAAAAGGTAATAGTATTTATATATTTTTTAGATTATGTTTTTAAATAACTTTAAACTATTTCTTCAAAAGGCTTTTTGCTAAATGTACTCTGGCCTCTAATTTAGGTTAGTATTGCGGTAGCCCGAAAGTATGGCATTTTGCATATATTCTGATTTTTTTTAAAGAAAAGTATTTGACCTTGAAATTATTTTCAAAAGTGGATTCACACCTACTTTTCAAAGGATTTTTAAATAACAATCTAATCTAGTAAAGTATTTTAGTGTGCATGGGCTTCCGCACCCATTTCTTAGTCTATTTGGAAAATTTAATTAACAATCTAATAAAGTAATAAACCATTGTTCAAAATACTTATCAGCTAATTTTTTTTAATCTTAAAATTGTTTCTAAATGAATGATCCTTTCTTTTTCTCTTAATTCTCAAAATTAACTGCCCTAGTCAAGTTTTCGCAAATATTTTATATTAACATGTTTGTAATATTGCAAAAAAACAAAATTTTAATATTCTTATGTCTAATTACTTTTTGTAAATTTAGACTCTACCAAGAATGAAAAAAATAATATTTTTTAAATAAATTAATATATTCCCATTTTCTCTAGGTATTATAAATCTTTTCTGGTAGTATCAAATTTCAAATGTTTTTTTTTTTAACTATGTTCTGAAATTTAGGTTTTGAAATAGTTTAATAATACTTTTAAAGCAATTAGATTTAGATATCACTCTCAATTTTATTTATTTATTTTTTTTGTCAAACAAAAAAAAAATCAAAATTAAATTATATTTTCAAAATAGTTTTCAAATGTTTCATTTAAATTTAGTAAAATCTTCATCTTATAAAAGTGATAATATACTAACACCGTACTATAAAAATGTTTTAAAATAGCATACTCTATAGTTTCAAATGTTTGCTAGGATATAAGGAACAAAAGCATTTTCAAATGTCTAATCATAATAAACAGTTTCTAATTTTCTACTAAATCGTTTTCCAAAATTTGCTTTCAAATTTAAGATGTAATATTTATATTTTAATTTTTTTTAATCAAAATATATGTTCTCTCTAAACACTCTTTATAACTTTAAATTGTACTTTCATTTCAAAACACTTTTTGTAACTAACAGTATTGTACCCTCAAAAGTAATTTTCAAAACATTTGATTTTGTTAATATGTTTTACAAGTACAAAATTATTTTTAAATATCGAACTTTCAATCAATTAGTCTCTAAGCTTTAAAATAAGGTTTTTCATATTAAAATGTCCCTCCGTTTTTCAAAAGTTGCAACATCTCCAGATTTCACACAATCAAATACACATTTTTAACGCTTAATATATCAAATTGTATAAAAATAAAGTTTATCTTATAATGTAGATTAACACTTATTTTAAAAAATAAGTATGATTAAAATAAGTGTTACACTTTCCTTTTATAGCTACGAGTGTAATATTTAAAAAATTAATCTATGATTATATTACAAATTTTAATCTCAAACACTTTTAAAATGTTCCTTATATCTCGTGTCAATACCAAGTGTAGTATTTTTTTTAAAAAAAACGGAGGGTGTATAATCCTGTTAAAAAGCCTATTAAAAAATCGAATCAAAGTTATTTTCATAATGTTATACTCCCTCCGTTTTTTTTAACTTCACCCATCATGCATTTCACGTAATCCAATACACATTTTTAATCGTTAATAATTCAAATTGTATGAAAGAAAAAATTATAAAAATTTAATATTCTAAAAGTACGTGAAAGGTCTCACTTGACTATGTTTTATCTTATATAATTATATGAAAAAGTTGAATCAAAGTTACTAAATGAATAGTATCTACTATGCTAATGGTGAACTTAAAAAAAAAAACGGAGGGAGTATCTTTTAAAAGGAGTGAATTTATTTTTTAGATGTTCTTTAATAGAATAGTTAAATAACTCTGCTTTATGATTTACAGAAACTTATATAAGAACCTGATAACTCATTTATTCAATAACAATCAAATCTCAAACCGATTGAATTTTTTTTTTGGAGGACACATTAATGGTCTGGGAAACAAATTACAAAGGAAATAAGCCGATTTTGAAATTTGAGAAGTGATTTATTTAATTGTTATATTATATTCCTCTATATAAGATTCTAATAAATTGGTTATAGCTCTAGAATATAAGTACTTCTCAGCAATTTATAGTTAAAAGTGTTTTGAAGATTCTAATATTAGAGTTTTAAAATTTAGGTTTCAATATTTGTCTGTCAAGTTAATTCTCCAAAACCATTTTCTGAATTTATATCATATATTTTAAAATATATAATTCAAGAAAATTTTTTAAGACTTGAGATTTAAACTCATTTTCGTTTTAAATTTTTTTGAAATATTTGGTATTTAAATAATTGTAATTTACTCAGTTTTTTATAATTTCAGAATAATTTTTTCAATTTTTTTCCTTAAATTTTACAAGATTTTATAAATATATATATATATAAATTCATGAGACACTCTTTAAAATTTAGTTTTAAATATCAAAATGGATTGAATCCCTTTTAGTTATAATTTAAATAAATTTCTCTGCTGCCATTTGAAATTTGACATTGAAGGTTATACCAAAAAAATTTGACATTGAATGATAAAATCGCTTATTATATTATTTATTTTTTTGAGGAGCATTAAAGGTTTGGAAAGTGGTGGTGGGAGCCTTGCAATATAAATTATAAACGGAACAAAGGAAATGGATAGGGGGGTGGATGGGGATTCGAACCCTCAACCTAAGTTAGGGGACTTATTGACAAATGAGAAGTATATATTTTATAAAATTGGCATATTTGAAATAAAAATTTCAAATGAGATTGACTAAAAATTTTGAAAAGTGATTTATGAAATTTTTACATTATCTAACCAGTATCTCTCTGTATTTTTTTTCCCTTTTTTCCAACTTTAAACAATAATTTCAAAATATGATATAGAAACATATTAAAAATTTGTAAAATAGGCTAACGTTGCACGTGTTTATAAAAGTTGGGGAAATTTGGGCCAACCTTGCACGTGTTTCTGCATCTAACTTGCCCGTTTTCTTATAAGTACAATTTTGCATTTATGCCGTTTCAAGTCCATGTGTCTAACCTTTTTTTTTTTGTGAACATGACGTCTACACGTCGGCAAAGAAAGTGAAAAACAAACAAACTAATCTTTTTTTTTGGTGAACATGACGTCTACACGTCGGCAAAGAAAGTGAAAAACAAACAAACTAAAAAAGTACTAAATACAACCAAAAAAAAAACGCCTCACAACCGCGGGAAGCAGACACCATTCTGGTCCGCCGCCAAAGCCAAGTGAACCCCATCAGGAGAAAACGCCCACGTAGTAGAAAAGGCCTCTGTGGTCGCTCCTTTCTTGGTGAGAGCATCAGCCACATCATTACCCTCGCGAAGAACATGAAACCACTGAGCTCCAGGAATCTGGCTACTACAGTCCGCAACAAGCCTAGTTAAAGGCTGCAACCAATGACCCTCGCACGTCCTATCTTGTATTATTCTCAACGCTTCCAAGGAATCAGAGTAACACAAGGCCTCAGAAATCCCCAAAGCAATAAGATGCCGCAAGCCATTCAGAATGCCATGAAGCTCCGCAACCAAATTGCTAGAGACACCAATAGACCCAGAGAAACCCTCAATCCACTGACCATCAGAGTCCCGAATAACCCCTCCAAATCCAGCTGGACCTGGATTACCCAAAGAACTCCCATCCACATGAAGAACAAAGCGACGCCCCCCCCCCCACCGGGTTCCAAGAAACCCACCTGGCCGTTTGATAGCCTTTGAGAAGACCCTATCAAATTGCATGCCCAGCAGCCGAGCCTCACGTGTAGCTCCTTCAATATTGACGACTTCGCCACGCATCACAACCGAGTTGCGACGCTTCCACATGGTCCATAGCACAGCCCAATGCAACCCCGACCATCCAGACGCTAAGCGAGCCAGCCATGCAGTCATACTCCCATTCTCATTATGGCCCCAATCGGCTACGAAGTATCCACACTTGCGCCAGACAGCCGCAGCCCAGGAACATTGAAAGAAAAGATGGTGGATCGACTCATTTGCCAGACCACACACATGACAAATAGGCGAATCAGCTAACCCTCTATCATACCTCAGCTCATTCGTTGGAAGAGCACCATGCACCATCAACCACATAAGAAACTGCACCTTCTCCGGAGCTCGAATACGCCAAACCCAAGACCTGCTCCGTCCGCCACCAATCCACGTTGGCCTAACAGCCACGCATAACCACTCTTGGCCTGGTAGCAACCATCCGATGTCCCCATCCAACGCCAGGTATCCGAGACCGCTGCATGGCACATCAAGGGACCATATTCCTTAACCTCCGCCTTGATCTCATCCGGAACCGGAGTGTGGAGAAACCCCCAATCCCAATGATTATTCACGAACACCTCCCTGACCTTAACCTCCGTATCAGCAATACGTACAAACGGTATCCAAGGCGCTATCGCTCCAGCTTTGAGCCATGCTGAATACAAAAAATTGCATTCCTCAGCTCCAATCCGCACACGCACACCAGTAGCAAGCAATGGACAAATCTTCACCATGGCCCGATACATGGCCGATACAACAGGTCTTGGTGTTAACTGAATTATCGGATCTCCATATTTGCAAGAAAGAATCTTCAACCAGGGCTTGTTCACAGAAGATATAAAATCCATATAACACTTGCCCAACAACGCAACATTCATATCTCGACAAGTTCGAATTCCCAATCCTCCCAGCTGCTTAGGCAATGCCGCCTTATGCCATCCCACAAGATGAAGACCATGTCCCCGACTATCTTTCCAAATGAATGCCCTAATAACCGCATCAATTTTTTCACAGATAGAACAGAAGCCGAAGCCATAGCCTGTGATTTCCTAGGGTTTATGCGTAAAAAGTAATATATCATCCGCGAACATGAGATGAGAAATAGGTAATGATCCTCTTCCTAACACCACCGGCTTCCACCGGCCCTCCTCAACCTTTTCTAGAATAGTTCGCGAAAGTTTCTCCATTACAATAATAAAAAGGTAGGGGGAGAGCAGATCACCCTAACGAAGCCCCTTGGCCGGCGTAATAGCAGGAAGAGCCGACCCATTCCAGAGGATCGAATAAACCGGAGAGCGAACACAGAACATGATAAGGTGGCATAATGATGATGGCAGCTCCATCTCCCATAAACACCTATCCAAAAAATCCCAACAGACATTATCGTAGGCTTTCTCAAGATCCACTTTCAACAAAAACTCCTGCCGGCGCCTCTGACGATATGAAACGTATTTACCACCTCCTGGAGAGTAATCGCATTATTCGTCGTACTACGGCCTGGAAGAAAAGCCGACTGAAAGGCACCAATGTAATTCTGAAGCATTGGCCGGAGCCTGTTCACCAATACTTTAGTAATAACTTTAAAACTAGTGTTGCACAAACTAATGGGATGGAAATGTCGGATCTCGCGAGGAATTTCAACCTTCGGTATGAGACAAACAAGAGTAGCAGCCACCGTAGCATCAAACTTGCTTTCACAGAACGCCTCATGAACAAATTGAAAGAGAGAATCCCCCACCAGGTTCCAATAATTCTTGTAAAAAACAGGAGGGAATCCATCGGGGCCAGGTGCCGACAAACTCCTCATAGAACTGACTGCAACCTTAAATCCAGAATGTGTCCAGCAGCAATTGGCGGAAGGGAGGCCAACCCTGGATGATAATTCTGAGATGGAGAAGAGTAGCCAAATAAATTCCCAAAGTGGCCAATGACATGGTTTTGCAATGTTGTAGCATCGGTAGTCCAAGTACCATCAATATCCAATCCAAGAACTTTGCTGCGCTGACGCCGAATCATGGTCTGAGTGTGAAAAAAGCGTGTGTTGCTGTCTCCCAGTTTTAACCATTTATCTCGAGATTTCTGGTGCCAAAGAATCTCCTCCTGATCTAAAACCTCATCGAGTTTCTTTTGAAGTTCTGCTTCTAATCTATGCATGCAAGCCGAATCCCATAGTGCCAATACACGTCGCACACTAGCAATCCTTCGAAAGAGAATTTGTTTCCTTCGAGGGATGTTTCCGAAGGTGGTTCGGTTGAAGTACAACGACGACTTTTGAACTTGGGATAGCTTCTCCCGAATTGTTGGTCCTCCCAACGTCCAAGCCGAATCCACTACATGTCATATGAAGGATGTGTCGCCCACATGGCCTCCCATCTAAACGATCGAGGCTGTCTCGCATTATTATTTGTTGCACACCTAAGCAGCAAACCATTATGGTCAGACGCTCTTTTCTGCAGTACTTTCACAAACCCTCAGAGAATGTATGCACCCAGTGGCAATGACACGATCCAGACGACGTCTAGCCAATACACCGCCTGAATTATTTCGTTGCCATGTGAAAAGATCCCCAATTGTATGAACACTAAGAAGACCACAATCCCCAAGCATAGCTTGGAAATCTTCACACAACCCAGGGTTAAACTGAAACCCGATGTTCTCAGACGAGGAAATAGTGGAATTCCGGTCCCCCATAGCAACCCAAGGCCCCTGCACAAGCGTAGCAGTTGCCCTCATATGTTGCCAATCCTCCACCCTTCGGCTACTACACGGACTGGCATATATAGCCGTGAAACACCACGCCTGCCCTCCTCTCGAGACTCTCACAGACGCCAACCGAGGATAGCAAGCGAAGCAAGAAAACGTGTACGGTAGACCGAGGCGACTTAAAATCCACAAGCCCCCAGCCTGACCTACAACATCCGAAATATATAGAGCATCATACTCTAAACGATAAAAGAAAACCCTCAATCTTTCAAACAAACCCCTTGGCTCCATCAATACAAAGATGGAAGGTTTGTAGGTACGTAATACATCCGCTATGTGGCGTTGAGTATTCTTGTGCATGGCGCCACGGACATTCCATGCCAAGATTGTAAAGTCACGGAACTCTATCATCGAAGTAGATAAAAAAAAAAAAAAAAAAACCACGAAACCCTATCAATGAATAGTCCGCACTGGATCCCCGTCCTCCCTGTCTGGATCCATTCCCGCTTGACTCTTCGGCGCAGCTGATCCCAAGGTGTGTAACACATCCGCTCCCACATCAGAAGAAGGCAAGCACAACGCCAACCCTGGAGAAATAACCACCTCATCGCCCGTACCTCCATTAAGTAAATGTAAATATTTTTTCGGGAACGCCTTGACTACATCAGCTTTCTCGAGCTCTTGCGACTTATCACGACAAGACTTTTTGGTAATACGACCCCTCTTGACCCCATAATTCATCCCTTTGTTCTTAGAGATCCCCTTGCTTCCAGTACTAGAATTAGGTCTAGCAGTATTCACCTCAGTGATCACCGCATGTGCATTAGAAGTGTTGTCGGTAGGTGCTTCATGTACCTCATAATCCTCAGAAGGAGCCTCATGTACCTCATGATCCACAATAGGCGCCTCATGTACCACAGGATCCACAGACTTAACCTCAAGCACGTTGGTCCGTCCATCAATTTTATTTTGTACAACCGGGACTTGAGCTTTACCTTGCGACACCCCAGGTTTATTTGCCCGAACGTTTCCCTGCCTACCATTCACAACTTCAGTCATCGCATGCACCCTGCCCTTACCCTTGCTTACTTGATGAGGCCTTCTCCTCTTAACCATCATCCATTCGCCTACACCCAAATCACCTCTGTCCGATCACCACTCTTCACATTAACACCACTCCCTACACCTGACACCTGACACAGGTGTCTCCCTTCCGCTCCCAGATGTACAGTCGCGCTGCGCCATAGGCTCCCCTTCCGGAGGACTAGAAACCTCCGGCCCCGCCGGACCCGGGCACTTATCCTGAAGATGTCCGAAGCGCGCACACTTCATGCACATTAAATGGAGTCCCTCATAAACCACCTGAACCACCTCACCTTTTACATCCAATAACCCCAGAAGGGGCTTATCCAAGTTAATTTCCACGCATACCCTCGCATACCGCCCTCGAGAAATTGCTAGGGTGTTGACATCAACCTTTATGACAGGACCTATGGCCGAAGCAATAACCCGCATCGCCTCTTCCCTATAGAAGGCTTGATTGAGTCCCGGAAACCAGACCCAAGTTTGAATAGTATTCACCTTGCATTTGGCCGGTTTGAAAGAAGGGGACCATCGCAGGATCGCCAGGCAATGATTAAACACCAACCACGGCCCTCCCGTGAGTACCTTCTCCCGATCGGCCAGCAGCGCAAACTTCACCACGTAACAATTGTAACCAATATCCAGTAGTTCAATACTCCCCGCCAACCTCCATACACGAGGCAGTCTATCTTTTAGCGCAAGAAACCCTACGGAACCCCCAAGTAACTTAACCACCAAGGTATCTCGCCATGGTTCGTATAGTTCTTCCAGGGTTGATTTCTCAAACCGAATCCGCGGGCAACGGCTATGGCACCCTTGACAATCAATAGACACACGGTTATCCTTTAACCAATCATGTTTAACTTGAGGCACGACGCCAGACACGCAAGCATCCTTGTATGAGACAATGGCAGTATCCACCGCCGACACCGGGAGGGCAGCAAGCGGCAACGCGATATCCGGCGGAACAGGCGACTCCGGAATCTTGGGAGAGGGATCTTCGTCAAAGGTTGTCATAAGGAAACCCTCGGATCCATGTGTCTAACATAAATTTTTAATAATTTAAATTTCAAATAAATAAAATTATAAAAATTTGATATTCTAAATCTATGATGGATAAATCTAATAAGATCTCATTTAATTATAAAATAAAATAAAATAAAATAAAATTATTCGAGTTCGCGCTACCAGGGCGGGCGAGTAATTAATTGATCATTTAGCAGAGATCTCAGATTAAGTTGGGCCTTATGTCCATAAATTCTCTTTTAATTGGGCCTAATAATCAGTAAGCCCAAATATAAATTAGGACCGTTGGAGGGTTTCTCCTCTTCTATAGGAAAGGCAACCGCGTACATTCGGCTGCGCGCCGTAGGTTCTATCTTCTTTTCTCCGTTCTACTTTCCCAGTCCTCTATCTCTCAATCTTCGCCCCCTTTTCTCCACAGCCCTGGCTTCTCCGTTCTAATATGTTTCTTGATTTTTCTTAAACGTGAGTAAATCATTCAAAACCCTAGGTTTGCAATCTTCTTCAAATTGTTGTCAATTAAATTTAAATATTCCTGATTTTCTTGTTTCTTATATTGCTTTTATGGAATCTTGAATAATTTTGTCAAATTAAATTTAAAGATTCTTCATTTTCTTTTCGTATAGAATTATCTTTGATTTGCCCTGGCGCCATTCCTTCCTCTTTTTTCTCTTCCATCTTTTCTCCTTTCCCGTTCTCTCCAATCTTCTGCTGCGGTGTATGATTGCATTTAAAAATTTCAGCGAATCATCAATTTTATTGTTGATTTCAATTCTTTAATGATTCTTGATGAGATGAAAATTCAAAACCCTAGGGGGGGTGCAGTCTTCTTCAAGATTTCGCTGTCTGGTGTGTAATAAATCACTTGATTTGTATCCACAGATTCCTGAATTATATTGATTGTTTGTTGGAGTATTCTTGATTTTTACCCCTTGGGTTCCACTTCATTTTCTTGTCAGTATCCAAAGCCCAGGTATGCACTTTCTCAAATATTGTTGGTAAGATTTTAGGTCTTGTAACATTGATATCTTTGAAATTTGGACGGGATGCACTTAAATGATGTCATAGGGAGGAGTGGTTGTTTGTATTGATGCTAATGTACAAAACAGTTTCTGGTTTCATATAGAGAAATTTTAGTTTTCCATTCCATGTACTTATATCTTGATTATTTGATGCTTGTATATTATGTGATACCCGAGCAGATATTGATTTATATATCTTGCCTTATACTTTCTATTTGACTGGGGAGTCCTGTGAAATAATCTTTGTGGTGAGGATCTATTCTTTAAATTAAAGCAGGTCTTTTGCACAAAAATTTTCTTTTCTTTTTTTTTTTTTTTTTAACCTTATGAATCATTGTTTCGTATATTATTTAAACCTATTGGTAACAACATCATGGTATTCTTTTGCAGGGAATTATGGAAAGCAAAGTAATTGTTTCTTTGAATACAAAGTTTTTGCATTTGTTCCTTTTTTTTTGTTAATTTGTTGTAAATTTATCTGGTTATGGTTTTAACTTATAGATCATTTTATCATAAGATTTAGTTACATTGTTTTCATATATGTGTGTATCTGCCATGGCGTTGTTCGTTCGTTCTCTCTTCTCTATTTTCTCTTTTATCCATTCTCCTTTCCCAGTTCTCTCCAATCTTCACCCCGTTCTCCTCTGTTTCCTGAATTGGTTTGTTTTTTTCAAAGCCCTTTCGGCCTCTTGTGGGTGCCTGAATCAAATTGGAATTGGAAAATGTAAAAGAGTTCTTGTCATATCGATGGCATTCAAGACTCTTGTTGATTTCAATTCTTTGATGATTCTTGATGGCATGAAAAATAATCCTAGGGGTGCAGTTTTCTTCAATATTTGACTGTCTAGCGTGTGTTTCTTTGAATATTTTTTATTTTTTCCCTTCATTTCCACTTGATTTTCTTGTGAGCATTCAAAGCCATTTTAAACACTCTATTTACAGTCGAAATTCTCGGAGGTTCTGGTTACTGGGCATACAAAAAGATACCCCCCGTTTGGAATTATTACTAGTAATTTGGGAAAAAATGCAACCGTGTCTCTGGATTCATTCATTTGGCGGCTGCATGCTGTTCGTTCTCTCTTTCGGTTGAAGGGCCATCTTTTGTTGCATTTTTCTTTAATGTTCAACTGCTATGTAATATCGACATGGTCGGGGTGTATTTGGCTCATAAAATTTTTATTCCATCTATTTGGCATTTATTGTATTGATTATATTTTGTTTCTTGTATTCCCAATATGTAGAGTTCTCCTAAACTGCTGTTGAAAGGAAATGGATGCATTATTAAATGTCGTCACTTATTATTTTAAACATAGTTGGATGGATTAATTGAGATTGTTGAAAATAAGGGGATAGGAGGTGGAGGGAAAATGACTATATTACTTTTAGACAGACAGACAGAGACAGATAGATAGATAGATTTAATCCTACAGTATTTATCACAAAAAAATATATATTGACAATTGATGTTAATATTTTGAATATATATTTATATTAAAAATGCTAAAAATCTTAATACAAAAAATTAAATCCTAAATATTCGTTTTTAAAAGGTTAACAATTATGAAGATTAAAGTATAATTAAGAAATTATTTTAGTAAATTTAGATATAAAATAGTTGAATAAATTTAAATTAAATGGGTAAAATTGGTATTATATTCTTAATGATTTCAAATCATGGATTGTGTTATGCTAAGTTGAAACTTTTTAATATATATATATATATGAGACTTAGTAATAATTTGAATGTGATAGAGGGACTTTTAAATAATTTACCCCTTTTTATTTTACTGTAATTTACTAATTTATAGAGTGAATAATGCTACCTGTTATGTGTTGACATCCACATTTCCTTTTTTTCCCCCTTCCCAAAATTTTGTCTTGATTCCTCGTTTAATTTTTGAATATCGTTAGCTACCAACCTACCTTTGTAATTTCACTCTTAAACTTCTTGAGGTCTTTGCATTGTTATCATGGCGCTGCCAAGGTGTTGACACATTTTGGATCTGTATTATCATTTGTACATAATTTTATTAACACCCTAAAATTGCATCAGTAGAAATGCATATTATATCATATTTTATTAACACCCTATGTATGGATTGCACAACATTGCATCTGTACTATATTTTGAGTAATTGTGGTGGATTGAAATCAAGATGATTTTTTATTAGGAAGTTATGTAACATCTTTTTTAGGAATCTTCTGATCCAATATCTTTATAATAAAGATGTATTTTATTACCATCTTCCCGTGTATGCTAAGTTGCTAACTAACCTGAATCATTTGTTACTTAATGATGTTATTCGAATTCCAGGTCTTTTGCCCCTCCATCTGATTTTGTTGCCGTAGCATCAAGTGCTGTCTGAGCAATCTTTTACTTTTCTGGTGGTCTTAAAGGCAACGCTTGCTTCTGCACTTCTGCTCATCACTCCATGCAATCCCTTACTTTTCTCGGAACTATATTTTGCTAATTTCTAAACCTCAAAAGCATTCATTCATGTAGGGAGTTTCTACTAGATGGAAGAGAGATTGCTGTGAAGAGGTTGTTCTTTAATAACAAGCATAGAACATGAGATGTCAACAATGAAGTGAACATTATTCCAGCGTTGAGCATAAAAGTCACTCATTGATCACTTTGATTACTGTTGAACATGCTGGTAATTCTAAGCAGTGGCTGAGAATTCTCTCCTCCATGAGACCAATATTTGGATACTCGAAATGTTAGGTTAGTGGTCTGTTATTGGAGCTTGGTTGAGGCCATTCACTACTCAACCCAAGGCCAGTGCTTCATTACGTCAATGTTACTTCTTTAGTTCTCTGTTTAAGGATGAACCAGTTCCTACTTTTCTGGTATGCAGAAAGCTCTGGGAAAAGGAGAGATGGTTGTGATGGGAATTTTGGGTAAAGAGCCTTTTTATAAACTAGTTATCATCTCAAGTACGGTATGCTTGAACAGGTTTTTGTGTGAACATATCTTTCCAATGGATAGTTTGGACACACTGTGTTTTTATCTAAATGAAGTAATTTGAGCTTATCGAATCAACACTATTCTCATACAGTAGATCTGAATATTGAGAGGAATGTTATTAGCCATGAGGTAAGATCCCTGAGATGTAAACCTGTTGCTGTTTCATTGAATTTACGTCTTTATTCTGATTGATCATGGTATCACACACCATGTACTTTCGTGGAAGCACTCCTGGTACAAGGCTATCCTGTACTTTCCAATAATTATAGATGTGTCGAGTTCTTTAAATTAGATTGTGCCTTTTTATGCGCTCTTTATTTTTATGCTTTGTTTTTCTTTTCTCAGAGGAATTTGTGGCAATTAAGGAATTTGCAGTTTCGTGCTTCTGTGTGTCATTGGATTGTGAGTGGTCATCTTGCTAAAAGTTATTTGTGCATTGTTGAAAATGTGCCTCTTTTGTATTTTGCTTTATGTTAGTAGATTCATGTTTGTTGGGTGAGGGTGGTGGTGGTTGGAGGAAAGGGGTTGGATGGAATTTTTAAATTGAGGTTGTTTTATACAGGATGATGCTGGAAAATGTGTTACAAGATGCTTTAACTTGTGTTGGGTCCGTTTCGAGGGATAACCTGTGAACTTGTCCTGTAAACTAGTTCAAACACCTTTCGTGGACACGTTATTCAGTTTAAGATAATATGCAGCGGAAGATTAAAAACTGAAAAACATAAAGGGAACAAACACAGGAATTTGTTGACCCAGTTCGGCCGTAGCCTACGTCTGGGGGATACCAATCCAGGAGTCTCCACTAATTGTTCGAACAGGATCCGCGATCCAAACAATAGTGAATTGAAATCTGCCGAACTCCAATCTCCAAGCGGTTTGAATTGTCAGACCAAAACTCTCCCTAGTTTTGGTGAAGATCTCCCCGACCTTGCTTCAATTCCTTGAAGGCTCCCCCTTCAAGTTTCCCTTGGACGAAACCTGTCCGCAGACCCTCCTCTTCAAGATATGTCTTTTCAAGCGTGGGTTTGACGATGCCTTGAATAATCCCTTTGATTGAGTTCGTCTCCTCCAATCAATGGGCACATGAACACCTTGTCGATCCAAGTTTACTCAAGGCGCGGTTGCATAAAGATGATTACATCACCATATACAACGTGGATCAATGAATTCTTCACGGATTGATGAATGCAAGAACACGGGTGAAGAATTTCTTTTACACTCCGAATAATGAGAGGGAGAATTATAATTCTGTTTTTTTCCAATCCCCCAAGTGAATGGCCAGCCACTTATATAGATGCTCCTTTGAAGTGCAAGAATCGGCAAAAAAAGGTAAGTAGATTCCTTCCATGCATGCAAATATCTTTGGTGAGAAGTTTCCATGAATAGAGATTTTCCTCCCATAAAATCTTGATAGAAATCTCTGGAAATTTGCAGACAGCTGCTGGGACGATTCTGGAAGATCTGCAGATATACTTTCCATAAATAGGTTCTTCTGGAAAAGATTTGGTCGGAGTCCATCGATGGTGTTCGAACATCTTTTGTGAACACATTCTGCCAAAACAGGTCCTAACAACTTGCTTGCTGGGTGTTAAATAAAACTTGATTGTTTCTGTCTGAAAATCGAAAGATGTTGCATTTAAAGTAATGTTGATAATTTTCCAAGTGGGAATTTGTTGTTTTTATTTATAGTTTCTGCATTTGCTTGGGCGATATTTCTTTTCTTATGCCTAATCCTTTAATTGGGAGTTCTGATCTTTTGATCATGTTTACAAATGTTGAATGTGTTCTTTAATAGGGATAAGCCTAGGGGTGTAAACGAGCCGAGCCGAGCTCGAGCCTGACTCGGCTCGGCTCGGCTCGATCAAGTAAAAATTCGGCTCGGCTCGAGCTCGAAGCTCGACGAGCTTTAAAAACTTGAGCTCGGCTCGAGCTCGACATAAAAAAAAGCCGAATTCGAGCTCGGCTCGAGGCTCGAATAAAGCTCGAGTTTTTTTTTTTTTTTTGTTTTTTTTTGTTTTTTTTAAAAATTGACACTAATATGCTAATAAATATGTAGAGGCTCAAATCACACAAGTTAAAAAGATGGATAAATGGGACATTACCACTGGACCAGATCTCCATTCCCAAACTAAGCTCGATATAAAATTAGGATTAATTGTCAAATTATTAAATAATGAGCTTTAAAACTTGAAGGATTTAAGTTTAATAGATTTAATATATTAAACTATTCCTAGTTCCTACTACTAACGATAAAAAAGAAAAAATAGAAAAGAAAATTTATAGGAGTAATAAATAGATTATACATATACTATGTATAATTGATATGTATATATATGTATTCGAGCCTATTATCGAGCTTTCGAGCCGAGTATTGGTTAGCTCGGCTTGGGCTCATTAACCTTCCGAGCCGATCTCGAATTCGAGTCGAGCCTTTTCGAGTCGAGCTTTGGTCGAGTTTTGATCGAGTCGAGCCCGAATATTTTACGAGCCTATCAGTCTCATTTACACCCCTAGATAAGCCGAATTCCATGTATAAACTGGTCCTTTAATAGGGATAAACCGTCCTGTTGCTGTGTTAAGTATTGTGCATGTGGATATCTCATTTCCTTACTGTCTAATAGTGATAAAGGTGTTACATTTTCTCAGTGATAAAGCTTATTTTGTTGATGTTTTTGTGAGAGCTTCAAATACAGCAGCAATCAAGATGTATGAGAAGGTACTGGGAATACTATTATTGCTTCTTCACTTCCTACCTCGTAATTTTATTGGAGTTCTGAAAATTCAAATCTGAGTGACTGGTAAAGCTCACTCTTTTCATTTGCTTCATCAGCTTTGGGATATAATATTGTTTGCAGATGAGTGCTTCGATATTACTCTGGGGAGGAGGATGATTTAGGTTTCTTTATAGCTCTTTAGAAAAATTGTTTCTTTCTGCTCTTGAGGTTGCTTATTATGATTGCAATTCATCTTTTCAGATATGAGGAAGGCTTTATCAAGAGAAGTGGAAAAAAAGTCCATTATTCTTTACAAGCGACCGATAACTCCAGATGAACTGGAATATGATTAGGCTGATGCTCTGGGTAACTAACTGGAATATTATTATTATTATTTAGAAACCAAAACCAAAGAAATAGATAACTATTACATTTTTATATTCCTACACATTACAAAAGAATAGTATCCAACATTTATGTGTTGTTGGATTCTATTACATGAATGTGTTGGCATGGTGAGCACTGCAATTTATAGATTCCTACACATGGAAAGCACATTGAAGCTGGAAACCACTTTCTAGATAACTGATACTAATATTTATCTCTTTGCATCCTACATGTATTGATCCATAAGTTGGTTTGTCATTTTCTATAGCTGCTGGAGATACAGGGGTTGGTGGACATGTGGATGAACAATTATTGGTTCCTACACTTGAGAAGGTTTTCCCCCACAGTGCCATGCAAGGAGACAAACAGCTCATGAAAATATTGAAGCAGTTTATTTTGGAATTGGACAGGTACAGATTTGTTTCAATCACCATTTTTACTTTTGTTTTTCGGATGAATATTCTCTTTTTACTAGTACTTTTTTACATTTTTCATATATTATCAATATATTTATCAAATTTGTAATTTCATCCCAATTATTGTGCGAAATTTGGTTTAATTTTTTTTTTTTTAATTATTGTGTGTAATTATTGTTGAATCACTAAATTTTGAATATTGTTTTTTGGCTAAACAATTTTGAATATTGTTAATCCAAAAGAAATTAAATATTGTACAACACTCATTAAATACCCAACATAAACCTAAACATATAGTATAACATAAACTTAAAAATACATAGTACATTGAAACATATAGGTTAGCATAATGGGCATATATTTTAATATTTTAGATACACAGGTTAACATTTTGGATACATAGATTAGCATTTTAATGTTAATATTTGTATACATAAGTTACCATTTTAGTATTTTTAACAAATCTTGAAGTATTATATATATATATCAAATTTTAATTAGATTTTTATTTTTAATCTACCGAAATGTTATATTTATGTATTATAATAAATATAAAAAATAATATTAAAACATATCAATCAAATAAAAATATAATTTGAGTGGCGTATTCAATATGTCCAATAAACTTGAAGTACTTAGTAGTTTTAAATTTGATCAGTGGTTAAATTGCAATAATTGATAGTTAGACATCTCCAACCGATTACACCAAACTCAAACTCAAAATGGTGTAAATCTCACATCTAACAATAACTCATCTCCAACCGATTACACTATACTCAAACTCAACGGCATATTCTTCATTACACCCACTTTTACCCACAAATCAAATATGCGTTTGCTACAGTAGAAACGCAAATATGCGTTTGAATTTGAGTTTTTGGGTTTTTGGGTTTGAGTTTGGTGTACGGTTGGAGAGGATTTACACCATTTTTGTGTTTGAGTTTGTGTTTGGGGTACGGTTGGAGTTGCTCTTAGCATACATGTGTCCTCATTGCCGGAAACGCAAAATGCGTTTTGTTTTGGAGATTTCGTAGGAGGATATTTTGCTGCAAAAGTTAGTTGTTGTTTTTTTTTTTTTTTTTTTTGGGGGGGGGGGGGGGGGGGTTGGGGTTGGAGTTCTTAAATCATGAAGTAATTTTCTAGAGTTAGTGTTGATGGTTAATTTATAATTTCACACTTTTAAAAATTAAAAATTAATTATTCCCATATAATTGCAAGATAATCATTGTTTTCTTGAAACGTGTATTTTTCAATAACATTCAATGTATTTCAATAATTTAAATAAACACATAATGCCTACTAGATTAAAACAGAATGTGTGAAAACAGAAAAATAGAATGTGAAGAAACATGAAATATATAATATATATAATATTTAATCAATTAGGATAGAATGTAGGGACGGGGATGATGATTTAGCCCAAGTGGTTAAGTTCCTTGACTTCCAACGAATGTGGGATGGGAACTTACTAAATTGGCCAAGTTTATCCTTTCAACCTTATGGGTGGGTTCAATTTTTCATTCGGGCCATTATTCATTTTCTTTATTCTTTTGTAATGTGTTTGGGATTGACTCCCACCATCTATTTCTTTGGTTTTAGTTTCTAAATAATAATAATAATAATAATAATAATAATAATAATAATAAGGACATAAAGTGTAGTAACATAGAAATTAATGATCAATTAAAACATAATGTTTATTAGTTAGAACAAAATATTGAGAAACATAAAACGTAATGAATAATCCATTGGAGTATAATGTGAATATAGTTTTTTTTTTTAATAAACAGCCCATACAGTGCACATTTAATATAGAAAAAATTACCTATTTACAACATGTTTACACACTAAGATCAAGACGTGTTAATTGAATCATAATGTCTAGTTTTTTTTTTTTAAGGAGCCATTGAAGGCCTGGGAAATGGTGATGTGAGTCCATGCTACACAATTACAAAGAGAAATGAATAAAAAGGAATGATAGGGGACCTATGGGAATTGAACCTCCGATTGTGACATAATGTGTGATCAATTGAGACATAATTTGGTAATCAATTGGAACATAATGTGTGATCAATTGAAACATAATGTGGTAATCAATTGAAATAGAATGAGAACACACTTCAATTGTGACAGTCTGATAGGATATGTATAGAAATGAGATAGAACGTGTATGCAATAGAAAGAAAACCAAATAAATTAAAAAAAAAAAAAAATCTCAAGAATATCTATATTTAAGGGGAAAAAAATAGTGTCCCTGTTTGACAAATAAACTAAATAAAACTAGCTTATTATAGTCAATTTAAAATAAATTAGCTTATTAAAAAGAGAAAATAACTTAAAATAGTATTCAGTTAGCTCTTTTTGAAACCGCTACAAGTAGCATCATTTTGGAACTAGCTTATTCTAGACAAAAAAAATTAATTCAAAACTGTCAAACAACTAATTTTAACTAATTTATTACTCAAATTACTCACATAATCAGCTAACAATTAATTATCAAACACTCCAATATCTATTTGCATGTGTATTCATTCAGTGGAAAAGATAAACAAAGGCATTATATAAAGTATATGAAGACATTCGCTACTCTCTTATTACACATTTCGTCAAAATAAATATTCACATCCTATCTAATAAATATGAATATAGTTATTTTGATTTGTTTGTCTTATCGAATCATTTACATCCTAAAAAATTGCAAAAGTTGAAAATAATAATAATTAATTAATTAAAAAGATATACTCCTCCGTTTTTGAAAGATAAAATTGCAAAAGTTGAAAATAATAATAATTAATTAATTAAAAAGATATACTCCTCCGTTTTTGAAAGATTATAACATTGGTAAATTTTGTACTGTTCACACAGGCGTTTATCATAGTTATACAAGTAAAAAATATAGTCAAGTTGGATCTTGTTATATTCGTCTCGTCGAGTAGTTTTTAAATATGAAACTTTTAGAATTTTTACTTATACCGAACTGAGTTATCAATAATTTAAAATATGCATTGGAGTGTGTGCACTGTGGATCCGTTATAATTTTTTGAAAACGGAGGGAGTATAAAAATAATTCTTCTCACATGTACACCATTCATTAACAACAAATCTTTATAATATATAAAAACAATATCCCTTATGAACAGTAACCTATCAATATTCTCTCACAAAAATCCCCTTATGAACAGTAACTTACCTATTTCCTCAATATTCACTTTATGTACGCAATCCAATACACATTTCTAATGATTAATAACTCATCAATAACTCAAAATGTGTACAAGAAAAATTCTAAAAAGTTGATATTTTAAAACTACATAATGAGACGAAACTAACGAGATCTCATTTGACTATATTTTTTTCTTATATAGATGTTGTATAAGCATTAGTCAAAGTTGAATAATAAACAGAAGCAAAAGTCAATTCCTTTTCACTATAAATATGGAGGAATTATAGGAAAAAAAAATATATTGCACTTTCAAAATGTAGGAGAACAAAATTTGAGTGAAATTTACGTTAGATAATTTACTTTCATTAATTATTATAGATAAAGAATACTACCAAATAAAAGATGTAACAAAAACTTTGTGGGGTGTATTGGATTGAGACTCTACAGGATTTTTTTGGACTTTCAAAGTTGGGGTGTATTGGATTGAGACTCTACAGGATTGAGACTCTACGTGGAGTCTATAGACTTTCTAAATCCACCGACTTTTTAAAGTTTATAAAAATCTATTAAAATCTCAAACGAATACACCCCCTTTTATGGCTTGATAGTTAAATAATAAACAGTAGCAAAAATCAATCCATTTTCACTATACAAATGAAGGAATTGTAAAAAAAAAAGAAAAAAAAAAGAAAAAAACATAATGCACTTTCAAAAAAAAGGAGAACCAAATTCGAGTGAAATTCACATTAGATAATTTAATTTCATTAATTATTATAGATAAAGAATATTACCAAATAAAGGATGTAATAAAAACTTTATGGGTTGATATTATATTTATTATTTAAATATAATTTGAATATTTGTTATAATTCTTAACCAATACTCTATTAGTTGAAATTATAGATAAAGAATGTATTGTAAATTATTAATAAGTATTTTATAGATTGATATTATATTCATTTATGAATAATAAATATTTGTACTAGATAAATTAACTAAATTAGATAAATTGCAATACGATAATAACTTGATGAAACTATAGTCATTTTAATTTATCAGTGGATTCATTTACAAGAGCATTTCTTATATTTTCTAATTTAATTTGGAAATATTTATATTATTATTAAAATTTCTAATATCTCAATACCTTAGGGTGTGAATCAATATCAATAATCAATTATCGAGTACAATAAGATTTCACGTACTTTCTTGTCAATATATGAAAGTAGAGTCGTGTGTAGAAGGTTTTTATCTTTGCTTTCAAATTTGTTTTTGTTCATTCAACTATTGTTTGTAGTATAAGTATAGTTTAAAATACTAAGTTGTAATACTTCATCCGTTCCTTTTTAATTGCTACAGACCCACATTTCACGCAATCCAATACACGTTTTTAATTCGTAATAACTCAAATTCCATACAAGTAAAAATTATGAAAATTTGATATTTTAAATCTATGCGATTAAACGAATCCAACAAGATCCCACTTGACTATATTTATCTTATATAATTGTATTAAAAAATCGAGTCAAAGTTACTCAATAAACAGTGACAAAAGTCAATCTGTGTCGATTAATAAGGAACGGAGGAAGTATATAAATATTGGTAATGACATATGTTGGTCGATTTGTATGCAATGTATAACTCTGTTTGGGAATTAGCTGTTAGTTGTTAACTGATCATGTGAGTCATAATTAGTTAAAATTAGTTGTTTGACAATTTCGAGTCTAACTTTTTTGTCTAGAATAAGCTAAAATCCAAAATACTACTATTTGCAGCGGTTTCAAAAAGAGCTCATTGAACACTATTTTAACTTATTTTATCTTTTTAAATAAGCTAATTCAGTACAAATTACATAGAATAAGCTAATTCTGTTTAGCTGTTTTGCCAAACAGGGCCTATACTCGTATAATGCTTAAAATAGTTTAAGGAGATTGGAGAATGTAATCGACATAATAAAAATGAATAATTTTACTTGTTAAATTGGATAATTTTACTCATATTATTAGAGTAATGGCTAGTAGCATTATTTAAATAGGCCAATAAGCCAAAGGTTCCATCCAGCACAAGTAGGGGTGGGTCGGTACGGTATACCGAAAAAATTTCGCCGTACCGTATACCGTACCGAACTTTACGATATGGAAATTTTCATACCGTTGCCGTACCGCAACTTTCGGTATACCGATCTTCGGTATACCAAAATTTTCGGTATGAAATATTTCCATACCGTTGCCATACCGACATTTCGGTATGTTCGATATATACCGGTATACCGAACTTCGGTACATACCAGCATACCGGTATTGCGGTATATATCGACATACCGAACATTCTCTATATACCAGCATATCGGTATTACGGTATATCCGACATACCGAAGAATCGGTACGTATCGACATATCGATACCGCGGTATATACCGAAGTTCGGTACGGTAACGGTATACCGCGGTATCAAAAAATTTATACCGTTACCGTACCGAAATCTTACGGTACGGTATCATACCGTACCGAAAATTACGGTATACCGAAAATTTCGGTATTCTCGGTATTTTTTCGGCACGATATGTGCGGTATGCAGTATATTCGGTATTTTTCCCCAGCCCTAAGCACAAGAACGAGGTCGCTTGCTTTGTCATCAGGGTACTATCAGTAGTGGAGTACTGGGGCGGGGCGGGACGGACGGTGAAGGGGACATTCTTTTCCTAATTTATCGCTGGTGACGGCCGGGTGACCTCACCACTTCACATTTACTTCTGTGTCTTCTTCAATCTGTTTCTGTGATTCGCCTGCAAAATGGACCAAATCCACCACCAGTACGTCCAAATCAACGACCTCAACCTTCACGTTGCGGAAATTGGCAGCAAAACTTCTCCGGCGGTGGTTTTCCTGCACGGATTCCCTGAGATATGGTACTCCTGGCGCCACCAGATGATCGCCGTCGCCAATTCCGGCTTCAGAGCTATAGCTCCCGATTACAGAGGTTACGGATTGTCCGACCAGCCTCCGGTGCCTGAAAACACCACGTTCTCGGACTTCGTTGCGGATATC
Organism: Hygrophila difformis; assembly: GCA_030278955.1. Classification (NCBI taxonomy): domain Eukaryota; kingdom Viridiplantae; phylum Streptophyta; class Magnoliopsida; order Lamiales; family Acanthaceae; genus Hygrophila; species Hygrophila difformis. The sequence continues at coordinate 19,274,543 of JAOANR010000007.1, forward strand.
CTTGCGCTGCTCGACGCGTTTTCTATAGCAAAGGTCAGGTTTGTGTTCCATTGGCATCTATCAAGGGTTTATTGAGTAGCAACTTTTTAGGTTACCTTGGAAGAATTGCCTGTAGATATTTATTGTGTCAATTAATCTGTTTTGTCTCTGTTGCTTAAATCTACCATCGGAGGTTTTGAATGTGGTCCTAGGTCTTTGATATTTATTTTTGATTAGTTGCTGATGCTGCTTTAGAGTTTATACTATGGAGCATAGGAACCAATTAGGTATCAACTTGAATTTCAAAATTAGATAAATGCATCTGTCTGCACTCTGTAGTGGATAAAAAAAATTGAGTCAACCAAGCTTGAGCTCAAGTACAACGATTAAGTGTAAGCTTTCTTGATTTTGTGGATAGCAGTAATGCCTAATCCTAAAAGAGCTGCATACAGGTTTTTCTTGTAGGTAAGGATTTTGGATCGCTGATTGTTAACTTTTTGGCCCTTCACCACCCTGAGAGAATGTTGGGAGTTGTTACATTAGGCGTACCCCTTCTGCCTCCGACACCAATACGGTTCCACGATCTTCTTCCTGAAGGTTTTTATATGTCAAGATGGGAGGTATGGCATTCATTCTTAACCCATCTATGATCTGTCAAACCAATGCATTAATCCACAAAACACCAATGCTTAAGTATATTGTAGTTCTCGGACACCATCATGTCATGTTTATATGCTTGATTAATTTTGTTACCTTATTGAATTCAAAATCAACAATTCCAGACACCTGGTAGAGCCGAGGCTGACTTTGACCGGCTGGATAGCAAAACAGTGGTGCGGAATATCTACATACTCTTCTCGCGCAGCGAAATCCCAATCGCACATGAAAACCAGGAGATAATGGACATGGTTGATTCATCCACCCCTCTGCCAGAATGGTTCACTGAGGAGGATCTTGAAGCATATGGATCTCTATACCAGAAATCTGGTTTCCGAACTGCTTTGAATGTTCCTTACAGGTAATCAATGAATGAATCACCCAAGACATTAATTAAATTTTGTGTGATCATTTTATTTTTTCTCCATGGGTTCCTTGTAGGCTAATTTGGTTTGAGTATTTTGAACTTAATTTAAATAGGTCATTCTCCGAAGAGTTTCACATTGCAAATCCCAAAGTCAGTGCTCCAGCACTGTACATCATGGGTGAGAAGGATTATTGCTTCAAACTTCCTGGATTAGAAGACTACATAAAGAAGGAAGAGGGCAAGGTTTTTTATCCCAATTTGAAGACAGTGTACATACCAGAAGGCAGCCATTTTGTGCAGGAGCAGTTTCCCGACCAAGTGAATAAGCTGATTGTTGAATTTCTTAAAGCCCACAGTTGAGTGTGGAGTTTCGGTAAGTATGTATGAGCATGACAATATACGGAAAATGTATAACTTCTCCTGTCAAGACATTTGTGCTTTTCAATCAAGTTTTTTTTTTAATTATTATCAAAATACTATGTGGTTAATAAAAATGATAAACCTAATATAATTAATATAGTATAGAAATGATAATAATCCGAAAAATTGAATGTATCCAATATCCATGCTTTTAGATAATAAACCAAATTAAATTAAACACCTCTCGAAATCAGATATTGCTTCCTAGAATCCAATAATGACGGGAAAAAAATAAGTTTATTCATTGATTGAATTGATTTATAAGTATTTTATACAACTAGTATTACCCCGCCCGAATGGGCGGGGATGTGAGAATGATGGACATAATACATTTTGTATTTAATTTTCGTCTCGTCATGTAGTTTTTAAATATCGAACTTTTTGAATTTTTACTTGTATCGAATTTAAGTTACTAATTATTTAAAATATGCATTGGACTCCGTGTTAGGTGGGTACGTAGCAAACAAAAGAAAACAGAGGAAGTACAAAATAATGCAATTAAGTAAAGTTCTTTATAATATTTGAAGCTTAAATTTATAAATATATATTTGTAATATATATAGTGAGATATAATTAAACAAAAAATAATTAGATCATATTTTTCCCAATAATTTTTTGATCCTTTAAGTGCATCTAACTGAATAATATTTTTCAACTCAAAAGAATGTATAAATATTAACCACAATGATTTTATCCACATATATAATGCAATCAGGTCAAAAAAATAAATTAAAAAAACCTTTAATTATATAATTCATTATTAATATATACTCCCTCCGTTTCTTTTTAAATGTTACGTTTTGACTTTTTTTACTGTTCATTATAGCACTTTGACTTCTATTTTTATTATAGTTATTGAAGACAAAATATAGCCAAGTGAGATCTTGTTTGATTCGTCTCATCTTGTAGTTTATAAATATCAAGTTTTTAGAATTTTTACTTATACCGAATTTAAGTTATTAATTGTTGAAAATGTGCATTGGCATACGTGCAAATGAGAAATGTAACCTTTAAAAAGAAACGGAGGTAGTATAATGAGTTATATAGAAATTAAAAAAGTTAAAAAATTAATTAATTTAACTCTTGTTTCATTAAATAATTTCATTAACAATGTTATTGGATATAGATAATAATTTCATTAAATAAAAATAATTTACCAACACTTTAACAATGTATACCTGAGGACTTATAGCCCAAGTGGGTAAGTCCCTTGACTTCTAAGGGAAGTTTGATGTTCGATCCCCCACCGGCCCTCTCTCCCTCTCTTTTATTCCATTTATAATTTGTGTGGCATGAGCTCCCACCACCCATTTCCTAGCATGTAAGGTTGTTCATCAAAAAATAAAAAAAAATGTTCAATATTTTTAGTCATTAATAACTTTATATGAGTAAAAATATAAAAATTGTATATTTTAAAACTATTTTAATAGGAGAATGAAGAATATAACAATATCTCATCACTTAACTATATCTTGAACGAAGTTAATTATAGAGCCAATTAATATGTACATTTTTAATTTTTAATATAAAGCTCAATGATAGAACTCATAGTTGAGACCCAATAATGCATTTAGCGCAAAACTAAATACATTAAAAAAATAAACATTGAGAGAAATAATACATTGTTTAACATATATGATGAGCTTATCAAAAAAAAAAAAAACATATATGATGAGATATAGACACTTAAACAATGCACACTTGTTCCAATCTAGATTATTAAGGCAATAATTGAAACGGTTGGGCTTAATCCTTTTATATTGAAAAGGATTATTATATAAAATAATTATATTATTATTATGTGCATATTTATGTAAGAATAATACCGAAATTGGGGTATATTAGGGGATGGGGACTTCGCTTATTGGTCAAGTCCCCAATTCCCAATGTTGAAAGTTCGAATTCTATCCGACCCATTATCACTCTCATTTGTAATTTGTGTTGTATGTGCTTCCACCATCTATTTTCTAGCCTCTATAACTGTTCAGGAAAAAAAATGTATATTACAGTAAAAAAAAATATGACAATAAAATAAAAGAATATTAATTCGACAAAAATATAATATTATTTTTATTATGGTGATAATTTATCAAATTTTTTTGGACCATTGAATTATAGTACTTTTATTGTAAGTCATAGGATCATCACAAAGAAAACCATGTTCCATTGAATTATTTGGGGACCAATTAAAATATGCCACATTACTTGTAGACATAATGGTGACCGTCGGATTATGAGGTCTTTTGCCAAAGTTTTCCTTTTTTTTGTTTGGTGAATTTTTACCGAAGCTATTGGGTCATAATAAGAGAGAAATCAAAATATCCTAAAAAGTTATGGCCCAATAAGAATAGGTATTTCAACATACTCCTAATAAGACCAAAACGACTGTGTTTAGTGCATTGGAAGTTGTAGACTTGTAGTGTCTAGAATCATGTAAGTGGTAGTGGAATGAGTACAGACTACAGACAGCACACTGCTCGATACCATTACTCATCTTTCTATTTTCTCGCAACATCTCATCTATCAAACCCTAATCCGTTTGAACCAACATTTCTCAATCGCTCCCTTGAACTGGTATTAGCCAATCTTTCGGTTGTAATCCTGTTTTTGATATACAAACGTTGTAGATCTCTGTTTCTACTTTGAATAGTTTGTTTTACAGATTTGTATTTTGTGTTGGGGGTGGCTAGTGGAACTTTTTGTTTGCTCAAAATGACTGTTGGGCAATGATATGTGTTTTATTTTTAGTAAGGTTATAGATCTAACACGTTATTCAGTCCCACTTTCTCTCTAAAATTTAATTTTTTCCATGTGGTTAGCCCTTTTCTTACTCCAATTTTGCCAATGAATGGTGATAAACGGAGGGGATTAACAGTTTATTGTATGGGATTTGTTATCTAATCTTATATCCTAAACCTGTGTGTATTTTTTCGGATCGAGGCCACGGTTTCCACTGGTTTCTCCTCGTTTCTGGCACCCATTCATTGGAAATCGTCCCATTCTTAGTTATCCCATTTTTAATCTGGAAAACTTTTGCTAATTTGTAAACCTTAATCCAGATCTAGAGTTAAGAAACTTTTGTTAAACATATATTTTTGTCTTCTGCATTATCCATGTTGATTCTGATTTGAAAATATTAAATGGTGTCTGTATAGAGAAGGGATTTTCCAGATCTGGGGGTTTTCAAGGTCAAGGATAGATTTTGCCTTCGTGTGTTAGAAATTGATTCTTCCTTTATTGTTTTGGTTGAACATATGTTTTTAATGAACTGCACCATATTCCATAATTAGACACTTCATTGATCCGGAGTTTTGACACTTATTTTATTATGGGATTAGTGTCGTGTTTAGTACCTCTTTCACTGATTTAAGGTTATATTCAGTTGGTAGAGACCGGATCCCATTTTGGATCTTACAAAATATATATACATATATATATATATGTGTGTGTGTGTCGATTCATCTCATCCTGTGCTATATTTACACATATCATAGTTTTTACATAATTTTGTCTTTTGTGGTTTGTCTGATAGCTTTTTCTGTCTTTTGTGGTTTGTCTGATAGTAGTTTTTCTTCTGTGGACAGGGTATTGAGGAGACCAAATCTGATGTCTGCCCCCTTGGATATTCAGATCTAGGTAATGGGTTTGGTAAGCTTAGAAATTTTCTATTTCGGTCTTTCTTATTCAATTTTTTGGCCTGGGACAGTGTAATTGTTGCGGATTGACAATCTGTTTTGAATACTATTTGCATGCTAATTGCATCCTTTCAAAAAAAAAAAAATTTGGTGAACATCCTTTCAAAAATTTAAACTTTCTTTTCTATATATATTTTTAATCTCTTTTATTTTGCTCGGTATATTTATATTGAATTATTAATTCCCACTCACAGCTTACTGATTTTCTCTCCAAAATGCACTTGCCGTGGGACCAAACATATTATACACTCATTAGTCAGGCAGCCTACATGGAAAGACTTCATACTCAATGTAAGTGTATTGATGTTTTTCTTTTATTCTATTACTTGGATTATTTTATGACACTCAGCATACAACATATTTTTAACTTTAACCACATTGCATTTCCATCTAATATAAGCCACAACCATCTTGACATGTAACTTGCCGGTTCACATAGTCATTGGATTGCTTACCACTGTCTTGACATTCAATTTTGGTTCTGATTATGGATGTTTGTGCATCAAGCACACAAAATCTAATGTGTGACCATATATCTATAATTAAGTGTTTGCCTCTATTTGTATAGATTTGAATTTAAAATTACACGATAACTTTTTAAGTGCCTTTTCATAAAAAAATATTTTTGACATTTCAGTGGCTTTTCATAAAAAGTTTTGTTCAGTTAATGAGTGGATTTCCAAAAAAAATTTGTTGGTATATAAGTGGTTTATCATAAAAAGTACTATTGTTCTCATATGAGTGGCCCAAGATATTAGTTCACATGAATTTCTAGAGAAATATTATTGACATATCAATAGTTTTTCATAAAAAGATATTGTTGACATATCTAATGCCCTCATAGAAAATATTGTTGACATCAGTAGCTATGCATAAAATTCTCAGATTCAATTAAGTATAATTTATTTTCTAAGTTTTTCATGAGGAAAACAGTTTCTTTGAGTGGTTGTCAGATACACATTCCTTGAATGTTGTTTTTTTTCATTTCCCTTTTTTTTTTCAGAGCGGCAACAATGCTCCTCACAAGAATCTAGAGGCATCTGCAATGCGCTCTCAGTTGAGTCATAAAGTCCAATTTCTTGTACATGTCCCTATGCTAGATATTCAAATACATATTCTGATGAACATGGTACATATTATTATTAACTACTACTTTGTTTCGTTTGAATCTGAAGTGATGGGCAAAGATCCAATATCCTGGGGAAAAACAGAATGATTCAACACGAAACATTAAAAATAAAAAGAAATACTATAGGTGCTAATTCAACAGACATTGATAGGGTGCAATATAGATCACATGTTCTACTATTTGAGCTGCATTTGTTGTTTGTATGATAGATCTTGTTCCCCTTTATTTCAAAGAGCTTAAGTTTTAATGAAATATTTTATTTTTCAAGGCTTAACTTTCTTATGGATTAACATTGGTGGAAAAAAAATTACCTGTTCGTCCCAAAAGATGGCATCTACACTTACAACTTTGGGCTTGTACTGTGACGAAGTGCGGTGGATGTGAGTGCATTTGACAAATCTGCAAGTTGTGGAACATGCAAATCATTCAGGTAATTTGGAATACAAATGTAAGTTATATGTATGATCATTGTCAAACAGAAAAACCATAAATTTGGTACCTCTAACCATATCAGCTTTTTTGATGCAGCCTCTGCGGAGTAAGGAATGGAGATTGCATACGATGAACTAAGATAGTTTCACTTCAGAGCAGATTTGGGGCTGTGGGGGTGATGCTGAGTGAGGACTGAGGAGTGGATATTATGGAAAGAGGCTTGCAGACAGCTATCTAAAACCTCCCTGGGAATTTTTAAATTATGTTGAATTTGATATTTTATGCCACTGGACTCTGGAGTTTGTATTAAATAAAGGACTTTCTGACACTAAGTAGGCTTTTTGTTTTGTTTTTCCCATACTTCCAAAATTTGAAAATTCAAAAAATTTTCATTGGGCTTAGAAAAACCTTTTCAAAAGCAAGCCAAGCTGTCACTGTTCATAAGCTGTTGTTTATAAGGAGAATCACTGTTCATAAGCTGTTACTGTTCCTAAGGAACATCCATTTTAGAGAGTTTTCTTTCTATAATTACTGTTCATGATGACAACAGGATTTATATTATAATAGATGATGATGAATTTGTATTTATATTGACTTGATGCTATTGGTCATCTCTCCCTTTCATATGCCCCAGGTTGGGGTTTAACCAAAAAAAAAAAACAACAAATAATATTGAACGAAAATGTATAATTTTTACCTTGTATGAAAATAGTTTGATCTTTAATAGGACATTAGGACAGCAAAAAAAAGGAAAATTGGAGCACAGGCACGAGTGGTGAGTGCACGATGAAAATTGGATCCCTCAAAATCACTGAAAGACTCCACCACGTAGGAAACGAACGAGGATTCTCGGTCTCCCCACTGCGTATTTATTGGTCCACGCCACTGCCTGCATTATCTGTTCGTCAACGCCACTCCAATATCTCTTCGTCCTCATCAACTCACTTCTGCGATTACCAGAAAATGGAGCACATAGAGAGAGCACTTGTACGTCCACGCCAACGGCCTCCAGGAATAAAACGTCGCCGGCGGTGGTTTTCCTTCACGGATTCCCAGAGATATGGTACTCGTGGCGCCACCAGATGATGATCGCCATTGCAAAAGCGGGGTTCAGAGCTAAACGCCACATTTTCGGACTTCATTGCATATGTTCTTGCGCTGCTTGACTTACTTTCCGTAGCCAATGTAAGTGAACTTTGGCATCAAAGTATTAGGGCTAATGGCATAAAAGCAAGCAATAGGCTATCTGAGGATTATTCATTAGCTATGAGCCTGTTGGCAAAACAGCTAAACTAGAATTAGCTTTTTGTGAGACAGTTTAAAAAAATTAGTTTATTTTTTTAAAAAAAAGACAAATAATTTAAGACAGAATTCAATCAGCTCTTTTTGAGACTGAAAATAGCAGTATTTTGGATTTTAGTCTTGAAATTGTCAAACATCTAACTTTAACTAATTATTACTCACAGAATCAGTTAATAGCTAACTACTAATTCCCAAACAAGCCCATAGACTTTTGTTGGCAGTAAATCAAGTCTTGCATATTATTATTCTGTCTGATTTCAAGTCTAGAAAACGTGATAAATGAATCTTTGTTGGTTGATTCACAGTTTGGTAAAGTAGTGCGTGATGAGATCCCCATTGCACAAGAAAATCAGGAAATAATGGATCGGACATACAGTGGATCCATCCACTCCTTTACCAAACTGCTGGTTCACCGAGGAGGAGGATCTTGAGGCCTATGGCTCTCTGTATGAAAAATCCAGTTTCCGAACTGCTTTGAAAGTTCCATACAGGTAATCAAAGTAACCAGCGTATATTACCCAATCAAGATTGCGATCATCATATTGCAGACTGTGTACATTCCAGAAGGCAGTCATTTTGTGCAGGAGCAGCAGTTCCCTGAACAAGTGAATTCTCTTATCCTCAATTTTCTCAAAGCCCATGTGTGAGTCTTCTGTTGTGTTTCTGCCACTTTAACAATTCATGAGCTGTGTCATTTCTTATCTCACACCAATGGGTGCCTACCGGGGAGTGGGGTGGCGCCCCTGACTATGTAAACCGGCGGTGATCCGGTCGAGCTTGTTGCGTATAAAAACTGGCCCAACTGTAACCGCCGGCAACATTGGCGTGTAATTAAACTCAAATATTTTTCAGAACGTTATAGAAGAGAAAGGGAAACAAACGGTCGTTCTACAAACGTGGTGGTCAAGTGCTGAATGATTTTATTTATTTATTTATTTATTATTATTATTTTTTTAGCTTAGCAGGGAAATATCTGTTGAATTGAATCCAAGAAATAATAGAGTACAACATTATTCACTACCCTCAAAAGGACAAATCAAATGATCCTTCCCGGGAAGTCAAAAGATTCCGCAATCCGCACTCTCTAATAGCCAATAGGAGTACCATAAAGATCCTTAGATCCGCACCGTCCATACTACGTATAGCGATTGGCTTACTGCCTTATTAGCTCTTTAATACTCCAACAGAACTCCTCGCTGTCCTACAAAATTCATCCATAATTAATCTTTTGTGAAAAAAATGGAGCAAATCCAGCACAAGCACGTCCAAATCAACGGCCTCAAGCTACACGTTGCGTATATCGGGAGTGAAACCTCGCCGGCCGTGATTTTCCTGCACGGATTCCCCGAGATATGGTATTCGTGGCGCCACCAGATGATCGCCGTCGCCGAGTCGGGATTCAGAGCTATCGCGGTCGATTATAGAGGATACGGACTGTCGGATTCCCCTCCGGTACCGGAAAACACTACGTATTCCGATTTCGTGGCTGATATGCTCGCGCTGCTTGACGCACTCTCGATTGCCAAGGTATACACTGTACTAAGAGAGCTGTTTGATACATGAGCCAAAGCTGTATTTAGTTTTGGCTACTGATTCGAATAACATAATACTATAATTAGTCAAAGCTCTTAGGTAATTATCAATTTGGAAATTAGTTAGAACATCGACACTCCTACAAGCATTCTGCTTTCTAAACGGCTGATGACTTCAACACAGCTGGAGATTGTTTTGCGTCAATTTCTCTTCTAGCAAGTCTGATTCGCATTTTCGTTTTTGGTTTGGGACTGGAAACCTCATTATAGTACTACATAAGTATAACCCTCTCCATTCGTGAAAGGTTGATTATGTGAGGCTAAATCTGGGAAACATTTTTTCATGAATGGAGAGAGTTAAGTATATATAATTAATATAAAGATAATAGTCTACATATAGTATAACTTTACTAATACATATACATGAGCGTCCGAAAGCATATAGACCTAGTAATTCAATGCTCAGCTCAGTAATGGATTGAGTGGCTCAATATTCAAATTTTTTTTGGATGAGCAATTGAGTGGCTCAATATTCAAATTAAGCTCAAAAAACTTGAGATATAGTCGAATATTTTTTTTACTTGTAGCTCAAATCTGTTTGACTTATGAATAATCACGTCCTGGTTGGCTTTCTATCCTCTTGATTTGGGTGCGCCGCCCTAAACATTTCAGTTCATTCAATTTTCAACATGATGAATACCTGCCGTAAAATGTCTTGTTTGTGTGCACAGGCTTTCTTTATAGGTAAGGATTTTGGAGTCCGAATAGCATATTTGATGCCCCTTCTCCACCCTGAAAGAGTCTCTGGAGTTATCACATTGGGTGCACCTTTTATACCTCCATCATCTCCTTTGGTCTTTGACCGTCTTCCTGAGGGCTTCTACATCTCTAGATGGCAGGTACGTCATCTATTAAATATTTGTACATCTGCATAGAAATATGATAACATTGTAAGTATTAATTTGAGAAATTTGACAACGGATGAAATATCAGTTCAGTTATAGTTATTCAATGAATGAGAACTAACTGGAAATGTAAACCCTCAATCATTTCCAGAAACCTGGTAGAGCTGAAGCCGACTTTGGGCGGTTCGATGCAAAAACAGTAGTTAGAAACATATACATACTTTTCTCAAGGGATGAACTGCCCATTGCACGAGAAGATCAGGAGATTATGGACATGGTTGATTCGTCCACTCCTCTACCGAGTTGGATCACTGAGGAGGACCTTGCAACCTACGGCTCTCTGTATGAGAAATCTGGTTTTCGGACTGCTCTGAAGGTTCCATATAGGTAAGAAGTAAGAAGCCAAATATAATCTAATCATGTTGAGATCCCATATCGGATATGATGTTTATATGGTTGAGAGTAACTCCACCTATCACCAATTGGATTTAGGTGTGAGCCTCCAACCATGGAATTCTACAAATCTCTACTTGTAAGAGTGCTTTAAAAGTTCCAAACCTATAGCTATAGTTCTAATTCCTTGGCTATAACTTGATTAATTATAGGTCGCTCCATGAACAGTTTAACATAACAAATGTCAAAGTTGATTCTCCAGCACTGTTCATCATGGGAGAGAAGGATTACACCTTAAAATTTCCAGGGTTCGAAGATTACATAAAGAATGAACATGCCAAGGCTTTTGTCCCCAAGCTGCACTCGGTGTCCATTCCAGAAGGTAGCCATTTTGTGCAGGAGCAGTTCCCGGAACAAGTAAATAAGCTGATTGTTGACTTCTTAAAAGCCCACTCATAAGAATGCTACGATGGTTAAACATTTGCTACTTCAGGGCACTTATTTCTGGATTTGCTTGTGTTTTTCATTTCGAGCAATTAAATAAGGTGGTATGTACTGCTCAAATTAGACTCAATGAATTTGAATAAAGAGTGGTTGTTTTAGCAATGTCACTATGCACATACATAAAAGCGGGATTTCCTCCATCGTTTGATTAACGCTATCTAACACCTGCAATATTCGGGCTAAGACTTATGTCGGCCAAAGAGATTGGAGATTGTTGTGTGCTGAACCGAGAAGAATGTTGTTTTCAAATAACCCAGGATCTTTATTTCTGAAACCTTAATGATGTAAATTACCTGACATGATTGACCAAATGCCGGCATAAGGCTGTAGTAGCTTCCATGGAGGCAACTCAAGCTTCGTATACATCCCTCTTTTTAAAGGGAACAAAGACCAGACTATAATGTTCATCTGCCAATGGAAATAACAAGAGAATTAGAGAAACCCATTCCAGTTACTAAGTCGTCAACTCCTCAAGGAAAATGAAAATCACAACTGATATTTCCCACAATCCCAAAAAGCCACGCCCATAGATAGGTTCCTTTCAACGCGTCCACATGCCAGTAAGGCTGGATTTTACTGCACATTTCTATCAACATTAAATATAATACTCCCATAAGGAGGTGGCTCCCATTGCAAGTGGATATCCTGGTAATTTATTCGACCAGGTCAGTGCCCGGAGTTTAGGCCATCCCACTGTTTATTGAACAGAAAAATAGGAATAGATAAAGACATAAGGAATCTCATAATACAAACACTCTTTAACAAATCACATAAAGCGTTTAATTCTAGCTCCTAGAGTAATTAATATAACAAAAGCATACCAACATTATTATATTATCTATATCCATAAAATTTAATTCAGATATATCGTTTAAAAAAAATAAAATAACACTATAAAACATAAGATCTTCAATAAAAATTAGCAATGTCACTGTGCATATACATAAAAGTGGGATTTCATATGAAAGGTGTAAAATAACTTCCCATGTCTCATGAAGGAATAATAAAATTCATACATATGTGATGTGACAGTCACTCGCATTATATGATCAAAGATTACTGACGATAATTATTTCATTCACTCCAACCAGCTTGAATAATCAAACAGGAAGCGGAAATCTTACCAGATTACTCTCAGAATACTCGCCATAAATTTATTCCATCGTTTCAATAACACCTTATAAAACCTGAAATATCCGGGCTGTCGGCCATAGAGATTGGAGACCGGTGTGTGCTGAACCAAGAAGAATTTGGTTTTTAAATAACCCAGGATCTTTACTTCTTCTGAAATGATGAAATAAAATACCTAGTACGTTAATCATGGTCAATTACCTGACATGATTGACAGAATGCCAACGTATGGTTCCACAGAGGCAAGTCAAGCTTCTTATCCATCCTCCTTTTTCAAGGGAACAAAGACCAGACTAATGTTCATCTGTCCATGGAAATAACAAAAGGATTGAGGAACCCAATCCAGTTGCTAGGGAAAGGTTACTAACAGAAAAAGTTCATGTATATATTTAAGGAGCAAGAGTCGCTTTTCAAGATCATACCAGCTTTTCATTTTGTAACTGGAGATGATATTCCAACTTTGCAACATAATCACCTCTGTTACGCTTGCCCCCCGATAAGAAAGGCCACGATGCCTATTGTTATTGTGTGTACATGTTCTTCCCCAGCAATTGACCAATGCATGCGTTTTTCCATTTGTTTATGATTCATTACCATAATTAGCCTTACTTCTGGATGAAGGCTGTAAAGCCTGAACTCTGCTTCATTTCTTGCATTGTTTATATTTTATTGCAGCGCGGTAGCTGAAGACTGCCCAGTGGTACCTTCCTCTTCAGCTGATCTATTATACTCAATAACATGATGTCTTTTACCATGTCTCAAATTTCGTCAAATTTCGGCAATTGTTGTGTCTCCTAGCAAAAGAAGATACAGCCATAGCTAAGGTTTATTTCCTTCCTTAAGCTTCTGCTAGGCATTGAAAGTCTAGGCAATTGAAGCTTTGATCTGTCATTAAACAGAAATTCGAGAAGATGGATAATATCATAGGCATTTCAACGCTAAAAACTCATAGACTGGGAAGTTGACAGTTTATTAGACACACGGGAATTTGTCTGTTATCATTTATTTGACTTCATGAAAACTGTAAAATAGAAATTTGGGGCTATGAGATACTAAATTCCTGATAATAAAACTACAGGACACTCGTTATTCCTTAAAAAGAAATCAAGACCACCTTAAAAACAAAGAACATCAATAGTGAGTGAAATAGAGGAGTAGAAGAAGATCCCCAAGGAGTATGGATTTATCAATGCACTCTCGGCGAAAACAATATAAGCATTCCATGACTGTTCTTGTGCTCCTTATTATGCCTGTGAGCCTGTCCATAAAGATATTAATAAAATGAATTAATGTGAAGGAGGAGAAATTATAGAGGCACAAGTCAAAACACCTTTCGCTGATCAAAACAGAGCAATGAAGTATTTCATAACTTTCCATTTACACTTCATTCCAAAATCCTCAATTAAGAAGCATGTGCACCCACACACAACTACATAAGTGAAATAAGAATGTTACCTATCATTTACAAGTCTTCTGCCATAGAGCACGAAATGCATTTCACAAAATCTCTACTGACTAACAGACTGAAAGACTTTTCACTGGAACCTGATTATTCACAATCACTTGGGTTAGACTTTAAAATGGCTGTATTCAATAAAACGTACCCCCAATGGATAACATGGAGGAGAACATACCCAAATTCATCACAGCCAGCACGTGTTATCTCTTATGTGAGATGAATACAACCTCCACCAATTCTGATGCAATGAACCTTAGTTTTGGCGCCCTGTAGAAATTTACAAAAAATAAAAATAAAAACATACATACATAGAGAATAATTACATGAAGTCAAACAAAGATTATTTTTCAAAATTATGAGCCAATGTAATAGAATAAAAGAGGTCGGTTTATTTTTTCCTTCAAAGAACAATATAACTAAGTCAACTCCTGAAGGAAAATGAAAATCACAACGGTACCTTTTACAAACGTTTTAACAGGATCCTTCCATTTGGAGTGAAGATAAAGAATACATAGTTGAGAGGATACCAGCGACCACAATAACTAACCGTTTGGAGTGAAGAAGTACCTTCCATCCATATGTCACTGGATCCCACAGAGATACAATCTGCTGAAAGTAAGTAGAATTATGAATTTTTATTCGGCATCAAGCCAAAATTTGACACTGTATATTAAAACATCATAAGTATACATATATGAATTAGCACTTAAAATAAAGAAAACGAAAGAAATTTATTTGAATTTTTCCCACCTTCCAACTACATTAAACATATTCTCTATTTCCTGGTGGGAGTGATTGTTGGGTAGATTCTCAGCAATCACAGTTCTTAACTACACAACCAATGTCAGGATAAAAGTTTCAATTTTTTTCTTTGTATTTCTATTTTTATGTGTGTGTCTGTGTGCATACATATACCTGCAGTTCCTCCTTTTCTTCATCTGTGAAGGGTTTTTTGTGCCTCACCTTCTTTTCATTGTTTCTTACAACCTAAAAACAGAGAGAAGAGATCAAGAAAGGATGGTCATTCTATAATGCATTATCAACTAAGGATGGTAAGAGCAAAACAGTTTGGTAGAGGAGCCGAGGGCTTATGCCACCTCTTGATGGCTTGTATGTTGAGGGGTTTAGTTTCTTCATAGTCTAGAAAAAATTAATAGAAAACTGAAAAGAAAGGAATAGACTAATATACAAGTCAATGCATTGGGATTCTAGCACAAATCTGGCTCTCTGTGGACCAGCAGATTTGTTGCACAGCTGCTGGACTCACCTTCAGGTATGCGCTCAAAAATCTTGTACACAAAAGAATTAGACTTTCCATCATAAACCCAGGTTATTTATGCATCTACATTTGTGTCCAAGTCCAAGAGTTTCTCTGCCACATCTCCATTTACCATCCAGCGCAGCCTGGATATGAGGTATTTTCAGATTGAACAAGTCCATTGGTATATTTTGAGACTTGGCTAGTCTTGAGGTTCCCCAAACTGAACCTATCCACAATGATGGGCCATTCTCAAATCAAGTCTTAATTAGTCTCTTACATGGAAAAGCTCCTTGCAAGTGTAATTAATTTATACTCTAGCTAGTTACCTGTATGATTATCAAATTTCTTCTCCGAATCCAACCAAAATCCAGCAAACCTGGCGCAGAAATTGCACCCAAAAATCCAGCCCCTTACCACCTTATCAGTCCATCCACTTATTGTAAGCTTCCGTCTGTGGTTTCTGTGGGCGGTTTCAAAGAGATACAACCTGCTGAGGGTACATTACAATATCATCACGAAAAAATATGTATTTTTTGTTTGGCATCAATAACAAGAATGTTTCAATTAGTTCATTCTTACTGCACGTTTGTGGACCTGCATAATGAACCTCTGTAGATATGGTAAGGCATCTTTCATGTTCATCTTTCCCATAGAAGAACCTGCAGCACAACATTTCAGGCAAACTCCAACACAGACGATGCACAACACAAAGTTTCGCTAAAGGGTCGCTTTCTTGTGAAGGGTTGTTTGCACAGAACATGTTTATGTGTATGTCTGGGTGCGAACGTATACCTTGTTTGCGCCTGACCTTCTTTCCATAGTTGCTTACAACCTAAAAGTTTGATAATGTAAATCAAGAAGAGAGAAACAATTCTTGAAAAGTTCAATGTAATTCAAGAAAAGAAAAAGAGAGAATCGATTCAAGAAAATGAAAGAAAAGAGATAACCCCAACACCAAATCAAGATTACAACGCGAAGGCGGGATGCCGTGAAGGGCGACGAATTAGGGTTTCAATTTCTTTCCGTTTGAAAGGCGTATTCAAGAAAATTTCTAAAAGAAATAAATCATCGAGGAAAATGAGAGAATGAGAAAATAGGAAATTACCGGCGTGGATAGAGGGACCTGACGGACGGGAAGGGGTATATATAAGAAACAAAATTGGCCGTTGCGCGCGTAATCTGTAAGCTAAGAATGGGCCTTATCCAAATTAATGGGCCTGGTGTAATATGTGGATTTTGGAAACTGCATTCTCCTATTAAAGGGGTCAAAGCCCAACATTATTATATTATCTATAACCATAAATGTCTTTTTCTGCATATCCTATATCCATAAATGTTAATTCAGATATATCATTAACAAAATAAAATAACACTATAAAAACATAAGATCTTCCATGAAAATTCGCAATGTCACTGCATATACATAAAAGCGGGATTTCGTATGAAAAGATGTAAAACAACTTCCCCATGTCTCGTGAAGGAATAATAAAATTCATACATAGGTGATGTGCATTCACTCGCATAATCGCATTATATGATCAAAGATTATTGACGATAATTATTTCATTCACTCCGACCAGCTTGAATATTCAAACAGGAAGGGAAATCTGACCAAATTACTCTGAGAAAACTTGCCATTAATTTGCCCAATCGTTTCATTTTTTTCGGGAGAAGTGGAGGGCCGGAGCCATTCTATTCCAACACTAGGTTACAATAATGCTGTTCCATCGTTTCATTAACACCTTATAAAACCTGAAATATTCTGGCTGTTGGCCACAGAGATTGGAGACTGTTTTGTGCTGAACCAAGAAGAATTTGGTTTTTAAATAATCCAGTATGTTAATCACGGTAAATTACCTGACATGATTGACCGAATGCCGATGTATGGTTCCATAGAGGCAAGTCAAGCTTCTTATCCACCCCCCTTTTTCAAGGGAACAAAGACCAGACTAATGTTCATCTGTCCATGGAAATAACAAAAGGATTAGAGGAACCCAATCCAGTTGCTAGGGAAAGGTTAATAGCAGGAAAAAGTACATGTATATATTTAAGGAGCAAGAGTCGCTTTTCAAGATCATACCAGCTTTTCATTTTGTAACTGGAGATGATATTCCAACTTTGCAACATATTCATTTCTGTTACACTTGCCCCCAGCAAAGAAAGGCAAAGAAATGCAACATAATCATTTCTTGCAACATAATCACTTCTGTTACACTTCGGTAGCTGAAGACCGCCCATAGGTACCTTCCTCTTGGGCTGATCAATTATACTCAATAACATGATGTCTTTTCCCATGTCTCGAATTTCGTCAAACTTCGGCAATTGTTGTGTCTCCTAGCAAGAGAAAAAGATACAGATCTGACTAATGTTTATTTCCTTCCTTAACATTCTGCTAGGCTTTGAAAAGCCAAGGAAATTGAAGCTTTGATCTGTCATTAAACAGAAATTCGAGAAGATGGATATTTTCATAGGCATTTCCAATGCTAAAACCTCATAGACTCGGAAGTTGACAGTTTATTTGACATATGGGGTTAGCATTTGAGATACTAAATTCCTGATAATAAAACTAGAGGACACTCGTTATTCCTTGAAAAGAAATCAACACCACCTTAAAAACAAAGAACATCAACACTGAGTGAAATAGAGGAGTAGAAGAAGATCCCCAAGGAGTATGGACATCCATGCACTCACTGCGAAACACAATATAAGCATTCCATGACTGTTCTTGTGTTCCTTGTGATGCCTGTAAGCGTGTCCATAAAGATATTTAAAAAATGAACTAATGCAAAGGAAAAGAAATTATATAGGCACAAGTCAAAACATCTTTCGCTAATCAAAACAGAGCAATGAAGTATTTCATATCTTTCCATTTGCACTTCATTTCAAAATCCTCAATTTAGAAGCATGTGCACCCACACACAACTACATAAGTGAAATAAGAATGTTTTCTATCATTTACAAGTCTTCTGCCATAGAGCACGAAATGCATTTCACCAAAATTTATATTGACTAATAGACTTTTCACTGGAACATTTACAATCACTTGATTTAGTCTTTAAAGGGCTGTATCCAATAAAACGTACCCCCAATGTATAACATAGAGGAGAACATAACCAAATTCATCACAGCCAGCACTTTTTATCTCTTATGTGAGATTAATACAACCTCCACCAATTCTGATGTAGTGGACCTCAGGTTTGGCTCCCTGAAGTTTTTTTTTAAAAAAATAAATAAAAAATAATATAAGCATATATATATATATATATAGAGAGAGAGAGAGAGAGAGAGAGAGAGAGAGAGAATAATTACATGAAGTGAAACAAAGATATTTTTCAAAATTATGAGCCAATGTAATAGAACAAAAGAGGTCAGGTTTATTTTTTCCTTCAAAGAACAATATAACTAAGTCAACTCTTCAAGGAATATGAAAATCACAACTATATACCCTTTACAAACGTTTTAACAGGAAATCCTTCCATTTGGAGTGAAGATAAAGAATACAAAGATAAGAGGATACCAACGACCAAAATAACTCTGGAGGGAAGAAGTACCTTCTATCCATATTTCACTGGATCCCACAGAGATACAATCTGCTGAAAGTACATTACATTACAATATCAAGTAGAATTATGAATTTTTGTTCGGGATCAGGTAAAATTTGACACTGTATATTAAAACTCCATAAATAAAGAACTGAAAGAAATTTATTTGAATTTTTCCCACCTTCCAACTACATTAAACATCTTCTCTATTTTCTGGTGGGAGTGATTGTTGAGTAGGTTCTCAGCAATCACAGTTCTTAAGTGTACACAAGCAATGTCAGGAGTAAAAGTTTCAAATTTTATCTTTGTATTTCTATTTTTAAGCTTGTATCTGTGTGCATGCATATACCTGCAGTTCCTCCTTTTCTTCCTCCTGTGAAGGGTTGTTTGCACCTCACCTTCTTTTCTTCGTTGCTTACAACCTAGAAACAGAGAGAAGAGATCAAGGATGGTAATTATATAATGCATTATCAACTAAGGATGGTAAGAGCAAACCAGTTTGGTAGAGGAGGGGGCTTATATGCTGATGGGTTTAGTTTCATTTACATAAAAACGGGATTTCATATGAAAAGATGTAAAATAACTTCCCCATGTCTCATGAAGGAATAATAAAATTAATATATAAGTGACAATGACATTGTCATTCACTCACATTTTATGATCAAAGATTACAGATGGTAATTATTTCATTTACTCCAACCAGCTTGAATAATCAAACAGGTTGGGAAACTCTTACCAGATTATTCTGAAAATACTTTCCATAAAGTTTTGAAATGCTGAATTAAAATACCTAGTATGTTAATCATGGTAAATTACCTGACATGATTGACCAAATGCCGGCATAAGCTGTAGCTTCCATAGAGGCAAGTCAAGCTTCGTATCCATCCCTCTTGTCAAGTGAACAAGGACCAGACTATAGTGTTCATCTGCCCATGGAAATAACAAGAGAATTAGAGGAACCCAATCCAGTTACTAAGTCAACTCCTCGTGGAAAATGAAAATCACAAATGTATACCAACTACCAAGCATCCCAAAGTTCAGCTCAAAGCTTGTGCTAGTTCTGATAGTTCCTTTCAACCCGTCCACATGCCAGTAAGGCTGGATTTTACTGCACATTTCTATCAACATTAAAGATAATACACCCATAAGGAGGTGGCTTCCATTGCAATTTGCAAGTGGATATCTTGGTAATTTATTCGACCAGGTCAGTGCCCGGAGTTTAGGCCATCGCACTGTTTCTTGTGCCACCATTTAATGAACCTGTGCACTCACACATATACAGTATAAGCAAGACACTAACATTTCATCCAATATTTGGTCCAAGATCATTCCTATTATAAGGAGTCTCATAATACAAACAATCTTGATCTACGTTTTACAAATCACATAATGCTTTTAATTCTAGCTCCTAGAGCAAATAATATAACAAAAGCATACCAACATTGTTATATTATCTATCCTAAAAATGTTAATTCAGATAATCATTAACAAAATAAAAAACACTATAAAAACATAAGATCTTCCATAAAATTAGCAATGTCACTATGCTGCACATACATAAAAGTGGGATTTCATATGAAAAGATGTAAAATAACTTCCCCACGCCTCATCAAGAATAATAAAATTCATACGTATGTAACGATGACATTCACTCTCATTTTATGATCAAAGATTATTGATGGTAATTATTTCATTTATTCCAACCAGATTTAATTATCAAACAGGAAGGGGAAATCTTACCAGATTACTATGAGAATACTTGGCATAAATTTGCCCCATCGTTTCATTAACACGATATGAAACCTGAAATATTCGGGCTAGGACTTTTGTCGGCCATAAAAATTGGAGATTAGTGTGTGCTGAACCGAAAAGAACTTGGTTTTCAAATAACCCAGGATCTTTACTTCTTCTGAAATGCTGAACTAATATACCTAGTATGTTAATCATGGTGAATTACCTGACATGATTGACTGAATGCCAACGTACGGCTGTAGCATCCATAGAGGCAAGTCAAGCTTCTTATCCATCCCCCTTTCTCAAGGGAACAAGGATCAAACTAATGTTCATCTGTCCATGGAAATAACAAAAGGATTAGAGGAACCCAATCCTGTTGCTAGGGAAAGGTTAATAGCAGAAAAAGTTCATCTATATATGTAAGGATCAAGAGTCACTTTTCAAGATCATAATAGCTTTCATTTTGTAACTGGATATAAGTCAATGCATTGGGATTTCAGCACAAATCTGGCTCTCTGTTGACCAGCAGATTTGCTGCACAGCTGCTGGACTCACCTTGAGGTATGCATTCTAAAATCTTATAAACAAAAGGATTAGACTTTCCATGGGCCATTGGCACCAATCAGTGCAAGAAAAAAAAAATTATAACAAAAATAAAGGAGAAAAAATAGCACAGTTTCATGGGCCATTGACACCAATCCCAAATATAGTATTATCAAACAATATGGATTACATATATATTTTCCAAAACAATAATTGAACTTGCGAAATGCTCCAGCATACAAATTGAGAATTTTAAAGGAACCAAAAATTCATATATTAACACACAATACTTTCAACAAGCATGATGTATTGTTCTCACAAAACCCCAGCACAAACCATTTCAAAATTGGGTACATATTTGACACAGGGGGGAAATAAGACCACCAGGAGCATTTTGATAAACCTACAAGATTCCTTTAAAACATGAAACCAATAACATGAGAATTTAGAATGAACTCGAAGAAGGAAAAATTCGTTAGGCATTAAATAAGCATCCGAGTTCCTTTACTTGGATTAGAATGCAGCAAAAAGGAATGTTGGGGGTGAAAATATTTGACTATCTTGAGGGAACAAAACAAAATAAATGCAAACCTCAATATCTTGAATTTAATCCAAATGTAATTTTTCAAATTTGAAGAACTATGATTCTCTCTTTATCATCCTGAGCAAGTTTCATGGAATTAAAATCTATTATGTGGAAAAAGTAAATGGGTATGCAACAATAACCAAACAGTACAAATCAAACCTTGTTTGAATCCCTGACATTTAGCGAAGCAATGTTGATATCTTGGATTCACATAATTAACTCTTGCATGGATCCCTTGGAAGGGCAGCTCTCTGGGGAGGGGAACAAATATTTTTAATAACACATAAATGAACCAAACGTTAATAAAGTTAATAATTATTAACCACAAAAACACATTACCGAAGCAGCAGCCCTGTTTCCAAGCCTTTGTATTCCAGATCCAGTCAGTCTTCCAACTTTCGAAGTGCTGCTCTTGGAAGTAATGCCAGTTACTCTCTGCAGCCATCCAAGGCAGCATAAAAATTCAGCCCACATTCCACAAAAAGTATCTTACTACCTAGAGAAGAAACGAATGATTCAGAGACTATCACAGAACAGAACCCATAATCAACTTACCATTTGTTGCCCACAAACCCTCAGAATCTCATTGAAGCATGCCTCAGCAGCTTTACTGACATCAGTTGATTTATCCAGGAAATTTAAACAATTCAGTATTTCAAAAGCTGAAAACTAAATATCTAGACTTGGAGTTTACCTGTTCAACACCGTCATAGCAGCCTTAAGAGATCAATGGCATCAGCAAGATCACTCAACCCATTCAGTTGTCTCGAAAGCCAGACAAAAAAAAAAAAAAAAAAAAAATCTTCCATGGATATTCTTTCGTTTCTTTTACCGCTACTCCCAATCCGTTGTTTCCGTTCAATCGGCATTGAAATTTGGAGCGAAAAGAACAAGATTCTCGTGGGCATTCTGAAAGCCAATTTGCAAGTTCATTCCCTTCTTTTTCCCGTCATGGAAGAAGTCCAAGATTAGGGTTTATTTTTCAATAAAACGGAACAAAAGTATAAGAAGGCGGGAACTCCACGAACAAGAAAAGCAGGGAGGAGGAAACAGGAACTCCTCAAAGCAGAAAATTACCTTTGATTGACGAGGAACGACGAATGAGGCTTCCCACCAGAGAGGGAGAGGGAGAGAGAGCTTGTATGTATTTATAGATGATATAGCCGTTGGACGTTGTGTAGCGTCCATTTGACGCACCGCGTTTCTTGAATTTCTTTCCTTTTTTTAACTAAAGGAAGAAGAAATTTCCTTTTTTATGTAGGAATTTATGGAAAGTTTTTGAAGTTAATATACTCCTAATTACTATTTTTCTGACTGTTAATTAGAAATAAAAATGTGAAAATTATTTAAAAGTCGCTATATCACTTTCAAATTACTACGAAATACTTTCCAAAAAAAAATTCTACGAATTATTATTTTTCTCTGAACAAATTATCTAGGAAAGTTTCAAATTATTAATAAGTCATATTTATGAAGTACTTTTTTATTAAAATATTTCAACTTATCAAAACACAATTCATTATTTGAAAATATTTAAGAATATAATACTATTGCACCCTTTTAATTTGAATTTATTCATTTATATTATATCTATTTTCTTTTAAAATAATTTCTTAATTATACTTTAATCTCTGTAATTAATAATGTATTAAAACATATATTTTAGGTCTGAATTTTTTGTATAAAGATTTTAGTAATTTCAATATAAACATATATTTAAAGTCATAGCATTAATTATAAATATATATTTTGTGATAATATTGTAGGATTAAATTATTTTAGGCTCACACACTCTTTTGTCGATACTTGAGTGTCAATGTTTATCACAAAATTTTTAATTATAATTATGCAGATAATAGATTAATTAAATTAGTTATAAATATTTTAATTTCATTAATAGAATTTTAAAAAAAAAAACACAAGTAAATTACACACACAAAAAAAATATAAAACTGAAGCTTGCTACGTTACAAAAATTAAATGAAGATGGAGGATAAGGATATCGAATAATCTTGATGTCTTAATTTTGTACGGCTTAAATTAGACTCAATGAATTTGGATAAAAACGAGATTTCAAATGAAGTGTTACATGGCGAATTGTATACTAGATGCATGTCCATGAACATAAGGGTAATAACAAGTGTTTCATACTAGTCAAATTTGGTTACATTTTCACTGCATCTGTGTCCCATTGTTCCATTTAATTCCCAGCCTTTTCCTTCTCTCTATTACGCAATATACAACAATAGTATTAACTATATTATATACTACATATATATTCCTCTTCAATATCTATTCTCTATAGACAAATAAATTTAATTGGTTAATAGGCCAATTTCACGACAATTTTTTTTTGTTATATCATATTATATTGAATAAATAATAATAAAGTGGCTTACTGGGAAAGTTAAGAGGGACTTAGGGCCCGTTTGGATTGGCTTTTGAAAAAAGCGGAAGCTAAAAGTAGAAGCAGAAGCAGAAGTCAAAAGCAAAAGCGTATAACTTTTGTGTTTGGATGGAATGTTTGAAAAGCGGCTTTTTCTAAAAAAAAATATGTTTTGATGAATAAAAATGAAAAGTGCTTTTAGAGTGTGGTAATTACCAAAAAGGACTTGCTATTTAATATGATAATAAGATATATTTATAGTGTAATTTATATTAAGTAGTGGGGGTATTTAAGTCCTTGCACATTTTACGAGGTGCTTTTGGCTTCTGCTTTTGGGAGAAGCACCACCTGGGCTGCTTCTCCCAGAAGCACTTTTTTCGCTTTTTCGAGGTGCTTTTGCTTTTTCTTAAAAGCCAAAACAAACACCTAATTTCTACTAGAAGTGCTTTTGACAGAAGCAAAAGCCAAAAACACCTCCCTAGAAGCCAATCCAAACGGGCTCTTAAGATTATATAAATAAATTGATGTAATCCATTGGAACATTGTATTGTATTTTGATGTATTATATTATTTAATGTGGATATATTGTATTATGATACATTATACTAAATTAATATTTTATATAGTGTTTGGTGTTGAGGTTGTATATTGCATTATAATATATTATATTTTAAACAATTTAAAAAATTAATCTTCTAATTTATTAATAAATAATAAATAATATGTTAAAATTAATATTGTTTTGAAAATAATTAATGTAAATTAATAAATAATATTTTAAAATAATTAAATAAAAATAATTAAATATACGGGAAATTATTGAAAAATCCCCCGTTGGGGTCCAAAGTACCTGCATAACCCCAGGAGGAATTATATTGTAAGAAAACCCCCTCGTTGGGGAAAGATTAAAATAAAGGGAAAATAAAGTGGGTGGGCTGACATGTTGTAATGATTAAGAGTAAGAAAACATAATAGAAATAATATATTTTGTCTTCTCTCAAAGTTCTCCGATACTAGGGCACAACTCGAAAAGAATTGAAGGGGAAACATCCGGCGGGTGCTTTATTTATCGATTCGGAGTGGGGGGTTCGTCGTTAAATCGGGGAAATTTGTATTGTAGAAGGGGGGCGGCGTAGGGCACTAGGAAGATCGAGCGCGAGGGTTCCGGTGGAGAAAGAACGTTGAGCGCCGAAGTGGCGGCGGAGGTTGCAAGCGGCGGCGGAGGTGCGCGAGTGCTGGAATTGCGATAGAGAGTCAAAGGGGTAAGTAATTTACACTGCAATTTTGTTGATTCTTTAGGGTGGGGATATTAGGGCAGCCGAGGGGTGCGGGATGCGGTAATGGGAGTGGATTGTTTAGGAAATTTGCTTAACGTCTTTGAAACCCACTTTGTTTTAATCAATTGTTTAGCAAAAAAAACTGTTTTGGGTAGTAGAATCTGTGGTACGGTGTTTATTAATAGTGGGGGATATATTAGTTACTTTGTGTTAGTGTTAAATAGTATGCCGGAGCGAAAATGCTAATCCAATTGTTATGATTTCGAATACGTTGACATGAAATTGAGGACAGTAATGTTAATTTGTAGCATTCGCAAGATTTATATAATTGGTAGGTTGAAGGGAGGATTGTTAAGTTTAATGGTTGAAGTATGTAGGAGCATTGATGTGTAGTAGAATTTGTGGTGTTGTGATGATGTGTAGCATAAATGTTGCAGGGAGTTTATTGCGGAGGAGGCATTTTGCAGGGTGATCAGGAATGGCCAGAAAGTCTTATGAGAAGTCTGGTGGGACAAAAGCAAGGGAGAGATCGAAAGAGAAAGGAGGAAGTAGGGAAGGGTTGGTTTTGGATGGAAGATCGAAGGAGAAAGGGCAAAGTAGTGAGGGGAATTGTTTGGAGGATGGATCAAAGGTGAGAGGGCAGAGCAGCAAAGGGAAAAATAGGGAAGATGGAAAGAAGAAGAAAGCGGTGCGCAAAGAGAAGGGAAAAAGGGTTGTTAGGAAGAGTAAGGAAGGGGGGGAGGCGGGGCTGACGACGAGGTGCTCTCCACAGTTTTTTAGGGCGATTATGGATGCAATTGTTGAGAGACTGACTGAAGAGCAGCTAGGTGCACTCAGGAGGACCCCTTTCTGGCATTTCATGCAATGCCCAACAGGTTACAACAGTTTAAGTTGGCTAGAAGCTTTGGTGAGGTGCTATGATGCAGAGGGTATGAGTTTCCTGATTGGAGAGGAATTGGAGCTGAAGTTTCCAGCAACGGAGTTCAGTTACGTCATGGCACTTCAGAAGGAGGGGCAGTATGTCCACCCAAAATTGGAAGAGAAGAGTAGGACAGTTGATAAGTATTTCGGGGGAAAAGTTGCCAATGTGAAGAGGAAAAAGATTATTTCTATGTTAAGGAAAATGTGCGGGGGCGAAGCTGCGGTGTTGGGCAGAGAGGACCCCGAGGATGCAGCAAGGATGTATATATTATTGGTTTTCAACTGCATATTGTTCCCGACCGCACACCAGTATGTGCCACCGTTTGTCATACACTACGTTGATGATCTCGAAAGGATAGGAAATTATGCTTGGGGAGCTGCGGCACACACATATCTGTTGGATTGCCTTAAGAAGTGCGCGAAAGGGAAGAAGTATGCCGATGGATGCGTTCTGGGGTTGACGGTAAGTTTGCTCAGTATGGTTTTATGCATATTGTTAGTTACACAAAATTCCATGTTGTTTGTAATGTGAAACAAAAAGTGTGCTGTGGATTTTAGAGTTGGTTTTTTTAGCGTGTTCCCCTGCTGGCGAAGCCTACTGGGAAGGCATGCGTACCACGTTTTGCGAGGTGGCGTAGCAGTCATCCAGGTCTTGTGGAATGCGTGGAGGCATTAAGGAAGATCAAGGCGGACGATGTGCAGAAGTTTTATCCATTGGAAGAGGAGCTCACGTATTTAAGACCAGTGGTACAGGAATTCGAGGTAAGCGGTGGAAATTTTGTACATGATGTGGTAAGATATCTAGATTACGATGATTTTTATATATATTTTTTTGATGTAATGTCGTAGGAGGTAATTGTGGAGAGCAAACCAATGGAGAGACGTAGCGGAAGGGTGCCCGCGTCTGTGCCCGTGCGGGTCGTTGGTGCTCGAGGTGGTGAGGGCAAGCGGGCAGGGAGGACTGAAGGGGTTGAGCCCAATAAGCAGGGTAAGAGGCAGCGCATAGAGAGTTCGGAAGTGCGGACGGGGGGGACTCGGGTCGACGAGAGTGCCGAGCGTCCAGCCCAGGAAGGCAAAGAGCGTAGCAGTGGGGAAGCCGGGGAGCAGACTGGTGAGAGGGTAGGGGAGCACCTTGTTGAGAGTGAGTGGGAGCAGGTTGGTGATATGGTAGGGGAGCAGACTGCGGAGAAGGAAGCTAGGGAGCAGGTTGGGGAGACGATAGGGGAGCAGAATTTTGAGAGTATAGGGCAGCGGCATGATCATCATAATGGGATGGGGGTGGATGAGTGCAAGGATCAAGAGGCGTGGAACAGAATGTCTGAGGAAAAATACGGAGTTAATGAGGTGGAAGAGGATGGCAACGAGACTGAAGCGGAGATGGATGAAGGTATAGTTATAAGTTCACAAATACAATTAGGAGCATGGTATGCTAGTTATTAACGTTCAAGTTGGGAGAATGAATACTAAAGAATGCTTCTTGATATATTATATTGTACTAGATACGCTATTTGATGTGTTATTAGTTTGTATAAACAGTGGAGGAGGAAAGAAGGAGGAAGCGTAGGGCTGATGTTCGTGATGGGGGTATTCCGAACGACACCAAAGAAGGGGAGGCGGACGGCGGGGATGAGAAAATGGGCGAGGGCCATGATTCGGACTTAGGAGGTGGTACGGGGCAGCGGAGAGAAGAATCGGCTGACGAAATGGCCATTGTCCCCTATGGGAACGAAGATGTAGGTGAGGGGATCGGGAGCAATCCGGAGGTGGAATTTGACGAAGGACGTGAGGAAGATCGGGAATCCCCAACGCGCGAGGCGAAGGAGACTTTTTCATCCATAGTTGAAGATGTTCGGAACCGGGGTGACCGGAAGCCGAAGCCTAAAGACCCGGATTTCATGACACCAGTGACAACCCCTAGGGAAGTGAAAAATCCGGGGGGGAAGGCAGGCGCACTTCATCATCCTGTGAGTAAAGTGTGATTGAATAAACGGCTTCTTGGGTTTTAATTATTGTTTCTGTGACTGCCTTTTGTAATGCATGATCATTTGGTTGTAGCTTACAAAAGTCCTTATCTCTCTGATAGGTAAACATTACTGGCTCCAAATATGATGACGGCGAGAAAGGAATGGAGGAGAAGCGCGAAAAAGCAGCTGTAAAAAAATTTTGGAAACGGCGGCGGTATTGTGGTTGCCAATTAATTGACGATGACACGAGGTCCAGGATTGATCGATTTCTTGCGCAAGGATTTAGCGGGTAATCTTTCAAAATAGTAATGCATTTTAGTATAGTGGGAAAGGATTAGTCCCTTTATTAACCTCTATGTTATTTTGAAACAGGGCAATTGTTTGGGCTAGAGATCCACACAGGTTGAGAGTGTCTAGTTTCATGGATATACTTTTCGATGCGGCACTGAATGATGAGGTCATTCATGCCTGGTTGCACATTATCACGTCCAAGGGCTATATGACCCAATACAGTACATCTCATAGGATGGGTTTCATTAGTTGCTGGAGCATGGTATGATCATTTAATTCATGCCATTTTGAATAAGTGAACTCCTTATTTTATTACCAATGTCACCCGATTGTTCTGCTTGAAATTATTGTTTTTCTTCCAGTTGGCCATAATTGCAGGGGTATCGAGATACAACAAGTTACCAATGCAGAATGAGGATTATGATGATTTCCTGGAGAAAGCACATGTTTACTGTAGGTCGGAGTTACTTCGGATGATACAGGAAGGAGTGCAGGAGACGCGGTACTACGTTGTCCCGGTGCACGATGGGAAGTATGCCCACTGGCATCTTCTAATCATTGATCTGAAAATGAAGAAGATATGGGCAAGGGACCCTTTCAAGGGGAGGCGTTCCAAAACAGGAATGGATCGAGTGGTAAGTTGAATTCTACATGTACCAATATATTGTTTTTACATTTGTATCCCTAATGGAAAATCAGAGTTATAATGGAAATGTTAACCCAACAAATTGTGCCAGGCAATGTTCTTCATCGGTTGGCTGCAGCGAAATTTATTTGAAGTAGATCCGACGGTCAGGCCTGTGGCGGGTTGCCGGCAGCAGGAACCCCAATCCAATGATTGTGGTGCATTTGTATGCCTGTGGTGCGAGGCATATTTACGTGATGATGCTGACTTCTGGAAGTACGAAAGCTCCGTGGATATAAAGTCGTTTCGTGCCCGAATGGCAAAGACCATTCCGGAGGATTCAAATTATTTGCTTACAGGCGCTTAACGTGTTTCTTATATTAACTTGTGCTTTTATGGACTACTTTTCGAATTTGGTTAGAATGTTGTTTCGACACTAGTTGCTTGTTTTCACGCGTGTTTTAAAATGTGCAAAGCAACACCACATAGAGCTGACTGACTGATTTGAGAACGGGAAGTAACTGTTTTCTTCATGTTTATTGAGAATGCCATGAATCTGAGAAAACTGGTGCATTATTTGAAGAACGTCATGTTCTGCATTGTGGCTTAGACAAAAGAATGAATCAAATGGGCCGAGTATAGGATTTAATAAGAAGTATGTTTGGTCAATGGGCCGAGTATAAGAAAGGCCCATTACTGATGACCCAATACAAAAAAAAAAAAAAAAAAAAAAAACCAAAAAGAAGCCAGTAGGCCCGTACCCAATTGCACCTATTTCCTCTTGCCTCTGCCTGAAGTATAGCCAACACACCCATCAACATCCCAAGAAATGACCAACAAAACAGGGCATTACACAATGACTTGAATGTTAAAACCTGGATTTCGCATTGTCATTTGTTATACAAGCACAGTATATTACTTCGCACAGACCTGCCCACCATAACGTGCTCCCATTGTCGTTTCGTGCAAATTTTGGCCGAACAATAAGCACTAAATGATTGCATGTAGCTATCAAACATTCTCATATTTGAGACAGAACCCAAATGTGGAAAGCATTAAAGAGGACGTTGTTTGGGGTCCATACGGAAACACCATAAATAGAACGGAAGTCAATAAAACAAAGTTCATTAATGCGTAGTTTCCTCTGTCAACCATTACAACTTATAAAATATATAGACATTCATTACAAAAGTGGGTGTATATAAACCCTACTATGTCAGCACCAGTAGACAAGGATAACAAATCCGAACCTTAAACAAACCCAGTTCAAATGCCAAAATGCTAGGTCTACAGAACACCTTGAAACTAAACCATCTTCAAACCAACCCATCAAAATGAACCCAGCATCATCTTCTTCAAAATACCATGACAAGATTTGTTTAAAACACTACTGGTCTTTAAATTTTAACAAAATATATGGATGGCAGTGGGAAACCTACGAAATTTCTTACCAACGTGCTTGGAATCGGGTTATGGCCGAGCGGAGGAAGAACTCGACGAAACCCTCTCCTTCATACGATTCCTTGCCAGCGAAAAGTAGGGCTATGGCGACAAGACCCAATGGGAACATGACTGCCACGAACTCCGAGAAGGCCGGACGTGGTTGGGCTAGCCGGAGAGCCCTAATTTCTTCCCGGAGAAGTTCGAGCTCGCGGTTCCGGACGCTATCGGTGGTGAGGACGTGATTCATGGTGGTTGTGAGGGTTTGTTCCAGTTGGTAAACCCGTGCTTCGATTGCTGGGACGCCGGTGACCGGAGGGACGGGGAAGGAATCGGAAGGGATTTCCATGGGAGAAAGTTTCGAGGGATTTGAGTGCGCGAAATGGGCGATTTTAGGGCTTGAAGGGGCGGAAAAAGGGTTTGTGGGGAGGAGGGGAGTACACGCAATGATTTATAAAAGATTTGGGAAGATCTTTGTGTAAGGATTAAAGATCAGCTGAAGCAATTGTCTACACACAAGGTTTCTCGTGAAACCCGCGAATGGAGGCGTGACATGTGGCATAATATTTCCCTCCAATTTGCTTTTCACAGTGTGTGTCCCCTCTAAATGTAGCTGTGTAAATCAAAACACTCGATATTGCAAGCCGAGCAAATATTAACAGACTGACAATATCCGATTTTGCAGACGCGGTGCACCCAATCCTTACTCATAGATACCAAATTTATATGTTCATATTGCTTATTAAGATATGCTCTTATCGCATCAGATTTTGTCACCCGATTCGTAATTATTAAGTTTGGTTTCGCAATGCACACGTTAAATCCTCCCTCCTTATTATCAAAATTTTAGTATTCGTCATTTTCTCGCAATTCAATACACACTTTTAAATAATAATATCTCATATTTTATAAACTCAAAAATCATAAAAAATACGTGATTAGATGAATCCTACAAGATGTCATTTGACAATGTTTTATATTACGTAATGTAGTGCAAAACCGAACGTAGGTTACTCAATTAATAATGTTTACTACACAAGTATTAGAATTATACGTGCTAAAACTGAATTCATTTCTATAAGAACTGAAATGTGTAATAAAATGTACTTTATGCACATCGTTTAATGTACTGAAATTATTGCCACACATACTATTAATCTCTCCAAATACACTCAATGTACATAACTGAAATTTGATAACCGATAATATTCCCGATTACCGTACCTAGGCCACACTCAACTGCGTAGGAACTCCCAACTATAATGGTCCTATCATTTGGAGTTCACCTAACACGTTTTACTATGCCATACAAACCAAACATGAAAACGTAACTCACACGAAGGCTTTGTTCTTAAATAAGAACTTGTTTCGACATAACTCCAATCTAGTGAGAGGAAGTAAAATGGACCTAAACGTACTCACATGATTACAAATTCGTAACCCTAATCCATAGTGAATGGTTCTACAAATACGTCGTCATATGCATGATGTGTTACTTGTGCGCCAAAGCTTTAGTATATAAGTGTTCACAAGCTTTGCATCAACATTCAAAGGCCAATGATGTGCAATGATTCGTCTTAATATACAACCTCTAACACTAAGATTGGGGCTCGTCACCGTTGATAAGAATGAGGTACATGAAAGTGTAAATCGGAACGACAACCCAACAGTTCGGGACAAATTCTCGTCGACAACTTTAAGTATTAGACTCAACCATGGATACACTGTAAAATCCTTCCAATAAACTGTACTAATGCATTGACACATCGAAATTACGAAGGCATACATCGGAATAAAAATATGAAGTCCTTTACCGTGTACAAATTATACCAAATAAAGCTTTCACTGAAACGAATATATCATGACATGCACTGGCCTTGTAACGCGTGCCTGATTCAAATCAAGAGTACTGAAATCAACTCCTTGGGCAATGGAAAACATTTTATAAGAACTGTTTACTGGCAAAAATGCATTACAATGTTCGGCTAATATATTAAATATTTCGTCCGGCACAACGAAAACCCTTACCATTGTACTTTTTTTCAAATAATTCGCCAACTGAAATATTAGTATCATATACTGAAGTATTTATGGCATATTTGTATCGTGTACTTTTAGCAATGGTGTCTCGTGCCGCGCGTAAAACCATTGCTACCGATGGCCACATTTTGAACATTATTTCTTAGAAACTTATTGATATCATTCAGATACACCATCATAAGCATCCAATGAAATCCTCATTACATAAACTGAAATTAGTCTCCGAAACAATGAAAATTGCAAATAATGTACCCGATACACTAGATGTCATGCAATGAACTAGTCAGTACATACACTTAAATCAGTTTCTAACACAATGGATACCAACAATAAGCCTTCTCCCGAGACACTTGATTTGATTCAACACAAACTTTATAAAAACTACAACTGCCTGCAAATTCCACTACATTCCAGGTTGTTCCATAACAAAATACAATATTATACTTCACCCCATTACGAACGTCATCGTCCTCATACACAAAGTACTAAATCATGTCTACAAGATAGTACCCAAATATGAAGCAATCGAAATTGGGGACCAAACTACAGTATCATTTTATATAAGGTTATAACAGTCGATCACTTCCGAAAACACACCCTCCCAATCGCTCTCAATGCCTCGACACGCGTGAAGCCTTGCATGTTTTACTGTTATGGCCTTGACCCCGACACAATCCACACCTCACCATTGGTATCGGCACCTGTGACAGTATTCTCTTTTTCTTCCTTCGACCTGGTTGTGCCCTCACATCCGGTGCACGAACAAATTCTGGATCGTTACGGCTATGCGCTTCATCACCATCACTAGGTATCGGGTACAATATCCCGATGTACGTTGTCCGATATGCCTGCACGCGATAGAAGTGATCACAAAAATCATAAACACTACGGTGAATGTGATCTAGGCATGCACATGCATGCTTGCATGGAATTCGATATAATTGCCAGCATCCACAACTGCACGTGCGCTATTCCACATCCACTGCCACTGTCTTCTCGCCCTCGACGATCTCGAATATTGTACCTGATGCACTAAACACACTAACTTCACGGGCTGCCATATAATTCGTTCTCAACTTTTCCTCAAACTCTGGGCACAATGCTGTCTCCATCTTTGCCCCCGCCTCCCTTTTCTGATTAAACATGCCCATCGTCTTCATTCGAATGCTATTAACCATCCCTAGTGGCGGTAGCGTCCTTGCTTCTTTGACCCAAGAATTCTAACTCTCAGCAATGTTGTTATTCACAATACCCCAACGATTTCCCACAAACAACGCGTTTGCCCATTTGCTTGGATCGCTGGCCATTAGGTATGGCCCAGCAGCTGGTAGTGCTTTCATTATATCATTCATGTGCCCTTCAAACTCAGCATATGTCGCTGCATATGCCGCCATGTTTAGCTTCCCAGTCCAATAGTTGCTGTAGCTATAATGATACTTCGTCGTTACCTACAAACCAAAACATCAGCACCGTCAGGATTGCCATCTACCTTCAGTAAATATATGAGTCCATAAATTAATGTAGTCGTCTCTTACTTACCTTCGTTTTAAAGTTATCCACCAGATGACGCATACAAATGGCATGGTTACACCCGACAAAAATATTCGGTATACTTTTCATCAAACCCGAATGGCGATCACTGAATAAAGTATACCTACTCCACACCTCCTCCCCAGTACGCTTGGAAATTGTGAACTTCAACTTCTCACAGAACCACTCCCAATCCTCATCATTTTCTGAATCGACAACTGCCAACATACATACAAACATTACTATATTGTTATCGCAACCATGACATTTACCAAAATTTTATTTAATAGGAATCTTACGGGCAAAAGCAACACACAGCAACCCGTCGTTCGGATCTTTGGTCGTCGCAGCCAGTATATGACCCTTCCATTTGGATTTTATATGTGTCCCATCAAAGAACAGCAGGGGCCTACATCCTGTCACGAAGCCAACAACACAGGCTGCAAAGGCGATGAATAATCTGCGGAACTTCCCAGTTTCTTCGAACGTCTCGAGGTCCGCCATGCTCCCTACAATTTCAACACATGCACCACCTTCCAATTAATATCATGATATACAACATTGTTCGTATTTATATAATACCAACCTGGGTTTGTTTCTTTCAATGCAGCACAAAACCCTCTTAACTTGTCAAAGGAATCGAAGTCATCGCCGTGTATTTCTCGTAGAGCTATCTCCCTCCCATTCCATGCTTTTCGATATTTGATTACAATCCCAAACTCCCTCTGCAAGTCCTTCATCACATTCACCGGCCTAATTGTTGGATCGAGTCGGACCTTCTCCCTTATAGAACCTGCTATCCAGTTCGCATCTGCCTTCGGATTGTCACGATCCTTTAGGCTATCCAACCCACATGTGTGGTTCAGGTTACATCTTCTAATCCCAAAACACCTGTCCACCTTATGAAAAGAAGCATAGTCTCTCCAAGTACACCCCACAACCGTACACACTGCTGTTATTCTATCCCCGTCATTTCTCTCGTACCTAAACGCACGCTTGTTCGCTATGCAGAAGTTTTTAAGAATCGTTCTAAATTGATTCGCATCCTCGAAGATCTGTCCCACCCCCTTAATCGCACGACCCCATATCAACGAACCTATGGGGGCATTTCTATTCGGGGTTTCACCATCTTCGCTTCTACCTCCGATTGCTACCCTGCAATCCGACAATAAAATGGTTAAAACAGATTATAACGTTTTCATTTAATTATCTACGCGATCATGCAACTCACTCATTCAATGAATATATTGCAGAGCATAATGAACACCATTTCCTAAATATTTCTCCTACTCTTCTTTATTCACTTCTCATTCATCCATACCAAGTTCTATAAACCCTAATGCCAGTTTCACATGCCAAGAAAATTAAACTAACATCTGACCGATACACCCATCGCCTTCATCTTCCTTACAATTTTAATCCCACAATATTAAAACTCACACTGCCAACAATGTTACAGCCAAGCCTTCACCGTTCTCTAATTTTATCACATCGAAAATGTTACCTTGTTTGATTCTGCCCCCGCTCAATCCGACGAGCTGCAATTCTACACATTCCTTTCCCAACCAACCTATGCACTTCGACCATGTGTCTGACAACATCGTCCGACCTCAACCCCACAGGTAACCTCTCCACGGGATGCTCGTACTGCAATACGAAGCTCCTCACATCCATCGATCTTTTACTTGCTAAAACAGCAGTGATTTCACTCAATCCCATCCCATTCCGCACTTCCATCGATTCCATCACCCCATCAACCTCGCAAAATGCAAGAATGGATGGTCCTTCCTCAGTCTGAACCTCATCGATTTCAACCATCTTCTCCGCCAAATCGCAACCCTGGTTTTTCAACTTCCGATTCTGTACCACAAAATGACGACGACGACGATCACTACCTCCTCCACATTTACCTGCTTAAACCAATGCTTACATCCTGCGTAACCTGCTTTAGCTAAGGCCAAGAAGTTTCTTGGCAATTTCCTCCATCCTTGTAAATACCCGTAAGCCCCCTACTCAATTGTCTTGTGATGAAGTTTCTATGCAGTTTCCTTCCATGGGTAAAAAGGTATTTTCCTATTACTAATTTCACATTTTCCTTTTTTTTCCCGTCATGGACTGATTTGGAAGATCAATTTCCTCCTATGGGGTACTACTTGGTGAAACATTCCTCTTGGTACTGTCAAGGAGTTTCAGAGTTATGACTGGGTTTTTATAATAAAAACCCCTTAAATATATTAATAAATGGTAGTACTATCTAAATGATAGTACTATTTGGATTATACCCGACCCCCAAAATCCAAGAAGTAACGCTTAGCTTATGCTTTACGCATTCTCCAACGGTAATATTTTTTTTATTTTCCTATATATATTAAGCGTCAGCGTCGCGGGCAGCCTCCCACGCATTTTTCTCCGCCATGTCTCCATTTTTCTGTAAACAAGGAAAGTCCTAACATCCCTCTCCTACCTTTCTGACATTTTTGAGCTCTGTCGCAGCAATGCCCGTTTATGTTCATCTTTCACAATGTCCGTTTATCGTTCTTCTTCCTATCATTTTAAACCCTAGCCTGTCCCCCTCTTCCTCACATATTGCTTGATTTTCTTTGTCTTGAATTTTAAAGTTCGTCCTCCCCGACATTGTCATAGTTCTTGATATTTATTGAAATGGTGTTGCATATTTCTAGAATATTCTTGAACTAAGTATAATTTTCTAGAATATTCTTGTAATGTAAACATGATTAGAGAAAAATCTAGACATAGGACATGTGATTAAAATAGAAGAAGAAAGAATGATCTAGATAGAATATCCTAGAATAATCTACCAAGCTCCATTGAGTAGTATAAATAGATGGAGCCATTGTTAGATCATTGTAACAAGAACAACACCAACATCAAGATCACCACCATTCAAGTAATACAAATTCCTTTTCAAAAATTCTATCTTCAACCTCCTTCCAAACTTTCCTTTAACACACAAACACTCACTTCCCACACTAACTACCTATCACAAACCACACATACACACATAAATACTATATTCCCATATCCTAAAAACCATCAGTGGTATCAGAGCCTCGTTCGAGATTATCGGGCGTTACCATGGCCGACACATTCCGCTCAACTATTCCAATTCCAGTTTTTCGTGGTGAAAACTACGATTTCTGGACAATCAAAATGAAGACATATTTTTGTGCTCAAGGTTTGTGGGATATTGTTAATGATAGATATACCATGTCTGACAATATCTCCACACTCTCTGAGAAACAAAAGGAGGAATTGAAGGAGATCCAAAAGAAGGATTCTCAAGCACTTCTCGCTCTACAGATGAGCTTGGCAGACGAGTACTTTCCAAGGATCATGGGAGCAAAAACATCTAAAGAAGCGTGGGATAAGTTGAAGGAGGAGTTTCAAGGTGGTGAAAAGGTACGCTCCACTAAACTTCAAACTTTAAGGAGGAAGTTTGAAAACTTGAAGATGTTAGATTCTGAGACTGCTCAAGAGTATTATGCTAGAGTTAATGAAGTAGTAACTCAACTACGAGCCTATGGGGAAGACATCCCTGACAACAAAATTGTTGCTAAAATTCTAATCACTTACACAGAAAAATATGATCCCATAATAGCTGCTATTGAAGAATCTAAGGACATAAATAAATTAAGTGCTACAGTGTTAATGGGATCATTAGAGGCTCATGAGAAAAGATTAGAAAGGTGTTATGAAAAAGACATAGATAGTGCCTTTCAATCTAAAGTTAATATGCAGTCTCAGAAAACAAAAGAGAATAATACGTTTCCTCCTTGTGGTATTTGTAAAAGAACAAATCATTTGGAGAAAGATTGTTGGTTTAAGGATAAACCACAAAAACAAAATTATAATAAATTTGGACGAGGAGAAAAAATTAAAGGATTTAATCGAAGACACCAGGCTAATTTCTCTCAAAACACAGAATCTGAGGATTATTTGTTTTATGTGAGCCAAGCTGCATCTACTAAGGATAAAGATACATGGTATTTGGATAGTGGTTGTAGTAATCACATGACTAAAAATGAGAGTATCTTTTGTGAACTTCAAAAGATAAATACAAAAGTTAAACTAGGAAATGGTGACTATATGGAGGCAACTGGTAAAGGAATCATTGCCATAGATACCAATAAAGGAAAAAGGTACATAAGTGAAGTCCTTCTAGTCCCCACAATAGATCAAAACCTACTAAGTGTGGGACAAATGATAGAAAAAGGATATTCCTTACATTTTGAGGGAAATACTTGCACAATTTATGACAAGAAAGATAAATCCCTCATAATCACTAAAGTCCAAATGAGTGAAAATAGATGCTTCCCAATTCAATGGAGATACGCAAACAATGTTGCCATGAAAGCTCAATTGGACGACACTTGGCTATGGCATAAACGGTTTGGGCATTTCAATCTACAAGGATTGAAAATCCTAAACCAGAAAAACATGATGCGTGATTTTCCTCCAATCAAAGAGCTCAATGGAGTTTGTGAAGGGTGCATGCTCGGGAAACAACACCGGCTACCATTCCCATCTGGGAGATCTTGAAGAGCTAAGAAGCCTCTGGAGCTCGTGCACACCGATATATGTGGTCCAATGCGCACACCATCTCATGACAAAAGCAGGTATTTCATCCTATTTATTGATGATTTTACTAGAATGACATGGGTCTACTTTCTACGAGAAAAATCCCAGGTGTTCGATATTTTCAAAAAATTCAAGACCTATGTTGAAAAACAAAGTGGCTATAAAATCAAAACTATCCGGAGTGATCGAGGGAAAGAATACACCTCCAATCAATTCACAAAATTCTGTGAAGATGAAGGCATGGAGCACCAACTCACAGTCGGATATGCACCAGAACAAAATGGTGTGTCTGAAAGAAAGAATAGGACTGTGATGGAGACCGCAAGATCCATGCTGACAGAGAAAAGTCTTCCAAAAACCTTCTGGGCGGAGGCCGTGAGTACTGCAGTCTATATCCTCAACAGATGTCCAACTAAAGCTGTACAAGACAAGACACCAGTTGAAGCATGTAGCGGACGGAAACCATCTGCGAAGCATCTTCGAGTCTTTGGATGTATCTGCTATGTCCATATCCCAAAGGAGAAGAGGAGCAAGCTCGATGAGAAGACAGAGAAAGGAATTTTTCTGGGCTATAGCACTCAATCAAAAGGATATAGAGTGTATAGCTTGGAAAATAAAAAGCTCATCATTAGTCGAGACGTGATGTTCGATGAAGATGTTGCTTACAACTGGGAGACAAATCGAATAGAGAAAAAGAATATCTACCTACCGGCACCGATCCAACAACAATCAGATGATGGCGGCCCACATGACGCACGAAGACAAGTTGTAGAAGAAGATCCTATCACATCTCCAGAATCCATCCCAAGAAAATTCAGATCTCTGACGGAAGTTTATCAGAGATGCAATTTTACAACTATGGAGCCGAACAACTTTGAAGAAGGTTACAGAGAGGATGTTTGGATAAAAGCAATGGAGGAGGAGATACATATGATTGAAAAGAACGAAACATGGGAGCTGGCAGATCTTCCCAAAGATAAAGAAGCCATTGGAGTTAAGTGGGTCTACAAGACAAAACTCAACCCAGACGGTTCAATACAAAAACATAAGGCAAGGCTTGTCGCTAAAGGATATGCACAACAATATGGAGTAGACTACAATGAGACCTTCGCTCCAGTAGCTCGACTCGACACAATACGAGCACTTATTGCACTAGCAGCACAGCAAAAGTGGAAGATATATCAGCTCGACGTGAAATCAGCATTCCTTAATGGATATCTTAATGAAGAGATCTATGTGGAGCAGCCTCAAGGCTTCGTGGTAGAAGGGCATGAAGATAAAGTCCTCCGACTAAAGAAAGCGTTATATGGACTAAAGCAGGTGCCACGAGCTTGGTATAGCAGAATTGATGATTACTTCACTGAGCTTGGATTCAGGAGGAGTATGAGTGAGCCAACACTCTACATCAAGACTCGAGGTACGGATGACAAACTCATTGTCTCTTTATATGTTGACGATCTTATATTCACAGGAAACAATGAGACAATGATTGGGGAATTTAAAGAAGACATGATGAAAAAGTTCGAGATGACTGATCTAGGCTTGATGCAATATTTTCTCGGCATCGAGATAGATCAAAGAGAAGATGGTATCTTCATCTCTCAAAAGAAGTATGCTGAGAGCTTACTAAAGAAGTTTAAAATGGAGGGTTGCAAGGCCGTAGCAACTCCACTTGACAATAATAAGGCGTTACAAAAGGAAGATGGCTCACCAAAAGCAGATAACTCAAAATTCCGAAGCTTAATCGGAAGCCTACTCTACCTGACAGCGACTCGACCAGACATAATGTATGCAACCAGCTTTCTATCAAGGTTTATGCAAGAACCAACTCAAATTCACTTTGGAGCAGCCAAGCGAGTACTCCGATATCTTCAAGGAACTAAGACATTCGGCATCTGGTATGAATCAACACCAAACTCTAAACTAACTGGCTATACTGACAGTGATTTGGCAGGATCAGTTGATGATATGCGAAGTACATCAGGCTACACATTTACAATCGGTTCAGGAATATTTTCTTGGGCATCTAAAAAGCAAGCAACAGTTGCTCAATCATCAGCCGAAGCAGAGTACATAGCAGCAGCAATGACTACAAGCCAAGCAATTTGGTTGAAGAGAATACTTGAAGATATGGGAGAGCCACAAGATAAAGCTACAAAA
Organism: Hygrophila difformis; assembly: GCA_030278955.1. Taxonomy (NCBI): domain Eukaryota; kingdom Viridiplantae; phylum Streptophyta; class Magnoliopsida; order Lamiales; family Acanthaceae; genus Hygrophila; species Hygrophila difformis. The sequence continues at coordinate 19,315,347 of JAOANR010000007.1, forward strand.
ATCTACTGCGACAGCAAGTCTGCAATAGCCATGGCGAAAAATCCAGTGTTCCACAACAGAACTAAACATATCAAGATCAAGTATCACTTCATCAGAGAAGCAGAAGCAAACAAAGAAATTGAACTGGAGCATTGCAAGACAGAAGACCAACTTGCAGATATATTTACAAAAGCACTACCACGAGGCAAGTTCGAGACTTTTCGAGAACTCATTGGAATTAGAGAAATATGCACCAAGGAGGAGTATTGAAATGGTGTTGCATATTTCTAGAATATTCTTGAACTAAGTATAATTTTCTAGAATATTCTTGTAATGTAAACATGATTAGAGAAAAATCTAGACATAGAACATGTGATTAAAATAGAAGAAGAAAGAATGATCTAGATAGAATATCCTAGAATAATCTACCAAGCTCCATTGAGTAGTATAAATAGATGGAGCCATTGTTAGATCATTGTAACAAGAACAACACCAACATGAAGATCACCACCATTCAAGTAATACAAATTCCTTTTCAAAAATTCTATCTTCATCATCCTTCCAAACTTTCCAAACTTTCCTTTAACACACAAACACTCACTTCCCACACTAACTACCTATCACAAACCACACATACATACATAAACACTATATTCCCATATCCTAAAAACCATCAATATTCTTGAAAATGTTCAATCTTGATGGTGGATTCTTGATCATTTTTTCTTCTTGATCTTGATTCATCTTTGGTGTAGAGACAAACCCTAAAATATCCCTCTCCTACCTTTCTGACATTCTTGAAAATTGTCGAAGCAATGCCCTCGTTCTTCTTCCAACCATTTTAAACCCGCTGCCTAGCCTGTCTCCGATATTCTTGAAATTGGTGTATAATTTTTTTTTCTTGATCGTTTCTTGTTCTGATCGTTTATTGTTCTTTTGGTGTACAGACAAACCCTAAAATGTGCCCAGGCGAGTCAGACCCTAACATCGTCCTTCCCCTGCCTGTCTTAGTGCACTTGATGCTGAATATGAAAAAGAATCCATCGGAGGTGAAATATATTTATGTTTATGGTTTAGATTTCTGGTTTGGTCCCTTCATTCTATTCCTTTTAACCTTCTTTGGTTCATATTGTTAGGGAGGAGCTGATTCAAGCGGGTGCAGAACTGCTCGGACCAGGAAGAATCTTCCTGCAGTTGACCTACTAAATTGGGTAGGCAAAACATGGTAATGAAGAAAACTGTTTGCTGTCGTTGAGATTTGGGATTGTGAATTAGTATCTGAGTCTCATTGAGAAGTTCTACTCTGCTGATGAGAACCATGCCCCTCAAGAAAATGATATTTGCACCTTTGAAACTATACAAACTCAGGATGTCAGTCATTCACGAGTCTCCCTAAGGTACAGTTCCACGTACCTCTAATTTACACTCCGATGCAACTTTGTGGCACTTTGTTTAATGTTTAGTACTTTATAGTTGCACTGAACATGCATTCTATTGAGCGCTCTGAATTTGATCATTAGATACCTAAATCCCTCCATAATAAGATTGTGTTTTTTGATTGCCTGTATGGTTTTTTCATTCCATGGGGTCCATTTCTTTTCTTATAACTTCCTAATTCTTAATTTCCATCTTTCAAGGTTACCGTGAAAATGAGCTTCATGGAAACAATATTGAATGGAAAGACCGAAACAACAGAAGGTACAGAGTCCATTCTTGTACCTTCCTATAATATACTCCAATCCTTTTTCTCAAAGAATGTTGACTCAGAGGAAGAAATGCGAAGACTGAGGAAGGAGCTCGTTCCCAAGGCTCGGCCAATGCCATATTTTGACATATTTTGAACCTTCATCCCCAGAGGTACTATAGTATATTGTCTTTGCTTATCATATATAAACACGGCAATGCATTTGTTTAATATTCTACCCTTCGATATTTGCCAGGTCAATGAACCCACAGTACCAAAAGGGCCAAAAATTCATATAAATACACGGAAATGCATTTGTTCGATGGCTTACATGGTGATTCGGGGGTCGTCTTGCTGAAGTTAATGAGTAAGAATGTCAGAAGATAAACATGAGTTTGTTGATACATGTGTTTTGTGGTCGTTGGCGTTGATTATTTATATCATTCAAATCCTTTGTTTTCTTTGTTTGCGTCATGTGAGTATTGTCTATGTTACCAATGCTCTATGCATATACATTTTACATTCACTTTCTCTTCCAGACGAGAGTTAACATTAAAATAGAAAACACATTAAACACCTAAAGAGTTTCATTCTGATGTCTCAAATGTCATGTAGGTTGAATTCCAGTATAAAGATGATTGGGATGCAGTTTCTCTGGACTTGAGAGTTTTATTGTGTATGAATTCATGCCCAACAAGAGCCGCCTTGACCGTCTTTGGTAAGTACTCAATCTAGTTTGTCTGTTTATTTACTTTTTTTAAAAAAACCCGAGTTCAAAAGTATTTTCTAATATATAACCTTTAAAAGCCTTTTGAAATTACCTAAACAGATTGGTTTTTTTCAAACATTGACTTTTTCAATAATGTATGTTCTGCTGTCTTTCAAAAAAAATTTAGGCTTTGAAATTACCTAGACAGGTTGGTTTTCTTAAATATTGACTTTTCAATAATAATGTATGTTTTGCTGTCTTTCAAAAAATTCTGAATTAGTCATCGTTCTTTCTTTCTTTCTTTCTTTCTTTTTTTAAAAAAAACATTAAACTGAACTCTTAAAATAATTTATGTATCATCATGCTTTGATTTTTTTTGGCCAATTTATTGCCATGTTTACCATCTAGCTCTAGAAAATGTTTCTTGGCAGTTTATAATTAAAAGTGTTTTGAAAATTCACATGATCAATTCATAATATTTTGAGTTTAAAATATAGGTTTCAATATTTGTTTCTCTAAGTTGGTCAAGTTAATATAAATACATTTCTCTCAAACACCATTTTCTTAATTTATATCATATTTTAAAAGTAATCTATATATTTTAAACAACTGTTGCTAATTATTCCATATATTATTAAGTAATATTTTTTTTCTAAAAAAAATTGTTACAATATATTATTAAGTAATGTTAAATGACAATTATTTCATAACATTTGCATTCTTTTTACTAAAAATCAATTCTCAGATCGATTGAATTTTGAGAAGTGATTATTCTATTGTTAAATTATTTACCTGTATATAAGATTCGAATAAAATATCATATCATTATACTTAAAAAAAAACTCCTTGTTTTTATTTTCTAATTATTTTTAAATGTTTTTCTAGATATCTTTAGAAATTTAAGTTTTAACTAGTCTCATAATTTTTAGTAAAGTAATTTAAGTATCATTCTCTCTGTTTTATAAGACAATTAAAATTATAATTTACAAATACTTTTTCAACACTTTCATTTAAAATTCATGAAATGATTCCTGTTGTAAAAGTGGTAAATTAATATATTAATGAATAATAACAATCTCTATGAAAATGTTTTAAATTTCCTACTCGATTTTTCAAGTGCCTGCTAATATTGAGGATCAAAATAGCATTTTCAAAAGCTCTACACTTGGCCCCTTGGCTAGTGAATGCATACATTGATGTTGCTATAGCTTCAGATCTCTGTTTGTCTTTTAAGGAGTTTTGTAAAGAGGAGCTGAGTGATTGGTACTTTTTTTTTTTTTTTTTTAACTCAGATAACTGAAAATTGATGTGTTATGTGATCATTGACTTACTCTACAACACACAATCAGGTCAGTTCCTGAAGAAATGTGATTTGGTGGTGTGCTACTTGAGAGCTACAATGATGAATTTTGGGTGGCATTGGGATGCTTATCAGATCATATTAAGTCATATTGCATTAAAGCAACATGCGCTCATTCATGGATTGCAATTGGATGTATCCCTAGTTGTTGCCTGGGCATACCTTGGAAAGGTAATGATGCATTGGTCTATGCATTTGATTTTTTTATTATTATTTTTTATTTATTTTAAATAAGAATTTTCAGTAGCAAACCGAAACTTTCCAAAGATTACCTTGTATTACATGATCTTCACATGGTTTATTTAACACCTGAATTTTCTTCACAAAAAAAAAAAAAAAAGAGAAAGAAAGTAACAACCTAGGAAATAACTAAAATGTTGCATTCTTAAGAGTTGAAACTTTTTTCTGCAGATACATTTATACTGTATTACCCATCTAATGGGTGACTGTGGATAGCAGTTTCGTTGGTAGCGTTTCCTTTTTCATGTAATGAAAAGGTGATTTATCAGTCTATTGTTTTAGCTGAACTTCCGATGCATGTGATTAACTTGAATTTCTATTCTTCTAGAATCAATGATAGACGGTCCTATAAATAATTTTTTTAAAAAAAGATTATGAATTCCATTCCCTTTGGGTAATAAAATCACTAGACCTGAAAAATGTTGTAGGTCTCCCATGCTTCACCTCTCTTCCCTGCTGTTTGCAATTGTGTAATAATGTTATTGCCTAAACTATTCTTGAAGTGAGCTTGTGAAGTTTTATTGTGGTCAAAACTTCAATCAGATTTATCTCCCATATATTCATGTGCTTGTTTATTTTTTGCATATTCGAAAAGGTTGCCATATTTTCGTTTTCATTTTCTGTCTGCTAGTTTTTTCGCATATGTTTCTGAAACTCCTTAGAGATCTATTCATTGGTCTAAATATTGGATTTTACAGCTTTATCGATGTAAAAATGAAAAACAATTGGCTCAACAAGCATTTGATTGTGCTAGAAGTATTGATCCATCACTTGCATTACCATGGACGGGTGTCAGCTGATGCAGATGTTAGGTAAATTTAGATACTTGTGTCACTCTGTTGATATTTAACCCAAACATCATGTGTAGATTGTAATCTATATTTGTCTGTACTTTCTCAGAAAGCTTGATCTGAATGAAGCATATGAGTTCTGTTTACGAGCTGTACAGATATTTCCAGTATGATACCTTATATCCATGCTCATTAAAGCCTTTTGACATGGTTTTATGAGAAAATAAATTAGCTGTAAGAGAGTAACCATGTCGTTTTTAGTTGTTATTTTTGGAAATTGTGTCTTGGGCTAATAGCTTGCAGAATTCCAAGTGGGTCTTGCAAAACTTGCCCTGGGTTCAAATTACTTGTTCTCTGTCTATGGTATTCTGTTGGCAGACTTTGGATTTGACTGAAAATATGATTGTTTAATAGCTTTGGAAGTGTACTTATGTTCCATTGTGGCTTGGGCTAATAGCTTGCAGAATTCCAAGTGGGTCTTGCGAAACTTGCACTGGGTTCAAATTACTTGTCATCTTCAGAGGTACTTGGTAATTGATTCTTTATAGGAGGTTTTTGTTTCTTGCACATATTTTTTATTAACATCATTCTTCAGCCAAATTTTCATTAAATTGCTGCAATAGGTTTTTGGAGCTATCCAACAAGCATTGCAACGTGTGCCAGAATATCCTGAATCTCACAATTTGAATGGCTATTATGTGAATCACGATCAGACTATGAAAGTGCTATTACATCCATCAGAATCCCATCTACAAGATGTATCTGTCAATTTGGCAAGATCACTTTGTATGGTATGTGCAATTTCAAATTTCTATTCAATCATTTTATTCTGATGTATGCTATATTACTCTTTTTTTAGGCTGGAAATTCGAGTGATGTTGTCGAAGACTGTCAATACTTAATGCGGAAAGGTGTGAGTTGCTGATGGGGTGACAATTTTTTATTATTTCTATGGACATTCCAGGAACGACAAAAAAAAAATAGGGGAGTCGCATGAGATTTTTGAAGTTATGTTAATCATGGATAAAGATTTCCTTGGGAGAATGAAGACTTTGAGTTGAAAAAGATTCAGAAAGCTTGCAGTTTATGAAGTGTTTTTTATTTTATTTTATTTTTATTCCAAGGATCTTCAGATATATGCTCTATGCTTGTGGCAACTTGGCAGGAATGATATGGCTTTGTCCATGACCAGATCACTTGCTTGCATTTTATCCATGGAAGGTGGAAGGGAGACTTGCTGCAGCGTCAATTAGTCTCATCTGTAGATTGCTCTACCATATTTCTGGACATGATTCAGCAATTACAAGCATCTTAAAAATTCCTGAGGAATTGTTCCATAGTTCAAAACTCAGTTTTTAAATTTCTGCTATTCATTTTCTTGACACAAAAAATCAACTTGAGACTATTGTTTCTGGAAGTCGCTCATTTGTTACATCTAATGATGAGATCATGGCAATGCACATGTTGATTGCACTTGGCAAATTAGTGAGTCCTTATATGCACTGTTTATAATTAATACGTGCTGTCATCAACCGAGAATATGATCCATTGATATTTGGTGGTTTCAGCTGAAAACTGGACATAAAGACTCCCTTGGAATACAGAAGGGTGTGGATCACCAACAGCAGTTTGCTTAGGTAAATGCATTTTCCAATCCATACCTTGTGAATTGTTATGATGAATGCCCTATGTGATAGGAGTATATGCTACTATGGACCTAGATATGTGATGAATGCCCTATGTGATAGGAGTATATCCCCCACCTTATGCTCAGATTTTCTAACATACGGAGGCAAATTCTTATACTAAGAAAATGTGATCAAGGTTCAGGTTCATCTGACCTTGTTGCAAACATGAATCTTCTTGGTTATCTCTTACTATTAAGCAAAGAAAGGAGAGACCACCATCTTACCACTAGATGCCCTTCCAAAGATTTTATGGACCATCAAAAGGATGATGGCATAAAATCTGCATGCGAGAGCTTTGGTGCTACAACTATTGCGTGTTACACTGGGGGAAGGCATAATGCAAAATACTCACTCTGCAGATATCAAGGTCTTCTGGGTCTGGAGCTATCCAACTGATGCAAAGGTACATTTCAACTGCCTTCAAATTTGATGAATGATAGTTCCGTTATTCTCTATTACTTGTCGTTGATGACCCTGTTTTGATGATGATGTGTTCCATGAACATGTATTTGCACCAGGAGCCATGGAACTTTGATGCAAGGTATTGTCTCACGTTAAAGTATTTACAGAAGGCATGAGAAGAGAGATTTCCTCAACAAGTTTGCTATGTACTAAAACGACTAATGACTGTTGAACTGTCTGATGATCATTACTTGAGCAAAGAGCCAACATGGCAATACATCTTCAACAAGGAAATAATGCTGAATGCTTGAAACTTGCTAGTAAAGCTTTAGGTTCTTCCATTCCGAACAACTATCGCTTCTTTGCTCATTTGCTGTCGTACATATGCTGCTGAGAATGATGTCATCAACATGAGCAAAGAATACTATAGGTGTTTGGAATTGGCTGGATTTGTCTGAAACTTATTGAATCTAGATATAGGCTGCAAGATGATTCAAATATATTATCCTTGAGCTATGAAGATTTCTCCAAAGATATCAAGCTTTCCTGGAATATAATATGACTCAAAGTTTTAACCTTTTTCCCATGTAGTATGTTGGAATAAATGTTTCTATTTTTTCATCGTTTGACTTAGCAAACACCTATTTCTTTGGGTCATCAGAACTCTAGGTCTGTTAGTTTGCTTGGTTCTATTTGTTACAGATGAAAGTTTTCACAATTACTTTTTTTTTCTTCGAATTTTTTGTTTAAGATTCAGGGTTATAATGTTGCAATCTCCGTTGTCCTTTACTTTCTTTATAGTTACTTTATGTTTTTGCGATAAATTTTGTCAATTTTCTGATCATAGGAATTCTTTTTTTACTTCTGTTCTTGAGAATTTTGCCCTCAATTCGTCCACCTATTGTTTAAATTGGCAGTATTTGCATTATTTAGGAATTATTGTAATTTTTATATTATTGTTTCTAGGTTAGAGGATTTTGCTAATTTATATTGAATGACACATAGATCCGTTTTAGGCAAACTACCCAGTATTATTTTCCCTTTCTACCCCTTTTACATAACTAATTTATTGTAGGTAGATTGTCATTTATTAAATCTCAGACATTTTGTCTACAGGCCAGCACTTAAAAAAATAAATAAAATAATAATAATAATAATAATAATAATAAAAAAATCTCTTTGTTTTTAAATTACTGTGATAAAAAAAAAAGGTTTTCAGTTCTCTTCTCATTTCTCTTCACATAAAGCTGGTGTCCTTTTCATTTCTCTTCTCTGATGTTCGGGGCAGCTTTCAGTTATATTTCTTTAAATCGCTGCTATATTATAAACCTTGGTTATCTATAATGTTTGTTCTTCCTGTACCTCTTAGTTTATCAATAACCCAACCCAACCTCTCAATATAATACTAGTATTAATTTCTCTCACCTCCACCTACACAACCCACAACCAAATTTAATTTCTACTACCATCAGACTATCACTATCCATGATCACCCCAACCACCCAACCATCAAACCATCTCATTATTTAATTTATTTCTCTCTCCTCCAACTCATCAATATTCACTCCAATCCAACCATCCAATTTTACATACTCTATCAATAACTACCCAACCATCCAACCACAATTTTATATAAATTTTAAAACGGCAAATTCCACTTAAATACCCCAAGGCAAAATACATCCAACATTTCACCCTGTATACGAAAATACTCCCACTTTGGTACCCACCACTGAATATTGATTTTTGTTTGAAATTAGAAAATATGAAAAGACCAAAATACCCTTAAGTGAGTTAAAAAAACCATGAAAGAGAATGATGGGCAGACAAGTAATTTAACATGGGGTGTCTTGTCACACCTCGTAAATCGCAAAACCACTCCCAAAACCACCTTGAGTAACCTTGGAGTGTGAGTATTCGAATGATAATGGTTGTTGTGGTATGTGGATGTGAGTACAGAATGCGAAGAAATGAGTGTTGATATAAGGTGTTTTCGAGTGTGAATATTCAAATTGTGTTGGTTATTTCTGTCTGTGGATATAAGTATTTAGTGCGAATAAATGGATTTTGTATGCATGGGCTTTATCATAGATTAAAATATAATAAAAGGTTGGATATGCTCTGGTATGTTCTGTTATGTTTTTCTGTGAAAACTGTAGTATTGTTTGGCAATAGTAACTGTTGGCTGTGATTGGCAGGGGAAATGGCTTCGAAAGAGGAGAAGGGGATTATGGAAGAGGGTGTGGCTGAGAAGAAGGCAAACATCATCACTGAAGAACATGGGGACAATAAGAAGGAGAGAGCGAGCGAGTCTTCAGCAACGGTAAGAATATATGTTGAGTGTTCTGTTTCAAATTTGTTGTATTTTGGAGCAAAACGTAGGTATTGATTGTTTCCTTGATATGCCACTGTTTTAGGGGAAGGTGGAGTATTTGAATCAATTCTGTGTTGTACTTGTTTGGTTGACAGGGAAAAACGGGGAAACCTGCCGGAAAAAGTAAGAAAAAGCAGGTCGGTGATGTGAATGACACGGCGAGCATTAGGCCCCGTTGTTCCGTAGGGGTGTATTTTTGGTGTATTTTCGATGTGGCCATGTTGGATTTGACCGAACAATTTGGTTTTGTTTGATGTGCCTTCTTTCATTTTAGATGGTATTGGACTTTATGATGATGTGTATTGCCCTAGTATTTACAAGTGTGTTACTATACAGAAATTCAGTAATATAATAGATGCAAAACAGCTTTATCCCAAAATTGCAATACGGTGCAGGGTCGTACGAGAGGTTAATCCTTTGAGGGCCTTGCCTTTGCTGCTCCATATGACCAAAATACACACTCAAAGAGACGACGGGAGGTGTCACTCACTTCAAACCCTACTTGGGTGGTGCAATGCATTTGGGTGGTGCAATAAATAAGGGTGTGGTGCAATGTCCACCTGTCGAGGCATTGGTCAATAAACAAGAAGCTGGTCAATGTGTAGTCTGTGGAGTCTAGTACGGTTCACTTTTCAGTGTTGTATCCAAATTCCAGAATTGGATATTACATACGTGTATGTGTATTGTAGTCATTCTTCCTGTTGAGTACTGTTTTTTAACTCCATTTCCAGCCCGATTAATGATGTAGGAGGCATATGCATTCAACATCATACGTAAAAATGTTCATTTGTGCATATTGCTAGATTAAGCCATAATAAGTTATAATCTGAACTGAAGTGGTTCATATAGGTAGCAATGTGTATTATAAAATTCAATTGAGGGTGCCATAGCGTCTTAAACAACATCTTGAGTGTGTCCCATTTGGGTTTGAAACGGTGAATGTGTACAACTATAGTGTATGACTAAGATATGGTGCATCATTAGAATGGTGCACGTAATCCAATCAAACGCGGGTTAGCTAACTCAGGTATTGAATTGGGCGAATATGGTACTCTCCTTGCATGTATTTGTTACCATCTCGTATTGGTTGGATGCGTTTGAGTTCATCAAGTATATCTCGCACTGGTGTGATTGCAATTCCATTATCTTACGCAATGTCATAAAAAGTACTGATTTGACAGCCCTAGCAGGTTACTTTTCCGAATTCCAATGAAGTCTTTCCCTATTTTATTATTTTTTGGGGTTTGCCCATTCGCGGTACAGTGTCCAAGAAAGGTGTGATGTGACATGTTGTGGCCATATATCTATACATGGCTGATTGTTGATTTATACCTAACCAACTTAGATTTATAACACATTTACACTTCCACCAGTAGCTCACCCATACCCCATTCATAACAACATCGATACCAAGATGAATGAAATTTAAATCAAGTGTTGGAATGACTATGTGTAGTATTCTCCTTCAAAAGGTATGTTGTTTCCTGCAGTAAGTGTGGTTCTTACAGTAGATGTTGATGCAAAGCCTATGTGGGGTCCGGAATTTGTCTCATCTCGCAGTATGAAGTGACAGCAAGTGTATCATGACAAGCAACCTCAGGAAAAATGTGTGATTTTGAACAGAGTAATCATTACATTGGGGGCATAATAGTCTTTTCACACTTATTTTGATTATTGAATTAAGTTAAATGCAGTGGGGACTGACATGTAATATATTTTGGCAGTGAGTATTAATACAGAACAAATATAGTATACAGGGTCTGCACTGGAATAGGTTTTGGACTGGGGTATTTAAGTGGAATTTTCCCATTTTAAAATTGGTTAAATATATTAAAATTGATATATTATGTATTTAATAAAAATATAGTAAGAGTGATATCCATTTGTAGAGAATGAAAAATTATAAAATTTGGTATATTTTAAAATTATATTTATTTATTTATATAAAATATATAATCATTTTATTATCTAAATTTAAAAAGAAAATCACTTGACCAATAGAATGGAGACAAGTGTCTCAATTATATTGGCCAAATTGAAGAGACCAAATGGTCTCAAGGTTGCCCAAAGCCAACTACCCGGCTACCTCAACCCAACCACCATCCTTTTTTTCTTTTTCTTTTTAAATAAATGCTGACGTGGCGGAGACCTAGTTTGCTACAAGATCATTGTTAAATATAGTCTCATTAACCCAACCCAATCCAACTCAATTCTAATCATGTTATATATAATAACAAAATAGTCTAACCCACACACATTTTCCCTCCATTCTCTCCTCCCCTCTAAATTCAACAATTTTTACACTCTCTCACACACATTAATAATATTACGAAATTGCCATTATAATTAAAAAAAATCCGAAAAATTAGTCTTCCATCTCCCTTTTACCTTTTCCATGCAATTTTTATAATTTCCCATGCATCATTAATGTCTTTCATTCAACCTGCTCATTTTCTCCATTCTTTGGCAGTATATATATGGCCTCTATGGAGTAGTTTTCTCACCATTCATCAAACTTGGTAACTTGGTTTTGTACGTATTTTGTTTTTTCATTTTTTTTTTCCTATCCATTATTTTCTTTCTCACTTTTGTTAATGTCCCTTAATTGAGTTGTTTTGATGGTTTTCATGTATATATTTGAAACCATATGTCCATGTATTAACTTTTTTTTTTCCAGATGATAAATAATTGGGTTTAGTACGATTATATCCCCTTTAAATATGGAAAATCTGTTTTGCCCTCATTATAAAGGTATCTCTTTTTTTGCCCACATGCAAATTGCCAGAATTGGGCTTTCAGAGTGCTAATCGAATCTTTGCGAGTCCCAATCGACATTATTCGAGTGCCATTCGAGTAGCGCTCGAATGTTTTTGCGAGATAGAATTGAATGGCCATTTCCAGTAGCAGGTCTGCACGCGAATTTTCTGGTTTCTCTCGCTTTTTTCTGTTCTCTCCTCGCGATTTGGACGGGATTTGGACGAGATTTTCTGGTTTTGTTAAATGAGCTGCGATTTGGACGGTTTATCCTCCAATTCAAATTTGTAAATGTGATTATCACCTTCCGGATTGTAGTATAAATGGTAGAACTCATATTGTAAACAATCGAAAAACTAAAAATCTCTACTGTTGCATTGAGAAATATGTTCCCGTCATCGGGAAAAAATATTTTCAGTGTAGGAGATAAGGAGGAAAAGAAGTTTGATAATGATAATAGTGGAAGAGAGTGCAATGATGATATATTTAAGAACGATGAAGTTGTTGCCGATGGTAGTGAAGATATATTTATGAATGATGAAGTCGTTGCCGATGATAGTGATGATGCCGATGGTTGTGAAGATATATTTATGAATGATGAAGTTGTTGACGATGGTATTGATGATGTAGAGGAAGAAAATATTCATGCTGATGATAATGATAGCAACAGTGATCCAGAATATATTGTTGAAGAGAATGATGTAGATGAGGAAGTAGAAGATTTAGAGGACGATGAAACAATTTGGTGGGAGGAGATGCAGGACTTTTATGATTCTTTCGCATTCGTATGTCGATCGAGAGGACTCAATGTCCCGATGAGAAAATCGGAACACCCCTCACAAATTCCTGAAGTAGAACCGTGCAAATATTATACTGGAGAAGATGGGAATGCAGGAATTAGCTCCCAACATGATAGGTGGATATTGCCCGAGCAGCCTGATTTTGAACCTCCAGTAGATGTAAAGGACGAAAAATTTGATCCGTATAAGTCTCAAGGTTTGGGCATCGGATCACTCTTTCCCACGAAGGATAAATTGAAGAATAAAGTGGTGCAATATCTACTTGGAAACAATCAAGGGTTTCGGACGGAGAAATCTGAACCGTCAAGGTATTGGCTGAAGTGTCGACATGATGATTGTCTATTCAGAGTCCGAGCATCAGGATCATCTTCTACTTGGAGAGTGTATCAGTTTGTGGAACATACCTGCGAGTTCAACCCGACTACGGGCGCATCCCACACATTACCAGCCCGGCAGGTAGGTGAGATAATTGCGAATAAAATAGTGACGAAAGGGCAATTTATGATCCCAGAAGCAGTCCGAAAGGAACTTTTGAATTCGTATGGATTAAAGGTTAGAAATATCATCATATATATTCGATTTTCAATTTTAAATTTTTTTAGTTTATTTTAATATTGATCAATTTCCAAAAAATGTACCTAAACTATTTAAAAATTTTCAAGTATATACCTAAACTTTTTTCTTGGAAAAAAATAGACCTCAACTTTTAATTTCTGAAAAAGCTACACTTTTTAGTTTTCAAAAATATCTTTTAGACATCATTACTTTTGGGATACTACATTTTGGGCTCTATTACTTGTTCAACATTTTAATTTAATCCTTAAAGTTCCATACACAATAAATTTAATATTTGATATAGCATAATTTTTCATTTAAGAATATTAATATGTTAGTGATCACACCCAATGGTTTTGCTACAGTGGCCCGGCCAAATTTTTTATACATATTTAATATTTAAATAATTAATTATCTCAAAATAAATATTATTCAAAAAATTAAAAAAATTACAAACAATGATCATAGTTTTACCTATTTAATATATATTTATCACTTTCCTTATTATCTTTTATTTTCTCATTTTTAAATTAAATATCCATTTTTAATCCAAAGAAAATTAAACCCATAAGATATGAAAGAACCCTTAATTAATTTATATTTTTTATTTTTTAAATAAGGATTCAAGCGTTCCAAAAAAATAAAAAATTCAAACCCAACAAATTTAGAGAATGATAATTAATATGTTTTTCAATAGGTGTAGTCATAAGTTTTAAGCAACTTTATGAAATCGAAGTATTAAATGTAAGGGCCTTTAAGTACCAAAATAAAATTTTTAAAAATTATTTGGGCCAAAATGTAGTATTCTAAAAAGATAATTGTGAAAACCAAAAATATAGTTTTTTCAGAAATTAAAAGTTCAGGTCTAATTTTCAACAAAAATAAAGTTTAGGTATATGTATGAAAAATTTGGAAAAGTTGGGGTATATATTTTGGGAATTGCTCTTTAATATTTAACATTATTTAAAAATTTGGGGATTTGTTGTTACAGGTTAGCTATGCAATGGGCCGCAGAATAAGAGACTATGGAATTGAAGCCACATATGGTTCCGGGGACGAGTCTTTTAAGGATCTGCCTAAGTACCTCTTCATGCTGAAGCAAGCTAATCCCAATTCAATTGTTGATGTAATGGTTGACAGAAAAACTAATAAGTTTAAGTTCGCATTTATGGCGCTGGGGGGTTCAATTGCGGGATTTTCCAATGCAAGACCATACTTCGCAGTAGACGCAACACACTTGAAATCAAGGTATCGGGGAGTATTATTTGTTGCTGTTACTAAGGATGCTAACAACCAATTATTTCCACTTGCATTCGGTGTTGGAGGCGTGGAGGATTTAGAATCGTGGACATGGTTCATGCAGCATTTGAAGCAAGCACTGCCCCATCGCAGTGGGATGTTGATAGTATCTGATGGATCCGCCTCCATAAATGGAGCGGTTGCAGAGGTGTTCCCAGAAGCGCATCATGCTCTGTGCGTATATCACATTCAGAAAAACCTTTCGAAGTATGGGAAACATGTGGTTGAACTGTTCAATCGTGCAGCAAGAACCTACAATGAATCCGAGTACAACAAAATAATGGCGGATTTGGAAGGATACTGCCCAGCAGCAGCACGACACCTAAAGTTTTCAGTTGGTGAAGAACGATTTGCTCGCGTCCGATGTCCGGTACAAATATTTTAACCTCTATGATATTTCTTCAAAGTATTACTCCTTTTTTTTAAAAAAAATAATAAAAATACACAGACGAATATCAAGATTACAAACTTTAAATTTTTATACTGAGTTATTTTTTAAAAAGTTAATTATTAAGCTTTATTTTTTCAAAATAGAATTATTTATTTATGTCGTGTTATTTTCTAAGCGGTGTATCATTCATATTATTTTTTGTGAAAATAGAATTTTGCAAGTTTACATTATTTTGGCATTTTGAAGTCTGAAAGTTCACTATATTTTTAAAATTTTAAATGCATATTTTTGTTTATACAGCATAAATTATTAAAGTGAGTTTTTAAATTTGATATCTTGTTAAATTGTGTCAATCTAATATATTAATTTCTAGGTACGTCGATATGACATCATGACAACAAACATAGTGGAAAGCATGAATCATTCATTACTGTGGGCAAGGAGGTTACCTATATGTTCATGTCTAGAAGCTGCTAGGTGTATTGTCGAGAAATGGTTCGTCTATCGGTACGCTCAAGCTGTCGGGAGCGAAACATATCTTACGGAATACGCGATGGTTAAACTGCGCGCATCAATGAATGCTGGATCAAGACTACAGGTGAATCGACTCTCAAATGTAGAGTATCGAGTACTGCATCAGCACAACACATTCAAGGTTAATTTGGATGAAAAAATGTGTTCTTGCAATGTTTACCAACATGACTTGGTTCCATGTGTACACGCTGCTGCAGTCATTAGGTATGATTTAAAAATTATAGTTAATTGTTATTCAAAATAATTTATGATGTTGTCATTCCCATATTGCAGCATGCTGAGACATACACCACACATATATGTGGATGAACATTATAAGTTGGAGAACTTGCGTGAAATGTGGAGTGGTACCATTTCTCCAGTTCCATGCAAAGATGAATGGTCAGTGCCAAGTGCAGTAAGTGCCGTGAAATGCTTACCCCCAGACAATCCAAGGCAGGCAGGAAGGCCAAAGATGAAGAGATACCCCAGCGGTCTAGAAACATCAAATCGTGGACGTAAGGCACAAAAGTGTCGTAGGTGTGGAGCAAAGGGTCACAACTCAAAGAAATGCAATGTCGAGATGCCACCGAGCGTGGATCCACCTAAGGAGAATACGGTTAAAAGAAGACGTAGACCGAAGAAGTGTAGAATTTGTAAAATAGAAGGTCACACCGCACCAAAATGTCCGATGCGAAGGGATTTTGATTTGAATGAAGAACCTACTTTTTAGATTACAAAACATGTATTTCTTATTTTTTATATGTGTAAAAGTTAAGGTTACCAATAAGTCAATTAGTTAACTTAAAAATAATCAACTCAAGATTAAACTTGAATATAAAGTTTGAGTCGAGCTGTTCGAATTAATTTTAAAGGCAAGTACAAGTGTTAGAATGTAGTGATAATTGTTAAGTTATGCAACTACTTGACACAATTTTTAAATATAAATTTTAATAATTTTGTTAATATTTTCAATAGTTTTAAAGTGTGAAATATGAATTTTAATGCTACGCTAAATTACAACAAATATGTACCACAAATATCATGCTACGCTATCTTATGCTTGAAAATGCTCAGAGTGTTGGTGGTAAAAAAAGGAACTGTAAAATGACACCCTACTGCATTTGGCTGAAAAAGAATCTAAATTAAAGGACCTTAATTACCAATTAAAGTTGCTGACCATGTCTTCTTCTATTGGCCTAAATTAAAGGACCTTAATTATTCTGTCTTTCTCTTTTTCTTCTTTTTTCTTAAAAAAAGGGAGAAATTAGTTAGTATACTTTATTTAATTTTCATGAATTGATGCCCACAATGATTTGGTACCATAATTCTTGTTTTACGGCCCAAAAGTGTAGTATTATCATTGATGTCATGTCTTATGATGACTGTTTGGGAGAGTTATGGACTTTTGATACCTAATAGTGAATTAGCGCACTAATAGTGTAGTATTATATAGTCGACTGTATTTACGGATTCATGGCATCTATACTCGAGAATCTTCACAAGCTAATGGAAAATCATATAGTCGACTGTATTTAATCTAATTTATCCACATTTAGAAAGAAGAGATCCTGAAAGAAGCCAATGAATAAGCTCCGCCCATACTTAAGAGATGAAAGAATAACATGATATCTATATGAACCACAATATATTGACAAACTTATATACAATAAGAATACGAAGTTACAAATGAATAATGTTGTAAACTGGGACTCCTTTCTCTTGCAGAACACTCAGGCCGACTACTTCGCATAACCTACAGAGAAGGAGTATATTCAGCAAGGGAATGCAATTAATCATAACGCCCATTCTCAATCAAAGATACTTCAGTAGCATACATTATGTAATTTTTAAGAACTAAATATCCATAATCACAACAACATCATGGAACAGAAAAAATGGATACAGTAAATATGTTGTACCAGCCTTCATTAGATGAACTGAATCATGGATCAATTAGTACATAATCAAAACTCAGCGCATTAAATATTGCCAATCTGGTTAAATTGAGACAGATAATGAATAAGTGGTATAAAAGTAACTGTTACACCTGAGAGAATCAGAGAAAACATAATAATCACCTTTTTCTGCTTCATTTTAATTTTAAAATTAAACACATTTTGCTGAACATTCCCAAACACTTTTGCTCATATTCAGAAATTAGTTAAAAGGATGTTTTAATTTGTAATGTGCAGAACACGTGATACTTTTGTGTTTAGTACTGCAAGTAGTAGAAACTTAGAAATCAAGTGCCTACGTTCATTCAGTGTCCAGAATCAAATACTCCGCCACATGGACATTATTCTTTTGGTCATTACCTGAAAGTGTTAAAAGATTTTTCATATCAATCCAGAATTTAATTGCACTGCAAAGGGGAAAATAAAATTCTATTGTCTGTCTGAATCTCTCAATCTTTCACCAACTTAATCTTGATGTCAGCAAGTTAACATATTAATGATTACTCAGTAAAACAAACTAATTTAACGGAGTAAACCCATTGTTCCTGTTGTGAACACCTGTGGCTGGCAATTAATTTCCAACCTTAGAGATAGAGATGAGGATCAAGCTGAACGATTTGGGAGGTATGTAATACAAGAGAATAATTTCAAACTCACCTGAACGTCTTATACGAGATAATCAAACCTACTTTTTCAAACCTGGTACGATGTGGAGAAAGAAACCATAACTGAAACCCTGGACTGACATCATTTTTCAGGACCTCCAGCGGCATCTGCCAGCGAATAATGAAATCATAAATGAAGTGAATAAGACCTGATCCCATTTGAGGCCAATCTCAACAGTCACATACCTGTACCAGCCTCACCATTCCACTCCATGAAGTATTCTTTTACGCCTGCTTTATCCCCACTATATCGCCACACAGCTAGAGCCTGGGAGAAGCGAAGAGCACCTACATCATCGATGGTGGGTAGCTTGCCTTGAAGCATCCCTTGAATCGTGTGGACTGACAACGGGCCACAGGATGTACCATCCGTCTGCGGGTAACGCCATCTTTCTTCTGGACGCGTCAACGAAAAAGATCGCTTCCGCTTACAATCGTGACGGAGATCATAAAAACCCGCACGACGGAGTATGGATGATAGCACCGCCCGTAGTTTAGATGTCTGGTCACTCGTACGCTGTGTCCATTCATCAGTACCAGTATCTTTTAATGTATCGTGCAGTGCAACTGTGCCTGCTTTAAATTCTATTCGCATAGCAATCCAGTGGGCACCCCTCCCCATGTCAGTGTTCCACACCGAAAGTAACTGCAATCCATATACAAGCTTATAGAAGTCCTCAACCAATCAGTTTGTTGAATCTGTTTATGATAAAATACTAACCCCATCCAGATCCCACCATGGCTTCTGATTGTCCCATCTTGGCCGAAGCCCTCTAACGTAGTCCATTGCTGTTTGCAGCTTACGAGGATCTGATTCTGAGAGGTCCACAAAGCCTCTTGTGTCTATCTTACTTGACCACATGTCCGTGCATAGATGCTGATGTTTCAAAAGAATACAAGTAATTAAAAATTTGCAAGTTCAGCTTTTCGACTAAGTGGACGAAGAAAAACCCAATTAAATATGCACTGACCATGAAATAGATATCAACAATGGAATACTTCTCAAATTTTCGTTTTCTTTTGAGATTCAAAAAACCTGGGTCGGATTGGATAATGCCCAAATATGCATCGATATGCTGAATAAAAAATGAAATAACTATACATTCAGTTACCCACAAGGGAACTGAAATGTACATATGTATATACGAGTTGACAGTTAGTAAAAATAACTAAAACATTTGATTAAACAAATTGCACATACCCCATTCTCATACCACGCGTTCTTGTCAACCATGGTGTTGAACCATATGGGACCAACCTCTTCACCCGTGCCCGCATTCACACTGTATCAAAGTAATTAATTAAATTTAAGAGCCTGGGAGAAATTGGGTATTCACATAATCCAAACAATTTGCAACACGTACCCTTCTACGTTACTCCCACTGCGTAGGTATTCCAGAAAATCCTTTTGGTTGCGTGTCCTGTTGGGTCTATTGAGCGTACTTATGAATGGTTGAATTACAAATGCCGATGATTTACGCTTCTTGCATGGGAATTCATCGGTGACCAAACAATCACTGTCCCTACCCACTGCACTGGGAGTACAGGGGGTGCCGCGTGCAGGGCCAATCGGTACGTTTGTGGTCTTGTGGTTACCCGATCGATGCTCGGCTGCCGTTAGATACCGTGAACATATTGATAATTGTAAACCCATTGACAATTTAAATGTAATAAATCCAAAAAAATTATATAGCTCACCGGTCGCTGTTTGATCCACTATCTCTGCCGATTCATGTTTGACACTCCCATCTGTTTGATGTATTGTGAAACCATAATGTTAATGTGAACTAAATTTGTAAAGGCCTGGTATTCATGCAATTAAAGAACATGTACCCATTGTCAGATCCAGCATTACATCGGTGAATTTGAAATCTTGGAATCCTCCCTCTCGATGCTTGGCTGCCGTTAGATACCACAAACATTTTGATAAGGGTAAACCCATTGACAAACTACACTTTTTAAAGACATAAAATTAAAAAGCGTACCGGTCGTTATTTGATCCACTATCTCCGCCCATTGATTTTTAACACTACTATCTGCTTTAAGTATCGTTGAACAATAAATGTAGCCTGATTTAAATTCTAATTTTAATCTGGTGTACTTATAGGTTTTTATAAAATGCTGGACATGTACTACCTGTTGATGGCAGCATAAGATCACCCAAGTTGAAATCTTGAAATCCTTCCACTTGCTGCTCATTAGCTGTTACATTTATTGCAGGATCAGGCGAATAGAGGGATTTATTTTTAGGATGACTACAGTACCACTCGATTAAATAAATTTATTAATGAAAAAACCACGTACGATCCATATTAATGTCGAATTCTAGAAGAGTATTATTCAGCTCTATATCATCACTCCACATGTAATGATCACCTGTTCAATATAACAGAAAACATTAGTTTGTAAATAGTTTCTAAAACAGTGGCACTGAAACTATATTTACTACACTTACCAGTGGCTGGATTATCGAAAGGCCTTCCCGGAAGCGCATGTGTATCATCAACTGAACGGTGCTCTGCAGGGGTTACATACAACACCAGACAATAATTATAAGATAAACTACCATTTTTGGCAATAGAAAATATATTTCTTACTTATTAAGTAGCCTCTAAAACGTTGGCAAACGATACCAGTTATTATACATACCAGTGGCTGGATTATCGCATGGGCGTGCCGTCCGCACATGTGTATCATCATCTGAATGGTGCTCTGCATCTGTCACATACAACACCAGACCATAACTCTAAGGTAGACAAGCGTTTTTTCCAATAGGAAAGATAAACTTAACAAGAAATAACCCGCTTAAACGGAGAACAAATATTTTAATCTTATTTACTAACGACTTTCATAAACGGAGGAAAACCAAATTTAGTATTACACATACCAGTGGCTGGATTATCGCATGGGCGTGCCGTCCGCACATGTGTATCGTCATCTGAATGGTGCTCTGCATCTGTCACATACAACACCAGACCATAAATATAAGGGAAAGTGTATTCGTAAATTGGGACTCTAAACAGCATAAAAATCATGTTACAATTAAGCCCAGATCCAAACAAACGTACTCGATCCATGGAAATCTCGCCTAATTTCTTCTTTTAGCAACTTGATCTCATCGCGGAGCTTCACTATCTCATCCTGGATGCCCTCCTTCAACAACTTGTTCTCATTCCTCATTTCTTCAAACTCATCCTGAATCTCTTGTCTCATCCGGTTGAACTCATACCGCAACTCATTTAAAATCTCTGTCCGTATTTGATCAGTTCCATGTAGCGCACGCTCCCCCTCCCGCCTCACATCTCGAGTAATGCGTTGTCTCTCCTCAGTGAGCATCAGTGCAATGCGACTCAATAAAGTCTCCTGATCGGGTACTACCCTCTTAATACGTGTATCGTCCTCCTCCGTGCGCGGATCTACCCTCTCACTGTCCACCCGCTCACCAACTATCCCCGGCCGCCTAACGTCACCCTCGCCCCCCCCCACGTACCCCCCTAACTGGCGCCTCCTTAACCTGCGACTGCGTCCCATGTCGGACAAACGCACCAGCACGTGGTCGGGTGCGCACTCTCTTGTGTACTGGCTCTATCACGACGCCCTCATCACCATCAAAATCAAGCACAGTAGTCTTCTTTTGTGCTTTAGCTTTCTTGCATGGTGCCATCTTATGGACGTAACGAGCACGGGCGGGTAGAGGGACATCCAATAAGTACACAGACGCCTCCTCCTCCGGACGTGGAACCAGCCTCTCTCGACACTCTAGCTGTAAAATACAATATAATTTGAATAAAGAAATATAAAAACTTATTATAAGGTACATTGATACCATAAATTATTATTTAAATTTAATGTATTTTTAATTACCTCTGAATCGAAAAACGTGGTGAAATTGTTGCCATTACCCCTCCGGATTACATATCGTATCATCCGGGGCAACATGATCTCAGCTCCAGCTATCGGTACACCCACGGCATTCAACAAATCTGGTATAGCCTCAACCGCCCATACCTAGAACATATGAAGTAATGAATTTATCAGATGCACAAGGGAACTTATTGAGTTGTAGCTTAATTCACATTATTTAATTGCATATAAATATATAAACGTACCAACACTGCATATAGATTACCATACACATGGTAAAGTCCGCGGCTACCTAACTCAATGGGTATATCTCGGATGTAGTGGCATAGTCGATCCCAACTGTATGATCCCCAAGGGAATGTCTCCCAACGGTCTTGGTCCTCCACTAAACGCCATATCCACTGTTCGGGGATCTTGTTTTGTCCATCCCACCCCAAAATGAGATAAGTGGCTGCTAGAACTTTTGCTACTTTCAAGGAGTCGTCTGCACTGCCCCTGAATACTCCTCTCTTAAAATTGTCCCTATGTCTATCCCCTACAACAGATACGGAGGCGGTATATCGCATGTACACACTCTGCTCGGAATGAAACCCAATACTATTTAAATCAAAGTCAGTCAACCCGAATCGGAGGCCCGTAACTAGCGCATACTCCTGACGACCGAAATTAATGAATTTTTCCCCTATCCTAAACGTAAACAAATCATCCACAACGCCGGGTATAATAACTTCGTTGCTAAACAATGAATGAAGGGAAGCGTAACCAGGAACACTAGTGCACCATGTCGGTCTTAGAAAATGACCGAAGCATGAATCCCTAAACCTATCTACCAAGTCCTGCCCACCAGCAGCCTGTAGCCCCTTCCTAATAATTTCTACAATACTCAGCCTAATGTATCCAATAATATTACTTGTTGAATGCCTAGTTTCCGGTCGCTTCCAACTCCACGCAACCTATTCATATTTATATGTATGTATATACACAATAATTCCACAAGAGTATCCAATTAATGAAACAATTGTCAAATGATAATTGGCCACATAGATGGAATTACAACAAATACTTTCACATTACAATACATTAATAACAAAATATTAGTAGTGTTGAAAATAATAAGAAATATCTTGGTAAACTCCTTTTTCCAAATTTCATTCCAGAAATTAACTTTGTTAAAAAATAATCCCAAACGGATACATTTATGGCATAAACTTGGACACATGTGGATGAATCAAACATTACAGACAGAATATTTAAAAAAATTTTAGATACAACTTATTCCCAACACCAGCTAGCAATAGCCTGGTTTCTCTTTATCCAATTCGCTTACGGTACAAATATACAAATATGCAAAAATTCCTATTGAGTTAGCTAGCAAGATAGCAATTCACAATATGCAAATATATTTGTATACAAATATAAGTTGTAGCTTAATTCACATTATTTTTCTATATTTTAGTTTTTTCTGTTTTATTTTATCTTATTTTTATATCACGGAAAATTAAACAGTGTAGGTGTTGGATCATTGCCAGATGAGACCAACGATTCTATAAAAATCTTATCTGATAGTAGTATAGTACTATAACTTAACCAAATGGTTACTGAAAAATATACTGAGTACATAGATGATGAAACTACTAGGTTGTAAGTGTAAAAAGTGGTCATATTGATAATCAGTCAAAGGAAGAAAAGCAATCCGTGGTGCCACATATAGTCTTCCAAAAAGTGGTCACTTATTGATCCAAATATCGGTTACCAGATAAGTGTCAAGGGTCAGCAGCATAAATATTAACTTGCCATCTATCTGTGAGACTATTGTTCAGGAAAAAACCAGTGAAAGAAAACAGGTTGATGCAAACATTATCATTCACTTTGCACATTGCAGCATAAAAAGACATGTTTTCACCTCAAGTATTCAAAATGAGTGGAGTTGTGAGATGTTTTGCTCAAGAAAGACACATGTCTAGCTTTCAAAGCTTTAAAAACGTGAACAAACATGAGTTGAGTAATGAGATGTTTCCCTAAGTTTGCATAATATGCTGGTTTTCACAAAATCTCATAACTTCTCATCAGAGATAGTTATCCTATAATAATTTGAGATAGTGTACCTATTTACAAACCCACAATACGTTTCAAGCAAGAGAATGCCTAATTGGCTTCCTGGCTAATGTTTTAAGTTCCCATTTTAATCTTTCAGAATCAACACAAGAATTCAATTTGGGGATCTCAGCAGAATAGCAACCTCATTAGAGTACGGAAACAAGACACTGCACCCAATCATCAGAGCCAAGTTATCAAATTTACGTTCATCTAAACACCTTTAGGTGGCTAAACAAAAGGTTCTATTTTCATCAAATACTCGGCCAAGACCAGCATATCCTATCCTATCATACGCCAAATCAATGAATCATAATGAAGTCACCAAACAAACTCAAACTTCCGCTCCTCCCCAGTCAAAACTCAAATATAACCAATAACCAATCAGCTAAATAGCATACAACAAACTCCCTTTCAAGTTTCTAACACCCACTTACAATAGTTTACCCACAAACCAAATTGTACCAAGCACAGTCTTCTGTCACAAAACCACAAGGTCCACAACCATATTCATATTTTTGTTTATTAAGAGTTATCCTGCAACTACCAATTAATAGACAATGGCGTTCTCTTCCATCTCTAATCCCAACCAACTTCCAACTTCAAGCCCTTCCTCCATACCAGTAACCAGTGAAAACAAATATTACATATTTGTTGAAAGCATCTTGTTCCAGTTTTCTCTTATTCTCTTTAAGTCCATATTTGCCCTAATTGTTTTTAACAATTAAATCAAAATGCAGACTATTTCTATGAGTCTATAAAATCATTTGCAGAACATATGCTGATATGCATGGAATGCATTTAAAAGTTTTAAGAAATCTATTTTAGACGTTGAACTTTTCTTTTGAACAAACTTAAATTATTTGAATGTTAATCTTCTTTTTACCTAATCTCTTCAACAACATTATGACCTAGTGGCATCCCTGCAATCTTTGTTCACATAATATTCTTCTATTTTGCAAAGCTTTGCTTTGTTGTTTTCTATAATCAAACTTTTCTGTTTGTGGTTTATAACAATGACATGTAGTTATCCTTTATAATATTTGTTTTTGCCAGTTTTATTACTTTGACTTTTTGTATCTTTTATGGCCAAACATCCTTGCCATTATCTTCAAATTCGAATTCGAACAGCAAGTAAACATCCTTACCATTATCTTTGGTTCAATTTATTGATTAAAGGGCTGTCCTATTTAGTTTTTTTTTTTATCACTCGAACTAATAGAATCTTCGAGCTCTGTCTACTTGTTAAGTAATTACATCAACCAACCAAACACTTTTTCACTCTTGGCAATATCAGAGGTGGCTTTGAATACAATTGGAACCATTTTGAAAATTATATTTTGCTGTCCTATGCCACTAGACTTGTTTCTTTTCTTTTTATAACTGTAGTTTGTTTCCACTGTTGGTTTTATCCTTTTAAGATTTAGATCATCTAACTGCTAATCCTAAGAAAGCTTTTAAAATCTAATCTATAAAGCATTATATTTCTATACTAGAAAGCAATAATTCCAATTCTAGAAAGCATTAAAATCCTAATCTAGAAAGCAGTAAGTACATCGAAGACAGTTATCCCAGCCATTAAAACACTTTCAATTGCTAATGATTAAAAAGGATCTAATTATCAAACGAAGCAACTAACATAACATCTTAATCTAACTCATGCCCATCAAACTTCAACAACAAAATAGAGAATAAGAAGAAAAAAACTCCATTTTATCTTCATGATCAGAGATGCAAAAATCTTGTTAAACCACTAACCTCGCCGGAGGCGGAAGCGGCGGCAGCGGTGGTGGCATTTGTGTTTTCCGTCATCTCAATATTGGTGTCTCGCGAGGGAACGGCGGTGTAGGTGGAAGAGAAGGGCGAGCGAACGGCGAGAGGGACGAAACGGGCGAACTCGTGCGGTGGTGACTGTCAACTCGTGCATCGGCGGTGACGAAACGGCAGCGGTGGTGGACACCAACGACGAGAACAGTGTGCAGCGGCGCCGGAGGACGTCTGGAACGGAGGAGGATCCCGAAATCGCCGAAGGAGGATGCGGAGGGAGAAACACGCTCGCAAGCAAAGAGAAACACGCTCGGATTCTCTTTAGATATCACACCCAACGAGGCCCAAACGAAAAGAACTAGGCCCAACCGAAGACAAATAGGCCCAAACAACTGGTTCTATTTGAGTCCCAACCGAAAAAAATCGTGGCCCAATCGGTAACTATCGTGGCCCAACCGGTAACTATCATGGCCCAACCGTTTGATGTTTTAGTTCTCATGGCAAAAAAAGAGTTTTATTTAAATTGAGGTTAGAAATGAATTTCCTTATACACAATAGGGTTGTAACATGTATTTCTTCTAAATAATTTTGATGGTTATCCAACGTGCATCTTATTGGTTGACTTGTCAGTTGATTGTCATGTTCTTCAATCTGGATATTTTAGAAATATACTACCTCCGTTCTTTTTTATTTGCACATTTTGACTTTTGTCACTGTTCATTGAGTAGTTTTGATTCGACTTTTTAATACAATTATATAAGATAAATATAGTCAAGTGAGATCTTGTTGGATTCGTCTAATCGCATAGATTTAGAATATCAAATTTTCATAATTTTTACTTGTGTGGAATTTGAGTTATTATGGATTAAAAATATACATTGGATTGCGTGAAATGTGGATATGTTGCATTTATTTAGGAACGGAGGAAGTACATCATTTGCCAATGAATTTAATAGGTGAAATCCTGTCTAGGGTTTCGTCATCCTCTTTAGAGACTTATTCAATGCTGCATTCAGGTATTTTTTAAATTCTCTTTTGCAACCTCCATTTACACTTACTTTATTATATTATCTTTTCTCATTATATTTATGTATTTTTTATATATTTTTATTTCAGTTGTAAACTTTTTAAAGAAGGCAACAATCACCACTTGGTATATAGAAAGTGTTGTATGGACAAATTCAGATTTAGACTATGGGAGTCATCTTCTCATAAGGCGTCGTTTCTGGAGGAAGGTATTAAATTGCTGGCTGGGATTAGCAAAGACAAACTTACATTGGTTCAAATTCGACAAAAAGTCTTACGATGTTTAGCTTCTGAAGTGATTTTGTAACTCATTTGAAGGGATATATGGCACACTGTTTTGTTCTAATGAAGACCATCTTAGAAATCTATTTTCTGGTTGGGTTGACTTTGATTACGTGGATATTGAAGTTTCGTCTGTTTATTGTGTTAGCAACTCGAGAATGCAACTTATTTGATCCTCCGAGTGTACCATTGGAAGGTTTATTTGTTTGAGTAGCCGGAACTTATGGAAGTGCAAGTGTATCCCATGCATTCAAATTAGTCAAACCTAATTCCCAATATTTTAATTATGTTTATTTTATTAGTTCTATAATCTATGTTTTGAAAATTACATTTCATAAGGGATTAGTGGATCACTATCTTTTATCTAAGTTTTTTTTCTCTAGGGTTTGATTTCAAATTAGTTATTACCTTACACAAATTAGTAACAAATAAAATATATGTAACTATTAAATTTTCTTAATTAATTTCAGAATATATTATCACTTGAAAAAAAAATAATTGTCTAAATTAAAAATTTCTTAATATGGTTGTGATCGGAAAAGTACTATTAGTGTGCATTTACGGCTATTCATTATTATTTATGAACAAATACTAATTACAATGTGCCTTTAAGTGGGGATTGTTAGTTCTTATGCACATTTATTTATTAATCAATTATATACTGTAAATAATTATGTAATGATCAATGTTTGTGAGTGTGACTCACTGTCTTATCAATGACTTATTTATAATGGTATGATTTTCACTTACACATCTAAAATTAAACACCTTCGCAAATAAGAAATCTTTATCATTCGGTCCTTTAAGTATTTTGTATCGCTTTTTGTACTCAAATGCAATGTTGATTACATAATTCGGATGGTTTAAAATTAAATTTATTTGTATTTGTAGATATTTAATCTGGTGCATGCATAATTACAAAATGACTGCATAATTAAAGTATCCCAACATCCGATGCATTGCAAAGAGAATGATGATTGTTTTTAGAAATCCCAAAATTAAAATTGTTTTAGAAATCTATCCAAAATATATTTATCTCTACCCTAAACAAAATAAAAAATATATGTATTCCAAATATACTTATTGTCTTTGGGAACCAAAAAGATTTAAATTACCTTGGAAGTATATCCTAATTATATCTAAAATTTAAATTGCATTGGAAACCTGTCCAAATTATATTTGTATCACAAAATTTGAATTGTTTTCGGGAACCTAAAAAATGTAATTTCTTTGGTGTACTTATTCTCTTTGGAACTTACTTTTAATTATATATAATTTAAATTTATATAAAAAGAAATTGAATTTAACAGATGGTGCGTGACATCCATACCATATTTTATGTATTTGAAAATTATATTTATATATTACAAGATATATTCAAAATAAAATTAAATACTGCAATAGTATTCTTTATTGTTAAAGTATAATAATAAACTTTGATATAGTAAAATCCCCTACTTTTCCATAAGTTCTTTTTAGAAGTTTTCTCGGGATAAAATGTGGGATGTGAACATTTTAATACACCATTAATTTTACAGAATATAGTGTATTGTTGTCAATGTAATGATAATTTTAATATATGTACGTACAGATGCTATATAACCCTTAAAAAAATATATTTCCCAAAATTTTAAATTACCTTAAACACTTCAGTTCACGAAGTGCATTTGTTACCCGTTATCATTGAACACTTCAGTTCTATTCAAAACTACATTTCTGATTTCATTTATTATAATAGTAAAATTTTGGGAAGTGAAAAAGAAAGTAAAGTTCTTTGTTGGGAAAGTACTAAAGTTTCATCATTTGCAATGTCTTTTTAATTCCACACTGCATCAATAGTTTAGTAGTATAATTGAATGCATTTATGGTGTGGGGCCTTGATCATGCCTTGATAAAAATTCCCTCCCCTACTTATACTATTTTTTTAGGCTTTTTTTTTAAAAAAAATGATATTTATAAATAATTAAAAATATTGAGAAAAAAAACATGTATTTTTGTCGGCTCTATGTATAGTAATGATGATATCTACAAATTATATTGGAGTTGAAAGTCTATATGTACACAAAATTGAATTTCGAATCTACAAGGTATGTTTGTTCGTATTCATAAATTTATTTAATTTATTATCATTTCAGTAATTACTTTATTATTTATTTTCTATTCACTACTTGGATTCAGTTCGTTTCATTTTATTGTATAATTTAATTTATTAAAACAATTGTTATTTTGTATGTGTTATTTTATTTCAGTAAATACTTTATTATTTATGTTCTAAGGTGGTGTATTTTTTTTGTCTTTATCCTTCTTTCATATGTTTCTTTTATATTTTAATTTATGCTTTACGAAAATCGTCTAATCTTTTTTTTTTTTGTTTCTTATTTTATCTTTATGTTAGCTCCAACTTTTAATTTCATATTTTGTATAGTGGGTATTCATTGCCATTATTATATACTTAAGTAATAGTATAAAACATCGGTAAATTTGAAATTATAATTAATAGTATTTTTTTGTCATACATTTGCAAGTCTATATATTTATTACTGTCTCAACTCTCATCCCCATTAAATTATTTTTTATAATTCAATACATAATGGACTTTATCATAATTGATGACACTTACTATTAATGGCCTGAATTGGAAGTGGAACGGATAAGCTTGACACATATAATGATATTACTTTGGTTGTACTCTTAATTAATGTATTTTTATTTTACATTTTTTTTTTGGAAAAGCCGAAGCCGGGAAACAAGGGCAAAATACAAAAAGGAAAAAGAAAAACAGAAAACCAAAGCAACAACAGGTAAAGGAGAGGAGCACAACTAACGCCTCCTAGGGAATCCCACGCCGGAAGCATCCCGCGCCAGGACCCCCATCACAAAGTCGGGCGGGAAGGCCCATGTAGTGAAAAAGTCGGCCTCCGAAGCACCATGCTTTGCCAAATGATCCGCCACCATATTACCTTCCCGAGGGATGTGAAGGATATGGCAGCTATCGAAACTGTCCCTAAGCTCTCGAATCCGAAGGATGAGTGGCGCCTGCGGATGATAGCAGCTGGAGATTTGCACTGCCGCGATGGTCTCTGTGGAATCTGAATATGCGGTCACCCTTTTAAAACCCCGACTGGAAGCAAATTCCAAGGCTGCTCCCAAGCCTGCCAATTCGGCTGTGTCAATGGTCGTGTAGCCAAGCTGTCCGCACCCACCTCCCAGCCACTCCCCCTGCTCATTCCGTAGCACAAATCCGAAGCCCGACTTCCCGGGGTTGCCTAGCGAGCTTCCGTCAATATGTATGATAGTGTCGACAGCCTTGTTAGAGTTCCAACATATCAGTCTGTCTCCATACTGCTGTGTGTGCTTAGGCTTGCATGTCCGATTCATGTCACATGTCATGCGTCGAATTTCCCTGAGCATAGTAGCCACTGTCTTGTAATCTCCCCTGAAAACTCTCCCATTTCTTTCCAGCCATATACTCCAAACTGCCGCTGCCACCAGGTGCCCATGAAGTTTGAAAAGTGCATAGAGGAATTCTCTAATTTCCTCCTTACAGATATTATCAAGTGATGGCGGAATTCTAATCTGTAAGGCCTTCCATATATGGGTGACCCAAGGACAAGTGAAGAAGCAGTGACTCCACTTCTCCTCACTAACCCCACAGATAGTACATAGGGGTGAACTGGCCAAATTCCTCCAATATCTCGTCTGATTAATGGGAAGAGAATCATGACAGATCATCCAAATCAAAAAACCAATTTTCTCAGGTATTGATGTCCTCCACATCCATTTCCATCCCCTTGATTCCACCTCAACACGTTTAATGAAATTATAGGCAGAGGAAACAGAATAGATACCTGTGCGGCTTTCCCCCCATATCCACGAGTCCTGGGCATGGTCATGCAATTTCGGAGGGGGGCCTGAAACAATGTCCTCCAGAATATGTGTAGGCACCTGAGTATAGACTGCATTCCACTTCCATGTTCCCCGGTCGATGACATCCTTGACCGTCAAATTGAGATCTTGGATAGCCACAAATGGTACTTGGGGTCCCAACTGTTCCCCCTTCCACCATCTAGAAAACCACAGGGATGACATACCATCTCCTAGCCTTAACCTGAGACCACCCTTGATATGACAAAAGGTCTTCAGCAGAGCTCTTCTCAAGCTAGATGTAGTCCTCCTCTCAGTCCCTGTAAGGTTATCTATGTTGTTTCTCCCACCCTCCAGGAGTTGGACCCATAGTTTCTCCGGAGAATGAAGAAAGCCCCAGACAAGCTTCCCAAGGAGAGCAATGTTCATTAAACGGGCCTTCCTTAATCCCAAACCACCCGCCGCCTTACATTGGGTTATAGTATCCCATTTCACAAGATATAGCCCATTCCCACTGCGATCTTTCCAGAGGAATTTGTTGATTCTTCTATCAATCGCATTGCAAACTGATTCCGGGAGCCAATGGAGTTGCATTGTATATGTAGGGATGGCTGCCATAACAGCCCGACACAGGGATAGCCTCCCAGCTTTGTTTAGTAATTTAGCCGCCCATCCCTCCATTTTAGCGTCTAGTTTATCCAAGATGTAGGCAAAGTCCCTACATTTATATCTCCCTTTTACCATAGGAAAACCTAGGTAGGAATCAAACTGTTCCACCGCGGCTATGTTGAGAAACTCCAGCATCCACCGCCTCTCCACTTCCGGAACCACACTGGAGATGAAAATGGAGGATTTAATAGGATTCAGCTTGAGGCCTGATGCCGCACCAAAGCTGTTGAGCATATCCCGGATGGTTCTAATGCTTTCTCTATCCGCTTCAGCCCCCAAGATTAGATCGTCTGCAAATATCAGGTGGGAGATGCCCACGCTTGATTGATTTAGTCTGATAGGTTTCCAACATCCCTTGCTAACATGTTGTTGGATGAGGAGCGACAACTTTTCCATAATGATTAGGAAGAGGTAGGGGGATATAGGGTCCCCTTGTCGTAACCCTTTGCCCGGTCTAATCTCCTTCAAGGCTCTGCCTTTCCACAACACCGAATAGGTAGGGGACGTGACACAGTACATGATGAGCTGAGTCATCTCCCTTGGAAGCCCCAACTCCTGTAAACAGATCTCCAAGAAGTCCCAATGGACGTTGTCATAAGCCTTCGCCACATCAATCTTCAACACAACCGCTTTAACCTTATTCCGGGCTGTTGAGAGTTGATTCATGATTTCATGCAGGGCCACAGCGTTGTCCACCGTTCCCCTACCCGGTAGAAATGCTGCTTGATGAGGGGAAATAATCTCTTTAAGCGTGGGTCTGATCCGATCAACCAGGGCCTTAGTCAGGACCTTATAGATCACATTACACAGGGTTATTGGCCGGAAGTCCTTTAAGCATGTCGGGACTGCCATCTTAGGGATGAGACAGACATGGGCCCGAGCCACTTCAGTTTCAAATCTTCCTTTCGAAAAGGCTTCTTTCACAAAATGGTAGACAGAGTCACCAACTATATGCCAATAGGATTTGAAGAAAAGTCCGGGAAAGCCATCCGGCCCGGGAGCCGATAGGCCATTTAGACTTGTCACCACTTTCCTCACCTCCTCCACAGAGATATCCCTGGCCATGAATTCATGCTTATCCCCTGAAATGCTTTGGAGAGCCGGGGGTAAGTGTTTAGGTTCAATGGTGGCAGTACGTTCCAAGAGCCTTTGGGAAGGGCACGCATATAACTCCTTGTAGAAGCTCCTCACATGTTTCCTTAGAATCTCATCATTATCAGACCACTCCCCTTCCTTGACAAACAACCCATGAATCTTATTCCGGTGTCCCTTCGATTTAGCCCGAGCATGGAAATATGCGGTGTTTCTATCCCCAAGCCGGACCCATTTGTCCCTCGCTCGTTGATACCAATACAATTCCTCTTGCCGAAGGATCGTATCCAGCTCTTTTTTCAGCTCCTCTTCCAAGAGGAGAAGCCTTACCGAATCCACCCTTTCAAGGGCCTTAGCCAGACCATCCAATCTTCTAAGAATTTTGAACTTTTTCCATTTGAAATTCCCACAGAAGGTTTTCTTGAAATCCTCAGACGCCTGTTGAACCTCCTTCAAATTTTGGGACACAAAAACTTCCTTTCCCTTCCAAGTATTCTCAACAACAGTCGAGTATTCCTTCCCCTCGGCCCACGCCGCTTCCCATCTGAATAACCTGGTATCATTGCGATGGGGAGGAGAGCCACAGGACAGTAGTAAGGGACAGTGGTCCGACCCTACTCCATGCAAAACTTGAACAAATCCGCAAGGGAAATTGTTCACCCATTCCATATTGCTCATCCCTCTATCCAACCTCTTGTAGATCCTCCCAAAATCACCTCTAGGCCTGGACCATGTGTAGCACCCCCCCTGCGTGTTTAGAGTAACTAAACCACACTCGCTAAGGACTGCTCGTAGCTCATCCGATCTGTTGATGTTGTGCAACCCTCCTTTGACCTCAGAAGAATCAAGGATCTGGTTAAAGTCACCAACTATCGCCCAAGCTCCATCAATCTCCTTCCCCAAGGCCTCAAGATCTTTCCAATTGTCCTTGCGGTCCTTGTAATTCGGAGCGGCATAGAACGCCGTGAGGCACCACTTAGTATCTCCATTACTCAGCTCACAAGTGATCATCCTTTCTCTATGATCGAGAATCTGAAATTGGGCCTGTAGTTTTATTTTGGCAAGAAGCCAAACTCCACCCGACTTTCCTCTCGCCTCTTGAATGCTAATAGGTTCATATCCCAACTGAAACATAAAGGCCCTCGACACAGCAAAAGCCGACTGAGGTTCATATATACAAAGTATCTCAGGAGAGTATCTAAGAATGGTATCCTTGAGCATACGTTTGGTAATAGCTCCTACCATTCCTCCCACATTCCAAGACAAGCATTTAAATTGTTTAAAATCCATAAATAAACAAATTTCTTTGGTGAGGTATAGCCAATTACCTCAAGACGCTTCCTCTGGATAAATCTCAGGGATTTCTCCCTCATCTTCCTCCATGTCTGAATCCTCCTCTTTATCATCTGAGGAGTAGTCATTCTCAGACTCATCTGCAATATATTCCTTCGCCTCAGTCGGCTCATCCGCCGTTTCCATGGCCTCTCCATCCTCGGCAGTCTCCAAATTCGTGATTCCAGCCTCACTACTGGCCTCCGGCTTGCTGACAGTGTTATCTTTCCCAATTTCGAATTCCCCCTTATTCCTGATCAGAGAGGCCGTTTCCTCCAGAACCGGCACCGGTGCTTCCGCATGGCGCGGCCGTTTCCCCTTTCCCACTCTCTCTTGTGGAACACTGTCCTCCGTCTCCTTAATCTTCACCATGAAATTCGCGTGACCTTTGTTGATAGTACCTATCTTTCTATCCCCAATTCCAACTCCTCCCTTCTTTCCAATGTTAGCCCCCATAACCAGGCCTCGCCTGCCAATTTGGGGTTTCACATTTGGTAAGGGCCCATTTTTTTGTTTGTTCCCTCTCTCATGGGCCGAGCCAAAGATAAATTGGGGCCTGTTTTCTTTTCCCCTCAAATGCTTAGGCCCATTCGATCTCTTACGGATTACCTTGATCCATTCACCTCCTTGAGGTTGTTCAGGCACTATATTGGCGGTCAAATTCTCACCAAGCGGAAGCAGTTTCCTAGGTTTTGTACCAACCCTTTCCCTATTAGTGTCTCCCTCTGAAACTGTCCCCATATGTTGATCAGTACCCTTCTCATTTAGAATGGTAATGCCCTCAGAACTACCTTTTCCCCCTGAGCCTCCCAGTTTGTCATAGCCAACCTTTTTGGGAAGGTCAACCTGTTGCTCCTCACTGCCCTGTCTGTCTTTGCCTTTTCTCTTTTCTGCTATGTTGTCCTCTTCCAACACCGGTGCCGGCGCTCTTGTTTCCTCCACCACCGGAGGGTTGGGGCATGAAGTGCTTCCATGTCCATATCTATGGCACTTAGTACACAGGAGGTGTAGCCCCTCATATGCCACTTTTTGCCAATGGTCTCCTACAAAGTATACTCGAGACCAGCGGGAGCCGTAAGTCTATCTCCACACAGACGCGAGCGTAGCGTCCTCTGTTGATGTGCTTCGTTGTGTCATCCACCCTTATCGGTCTGCCCAAAGCAGACGCCATCTTGGTAAGAAGCACTTCATCATACATCTCAAAACATAAGCCAGGAAATCTGGCCCAAACTAAAGTTTTGCAAGGAGTCTCCCTTGCCGCCGAGAAGTTCGGTCTCCATGGAGTGATTGTCAAGTAGCTATCATACACCATCCATGGCCCCCCATTGATGATTCGAGTCCTATCTTCTTCCCTGTCAAATTTCACAAGGTAGAAGCCTTGGTCCATGTCAATCATTTCCATTCTTCCATCAACCTTCCATAGTTTCACTAGTCTGTCTAGGAGGGCCTTGTAGCCTATTCTTTTTCCCAAGAGGGAGATTATCAATGCATCCTCCCAAGGCTTGCAAAGTCTTTCATGCATTGCAGGCGCTAGAGTGATTCTCGGCTTCAAACGGTCCCCCTCGATGAGGTCCAAAGTCACCAAGCCTTCAAGGTTCTGGTCAGTCAGAAGGGGGGAGGGAACAGCATCCTTCCCAGCTAGAACCATGTCTCTGAAGGAGACTTTAGGGGCCCCGGTGGGAGCGGGGTTGTCCGGTGGCACATCTGGTGGAAGAGACGGTAGGCCAGGAGGTTGTCTAGAGAGCGAAAACATCGAGGAGGTTTTCAGAACAATTTTTTTTTTTTTTATTTTACATTTGGTATGATAGATACATGCATACCAAATATTTATTTAGTTAGAGACTTAGAGTATATGTAAATATTTCCCACAATATGGACGTTTGTATATATATGCATGCCAATACAGGGATGATGGATATGTTCTTGACAGTTAGTATGAGTAATTATAAATTTTATGGCTAATTTTTATTAGTGTTTCTTTCACCCTTTTTCTTCAAATATTTTTAATTTAATGGGCGATGCGAATAAGTTAGTTGATTATTTATCTATTTAGGCATGGTACAATTAACTGAATAAATATTTTTTTGAAGATTTAGTTAATCAAATTAATTAAGTACTATATTGGAATAAACTCCATTTATTATTTATAAGTCTTATTTTATATTATTTTTCAAAATATTTTATATATATGATTTTAATAATGTAAATTATTTTTAAAAAATAAAAAAATACTAAAAACATTATTGATAGGGAACTATGAACTCATTGTTACATTTCTATCCTCTTATCACTGGCAAGTATTTAAAAATTATTGCAATCTACAATAATATTGCATAGACGTGAAATGGTTTATCACCCTATATTTATGTGGACAGTAGTGTTTTAAGAGGGACTTCTTTTATATATAATCTCTATTAAATTGATAGAACTTCACATCACGTTATTTTATTATTCAAATTTTAAAAACTATTTTCTAAATGTAATACTCCCTCCGTCCCACGAAGTTTGAACCCTATTCCTTTTTGGGGTATCCCACGAAGTTTGAACCCTTTCCGTTTTTAGAAAAATTAAATTAATATAAGTTTAATTAGAATCTTAATTATTGTCAAATCCCATTAAAAATACTTACTTTTACTATTCTGCACAAATTCCAATGCATTATTACTTTCCTACACAAAGTCCCTTATATTTCTTTAACTCTTAATATTACAAAATTGATACAAATAAAAATTGTATAAAATATATATTCTAAAACTACACGATTAGACGATTCTAACAAGACCACACTTGAATATTTTTCTCAAATTACATCACTACGATAAT
The DNA here is from genome assembly GCA_030278955.1 of Hygrophila difformis. NCBI lineage: Eukaryota > Viridiplantae > Streptophyta > Magnoliopsida > Lamiales > Acanthaceae > Hygrophila > Hygrophila difformis. The sequence goes on from JAOANR010000007.1 coordinate 19,352,322, forward strand.
ATTAAGTCAAAGTTAAATAATAAACAGTATCAAAATTCATTATAATCTTAAACACAAATACCCACATCACTTTAACTACTAAACTACACTACATAAATTACCGTGCCCAAAAGAAAGACTTCAATCTTCGCGGGACGGAGGGAGTATTATTCTGCACACTTTTCAGTTATCATCATTACTTTGGTGTATTGAATCTTACTTTTTTTTGGTGAAATTGAATCTTACTATTGACCAATTAGATTCATATTTTAATTATTACATTTTTAGAGATAACATAATAATAATAATAATAATAATAATAATAATAATAATAATAATAATAATAATAATAATAATAATAATAATAGTAGTAGTAGTAATAATATAGTTTGCATATCTCGCAGAAAACAAGTACTACTAACGTGTTGTATATAATACTATTGGGTATTGTAATTTTTTTGTTAAATCCCTTTTTATCTTATTTAATTGGTTGCTCAAATTAAATTATATGGATGGTTAAAATTTAAAAAATTATATTTTATTGCACTATCTTATTTTTAATCTCAATATTTTTCAAAGTGAGAATTTAAAATAATGATATTTTTACAAGATTTTATAACAATATATTTATTGATCTATTTCAGTTGAAAGTGAACCAATTGAGCATTTTATATGTAATTTGCATGCAAGATGAATAAGAAATATACTTATAACTGAGCTTTTACTACTCATACATTTTATTATATGTTAAGGTGAATTGTACGGTTTTATTTTAACTTGGTGGATTGCTAAATGCTAACCTATCACATATAGTATTTTTGATTGGGTTAATTTATTTAAATATATGGTTTTCGTATAATAATAATAATAATAATAATAATAATAATAATAATAATAATAATAATAATAATAATAATTGTAACACCCCGGTTTAATTAACACATGATTAATTTAATTAATTGTGGTTAATTAACAAAGGATTTATTATATGGATATTTTGTAGATATGATTTTAATGAAGTGGGAGAATAAGTGGGTTCAAACCCAAAAGATAATAAGAGTCAAGTGCTCAAATGGGTGCAATGTGGTCAAGACAAGTGGTGTAACCCTTTTAACCCACATTCCGACCCGACCCGAGACCCATGACCCGATCCGGTTCCATTTTTGACTCTTAAAAATCAGATTTTTGGGTATTGGAAACCCATTTCACTCCTCTCTTCCCCTCTTTCCCGTCACTCTTCTTTGGTGAGTTAGGGTTGGTGTCAAAACCCTTCCAATCTCCATTTTCTTGCTCAAATCGGTTGGGGAATCTTTTGTACTAGCTAAGGTAAGCTTCTTTCTTGATTAATTTCTCAATTCCATGGTTTTTGAAGCAAGTTTTAGGGGCTGTTTTGGTAGTGACGAAAATTGGGGGTTTTTCTTCAACTCTTGTAGATCGGCTTGAATCGAAGCTTGGAATCAACGAATCGAAGGTTGATTATTGTTGGAAGACTTCAGGCAAGGGATTATATTGCTTAAATTACGTGTTTGGGGGGTATTTGGGGGTCGGATTCCGGCGAAATCGCCGGAAAACCGATTGGAAAATCGGAGAAGACGATGAACAGTAACTGCTACAGTAACTGCTACAGTACTGCTACAGTAACTGTACAGTAGTTACCGCAGTAATTCGCAACAGTAATTACCACGGTAATTTGAACAGTAATTACCACGGTAATTTGAACAGTAACCACCACAGTACTTGTACAGTAGTTACCGCAGTAACTCGCTACAGTAGTTACCGCAGTAACTCGCTACAGTAATCGCTACAGTAATTGCTACAGTATCGCTACAGTACTGGGCTGCGTATGTCACGCGTTTTACGCGCGCGTGTGCGCCGTTAGCGCAGAAAGGCCCTGTTTGGCCCCCTTTTTGTGCGATTTTGATCCTATAATGATGTTTTCTTTGCACCAATTATTGTTATGACTTCCCCAAATATTATTGGTAAACCGTGGGTTAATCAATTGGCTCGTGTGGGTTGTTGAATTGCTTAGGGAAACTGTTGAATTATTATATCACTAATGCCTTAGCCTTGGGGGCTATCTCATATGTATTGAATTCCTTATATGTTGAGAAGCATGCGAACCTAGTGTGTAGGTGCTTGAATATCACTGTATTGTCATATGCATGTTATTGCATTGGAATTGACGGTTATTAACCCGATGGGTTGTTATGATATTTATGATAGATCGGGCAACCTTCACAGGTGTTGTTGAGTCCCGATGGCCCTGCGGGGTGTATTATTGACTGTTATATCTGTTACCCTTTTGGGGTGGTTATTATAATGCATGATATTGCATTATGAGATTACGAACATATTGGAAATATCCGATCGGGCAGTCTTTACCGGTGTTGTTGAGTCCCGATGACCCTGCGGGGTGGATTATTGGTTGTTATTCCTGTTGGCCCTTTTGGGCTGGTTATTATAATGCATGGTATTGCATTATGGATGGATGGACATATTGGAAAGGTCCGATCGGGCAGCCTTTACCGGTGTTGTTGAGTCCCGATGGCCCTGCGGGGTGATTATTAGGCTGTGATGCCTGTGATTTGGCTGCGATGCCTGTGATTTGGCTGTTATGTCTGTGATTGGGCTGTGATGCCTGTGGTCCCTGCGGGGATGGTGTATGTTACCCTGTAACGGGTTGGAGTTGATGATATCCTCACCCGTGGGTTCATACCGCCCGGGTTTAGGTTGCCGGCTAGGCATATTCATTTGCATTTGCATATAGGGTAGATAGGTGTATGTTAGGCCATGCATCACGTGCATAAATTGTATGTCTGTGGTTGAAGCACCGGTATGGGACGGTGTGATGATTTATTTATGTCAATTGTATGATCGTGGTTGAAGCACCGGTATGGGACGGTGTGGTGTTTATCTGCTTTATTTATATTCTGCTTTGTTATTTATTATTATTATTATTATTATTATTATTATTATTATTATTATTATTATTATTATTATTATTATTATTATTATTATTATTATTGTTGTTGTTATTATTATTATGGTGCTGTTTTCCCTTACTCCCCGGCACGTAGCCTTGCTCAGTACGTTGTACTGACCCCCTTTGCTTTTGTCTGTTTTATAGATCCTGCTGGAGGCGCTGGAGTATGACTGGGTTTGGGGTTATGAGAGATCACATAGATAGGACATTTCTGTTATTATTATTTATATGTCATTATGTGATACTCTGTTGACTGCTTTTGCTTGATATATACTGCTGGTTGAGGCCTGTGAGCCTGGGATTTACATACTGTCGGCCGGTGGTCTTATGTGATTTACAGCTTTGGGCTGGTAGCCCTGTTTGAGATATTGGTATGCTGTTGGGAGGCTTGTAGCCTGGATGGGTCGCTGGGACCGTTATTTGATTATTCTTGGGTGACATTTTATGTGCCTATGTGATTCTAATTTAATTATAGCTTCTGCATTAAACTGGATTAATCAGATGATCACTTTAGGTGTACTCAGTCTTGTACTAGCTGTTTTAAATTAGCTGGCCACTAGTTTAGAATAGTTAGTACAACGGTAATGTTTGCGAAAATCAGGTTTGAATTTTCGGGGCGTTACAATAATAATAATAATAATAATAATAATAATAATAATAATAATAATAATAATAAGTCGGGCGACATCCCAATATTTGATGATGTAATGCATTTCTCAATAAGATCATCATGTAACTTACAGGAATAAATACCTAAATAGCCCCGTAAGTTTCACTAATATCCAATTTAGTCCATAAAGTATTTGATTATCTCAAATGGTCCTATAACTTTCATATTTTAGTCGAAATAGTTCTAAATGAATTTAATTTCCAATTTTAGGTCCCTAAACTTTTATATTTTTCACTTTTAACCCAAAAACTTTCTAACTTTTGTAATTTAGTCCTCATTTTTTTAAACTATAAGAACTAATTACAAAAAATAAAATTTTTTGGGGATAAAAGTGAATAATTTAAAAGTTTAGGGGTTTCAAATTGAATATTAAATGCATTTGGAACTATTTTCGGCTAAAATATGAAAGTTATAGGACCATTGGGATAATCAAATATATTATGGACCAAATTGTACGACAACAGTGAAACTTACAGGACTATTTGGGTATTTATTTCTGTAACTTACACAATACTTTCATTTAATAAAACATAATTTATAAATTTTATATGGGAATGGGGTATTCAACTGAAGATAATCTTCGATGAAATTGAAGTTCCAATGAGATCATGTGAATGGGGTGTTTGACTGACGGATCATCTTATCAATGCAATTTGATCATATCATTTTGATTAATTGTTGAATGAAATTGGGCTTCAATGTCATTGGGCTTTTTGGAATTTAAAATTAGAAGTAAATGATAAAACATTTATTTTATATGTGACATGCTTTTGAAAGTACTGTTCATGCTTGTAAGCAAATAGTTGGATTTTTTGTTTTAAATCAATGCATATGATAATGAGATCATGGAGGTGAGTGTTCGACTGCCAATCATTTTCAATGGAATTGAAATTCCAATTAGATCATTGGGGGATGGTGTTCGACTGTCGATCATCTTATCAATGCAATTTGATCATATCAGTTCATTAATTGGTGAATGAAATTAGGCTTCAATGGCATTGGATTTCTCAGAGTTTTATATTATAAGAAAATGATAAAACATTGATTTTATATGTGGCATGCTAGAAAGTAATGTTCATTCACGTAAGTAAATAGTTGAATTTTTCATTTTAAAATGCATATGATAATGTATCATTTGGGGGGTGGGTGTTCGACTGTCGATCATATTCAATGAAATTGAAATTCCAATAAGATCATGGGTGATGTTTAATTGACGGGCCATTAAAAATTGGGATTATAATTTCATTATTGACTTTTTATCCTTATTAGTCTGCACTATTTGAATTATTTGTATAATGTGGCATAACATTATGTAAACTGTTTAAAATTTATATTTTGAATTAATATATGAGTATTATGCTTTATAATATTTTTGTTATTTTTAATAGATATTTTTTATATGTGCAATGTTTTAAGAGAGATTCTTTTATATATATGTTGCATTATATATTACTCATTTGCATTAAAATGGCAGAGCTTCATAACACTATTTTATTCAATCCATTAAGGTAACTATTAGTTACCCCAGTCCATTAAAGGCCTGGGAAGCATTTGACATTAAGACTATCTTTTTTGGGTGAACATGACGCCAAGCATCGGCAAAGGAAAGAAAACTAAAAAAAACTACAGAAAGGGGGTGCGAGGGAGAAAAAAGAAACAAAACCAGGCTATCAGTCGATCAAAACCGCGGGAACCATACCCCCGCTCTATCCACCGCCAAAGCTGCAGACGCCTCATCCGGAGGGAAAGCCCATGTCGTGAAGAACTCTTCCATCCTTGCTCCCATCTTTGCCAACGAATCAACAACCATATTCCCTTCCCGCACGAGGTGGAACCATTGAGCCCTCGGAATCTGGGAATTAAGCTCAGCAATTCTTCGGTACAAAGGTTGTAACCAATGGCCGTCACAAGTCCCCTGGTGAAGAATTCGTAAAGCTTCCATGGAATCCGAATAGCAAATGACATCCTCCAATCCCAAGGCAAGGAGACGTTGTAGACCATTCAAGATACCATGAAGCTCCGCCACTAGATTAGAAGCAACTCCAACCGAACCCGCAAAACCCTCAATCCATCGCCCGTTCGCATCTCGGATAACACCCCCAAACCCTGCCGGGCCCGGATTGCCTAGTGAGCTACCATCCACATGTAGAAAGTAGCTATGAGCACCCATAGGGTTCCAGGACACCCATCGCGGGCTGACACTCCTGGGCGGCTTGCCAAGGCTTCGGATGAAGGCATCACCTAAATGCCGAGCCTCTCGAACGGCCCCCATCATGTCCACGTCCTCTCCCCTCAAGGCCACTGCATTTCGCCCTTTCCAGATAGTCCACAATGTTGCCCAATGACGCCCAGTCCATCGCCTACAGTTTCGATACAGATCAACTGCAATATCCCCATCATCCCCATGCTGCAGCCTTGCAATGTCTATCCCACATCTCACCCAGACAGCCGCCGCCCAAGCACACTGAAAGAAGACATGTCGAATGGACTCCGGGTGCAGGCCACATAACACACATCTGTATCCGAGAGGCCTCTCCTGAAGCGGAGCATGTTGGTTGGGAGAGACACATGCACACTTAGCCAAACGAGAAAGCGAACCTTCTCCGGAGCACAGATCCGCCAAATCCATGACCACGTCGCGTCTCTACTCAATCCACGCTGTGCAAGCAACCAATGAAAACCCTCCTTCACTTTATAGGTCCCATCGATAGTACCCCGCCACCTCGTAACATCAGGACTCGATGCATGCAACACTAACGACCCATAGTCCCGTACCTCAGATTTGATGGAGTCTGGGATATGGGTAACCAAATTATTCCACTGCCACTGATTGTTAAAGAAGACATCCTTGATCCTCAGGGTGGTTTCTGTCGCATGGATGGCAGGCACACGAAGGCCGATCGCACCAGCTGGTAACCAAGCCGAGTTCCAGAAGTTGCACTCGCCCCGCCCTATGCGCACTCTCAATCCAGAAGCAAACAGCGGCCCCAACTTCACCATGGCACGGTAAGTCGCAGACGCGACCGGTTTCTGTGGGATGATAGGGTTAGAGGACCCATACTTCTTAGCAAGAATATTCACCCAAGGCTTAGAAGCCAAACCAATGAAGTCCATATAGATTTTTCCCAACAAGGCTACATTCATATCTCTACTTGTTCGGATGCCCAAACCTCCCATGCATTTAGGCAATGCTGTTTTAGACCATCCGACAAGAAATAGGCCCCGACCAGCCGCATCCTTCCAGACGAAGGACTGAATAATCGCGTCGACTTTCTCACAAATGGACGTGGGCAGCCAAGCCAGTTGCATGACATAAGTCGAAATAGATGCCAGCACCGAGCGAGCCAGAGTCACTCTTCCAGATTTATTCAATAAAGCCCGTTTCCACGTCCCTAGCCGTGCCTGAAGCGTCTCAGTTAGGAACTGGAAATGGTGTCGCCTAGCAGCCCCAGTAAACATCGGGAAACCAAGATACTTACCAAGGTCGCTCGTGAACTCAACATTCAAAATATTCGCAATGCCTTGCCAAAGAGGAGGCGAGACAGAAACGGAGGCCATTGCATGCGACTTACGTGGGTTGACACGAAGCCCCGATTGGATAGCAAAATTATGGAGGACCTCATCCATGCACCTAACACTGTCAAGCGTAGCTTCCGAGAACAACAAAAGATCGTCCGCGAACATGAGATGAGATATCGGAGGAGACCCGCGACCAAGAACCACCGGCCGCCACCGTCCCTCTCGTTCTTTGGCTAGAATAGTTTGCGAGAGCTTCTCCATAACAATTATAAATAGGTAGGGGGACAATGGATCACCCTGTCGTAATCCCTTAGCAGGCGTGATAGCAGGGAGAGCCACGCCATTCCAAAGAATCGAGTACTTCGGGGAACGTACACAAAACATGATCAGTTGGCATAAATTCGCAGGTAGAGCCATCTCCACAAGACAACTCTCAAGGAAATCCCAGCTCACATGATCATACGCCTTCTCCAGATCCACCTTCAAAAGAAATTCTTGCCTCCTACGATGCCGAATATGAAACGTATTCACAACCTCCTGTAGAATGATAGCATTCCCGGTAGTGCCACGCCCCGGCAGAAAGGCCGACTGGTAGGGACCAATAAACTCTTGAAGAAACGGCCTTAGTCTGTTGACTAAAACTTTAGTAATAATTTTATAGCTTGCATTACACAAACTAATTGGCCGAAACTGTCTAATCTCCCTTGGAACCTCCACCTTCGGTATAAGGCAAACGAAGGTAGCAGCAATAGAACTATCAAACCTACCATCTTGCATGGCATCATGAACAAGCTTGAAAATCGAAGAGCCTACCAACTCCCAGTACTTCTCATAGAACAAAGGTGGGAACCCATCCGGCCCGGGAGCCGAACGCCCTTTCATTTGGTCTACCGCTGCCTTGACCTCATCCTTAGCAATCTCAGTAGCGAGTGCCGACCCACCCTCCAACTGTGGCAGAAGTGCCAAAGGAGGATGCTGGTTATTCGAAACATTCTGGTGACCATATGCATGACCAAAATGAGCTAGAATATGATCCTTTAATTCTGAAGCCTCAGTCGTCCATCGCCCCTCCACTTCCAAACCAAGAATTTTTCCTCGTTGCCTCCGAATCATCGTTTGAGAGTGAAAATAGCGAGTATTGCGATCGCCTAATTTAAGCCAATTGTCCCGCGACTTTTGTTGCCACATCATCTCCTCTTGGGCCAAAACCACATCCAACTCCCGAAGCAGCTCGCCCTCCAAACGCAGCATGCAAGCGGAATCCCAGCGAGTCAAGACTCGTCGAACACCCGCAAGTCTTCGGAGAAGCTTCTGTTTCCTGCGTCGAAGATGACCGAAGGTGGATCTATTAAAGGCGACCGAGGATTCCTGAACCTGCGCAAGTTTCTCTTGAACCGACGCCCCTCCCAGTAGCCAAGCATTCTCCACTACGTGCGGATATAAAGGATGTGAGGCCCACATGGCTTCCCATCGATAAGGCCGCTCCACCCGCGCCTCATATGGTCTGAAGCAGCGAAGTAAGATGCCATTATGGTCCGACGCACGTCGAGGTAAGACTTCCACATATCCCTCCGGGAAAGCTTGCGACCAAGTAGAATTAGCCACTGCACGATCCAAACGTCGACATGCAAGGGCACCACCTGAATTATTACGTCGCCAAGTGAAGAAATCCCCAATCGTATGAGTTGTTTGCAGCCCACAATCCTCTAACATTGCACAAAACTGCTCAGATTGTCTCAATACAAATTGCATACCAATACTCTCCTCCGAAGACGTAATAGAATTCCAATCCCCGAGAGCAAGCCACGGACCAACAATAGAATTATTAATAGTCCGCATATCCATCCAATCACTCTCACGCTGAGATGCATTCGGATTGGCATATATCGCAGTGAGACACCATGACGCATGCCCCCGCTGTACCTTGATCGTAGTCATCCTTGGAAAACCCCCTAGGCAAGTGTATGTAAATGGGGTCCCAATTCGAGCTAGAATCCAGTAGCCCCCCGCTTGCCCCACCGCATCCGAAATAAGTAATGCGTCGTAGTCCAGTCGATAGAAAAAAACACGAAGCCTCTCAAATAATCCCCTTGGTTCCATTAGGATAAACACCATAGGTTTATGCAAACGTAAAACATCTTTAATGTGGCGTTGTGTATTGACGTGCATGGCGCCACGTACGTTCCATGCAAGGACTGTAAAATCTCGGAACTCAATCATTGGGAAACAACATCAACAAGATCCTGATCCCCAACTCCATTCCCATCAACATCCTGGTCATTCCCATGCCAGGCCAACGCCAAGAAAGTGTTGTGCTGGGCCGAGGTAGTAGAATTCGATGACTTGCCGACCTCCATCGTTCGACGTGAACGTTTACTTTTAGCTGAACGAATCGCCTCTTGCGGATCCCCAGCTCCGTCGCCATAACTCTCTATAGCCACGCCTTTCCCTTTCCCTACCATAGCTGTACGAGGCTGCACCACACTTCGAAGATCCGACTTGTGTTGCCTGTTGTCCGGTTTGTGGGCGGATTTATGATCCTGACCCGATCTCACCCTTTCTGCCCCGATCCGTCGTGGGGGCCGAGGTGGCCTAGACACCATGATCCAATCCCCATGGGTTTGGACTGGGCCACTGTCTTTTTTTATAGAAGGAAGGTTCAAAACCCTAGTTGACTTAGGGTTAGATTGTAATTGATTTACATCCAAATCTTCCCCCCCCCGCCCGTATCCATCGGTATAGGGGTAGTATCAACCGAATCTTCCTTATATGGTAAGTAATCTTTTTCCCGATTTGGTGAATCCTGTCCCCCGCCCGAAGAAGCCGGCGTCTGGTTGGCATCATCGCCCGGCGAAACTTCCGAGCCATCCTTCTCCATGGAGTGCTTATGATCCTGGTGCTCGCATGCAGCAAGAGAGAATCGAAAGCGGCCGCACGTAGTGCATATGTGGTGTAGGCCTTCATAGGCTACATTTTGCCACTCAGCATTAACCATGACACGGCCAATGACCGGTTTCTTGATATCAATTTCCACACAAACGCGCGCAAAGCGGCCACGTTTCAAATCTTTGGTGTTAATATCTACTCGCAACGGACGACCAACCATGCTGGCAATGAGTAACATCATCTCTTCCTCATAGTAAATCGGGTCCAGATCCGGAAAACGAACCCACACAGACGTCTTCGTAATCTTTCCGGCAGTAGCATGAGCATCTTTCGACCAAGGCGCTACGGCCAGCAGATGATCAAAGATGGACCAGGGGCCATCATAAAGAGCATGGCGACGATCCTCCGCCGACGCAAATTTCACAATAAAGTAACCTCTTTCCGCATCAACAAGGTGCATATGGCCCTTAGGTTTCCATAGCGCTATTAGGCGATCTTGCATAACAGCATGGCTAATCCTTTTACCAAAGACCCGAACAACCAACGCATCCATAAAAGGGAGACTAAGGCGCTGAATCGCTGCATCATGAATCTGCATTCTCGGGAGCAAAGGGTTATCATCAACCAAATCAAAAGAAACCAATTCACTCAAGGGGACATTGGAAGCAGCAGGCGGAACGAAAGGAGACGCATGGGGGGTTGCAATATCACGAAAGGACGGTTTTTTGGTCGGAGCCACCTCCGGGGCGGCCTCGGAAGAAGACGTAGGGCACACGGGCGGCAGAGAACCTCCAGCAGAATCAGCAGACATCTTTCACTCTGAATTTCCTTGATTCAAACAGAACTTCAACAATCGACTCCTTTTTCAGAGTTGGGCATGTTGATGGGTGGGTAGTCCGGTGAAGAAGGAAGCTCCTGGATGAGGAAGTATGCAAAAAACGGAGGGGGAATACAGATGCAGAGAAGGGAACGGCCTACCGGAGAAGCCGCAGTTGAAAGGGAGAAGCGACGGCGATGGACGATACTCGGGCTCGAGCGAATCAGCAACGGAGAGAACTTGAGCGATTTCGGCGTCCGCCTTGGCAACCCTCCCGTTCCAATCTCTTCTTTGATTTAGGCAGATATCATTAAGACTATCTTTTAGATGTATATCATTTTCCGATGTCACTATGACATTAAGACTAATGTATGTGAAGAAAAAAACTATTCTTGTGATCATCAAAAAAAATATTTCAATTATTTACATCTCATACTAAATTCTAATAAAAAAAAATACAATTTATATGGAGCATTATCAATTTATTATAAATATTGTACGCATTCTTCTATAAATGATTTGTTTATCATAAATTAATAATAAAATAATGATGGAATTCATGATTTCAATTAATTATACATTTCCCAACAATATTCATTTTAACTTAAGCAACATTTTCATTTAATAAAATATACTCTACAAATTTCATATAGAAATTCTAAATTCATGATTAGCTATCTCTCTTTTTTTCTTTTTTTCTTTTTTTTTTGAATAGCCTATACAGGCTAAGCTATCTCTCTTTTTATTACTATTATCATCAACGAATTGATTAATAAATCGCATATATTATCAATAAATATATTTTGATAATATCAATTCGATAATCCAATTAAATATTTTTTGTCATGGATATATTAAAATTAATTATTTATTAAATTATCAAACAATTTTACTTAATCTGATTTCCTGTTCAGATAATTTAATTAATACTATTTTTTTAATAGTTAATTATATTTTTGTAATATATTATATTTTATGAAATCATGTTTATGAAATATTATTGGAATAAAATATTGTGGAGAATTGTACGTGAATGAATTTTGTCTCTAATTTTAATGTTTGCTCCATTAATTTTAAAATATATTCATTTTTTATTAAGTATTTCAATTTCTTTCTTTTTTATTTTCTTTGTTGCGCAGCCTATTCAGACTAAGGAAAATTTCTTTTTGGTTTTTAATATTTTATATAATAAATTTTGCATTATGTATTATTTATTTTCCTGTATGTGTAATGCTTCGTTCGCAAAAATATATTTAAATTTCTATTAATACCTCTATTTCTTTTTAGCTTTTTTATATTGTCTCCATGCATTTGTAGATCCATAATGCATGTGTTATGTTTGAGGATTATTGATGATAATTAGAAATATAAATATTTATTCAAATTCTAATACATTTTAAAATAATGGATGAAATATTGTTCTAAAATATAGTTTACTACAAATCACTTATGCGTTTTTGTGATTTAATTATGCAATTTATATAGGTTAATGATATAAAGTTATATTTTCATTAAAGTATAGTATTATTAAAATTATAATAGAAAAATAATATGGAGCGTTGTCCTTTAATATATTTGTATGGGATTATAATATTTTGATGCATGATTTTTTTTTCCTTTAGATGAGTTTCTTTAATATCTTTTCTAATTCTACTACAACTATTCATCTATTTCCATATTATGCGTGGTGATTTTTTTATATTAAATTTATTTTTATTTTAATAACCCTTATATTAAAAAAGAGATTAATTGTAAATTTATTCATAGGCAAATTAAGCACACTCCAGTGACTCCACTGACAAGAAAAAAGAACCCTTTATAATAGATTAATTTTGTATAAATATAGAAAATTCTTGACAGCATCCTCATTTGTGATTTAATTTATTGTAAAGGGCTCGAGCATGAGAAATAGACCGACATTATTTTTTAATTAAAAATTGACCCTTTAAAAAAATTATTTGGTCAAACATTAAATATACACACCACAAAAACTGTTTGCTCCAAATTATTTTACTTTTGTTTTAATTTTAACCTTCTAAAGTTATTTTTAATGAATGGACTTCATTAAAATTTATAAATAAATTTATTTAAATGGATTGTGCATATCAATATTATACATTAGGGTGAAGGGTGAATTGTGTTATACGAGATATCATGGGGCCTCTGCACATATTTTAAGAAATCCCTTTGTTTCTATTTAGCTGTCATGTTTCATAGTTTCTCCTGGTGATCTTTGGAAAAGTGTTGGCAGTACATGTCTAATGATAGAATATTGAGGGTCAATGATTGACTCGCGAAAAAATGGGAAAAAATGTCTTAGATGGTGAAGCATTGACTGGCAGTACATTGGTTCCGAAAAGAGTGGGAAAAAAATGTCTTGGAGGGTGAGGTATTGACTGACAGTACATTAGTTCAGACAAGAATGAGAAAAAATATCCTAGGGTGAAGTATTGACTGGCAGTACATTGGTTCCGACAAGAATGGATACAATGTCCTGGGGTGAAGAATTGACTCACAATAGTAGTGGAGTATGAGTGATTACTCCAGAATGAGTTTGACCTAATCTGATCAGAGAATACCGCTTAAATTTTTAAGACGTTAGTTTCCACTAATTGTTTGTTATACTATGACTATCAACAAGAGTCAAGGTCAATCTCTAAAGCATGTTGGAATGTTCATGAAGGATCCAGTTTTTAGACACGGCCAGTTATATATTGCTTCATCACGTGTAATAAGACGTTAGGGTAAAGGGTCAATTCTGCTATATACTGTAACGCCCCGAAAATTTAAAACCATTTTCGTGACGTCATCGCCGTATTAACTATTCTAAACTGTTGATCACTCAGCTTAGATAGTCAATACGAAGCGAGGTATAAATACAAACCTGTATCACACTCAAATAAATGCCAACAAAGCAGTATATAACCCCAGGAACAATACATGGCATATCCGGGCGACAAGCCCTGAAATAACATAATGACATGGTCGCACATCCAATACCAGGAATGACCAATAAGTAAATCATATGTGACGACCGCTCACATTTAAGGAATAACATATATTTTCATCAAAGGCCAGGCAAGAGCATATAATATTTATTCTAAACAATAAATATAATGGATGCAGCCTAGCTAGTTCGCTCAACCCGTACCCCAACATCGTGGTCTGCGCCATCCGTAGGAAGATCTATAAAACAAAAACAGATAACCGCAACAAGGTGTCAGTACATCGTACTGGCAAGGAATAGATATAGCTGGAAACGGGGCACAATAATGATAACACTATACTATATAAATAATAATAACAATAATAATAACAATAATGATAACAATAATTAAGGACATAAAATAAATACAGAAAGTAAACATCACACCGTCCCATACCGGTGCTTCAACCACTGCAGATAAAATGAATGATGGATGATGAGATGATATGTTATGACCTAATATGTCTATCTACCCTAAATGCAACACATAAGCATGTCTAGCGCGCACCTAGGTACCATGGTCGGTATTCCCTCCCATATAAGGGTCCATACCCCTTAATGGTCGAGAGACATACCCACAGTGCCCCCGCCGCGGACACTAACAGCTGAAATCGTGGCTTACGGCAAGCGGGTCAGGCTAAGGGTCATGAGCCCTTTCCAGCCAAAATCAGACTAGGATATAGATCCTTTTCAGTCTCAATGCTTCTGGGTAGCAATCCCACTATGCCCCTCATCGGATACCGACTCGTAAGCATAGCGTATCCTACCGTCGTGGCATTATTTTCCAGTCTCAATGCTTCTGGGTAGAGATCCCACTATGCCCCATCGGATACCGACTCGTAAGCATAGCGTATCCTACCGTCGTGGCATTATTTGACTCACCAACATATCATCACAGATATTCACATATCATCACAGATATTCACATATCATCACAGATATTCAGATATCATCACAGATATCAAGATTCATCACAGATTTCCACATATCATCACAGATATTCAGATATCATCACAGATATCAAGATTCATCACAGATTTCCACATATCATCACAGATATTCAGATATCATCACAGATATCAAGATTCAATTCAATCACATGTCCATACGCAACCCAACGCATCAGGACATAATAAACAACTCGTCTCGAGTTAAGTATAATCCGGGGTATGCCAAGTCCCACATATCGGCATCAACATATATTCAGATTCAATTCCACACATGTCAATACGTAAATTACGCGTCATGACAAATTAAACAACTCATCACGAGTTAAGTGTAATCAGGGGTGTGCCAAGTCCCACGTATCGGCACTCAACTCATAACATCAAAATAGAAGCAACGCAAGATTCCATCCTAAACTAAGGCATGGTAGATCTTCTCTAATTGCAACTAAGTTCCAGGTTATGAGCATAATAATTAGTGAGATATTCGCAAGCAGTTCTAGCCTAATTCTAAGGCATCCTCATTATACGCAGGGAATCCGTACACACGAGAGTTCCCAATACTAAGGCAACATAGACTATACTAGTCTATTCCTAACCCCGATCTAATTTGCTATTCTAAACCTTGCCTTTATTATAAATCTTCAAGCTCCCTTTGTACAACTTCAACTTTCACGTGGTTTCAATACAAGTCCACACTCGTTCCCTGTACAATAATATCATCATAAGAATTAAAATAATTTAACAATACCAATTTCATCATCTCCTCTTATCTCCAACACCAACAACCACCTCCAATCCCCTTTTTATAATCCCTCCAAATCAACCACCCAACACTTCTAATTCTATGTTTATCAACATAGAATTAGGTAACTCCAAAATAATTCAACAAAGCCAAATAATAAAGACTAAACCAATACCCAACATAATATTCTAAAATTTAAGCATTCTAGTATTCCCACATTAAATACTAGCAAGATATCTCAAATGATTCACTTGCACCAACAAGTCTCATATTTCTAACAATTACTCCAATATTCAATTCCCACATTCAAAATAACCATATAAATCAACTTCCAATTTTACTTCAAGAATCCCAACCTTAATGTCAAGAATTACCAAAACCAATTCAACATGGTTCAAGGATCCCAACTCAAGTCCATTTATACAAGAATGCAAGAACTTTTATAAAACAATTTCCACACTTGAAACTAACTAGCAACATTAAAATCCATGTCAAACTTGACTATAGAATACCCAACAAAATCCATAAAACTTGAGCATTCCACCTTAGTGCATAAGTACATCAATACACATACAATTTAGATTATGGAATTCATCATCATTTAAGCCATAAAATCCTTCAATCCACTTAACCATAATCCAATCAATCCATATAAACCAAACTCACATACTCTAAAAATTAACTAATCAATATATCACTCCAAATCATATTTCTACACTAACCCATTTTAACAATTCAAGAATATAAGGCTAACATGTCAAGATTCAATCACCAATAATAATTTCCCATTTAAGTTAAGATCCCAACTATAAAATCAAACCATACTTCCATTTCTATTTCCATGGACAGTGATTTATATTCTAATATGCCAAAACCCAACAAACCTCTATATACAAGAATTCTACAATACCATTCTTCTAATACTACCAATTATCAAGCCAAGACTCCATAAGAATTAAGACCACACACTACAATCATTCAAGCCCCCAATTTCAATGGATACCAAATTAAATCAAGATTTACAGACAAACTAACAATTAACAATTAAGACATGGAATCAAACACCAAAACCATAATGAAATCAAATATCCAACACACCTAAATAACTAGCAACAAATTCCAACAATTGCACATAAAAGCCACACAAAAATCCAAGAAACCATAGAACATTTAAAGTAGATTTTGAACAACCCAACAACACCACCACCACTACCGGACCACCAACACCGCCACCGCGCCGACGAAAGACCGGCGGCTGCCAGGGCGGCAGCCCCACCGCGACGCACACCTGTGCGTCGCACCCCTGCCACAGCGCCATCGTGCGCTGTGGCGTCACCACCAGCCGGAGGCAGGCGCCTCCGGCCTCGCCATGGCCAGGGCCGACAGCCCTGGCCCTCCTCGTCGCCACCGCAGCGGCGACACCACCACGCCGTCGTCGTCGGCGACGGCGTCGCCTCCGCCATGGCAGCGCGCTGCGCTGCTCTGTGCAGCGGCAGCAGCCGCTGCTGCTCCGGCGTCGCGCGGTGGCGCGACGCCACCTCCACCACACCACCGTCGTCATCTCCTCCCCCCCAACTCCGTCATCCCCTCCGTTCCTCCGGTCAGCCGAGCTTCCTTCTCAAAAATGGAAGAAATCGAACTCTTCCCCAAAATCCTCAAATGTTCGAAAACCAAAGGGAAAGAAGATGGAGAGCTCATACCTACACAAGAACTTGAATGGTAGCTTTGATTCCCATCTCAATCGCCCAACTTGCTGCCCTCTTCTTCCTCGCGATTCCACTCTCAAAATCCCTAATTTTGCTCTCTTGCAAGTTACGGGTAGT
Organism: Hygrophila difformis; assembly: GCA_030278955.1. Lineage (NCBI taxonomy): Eukaryota > Viridiplantae > Streptophyta > Magnoliopsida > Lamiales > Acanthaceae > Hygrophila > Hygrophila difformis. The sequence goes on from JAOANR010000007.1 coordinate 19,369,674, forward strand.
GGGGTGAAGAGATGTCTAAATCCCGATTGTTTGTGTGTTGAGCTTAAGTGGGAATTTCCCCAATTAAAGTCCAAGGGCCTATATGCAAAATTCCTATTCTCACATTGGCCCCTAATTCTTATTAATAATATAAAAACTCCCCTCCTCAATCCAATTGGGTGGGGCTCTTAGATTGGTGTATTTGGCTCTCCTTAATTCCACCAATTTAATTCCCATTTAGCACAATTGGTTCATTAATCATAATTAATTAGTTAATTATGAAATAATTATCCGGGGTGTTACAATCCCTCCCCCTTAGAATCATTCGTCCTCGAATGAAATAAGGGTATAGAATAATATCTTATCTCCACTGAATGGTGGGTGGAATCCAACTCTGAACACTTTCTACACGCTCCATTCGGTTACTTAGAAACTCTCATCTTGGGATAAACCTGCATCACAAACAGAACGAACAATCTCCAACATCAAGAAGAAGGTGAGATCGAATTACCAAGAATATGGTAAATTCTGAATTATGTCGGGAGTCAAAATCTTCCGATACAAGTGGAAAGTATGCAAACAACTAAAATCGTTGTTTGCGGAGATAATAATACTGATATGGGAGTCATTGTATAATGGAGCAAATATAATTAAATAAGTGAACCAATAACGAGATGACTCGGATTAGCAAAGAAATCATACTGACTGACGGAGACCTCGATTTATGAAGGGATAATAAATCAGTAGAGAATAGAATGCACTAACAAAATGCCCGGTGAGAAACGACTATACTCCGGATAGAAATAAATAGTAGTATGAACCAAGAATGGCGAATGATAACGAGGAAGAAAGAGCGGACTCCAAAGGATATACAAGAAGTTCTAGAAGACGTAAGGAAGTCGATGGCAAGGTTATCATAGAATTTTGGAAAACGATAGAGAAGTTTGAAGAATTTAGATAAATGCATTTACACATATCAGTGTAGCTGAAATGAAACTCGAACTATTTAAAATATTAAAACGGCGGAAAGAATATCAATGCTGACAGAGTATCAATGAGAACCATTCAGATGGCCTCAAGAGTGATTTGGCAGTGCATGCCACAACCAAAAGAGTTTAACTCGGAGAGAAAAGCTGGTACTGAAACGTACACAGTAGGATTTTCGAAAGAAGCAACGAAAATATTAGAGATATTCACTTTCTCAAAATTAAGAAAATGAAGTGAAAGGATTAAAAATAAAGCATATCCAATAAATAAATATATGTATATATATATATATCAGCATTACGAGCATTACACCTTCCGTTATTAACTCGCTTCAACGCCTCTAATTAATCTCTGCGGTATACTCAATTCGATGTCTCGAATTGAATGTCATCGTAGTTCCGTCATTTGCTACAACAGGATGAGTTACCAGCAGTACATCTTTAAGATTTAAAGATGTCTGAGATATTATTCTCCTGATGTTCTAATCATCTGCTGACAATGAATCATCATCACATATCCGCATGGCATGGATTTACGTGTCCCGTTGTTCAATACCTGCAATTACCTTAAAAACAGATCCCATACATTATCACAATACCATAAGCTAAAAGAATTACCAAGCACGCAGTAGTAATAATAGAAATAGTTATTCAGCAACTTCTAAACAAGTTGCTAACAGAATTAAAGAATAGATCTCTTGGGATATCCTTGTTATTCGTCCATAGTTATCTCGCAAACCATGGCTCGAATCCACAAGGTGCGCAATATTTAAACAGGATACCACAGCATAAGAATAAATCTAACTAGCATATGACAATGCAAACTTATCCTATATGCAATCCCCGCACACCTCACCACATGTTTTTATCAAGTTTTAAGCACATAATAGAGCAAGCCCGCTCTGATACCAACTGTAACGCCCCGAAAATTTAAAACCATTTTCGTGACGTCATCGCCGTATTAACTATTCTAAACTGTTGATCACTCAGCTTAGATAGTCAATACGAAGCGAGGTATAAATACAAACCTGTATCACACTCAAATAAATGCCAACAAAGCAGTATATAACCCCAGGAACAATACATGGCATATCCGGGCGACAAGCCCTGAAATAACATAATGACATGGTCGCACATCCAATACCAGGAATGACCAATAAGTAAATCATATGTGACGACCGCTCACATTTAAGGAATAACATATATTTTCATCAAAGGCCAGGCAAGAGCATATAATATTTATTCTAAACAATAAATATAATGGATGCAGCCTAGCTAGTTCGCTCAACCCGTACCCCAACATCGTGGTCTGCGCCATCCGTAGGAAGATCTATAAAACAAAAACAGATAACCGCAACAAGGTGTCAGTACATCGTACTGGCAAGGAATAGATATAGCTGGAAACGGGGCACAATAATGATAACACTATACTATATAAATAATAATAACAATAATAATAACAATAATGATAACAATAATTAAGGACATAAAATAAATACAGAAAGTAAACATCACACCGTCCCATACCGGTGCTTCAACCACTGCAGATAAAATGAATGATGGATGATGAGATGATATGTTATGACCTAATATGTCTATCTACCCTAAATGCAACACATAAGCATGTCTAGCGCGCACCTAGGTACCATGGTCGGTATTCCCTCCCATATAAGGGTCCACACCCCTTAATGGTCGAGAGACATACCCACAGTGCCCCCGCCGCGGACACTAACAGCTGAAATCGTGGCTTACGGCAAGCGGGTCAGGCTAAGGGTCATGAGCCCTTTCCAGCCAAAATCAGACTAGGATATAGATCCTTTTCAGTCTCAATGCTTCTGGGTAGCAATCCCACTATGCCCCTCATCGGATACCGACTCGTAAGCATAGCGTATCCTACCGTCGTGGCATTATTTTCCAGTCTCAATGCTTCTGGGTAGAGATCCCACTATGCCCCATCGGATACCGACTCATAAGCATAGCGTATCCTACCGTCGTGGCATTATTTGACTCACCAACATATCATCACAGATATTCACATATCATCACAGATATTCACATATCATCACAGATATTCAGATATCATCACAGATATCAAGATTCATCACAGATTTCCACATATCATCACAGATATTCAGATATCATCACAGATATCAAGATTCATCACAGATTTCCACATATCATCACAGATATTCAGATATCATCACAGATATCAAGATTCAATTCAATCACATGTCCATACGCAACCCAACGCATCAGGACATAATAAACAACTCGTCTCGAGTTAAGTATAATCCGGGGTATGCCAAGTCCCACATATCGGCATCAACATATATTCAGATTCAATTCCACACATGTCAATACGTAAATTACGCGTCATGACAAATTAAACAACTCATCACGAGTTAAGTGTAATCAGGGGTGTGCCAAGTCCCACGTATCGGCACTCAACTCATAACATCAAAATAGAAGCAACGCAAGATTCCATCCTAAACTAAGGCATGGTAGATCTTCTCTAATTGCAACTAAGTTCCAGGTTATGAGCATAATAATTAGTGAGATATTCGCAAGCAGTTCTAGCCTAATTCTAAGGCATCCTCATTATACGCAGGGAATCCGTACACACGAGAGTTCCCAATACTAAGGCAACATAGACTATACTAGTCTATTCCTAACCCCGATCTAATTTGCTATTCTAAACCTTGCCTTTATTATAAATCTTCAAGCTCCCTTTGTACAACTTCAACTTTCACGTGGTTTCAATACAAGTCCACACTCGTTCCCTGTACAATAATATCATCATAAGAATTAAAATAATTTAACAATACCAATTTCATCATCTCCTCTTATCTCCAACACCAACAACCACCTCCAATCCCCTTTTTATAATCCCTCCAAATCAACCACCCAACACTTCTAATTCTATGTTTATCAACATAGAATTAGGTAACTCCAAAATAATTCAACAAAGCCAAATAATAAAGACTAAACCAATACCCAACATAATATTCTAAAATTTAAGCATTCTAGTATTCCCACATTAAATACTAGCAAGATATCTCAAATGATTCACTTGCACCAACAAGTCTCATATTTCTAACAATTACTCCAATATTCAATTCCCACATTCAAAATAACCATATAAATCAACTTCCAATTTTACTTCAAGAATCCCAACCTTAATGTCAAGAATTACCAAAACCAATTCAACATGGTTCAAGGATCCCAACTCAAGTCCATTTATACAAGAATGCAAGAACTTTTATAAAACAATTTCCACACTTGAAACTAACTAGCAACATTAAAATCCATGTCAAACTTGACTATAGAATACCCAACAAAATCCATAAAACTTGAGCATTCCACCTTAGTGCATAAGTACATCAATACACATACAATTTAGATTATGGAATTCATCATCATTTAAGCCATAAAATCCTTCAATCCACTTAACCATAATCCAATCAATCCATATAAACCAAACTCACATACTCTAAAAATTAACTAATCAATATATCACTCCAAATCATATTTCTACACTAACCCATTTTAACAATTCAAGAATATAAGGCTAACATGTCAAGATTCAATCACCAATAATAATTTCCCATTTAAGTTAAGATCCCAACTATAAAATCAAACCATACTTCCATTTCTATTTCCATGGACAGTGATTTATATTCTAATATGCCAAAACCCAACAAACCTCTATATACAAGAATTCTACAATACCATTCTTCTAATACTACCAATTATCAAGCCAAGACTCCATAAGAATTAAGACCACACACTACAATCATTCAAGCCCCCAATTTCAATGGATACCAAATTAAATCAAGATTTACAGACAAACTAACAATTAACAATTAAGACATGGAATCAAACACCAAAACCATAATGAAATCAAATATCCAACACACCTAAATAACTAGCAACAAATTCCAACAATTGCACATAAAAGCCACACAAAAATCCAAGAAACCATAGAACATTTAAAGTAGATTTTGAACAACCCAACAACACCACCACCACTACCGGACCACCAACACCGCCACCGCGCCGACGAAAGACCGGCGGCTGCCAGGGCGGCAGCCCCACCGCGACGCACACCTGTGCGTCGCACCCCTGCCACAGCGCCATCGTGCGCTGTGGCGTCACCACCAGCCGGAGGCAGGCGCCTCCGGCCTCGCCATGGCCAGGGCCGACAGCCCTGGCCCTCCTCGTCGCCACCGCAGCGGCGACACCACCACGCCGTCGTCGTCGGCGACGGCGTCGCCTCCGCCATGGCAGCGCGCTGCGCTGCTCTGTGCAGCGGCAGCAGCCGCTGCTGCTCCGGCGTCGCGCGGTGGCGCGACGCCACCTCCACCACACCACCGTCGTCATCTCCTCCCCCCCAACTCCGTCATCCCCTCCGTTCCTCCGGTCAGCCGAGCTTCCTTCTCAAAAATGGAAGAAATCGAACTCTTCCCCAAAATCCTCAAATGTTCGAAAACCAAAGGGAAAGAAGATGGAGAGCTCATACCTACACAAGAACTTGAATGGTAGCTTTGATTCCCATCTCAATCGCCCAACTTGCTGCCCTCTTCTTCCTCGCGATTCCACTCTCAAAATCCCTAATTTTGCTCTCTTGCAAGTTACGGGTAGTGGGGTGAAGAGATGTCTAAATCCCGATTGTTTGTGTGTTGAGCTTAAGTGGGAATTTCCCCAATTAAAGTCCAAGGGCCTATATGCAAAATTCATATTCTCACATTGGCCCCTAATTCTTATTAATAATATAAAAACTCCCCTCCTCAATCCAATTGGGTGGGGCTCTTAGATTGGTGTATTTGGCTCTCCTTAATTCCACCAATTTAATTCCCATTTAGCACAATTGGTTCATTAATCATAATTAATTAGTTAATTATGAAATAATTATCCGGGGTGTTACATATACAATATCATTGGGCCTCTGCACCTATTTTTAGAATCCATTTGTTTCTATTCAGCTGTCATGTTTCATAACTTCTCCTGGTGATCTGTGGAAAATTGTTGGCAGTACATATCTAATGATAGAATATTGGAGGGTGAACTATTGACTCGCGAAAAAATGGAAAAAAATTACTGGATGGTGAAGCATTGACTGAAAGTATATTGGTTCTAACGAGAGTGGGAAAAAATATCTTTGAAGGTAAAGTATTGACTGGCAGTACATTGCTTCCGACAATAATGGGAAAAAATGTCCCGGGGGTAAAGTATTGACTGGCAGTACATTGGTTCCGACAATAGTGTGAAAAAAGGTCTTGGAGAGTGAAGTATTCACTGGCAATATCCCGGGGGTGAAGTATTGACTGACAGTACATTGGTTCCGATAATAATGTGAAAAAATGTCTTGGAGGATGAAGTATTGACTGACATTACATTGGTTCCGACAAGAATGAGAAAAAAATATCAAGGGGTTGAAATATTGTTGGTACTATAAGTCTATTATTCGAACCATATGAATGAAGATTGAATTGTCGAATTATTGGCCATTTTCTAATTTGTTTCTATTATTTATATTAATATATGATTTGTGATAATTAAGTTATTTCCAATTGGAAAGAAAAATTATTATATTTTCATTATATTTATGCGTCTCAGCATCCTTTATATCTATGTCAACTACGATATCAAAGTATAATATATTTTCTGCAATAAAAAATTACTTTTACAATATTTTTAATATTCAAATTCTTAAGAGAAATTATGTTTTCGTGTTTGATAAAATATCAAACTTTTACACAATGTTTTTTTTATATGTTCCGGCGTCACATCGGATAAGATATTCGGATTTTGAAATTTTTTCTGTTAAAGAATGATAAGCGTCATGCAAACCAATCAACATTTAATGTTTTATTGTAGAAACATTACAAATATTTTAAATTTAATTAAATTTTATATAAAGTACTTAAAATAATAATTATTATGTGATGTAATAATAAGATCAATTATAATTTTAAACTTAATTTATTATTTTTCCAAATTTACATGCCCGCGGGTACCGCGGGCGGGTTGTACTAGTTTAATTTTATTTTACTTTATTTTTATATTCATTCCATTAAACATTTAACCGTAACTCTTAACCTTTTTAATTTTTAATTAATTTTATTTAATAGTAGTAAATGAATTTAAAAATTAGATTATAAATAAACCCTTAACTTATTAGTAAATATTAAAATTAATATTAATAAAAATAATACAATAAAATTAATATAAATAAAAATTAATAAAAATTCACCAAAAAAATACATATATTTATTTATCACCCAGGCATTGTATGATTGGATGCCCTCTCATGACCTTAGTGTAACACCCCGATTTAATTAACTCATAATTAATTTAATTTAGTTATGGTTAATTAACAAAAGACTTAGTATGTGGATTATTTTGTAGGGAATGAAGATTTAAGTGGGGGAAATAAGTGAGTTCAACTCACTAGATAATAAGAGTCAAGTGCTCAAATGGGTGCAATGTGGTCAAGACAAGTAGTGTAAACCTTTTAACCCACATTCCGACCCGACCCGGATCCATTTCACTCTTAAAAATCAGATTTTTGGGCATTGAAACCCATTTCCTCATCTCTCTTCCCCTCTCTTTCCCTCTTTCCCGTCACTCTTCTTTGGGGAGCTAGGGTTGGTGCCAAATCCTCCCAAATCCTTGATTTTATGCTCAAATCAATTGGGGGATTCATAGTATAACATGAGGTAAGTAATTTCCACTATCTAATTCATGTTTTGGTGAAGTTTGAAGTGGGTTTTGGAGGGTGTTATGTTGGTGGCGGGATTGAAGAGTTTGGGTTGAAATTCTTGTAGATCGGCTTGGAATTTGTGTTAAATCCTTGCTTGGGAGTTGCAAATCAGTCTTGGGAGCTAAGGTTAGTACTTGAGACCATTTTGGTGTTGTTGATTTCAGTTTTTAAGCTTCAAATGGTTTCAAGATCAAGAAATCATGTTCTTGGATGAATTATGATGTTTGGAGCTTGATTCTTGCAATATAGGCTTGGAATTGTTGATTGGAAGCTTGCAGGTTGAGAAGAGGAGCTTGGAGACTCATCTACATATCAGGCAAGGGTAGAGATAGGCCTAAATGGGGGCATAATCGGTGGAATGGCCGGAAATCGCCATTTCCATCAATTCTGATGTGTCGGCGCGCAGTTGGGGCGCCCTTTAGCGAAACAGCGCGCGAGCAGCGCGTGATCGAACGTCACGACGCCCGTGACGAAACCCGCGCGGGGTTGGCGCGGTTTTTGTGTAAAAACCGCGCCGGGTGCGCGCCACCCCCCCTGCCCGCGCGGTTCGTTCGCTCGTCGTCCGGTTCTTCGTCCTGCGTGTTTCCTTAGTTCTTCTTATGCTTCTAGCATGCCATAACTATCATTATGCTCACAATCTTTGAACTTAGTCGCGATTAGCGGTGATCTACTATGCCTTAGTTGAGATCGAGTCTTGTTTCGCTTCTATGTTGATGTGAGTGTTGGTGCCGATATGTGGGGTTTGGCACACCCTTGACACTTAACTCGTGGTGAGTTGTTTATTTTGTCATGACGCGTAATTTACGTATTGACATGTGTGGAATTGAATCTGAATATGTGTTGGTGCCGATATGTGGGGCTTGGCACACCTTTGATACTTAACTCGCGATGAGTCGTTGATGCCGATACGTGGGACTTGGCACACCCCTGATTATACTTAACTCGAGATGAGTTGTTTATTTTGTCCTGATGCGTTGATTTACGTATGGACATGTGATTGAATTGAATCTGAATATCTGTGATGATATGAAATGCCACGACGGTAGGATACGCTATGCTTACGAGTCGGTATCCGATTGGGCATAGCGGGATCGCTATCCAGAAGCATTGATACTGTGATGATATGTGAATATCTGTGATGATATGTGAATATCTGTGATGATATGTGAATATCTGTGATGATATGTGAATATCTGTGATGATATGTTGGTGAGTCAAATAATGCAACGACGGTAGGATACGCTATGCTTACGAGTCGGTATCCGATTGGGCATAGTGGGATTGCTACCCAGAAGCATTGAGACTGGAAAATAATGCCACGACGGTAGGATACGCTATGCTTACGAGTCGGTATCCGATTGGGCATAGTGGGATTGCTACCCAGAAGCATTGAGACTGAAAAGGATTTATATCCTAGTCTGATTTTGGCTGGAGAGGGCTCATGACCCTTTGCCTGACCCGCTTGCCGTAAGCCACGATTTCAGCTGTTAGTGTCCGCGGCGGGGGCACTGTGGGTATGTCTCTCGACCATTAAGGGGTGTGGACCCTTATATGGGAGGGAATACCGACCATGGTACCTAGGTGCGCGCTAGGCATGCTTATGTGTTGCATTTAGGGTAGATAGACATTCTAGGTCATAACATTTCATCTCATCATCCATCATTCATCTTATTTGCAGTGGTTGAAGCACCGGTATGGGACGGTGTGATGTTTACTTATTTGCACTGTTTGATTTTTATGTTATGCCTAATAAATGTTTAAACACGAAATATATCTCCACCTATATGTCTAAATATACTTCTAGGGAATCAAGTTAATTCTTGTTTCCCCTTATGCCGATTCTTCTATTCTTGCTCAGTACCTTGTACTGACCCTTGCTATGTTTTCATGTATAGATATTCCCGGGGAGGACGCAGAGCCTGAGCACGATGTGGGGTTTGGGGATGAGTGATCTACCTAGGGATGCATTAGTATGTTGTGGACTTATGTGCTTGACTTGAATAATATGCTATGACTTATTACCTAGTCTCGTACTGTTGTAGTACGGATCGGTACACTATATTCTGTCTTGTGTTTAATTTGATATCTCTGACAGGTGAGATGAGACTGATATGTCGACTGTTATGTCGCATAAATAAGGCTTGTAAGCCGGACGTCTGTTATGACGTGAGGTTTCCTTTTCTGGATTTGTACTCTGATATTATGATTCATTGGCTTCCTGGTTACTTGGCTACGTGTTATTGATCTTAAATTGATTGGCCAACAGTTTAAGAGAGGTAACACGGTCGTGATGTCACAGAAATTTGGTTTTAAATTTTTGGGGCGTTACATTTGGTATCAGAGCCATGTTTGCTCGTATGCGCTTAGAATTCTAACACAAGCATGCGGTGAGATGTGTGGGGGAAAGCATATAGAGTAGGAATTGCATCTAGCTCTGCTTATATTCTTGTAGATTGCATTATTTTTGGTTATCTGCGTCCCCTATAGGGGTGGATTGTGGTTTGTGAATCAAACCAGGATCAATCCTTGGGGATATTCCGGGAGATCTATACTTAATAATCGATGTTCGGTAAAGAATTATTCTTATTTACCGAGTGTTACTGAATATCTCGTTACGTTACGAATATAGGATGCCGCCGCGCCGGGATGGAGAGCCCAGGAGGAGGGGAAGGCCTCGTAGGAATCAGGGGCCAGCTACTGGGGGTCGTGGACAGTGCCATGAGAAAGGTGGACTTGGCAATGATCACGTGGAAAATGTTCCAATTGAGGAACCTGTAGAGGTGGAGGATGACTTGAACTATGAGGACGAACCAGTGCCTCCACCACCACCGCCACCGGTGCAGATGCCCATTGATCCTCAGTTTATGCAACATATGTTTAATGCTATGCATGGGATGTATCAAGGGCAGGCGAATCAACCTGCACAACCACCACCCAGACCTGTGGATTACGTGCATCTAGCAAGGCATTATCAACCGCCGGTCTTTAGTGGAGGAGTAGACCCGGTTGCTCTGACTGATTGGATTTATCATATGGAGGAGATCTTCGAGAATATAGACTGCCCAGAGGATTGGAAGGTCAGGGTGGGACGGCAGTATCTTACTGGACCAGCTCTCCATTGGTGGAGGTCGCGTAAGAGTGAGCTTATGGCGAGACCCAACTTCTCATGGGGAGTTTTCTGTCATGCTTTGAGATCCCACTTTTTCACTACGCAGATGATGAATGTTAAGAAGAGGGAATTTCTCAACTTAGAGCAAGCAGGAAATATGACAGTGTCTGAGTACTATGGTCGTTTTGTGGAACTCATGTCATACGTACCAATGCTAGTTGCTGATGAGGAAGATAAGGTTTCGAAGTTTGTGGATGGATTGAAGGCTGAGATCCGGACTGGGTTTAGCAACCAACACGCCTGCTTAGCTTCAGCATATGATCAGGCTTTATTCATTGAAAGAGCTCGTGCTGATGTGCAGCGCGTGTGGGCCGCTCGTCGCAGGGAGTCAGGGGGGCCGGTTAGACCCCAACATAGGCAGACGAGGCCGAGAAGCGGTGGAGAGACCTCTAGGCCTCAGACTTATGCACAGCCACCGTATAGAAGCGGACCCCACTGCTGGAATTGCGGACAGCAAGGACATTTGAGGTCGCAGTGCCCACAGTTGGTAGGTCGAGTAGGAGGATCTACTTCAGATGCGTCTGGTGGGAATGCGTCGCGTGGACGAGGTGCAGACAGAGGTCGTGGACCACAGGGGAACCGTGGGGGCCGCCTCAATGTGATTGAGCGGGCTAAGCTAGATGGGCGAGATGATGTCATGACTGGTAAGTTGCCCATTGTTCAATTTCAATCTTGATCGACGTAACCATCTGTATCAAGTGCCCCAGGTAGTGCCTTATGTTATTACATGCGTAGGTACTATACTAGTTGATAATGTGCCTGCTTATGCCTTATATGATTCTGGTGCATCATGCTCGTTTATATCATCGAAATTCGTAACTAATAATGATATGGGACCACTGGAGGCTTACCAACTCCCTGTTACGCTACCTTCGGGAGACCTCATGCGGAGTCAGTGGATTAAACCCGATGCACGGATAATCATCAAAGATCGAGAGTTCAGAGCGAATCTAGTGGTGCTAGATTTGGCCGATTTTGACGTGATTTTGGGAATGGATTGGCTGTCTAAGTACCAAGTCAGATTAGACTGCGGGATACCAAGGATTTCCTTCACCAATGAAGAAGGTGAGCAAGTGGTTTGTTACCCTCCTAACATTCGAGTAGTATCTTCTGTCACTTTTGCAGCTTTAATTAGAAAAGAGTATCCGGTATACTTTTGTTCTGTGCGTGATATGACGCCCTTGTGTTAGAAGTGATCTTTCAGAGCGAGTGGTGATGGGTCCTGAACTCATTGAGCAGACCACTGAAGTGGTACGAGTGATCAGAGACGATTTGGGAAGAAGGGGAAAGTGAGTCCCAGATTTATAGGCCCTATGAGATCACTAAGAAGATTGAGAAGGTCGCTTACCGGTTAGAATTGCCAACTGAGGTGGGAAAGGTGCACAACGTTTTCCACGTCTCTCAGTTGAGGAAGTTTATCTCGGATCCTAACAAAATTATACAACCGGAGGAGGAGGAGTTGGATGACAACCTAGAATACGAAGAATACCCCGAGGCGATTCTCGACACTAAAGAAAAGGTACTTCGCAAGAAGGCGATCAAAAGGGTGAAAGTACCTTGGTCGAGACATGGCGTAGAGGGTGCCACTTGGGAGACAGAGGAAAGCATGGCTGGGCGTTATCCTGAATTGGATTTGACTCCAATTCAGTGAAGTAATGACCTTAATCCATACTTTTTCATTCGAGGACGAATGATCCTAAGGGGGAGAGATTGTAACACCCCGATTTAATTAACTCATAATTAATTTAATTTAGTTATGGTTAATTAACAAAAGACTTAGTATGTGGATTATTTTGTAGGGAATGAAGATTTAAGTGGGGGAAATAAGTGAGTTCAACTCACTAGATAATAAGAGTCAAGTGCTCAAATGGGTGCAATGTGGTCAAGACAAGTAGTGTAAACCTTTTAACCCACATTCCGACCCGACCCGGATCCATTTCACTCTTAAAAATCAGATTTTTGGGCATTGAAACCCATTTCCTCATCTCTCTTCCCCTCTCTTTCCCTCTTTCCCGTCACTCTTCTTTGGGGAGCTAGGGTTGGTGCCAAATCCTCCCAAATCCTTGATTTTATGCTCAAATCAATTGGGGGATTCATAGTATAACATGAGGTAAGTAATTTCCACTATCTAATTCATGTTTTGGTGAAGTTTGAAGTGGGTTTTGGAGGGTGTTATGTTGGTGGCGGGATTGAAGAGTTTGGGTTGAAATTCTTGTAGATCGGCTTGGAATTTGTGTTAAATCCTTGCTTGGGAGTTGCAAATCAGTCTTGGGAGCTAAGGTTAGTACTTGAGACCATTTTGGTGTTGTTGATTTCAGTTTTTAAGCTTCAAATGGTTTCAAGATCAAGAAATCATGTTCTTGGATGAATTATGATGTTTGGAGCTTGATTCTTGCAATATAGGCTTGGAATTGTTGATTGGAAGCTTGCAGGTTGAGAAGAGGAGCTTGGAGACTCATCTACATATCAGGCAAGGGTAGAGATAGGCCTAAATGGGGGCATAATCGGTGGAATGGCCGGAAATCGCCATTTCCATCAATTCTGATGTGTCGGCGCGCAGTTGGGGCGCCCTTTAGCGAAACAGCGCGCGAGCAGCGCGTGATCGAACGTCACGACGCCCGTGACGAAACCCGCGCGGGGTTGGCGCGGTTTTTGTGTAAAAACCGCGCCGGGTGCGCGCCACCCCCCCTGCCCGCGCGGTTCGTTCGCTCGTCGTCCGGTTCTTCGTCCTGCGTGTTTCCTTAGTTCTTCTTATGCTTCTAGCATGCCATAACTATCATTATGCTCACAATCTTTGAACTTAGTCGCGATTAGCGGTGATCTACTATGCCTTAGTTGAGATCGAGTCTTGTTTCGCTTCTATGTTGATGTGAGTGTTGGTGCCGATATGTGGGGTTTGGCACACCCTTGACACTTAACTCGTGGTGAGTTGTTTATTTTGTCATGACGCGTAATTTACGTATTGACATGTGTGGAATTGAATCTGAATATGTGTTGGTGCCGATATGTGGGGCTTGGCACACCTTTGATACTTAACTCGCGATGAGTCGTTGATGCCGATACGTGGGACTTGGCACACCCCTGATTATACTTAACTCGAGATGAGTTGTTTATTTTGTCCTGATGCGTTGATTTACGTATGGACATGTGATTGAATTGAATCTGAATATCTGTGATGATATGAAATGCCACGACGGTAGGATACGCTATGCTTACGAGTCGGTATCCGATTGGGCATAGCGGGATCGCTATCCAGAAGCATTGATACTGTGATGATATGTGAATATCTGTGATGATATGTGAATATCTGTGATGATATGTGAATATCTGTGATGATATGTGAATATCTGTGATGATATGTGAATATCTGTGATGATATGTTGGTGAGTCAAATAATGCAACGACGGTAGGATACGCTATGCTTACGAGTCGGTATCCGATTGGGCATAGTGGGATTGCTACCCAGAAGCATTGAGACTGGAAAATAATGCCACGACGGTAGGATACGCTATGCTTACGAGTCGGTATCCGATTGGGCATAGTGGGATTGCTACCCAGAAGCATTGAGACTGAAAAGGATTTATATCCTAGTCTGATTTTGGCTGGAGAGGGCTCATGACCCTTTGCCTGACCCGCTTGCCGTAAGCCACGATTTCAGCTGTTAGTGTCCGCGGCGGGGGCACTGTGGGTATGTCTCTCGACCATTAAGGGGTGTGGACCCTTATATGGGAGGGAATACCGACCATGGTACCTAGGTGCGCGCTAGGCATGCTTATGTGTTGCATTTAGGGTAGATAGACATTCTAGGTCATAACATTTCATCTCATCATCCATCATTCATCTTATTTGCAGTGGTTGAAGCACCGGTATGGGACGGTGTGATGTTTACTTATTTGCACTGTTTGATTTTTATGTTATGCCTAATAAATGTTTAAACACGAAATATATCTCCACCTATATGTCTAAATATACTTCTAGGGAATCAAGTTAATTCTTGTTTCCCCTTATGCCGATTCTTCTATTCTTGCTCAGTACCTTGTACTGACCCTTGCTATGTTTTCATGTATAGATATTCTCGGGGAGGACGCAGAGCCTGAGCACGATGTGGGGTTTGGGGATGAGTGATCTACCTAGGGATGCATTAGTATGTTGTGGACTTATGTGCTTGACTTGAATAATATGCTATGACTTATTACCTAGTCTCGTACTGTTGTAGTACGGATCGGTACACTATATTCTGTCTTGTGTTTAATTTGATATCTCTGACAGGTGAGATGAGACTGATATGTCGACTGTTATGTCGCATAAATAAGGCTTGTAAGCCGGACGTCTGTTATGACGTGAGGTTTCCTTTTCTGGATTTGTACTCTGATATTATGATTCATTGGCTTCCTGGTTACTTGGCTACGTGTTATTGATCTTAAATTGATTGGCCAACAGTTTAAGAGAGGTAACACGGCCGTGATGTCACAGAAATTTGGTTTTAAATTTTTGGGGCGTTACACTTAGGTTGGTTGTCCAACCAAAGTCATGAAAGGTCATGAGTTTTTATTTGTTTTAACATTATTTTTATTATTTTTTTTCTTGTCTTTTTATGATGACCCCAAATGGGGGTCATTGATGACCATAGTCTTAGGGATCCACTTGTTTTCATGTTGAAAATAATAAGGCTGCGGTTATATGAACACAGTTTTGGTTAGGGGCACACACATTATTATGTAAAATATCATATATACCCTTAATTAAAAAATAGGGATTGGGGCACTCTAAGGATTATGAAGGATTATGGGCACACAATAAAAAACGGGATTGGGGCACTCACTTTAAAGATTTGGGCACACAAATTTACAAATTCTTTATTCTTCCCTCCCTCTCTTCCTTTTCTTCCTCGTTGAAACAGCAAAACCCAAAACCCTACTTTTCTTAAGCATTTTTATATTCATAGACTCCATGGATATAAACGAGCAAGACGAGTAGCAATACCGAGATGAAGATATAGTGGAAGAACAGTACCAACTCATAGAACCCGTATGTTTTTTACATTCAAATAAATATCACAGATTAGTTGTGTGCGCGTCGAGTTTTTTTTGTTTTGGAGGAAGGAACGAACGGCCAATGCCATCCGACCCCTTTCCAAACGGCCATTCTTGGTCGGGCTCCTTTTATTGTGGACGGCCAGCATTGGCCGTGGGTATGAAGAGATGGCCGGCCAGTGCTGGCCGATCCGCTCCAAAGAGTAACGGCCAGTAATGGCCGTTCTTAACTTTTTTTTTTTTTTTTTACTTGTTGCTGATGGAGATGGTGGTGGTGGAGGGGGCTCTGGTATAGCCAGAATCTGTCCGGTAGCCTCGTCATATGCAGCCCGACGCTGTCGTCTGTATGAGGCCGTCTGTCGTACACGGACACCTGAGGGAATAACATAACAAAATATATTAACATATGATTTAAAATAATACAGAAGAAAAAAGAAAAAAAAACAAAACAACGCACGGCCGGCCAGTACTGGCCGGCCACTATTCCAACCGAACGGCCAGTAGTGGCCGTTCGGCCCCTTGCCTCAACGTCCAACAATGGACGTTTCCAAATTTTGTTCACAGATTTGTTCACAAATTTTGTGTGTGCCTAAATCCCTCCCCCCGATGTGTGTGTGTTAAAAACAAAGACCCGGACTAAAATAATGAAGACCCGGACTCCAAATTCTATTATAAGGGTTGAAAGGGTAGAATAGGTAAGTTTTTTTGTGTGTACCCTAATCTAACTATTTTTTGTGTGTTTGTGTAAAAAAGGTGAGTGCACATAACGGGAACCATTTCGTATCCCTGCAATTGTATTGGTATTACGCTGAAAATACGACGTGTGTTGTTTTTTTTGGCGAGCCATTAAAGGCTTGAGAATTTCTTTTCCTCCAAGTTGTTGAGAAACTGGTACTATATTGGTATTATTCTGATTTCCTTTCCTCCAAGTTGTTTGTTTGCATTATGTTTTTTTTTTGGAGGAGCCAATGAAGGCCTGGAAAGGGGTGGTGGGAGCCCATGCCACACAATTACAAAGGGGAAATAAAGGGAGGGATAGGGGGCCGGTGGGAATCGAACTTCCAACCTTCCGTTGGAAGCCAATGGACTTAACCGCTTGGGCTAGGTCCTCATCCCTTGTTTGCATTATGTTGGAGCATGTGGTTCTTTATGTGATTTTAAATGCATAATTTTATTTTTATTTTTTGTTTATATTAATTTTATTTTTTATAAATTTCATTTTAATTGGAAGATCATGTTTTTTCCTCGGTGGAAATTGAAGATATTTTTTTTTTGCGGAACAGCCTATACAGGCTAGAGAAGTGGTGGGGCCCATGCCACACAATTACAAAGGGGAAAAGGGGAGGGATAGGGGCCGGGTGGAAATTGAACCCTCAACCTAAAGGTTGAGAGGCAGTGGCTTAACCACTTGGGCTAATCTAATCTAAGTATATTATGGAATTAATTAAAAATTGAAGATATTTTTAATTAATTCCATAATATACTTAGATTAGAAAGCCCAATTTAAGGGGAATAATTGGTCCATTATTCATTGAGATTAGGAAGTCCAATTTATGGGCCCAGGCGACAGCTTATTATTCATGACTAGGGTGATTAACGAGTAGTGCTACTCGAACTCGACTCGACACTTGACTCGGAAAAAGCTCGACTCGTACTCGAAAAATTCGAGTTGAGTCGAGTATCGAGTATTCTAATCGAGTATCGAGCTCAAGCTCGGGTAGAAGAATATGATACTCGTCGAGTATCGAGTACTCGTCGAGTAGTCGAGTCGAATCGAGTAGTCGAGTCGAGTCGAGTACTCGTTTATTAATTAATTTTACTATATTTTATTTTATATTTAAAAATTCCCACCATCCCATATCAATAATTATAATCAAAATATTCTAAGCTCATTACCTATTCTCACAAGCCCATATCAATATTTAAACATTTTGTTATCTCTATCTATTTATGGATTCATCAATTTTTTCATATGCTTAAAAAAAATCAATTTCCTCATATACCACCCTATCATCCCAGTGAATTTTTTATTGGCATTTGAGATTCCATATCAGTAATTATAATTGGAATATTCTAAGTAATTGACGGAACAAATTATTTTACTCACAAATTTAAATTGATAGTATAATTTTTTATTTAGTGCAGTATGTTTCTATTGCCATGGGCTTTTTAATATGCCTTTTTTGTTGCAATCCAATTTTTTAAACCAATTAAAGTCATACTCGTCACAAAGGATTGATGTCTTTTTGGCTACTGTGTAAAAAACAAATATTTGGAATAAACAAAAAAATTGTGCTTGTGTGTAAAATGTATGTTTCAAATTAGTAATAAACAATTGTAAATTTATTTAAATGAATTTGATCTTTTGATTGGCTTCTATTGATAATGAATAAAACTAATGAATCAAACACAAAATAGAAAAGGTCAAACAACTCAAAAACTCATAATACTTCCTTCGTTCTTGAATAAATACAACATGGTGAAATATGACACTATTCACACAAACACTTTGACTTAAAGTTTTATTATAGTTATACAAGTTAAAATATAGTCAAATGCGATCTTGTTAGATTCGTCTCGTCGTGTACTTTTTTAATATCGAACTTTTAGAATTTTTACTGTACCGAATTTGAGTTATTAATGGTTTAAAATATGTATTGGACTGCGTGCTGGGTGAGTCCGTAGCATTTATAAAAAACAGAAGAATTATAAGATAAGGGCCTAATTCAAAAAAAAAAAGCTACTCGAGCTCGAACTCGATGATACTCGAGCTCGAGCTCGAGAATCACTACTCGACTCGAGCTCGAATAGTGATATTTTCCCGTCAAGTCAAGCTCAAGTAGTTAACTACTCGGGCTCGACTCGACTCGATATCACCCCTATTCATGACGCACAAATTTTGGTAACCGTGACATTTCTTTTTCAGCTATATATATATGCGTGGTTGGCTACTAAGTTCTTGTCCAAATTATTTCCTCGTCTGCGCGGGATGAAGAAAACGGGATCATTCCGTGAATCACCACCTTCTGTAATTCTTTGTTGCCATATCTGGTTCTGTTCGACTGTGGCCATTCATGCGAATACAAAAGTAATGATGGCCCTTCACGACGCCTTAGAACCCGGACTGACAATTCGACTCCGCCTGTATGTCGTCCCCCCTTCATTCCCCTCCGCAACTCCCTAGGGTTTTTGATTTTCTTGAAACAATTTTGGTACTAATTCTGAGCATTTATTTATTGCAGGAGAATAAAGTAGGAGATGGGGCAATTGATGTTTTAAGGCAGCAATGGTTGCGAAAATGAATAATGGGTGTTCACACCACTGCCTCGACCCTGTACGGTTGGCCTGGCTTGATATATTTGAACTGTCAGACGAGATACAGTCCCAACTGCCTAAGAATGCTGCAATTCAATTAATTCAGACACTATTCCACTAGATGGGTTCATTATTCTTTAAATTATGACCAGTGGCTGTGGCATGTAAGTCATTTCTCTTCATTTTCAGAACCAGAATTACGAAATAGCTACTTTTGTTTGCATTAACTAGAGTCCAGTTAGTGGAACAACAATTGTGATGGAATTTTAACATACTTAAATTCCGATCTAATTGATAGTTGTAACCGTAAAAGTGTGATCTACACCACTAATCAACATTGATGTATTTTCTTTCTCTTGTTGGATAATCTTATTACTCCGATCAGTGTTAGACTTGGACCAATCTCCTAAAAACATGATATGTCATAAATTAATATAGTTACGAACTTATGTGTTCGTTGCACCTATGATCTCTCATTGTACTTGTTTTACTTTTTAATTTTAATTTGTTTTGTCCAGGAAATCCAACTTGTGCAGGGTTTTGTTTTTGGTAGCATGCTATTGTTTCAAGATTCTTTTCTCTTCTCTTATTGATTTGCTTGGGATGTACGTATTCATAATAGTATATCCATGAGACACTGTCCTGAATGGAGGATTGCCATATGTTCTTTCTCTTATATATTGAAAATTTTCTTACATACAATTCTTGATGTTCGTTAGATTCCCACCATCTCCACTCATATTAAATGGAAAAGGTTGTTAAAATATCCATGCTTTGTCATCATTGGTATAAAGATTGGTTGTCTGTTTAATGAACTACTTTTTGTGTCTACGCGTGCCACTGTAGCCGAACAACTTCTACAAGAATCCTGATATCACATGTTGCCTTAAAGTGGTTTTGGACTTATATATTTCCTTTAAACACTTCTGCTTTTGTATGAGTATTAGAAGTACAAACTAATGTAATCAATGAGATTTCCTTTCAGAACCATTGTTGGTTGACCTTGATTTTCATGTTACGATTTCTCTATACATCATTGTTGTTCTAAAGGGTTATATTGAAGATTGGCGTTTCTCCAAGTTGCACTTTTTGTCTCATCATACAAAATCACCAAAATCAAGTCACTATGTCATGTCCTCAAGCAGTAAGGAATTGTTACACACTCCTAAGGTCGTTGCCCCCACTTTTCTTTTGGATATATTGTACGAATATGATAGGTGGGTTTTGTTCTTTTTATTAAGCTTGTTTTTATTTTCATTCAATGTTTCATACAGTTAGTACAAAGGTGGGCTATAGAAAACCAAGGATGACATTCTTTTGATAGTATTTGTAATACCCCGAAATATGGTTTAAATGGAGTGAAATAAGCTACTCATACCAACAAGGTACCTTTCTTTCTTGATAACCATCCTATAAGAACTTCAAAGTTAAGCGAGTTTGACTTGGGGTAATTTTAGGATGGGTGACCTCCTGGAAGTTTCTCAAGTGTGGGGTCAGCATTCACTCTGGAGTCGGAAACATCTAAAGTAGAACCCTGTCTTTCTGCTGCGCCGAAGATGGGGGTGTTACAGTATTGTAGAATTTTATATGGTTTCGATTAACATCATTGCCATATGTTCTTTTTAAGAATTTTGTATGGTAATGTCGTAATGATGGCCCTTCACTACGCCTTAGAACCCGGACTGAACTTACCCTATCTTATGGACAATTTGACTCCGCCTGTATGTGTTCCCCCTTTATGTCAGCCTTAGCAGGAGCTAGTGCGTCTGAGACATCAACAAGCACGATGCCAATGTCAACAAAAGGTGAGAAGAGATCGTCAATTGATTTGGCTTGGAGCCTTCATATTTTGAACTATCAATGTTTCATCTACTGTGATACATTATTCTCCGCTTTGCAATGTAAGGTAAGGGGAAAGATGATGAACATTGGCTATCAAAATTCATGATTTGTACACAGGTGTGATCCACACATGAATGCCAATAATAATCCCATAATAAAGTGAATCGATTGACTGCATATATTTATATTTTTTAAAAATATAAATTACAGCATATTGCTTTGTAATTTTTCAGGGAAATAGATTCGCCTGCCTCTGCTGTAGTGGCCAAGTGAGCTTCTTTTGATTCAATTGGCACTCGTGTGTTGATTTATATAGTTCGAGCTGCTAAGTGTAAGTTTGTGTTACTCTTTCATCTTTGAAACTGGGTAACTTTGGCATTACTAGTTTCCATGTTTTCTTTGCTGCATTAAAGCTGCACGAAATGTAATGCACGTTTACTTTTAAACATGAGACCAGTAAATTTGTGGTTTCTAACAAGTCTCCAAGAAAACTTTCAAGTGTAAAAGGGGGAAGTTGTCAAACTGGGGTACTGTTTATTAAGCGCTCTTATGATCTGTGATTTCTGTTTTTCCTCCCTATTGCTTCCTTTTGACATGACAAAAACACCGCAGCTGTGCTGATCTTTCTGCTCTGCCAACGGCGAGAAAAGCATACGATATGATGCAAACCATTTTTCAGATTTCATCAGTGTATTTCCCAGCATCCTCAAGTTATACCATATCCTATACAAAACATCATAATCAGCTGTCCACCCGCCTTCAGCATTCTTGCTGTTGAAGTAAAAAATTCTTCTCGTTCTCATATCAACAGAAAAAGCAACCCAATGGTTTTGTCGACAATATGGGAAGAAGAACTGGAACATTGAGAAAACATATAATTAGAATCTAAAAATGATCAACAATATAAACAAAATTATCAAAACAAAAATGTATCTTATACTCTCTGCATTCAACACCACATCAATCATTTCTTCAGGAAAAAACTTGAAATCTTTCACGAATGTATCAACAAGTTCTGCACCATCTTTTAATGGTAAATCTGCATCCACCTCTGCCTCTGCAAATGTCTGTTTCAAAAGATACAACATATCATGCATCAAAAAAAAGTTAAATATATATATATATGTATGTATATATATATCAGACTCACAGCAAATAATGATGAAAAACAATATTTCAGTATTGGTTTCCCATTGGCTCTTTCGAATTCACGACGGTTGATCACTTTCGCGTAACAGTTTATAACAATATCCGCAATATCACTATCAACCCTCAGTGTTTCACTGTCAAGCTTGGACAAGTTCATTTCTTTATCATCATAAACAATCGTGTTCTTCGCTTCAACCTTTCCTAGAATATTTGTAATGATAGCCCAAACAGCCACATTCAACTCTTCTGGAGTACAGGTATATGACGCCTGAAATTCTGGATATTCTTTAAATCGGGTATAAGTCATCTCCATGAATGTAAACTTGTTGCATTTTTCAATAGGCTGGAGATCAATCATCATCACTCGAGGAGGCATATACTTCTCCTTCAATTTCTCGATTGTCTTAGCTCTATCAACTGTCTTAGCTTGTTCCTGAAAATTACAGATGATATATCAATTATCGCTGAAATATGAAATGTGTCATCGCTGAAAAACATAGAAATCATCGCTGAAAAAACTATTGACATACCTCTGGATTCTCATCTGTTACAACATTCTCATTCTCGGATATGCCCAAAGAAAAGGTTGGCACATCTTTTGCATGCATCTATACACATACTAGAGTAATTTAGAGAAAATACCTCTATTTACATCACAATTGATATAGCTAAAAACTATTAAAAACTAAAGTCACACAAGAAAATATATCAATCACCATATCCAAATCGCTGAAATGTGGTAAATATAATCGCTGAAAAACACATAAACCATCGCTGAAAACTATTAAAGTACCTCTAGATTCTCAGCCACATCATGTGCTGCATCTTTCTCAGCCCCATCATGTCCTACATCTTTCTTAGCCCCATCATGTGCTGACTAAAAATCACACAAGGAAAATATATCAAAACATTTTGTTACATCACAATTGATATAGCTAAAAACTATTAAAAACTAAAGTCACACAAGAAAATATATCAATTACCATATCCAAATCGTTGAAATGTGGTAAATATCATCGCTGAAAAACACAGAAACCATCGCTGAAAACTATTACAGTACCTCTGCATTCTCAGCCACATCATGTGTTGCATCTTTCTCAGCCCCATCATGTGCTACATCTTTCTTAGCCCCATCATGTGCTAACTAAAAATCACACAAGAAAAATATATCAAAACACTTTGTTACAGTAACCCCTATAGCAAACATTTTGTCACTGTACATACATTCAAGGAATCGAAACTGAAAGGGATTCGGAATCGAAATAAAGATCTCTGCAATAAAAATAAACAACACAGAAAAAGCAAAAAAGAAAAAAGAATGTCAGAAACTACCTTCAAAAAATATTATGAAGTACAAAATTTATAAAACTACCTTCGGTACATTTTCAGGTAAATTTTCAGTCTCCGGGGCAACTCTCTCTTCAGTTTTGTCTTTTACATTCCCAGCATCTACATCACCTCCTTCCCGCAAACTTGTCACCTCCGGACCCCCTTGACTCATCACAACATTTCCAGCTCCTGCTAATATACCCATCAAGATTTCTCCTTCGCTTGCAGTTATATCAAGATTATTTGACTGTTCTCCTTCACGACGTCGACCCAGATTAATCAACAGTTCACCTGCATCTTGATCACAAGGGGGGTGTGGGGAAGGTTCAACATCATTTCTGGATGCTTCTATGAGAGGATCAACATTGCCTGAAGCATCAGCATCCATATATTGGCAAGCAATGTTCACAATAGAGTCCATTGTGTGATCAGAAAGATGAACAACTGGTTCAGAATCAGTTGTCTCATTTGCATTAGCTTCATGGACAACAGGTGAATACATAGGCTGCAAGCTAGAAAGATTGGCAGCTTCTTCATTTCCACTAGCATTCAAATCCACATTTTCTCCTAACTGCTCATCTCCTCCTCCATCCACACTCCTAGAAAGATTGGCAGTTGGTTCATTTGCAGTAGAATTCAAACGCTCATCTTCCACTTCTTTCCCACCCCTCCTTTTCTTCTTTAGACCAGAAACAAAAGTGCTAAGTCGATCGTCATCTTCCTCCACAGTCCTTTTCGCAGCCCTCGATTTCTTCTTAAAGTCAATATCTGGATACTTTGCATTAGGGAAAACCTTCCAGATATCAACCATCTCCAAGTATCGATCCTTTTTACATGTAAATCCAACCAAATGAAGCTCTTCACGCTCATAGAAATCAAAAAACATGTGCTGAAAAAAACAAAAACAAACAAGATACATAATCAACAAACAATGACCATAATCAACAATATAAATCACATAACAAATATAAATTGCATAACAAACACAAAATTAAAATTATCATTAAGCAAAACAGGTCTCCACAGGGGCGTGCTTGAGCACTGGTTCCCTTATCCAATTTTGCCTTATACTCATTCAGAGATTTGATAAGAAATTGTCTAATATGAAAACACCAATTGTACCTTAAAGCTTCTTCCGGAGATCTAAGAAACTGAAGATACCTTTTGTTTACAACCCTCCCTGAGTTAGGAGTAAAGACTTTCTGCAGAGCAAACAAAACATACATTCTCCAGTAGTCATCCAATGGAATTTCAGTATTCTCTAAAATAGCTCTAAGATCCTTAACAGATATCCGATTAGGCTCCTTCTTATTCGTAATAAGAGAATACTTTTCACAAAATTGATCAGCAAAATCATAACCAATCTCATTATTCTTCAAATCTATTATAAATTTATCGACTCCCCATGGCAAACCATATACTTTATGAATGTCTTCATCTGTAAACCTCCATCGATGGTTTTTATCAATAATAAAGCATTCCTCCTGAATGCTCCACTGATTAATCAAAGTTATAACAGGATCAACCTTGAGCATGCACATTTTGAACATAAGCAGACAACTGAAGCAAGTTTCGTGAATAAACTCTTTCTTCCCATCTCCGTCACTCTCGTTCAGGATATTATTTAAAAGATAAATGCTAGATGGAACGGAACAGACCTGAGTATGCACTTTTTCAGCCATTCTTGATAACAAAAAGTAAAGTATCACCGTTCGCCGTTCGCCGTAGAAAAACAATCGTCGTTCGCCGTAGACGCAGAGAATCGCTAAATCGCTGAAAAGCCCTAGAGAAAGTATCGACAGTGATAAATTAAAAATTGGCGGTTAAATTGACATTAAATACTACACGGTGAAATCTCGACGGTTATTTCTTATTAATTACTTAGACGGTGATTTTTTATTAATCGCGTTACTAGACGTTACACGAATTCTGAAAACATTGTAAAATTTTTATCAACTACTACACGGTTATTTTTTATTAACTCATCTCCATCGCTGAATTGCACTATGACGATCGATTTTTTCAATAGGTAACCATCGCTGAATTGCATTCTTTACGCGATTTTCTGAGACATTGTAACATTTTCTTATTAAATACTACACGGTTATTTTTTTATTAAAACTAACTTTCATCGCTGAATTGCATAACGATCATCGCTTTCGTATATAAGTAATCATCGCTGAATTGCATTAGTTAGCACTGAACTAAGTCGATCAATACAATATTAATGATCAATACACTTCATGTCATTTCTAAAAAAACAAAAATCTTCATTTCTGCATCCGTTTACGATGTTCTAACTCTTTCTTTTTCCGAACAGCTTCAGAAATAGAGACCATTCTCTTGTTCGATTTCTTCCGCCCTTTACACGTTTCTCTTTCCCTTAAATGCAAATTTGAGTAATCTGATGTACTTCCAATCTCTGCAAAAAAAAAAAAAACAAAAACATTGAGAAACACTAATTTCAAAAAAGCAAAAACATAAATATGTCTTTGATTAGAAATTACCCGACTCTTTGTTAATATCAATATTGTCATACTTTGTTTTCATCAATGTCTCATTCTCAAACATATTGCAACTGCATCCAATTGTACCATCATCAATGTTAACATTGACATGATCACCAATCATCTTTGAATCTGCATCTTCTCTCTTGCAAACACGATAAATTAATGTATCTGGTTGAAGCTCAACCACATACCCAAATGACAGATCATACTCATTGTTGAAAATATTGAACACATTTGGTGTATACTTCTCAGCTATATGTTTCAATAGTGGATTCATAATAAACGTGGCAGAAACTTGTCTATCATCTGCCTTAAAATCTTCCATCCGTTCATTATCTCTCCTTGACTCCACAACCCTTTCAAAATGTGCAAAGAACTCAACATAGTTATCAACTGACCTTAAGAACCTGTGAAATGTCGACACAATATGGGGATGTGAAAATCAAATTCTCAACTACATAAAGCAAACACACATCGCTGAAATAAATAGAACTCTCTCGCTGATCAAAACAGTATAGCCTCGCTGAAAATAACTATTCAACTATCACTGAAAATGAAATTTATTCATACCGTTTCACAACTGAGTTAAAAGATTCACTTAGCTGAGTAGTCCTCATTCCTACAGTAAAATGATTTTTAACCCAAGCAGCGGACCATTGACTTCTCAAATTATAAGTAGTCGACAACCACCTATGTTTAGACTGTGAGAAACAAGTTGATAGCATGTATTCCCATTCCACCTCAAATTCCATCTCTGTCCTCACATCATATACCAAATGATGAAATACCTTATCAAACCTAAAAAAATGAGTTCAACATGTACATATCAATATCCAAATCGAAAAAACAATTGAAAGTAAAAATAACTAAATATTTACCTTGGTGTGTACAGTTGACTCAAATTTTTTTTCGCATTTTCTATAATGTGTCAACTACATAAAGCATGATAGGTATTAGGCAAAATTTTCCTAATTGCCGGTGCCATCGCACAATCTTGATCTGTGAAAATCGTTTGAGGTGCCTTATCCCCCATACACTTCAAAAATGTTTTAAATAGCCACTCAAATGATCTTTGAGTTTCATCAAGCATCAATGCAGCTCCAAAAATAGAATTCTGTCGGTGATGATTGAATCCAACAAAAACAGCTATTGGTCTGTAATTTTTATTTGTCCGATACGTTGTATCAAAGGTCACACTATCACCAAAAGCTTGATAATCCATCCTCATTTCAGCATCTGACCAAAAGATATTTGTAATTCTCTCATCATCATCCAGATCATACTCATGGAAGAAAAATGGATTACTGACACATTTCTCAGAGAAATACTTCAATACAACACCAGCATCCCCTACTTTTAAATTTCTTTGCCGCCTTCTAACAAGTGCATTCTTCAAATCGTCCTTTAAAAATCCTACAAGTCCACTACCTCCAGCACCCATACTCAACAAGTCATACGATGACTTCAATGACAATCCAACTTCTTCATGTATACCAGCAACAACACTGTGTAACTCATCAACTCTTCTATTCGATTTCAACATATGCTTCCTTGATGGTCCATGCAGATCATGATTATGATCACCACAGAAAAACACAACTCTATAAACTTTTTCATCAGTTTTATAATGTAACCTCACCTTTGCTTCACAACCAGTTCGGGTTTCATCACTCCTACGAAATTTCAGACTCTTAGAACGACAAGATGAATCACTATCCAACAAACAACCACGACGAAATCCTTCCTTATTGCACGCATATTGTAAATAGAACAATCTATCAACTTCATGTGGCTTTGGTCTCTCATACATTTTCCTTACCGAGAAACCTAAACTATGAGCATAATCACAATAAAAACTAAACGCATCATCAGCTGTAACAAAACTTAACTCACTCCAATTTATGTTACCTGTGAAGAAATAAACAAAGAATTCCCATTAAAATAATAAATACACGTAGCTGACATAAACCATCGCTTAAAATGCTTAATGTCCATCGCTGAAAATGCTAGACAGATATCACTGAAAATGCTAGTGATGCATCGCTGAAAATGCTAGGCTTGCATCGATGAAAATATAATGGTTATGTCCCTCATAATCACATGTACAAACGTTTTGACACTTAAATGAACATATAGATATGAAACTTCAGAAAACACAAAAAAAGAGAAACATATCAAAGAAGAACTCAAAACGCTAGACAGTTATCGCTGAAAATGCTAGTGTTGCATCGCTGAAAATGCTAAGCTTGCATCGATGAAAATATAATGGTTCTATCTCTCATAATCACATGTACAAATGTTTTGACGCTTAAATGAACATATAGATATGAAACTTCAGAAAACACAAAAAAAGAGAAACATATCAAAGAAGAACTCAAAACTCAAAAAACATACATAAAATAAAAAACGACGATCTGCGATAAAAATACTCAAAATTCGAAAATTCTAAAAAGTACCATTGAATGCAGAACTCGAATCTGAAAATGTTGCCGACGCATTCAACGACATGCTAATCGCATTCATAATTGCCAACAACTTCCTCACACCGCGCAACACGTACAGAGCAAACAAAAAACAGAAGAGAACTTGTCACAAAAAAAAAAACAGAAGAGAACTCGGAAATCCAAAGAAGACGACGTCCAACGGCGAACAATATGGCAAATATACGAAATTACTTTTCTACCCTTAGAGTTAATCTCAATCGTCGATTTTTAAAGACAATCAACGGCTGTAAATTCCCACAGCACATCAAGTCAAAAAGGGTGATTGCACCCTAACGAAATTGGATGGCATTGCCGTGGGAATATCTTAGGCCGACATGGACCTATGGTCTAGCCTACCGAAGTCAGGACATGCCGGGTTTTTTTATAAATAGGCTAGGCTTAGGCTATTTTGATAGTCTATTTAACTAAATAGGCTCAGATCATGTTTTATAAAAAGCCTATTAGGCCGGTTTATTTATCATTATTATTAGTATGTTTATGTTTATGTTTATTTTATAGGAATATGTGGTATTATTATTATTATTATTATTATTATTATTATTATTATTATTATTATTATTATTGTTATTTTATGTAAAATTAATTATTAATTTGATCTTATATAGGTTTTTAGAATATTTATAAGTCTTTTCCCCATATATAAATAGTTGTGAATGAAAACTTGTCAAAGTGCACAAATTCATGTCTTCCAACCTTATTATTACATTGAAAATATATAAAAGAATTTTAATTTAATTTTGAAATATGCTTAATCAAGTTTTTAAATGGCTTAAAACATGACCTATTTAAATAAATAGGTCGGGCTTAGGCATAGGCCTATCAAAGGTATATTTAAAAAATCGACGCAGCCTAGACCGTTCAAGTTTAAGTTTAGTGCGGCCTAGCCTATTTCCACTTAAGCATCGGAGTGTATGGTCTTTTTTGTTTTTTTATTTTTTATTTATTTTATGAAAATTTCCTTTGAAATGCTACCAAAAATTAATGACCAATGTTTGAGAAAATTATCATTTAATTATATTAGATTAGATTAGAAAGCCCAGACCTATTCGTTAGTCCATGAGCCCATCATTTAATTAGATTAAGAAGTCCAATTTATGGGCCTAATATTTAAGTCCATCTGTTTATGTATTAAGAGTCCAGCTGGCGGCGTTAGCTTAATATTTACGCACATTGATTAGTCCAGCTGGTTCACGCTTGTTCTGACCGTTGCCGTGGCCGTTCTCTTTTACATCTGTGCCTATATATATGGGCTTGACTACTAATTGTCGATAGTATTTCTTCGTCTTCCCCCTTTGCCCGTTGTGTTTTCGCGGATGCAGAAGAAGACGGAGGTTTTATTCTGGGTTCTTCTTCTGCTACAGAACAATAAATATTCCACGAAACGCTACGGTGGTACTGATGGCCCTTCACGACGCCTTAGAATCCGTGAGCTTACTCTGTCTTCTGGACAATTTGTGATGTAATGAAGGTAAATTTGTGGTTTCTAACAAGTCTCCAGACTCCAAGAAAACTTTCAAGCGTAAAAGGGAAGTTGTCAAAGTGGGCTACTGTTTGTCATGGTATTTTTCCCTCTTATTATCTGTGATTTCTGTTTTTCTTACTATTGCTTCATTTTGTTTTAAGTAACAAGTAGGCATAATGTCTTGACATATTTGCAGTGATGGGACAAGTTGAGGGACAAGGAGAGTCATGGCATTGTCATCTCACCGCAGTTACTCTAGCTCCTGAATATCGAAGACAAAAGAACAAAAAAAATACCTGTTTATATTTTTAAGTAAATAAAATAAAATAATCAGACCACCATTTTCAAGTTCCCAGTCGTCATTCATTATATTTTTCACCATATCATCTCCTTTCATTACCAGTTTATATTCTCTGTTGCAATTGTAAAAAACGTACTTTTTTGACAAATACCTATCACCTGCGGTTGCATTCTCTTTCATGATATCTCCGTTCTTTTTCCCCTAACCTGTAATAAATAACGTATGCTATATTGTCAGCCTGTCACTTGAAAATTGAATGGTTATTAAGTTACATTTTTTTAATTGAAAATTGAATGGTTAGTAAGTTACACTTTTTTAAATTGAAATTGAAAATTGTACACACTGTAACCATTCTCCTGGTTTCACAAACTTTGCATCCTCCAGTTGGTATTGAACCTGAGGAGTTGCAGTGTTGCAGTCCCACACACTCGGGCTGGAATTAGCATGCATGATGCATCCATCGATTTCTTATTCACTTAGTCATTCGATGTATGATGTAGGTTTACAGACGAGTGCTTCGATATTACTCCGGGGAGGAGGATGGCTTAGGTTAGTTTACAGCTCTTTAGAAAACTCGTTCCTTTATTCCCTTGAGGTTGCTTATTGTGATTGCAATTCATCTTTTCAGATATGGGGAATACTTTATCAAGAGATGTGGAAAAGAAGTTCAATAGTCCTAAAAGGGCCGATTACTCCAGATGAACTGGAATATGATTAGGGCTGATGGGCTGGGTAACTGGAAATGCTTGATCAGGTTTTTGTCATTCTTTTGTATTTTAGTGTTGAAATTGTGTGACATCTATTTGAGATCGTATACCTGCTTTTTGGATTGATTGGAAATGTCTTGAGGCGCATTAGGATGTTATCTCACTTTTTCTAAAAAAATTAGTAAGATTTAAATTGTGCTTCCAAGGATTTGCCATTGTTCTTTTGTTTGTAGGTCTTAGATTTTCCCAAATTTTGCCAACTTTGCCCATACTCTGATTTCCCAAATTAGGTAGCAGGGAAACTCCATTATATTTCTTTTCTTTTTTGTAGGTCTCAGTTCCTTAGTTATTTTAATTTGCTCTTTTCTTTTGTTAACAAATTTAGTCCTACCACAAAAGGTTGATTGTTTCATGGGCTGTGTGGTGGAAAATTTGCCCTTTGCTGTTATCTCAAGTTAATTTGGATTCTCAAGCTTCTCTTATTATGTCAAGATATCAAGTGTGCTGCAAATTTTAAATTAAATGTAATGGGACTTCCACTCTCTTCAACACTAAAAATGAGGTATAAACTGATTATTTCTTATCCTGTAGCATATGACTGAGTTCTAGAATAAAGATCTTTTAGAAAATGAAGAAATTTTGAAGTGGTTTTTTTAAAGTCATGGTTCTAAAAAATTAAATTACTTGATTTTGAAATAATATTAGCATTACAGTGAAAATCTGAATACAATGAGTGATGGAATGTGAAGTGTGAAGTCTGTTAAAAACAAAACAATGTCACGTTTGCACTTTTTATTCTTCTCATTTTAGTTTATGTTTGAATTCATTCTCCATGAAACATTATGAATCTTTCTTTTAAAAGCTTGAGAAAATTGATGCTTTTTGAAACATCAACTTTGTTTCATGTAATTTGTTTTATAGAAGAGAAATGGAATAAACAACATGGGAAAAAGGGGGAAGCGAGAAAGAGTAATCAGAAAATGCCATTTGAAATTGCTGACCTTGCCCCACATTTTGTTAAAGTGATCAAGGAGACTACATCTCATCTCTTATTAGAGTTGTTCTGCAAATTTATTCTGGCCCACGTACCTATCCTTGAAAGTCGGAGCTGAGTCTGTTGCTCGGATTAACATTTAACATCAGTATTTATCTAATATTTTGATGCATATATATATATATATATATATATATTGAGTGGCCCACGTACCTATCCTTCCAGGCAGAAATCTGTTGCCCTGCTATGTTATTGAGTGGTTTACCAAGTTATAATGGAAAACATTCCTCTTGCTTGAACAAGAATTATTAATGGTGTGCAATGTTGCTTGGATACTTTCTTTTTTGGATTCAATGTCATATAGCTCATGCGTATTGACATCAATTAGTTTAAAAATAAGATTTATGCATATTACTAGAAAAAATTAGTGGAGCCATACTTCATTTAGAATTTAGCTTGTTGGTTTTCTGCATTGGATCATATAACATACAATTTTAAAATTTAATTCGTATTTATGGTTATCTCATCTTTATGTTTAAGCCGATATAGAAATTCTCAAGAATCCAGTGTCGGTATTTCTTGACTTTATGTTAATTGGATTGGATGCATGAGTATTTACCTTTATACTTCTTTAATTATTTATGTGTTTGCTTTACAGACTTTATCTAATGATGATGGCTCAACAAGTGAATCCAGATCTCTCTCTCGTCAAGAGTCCAAGAACAGGGTGCTTGGTTATTACCAATTTCAAAATTTCACTTCTAATTCAATGCAAAAACATCAATCTCATTTTAGTTAGAACTAAGCTTTTATTACTTATTTTTGCTTTTCATAAACTTCCTTATTTCGTTCATGTATATCATTAATTTTATTCATGTGAAAACTATAACCACTCACCTAATACATGCAACACTGGTAATCTATACACTGTTTTTAGAGTAAAACTATTCATTTATATCAAGGTATTGTGAAAAATAATAGTATTTGGTGAAGTGGCTTGTGTTTCCTACTCCAGTCTATGAGTGAAGCATGATTGATTGGTCACTTTCTTGATAATAAATTGTTGAGTTAGGGGAGGTATGTGGAATTTGTGGTAAATAGCAATTCATTGTATACATGATCGTGATTCCAATGAAAATCTGGAGCTTGCTGAGACATGTTTCTTTATCAATTGGGGATCTATTAAATGGATTCATTAGGTTGGTGGTTGGTGAAAGGCAAGTATTTTGGAGAACACTTTGATTTCCACTGGTTCTAGTCTCTGCCTACAGTAAAATTGATGGTAGGTAGCTAATTCATTTTATACATGATTTATGATTCACACTGGAAGTCCAGATCTTGAATGGTTACCTCCAATGCACCAACTGGGAGTAAATACCCATGATTAGCACCTGGAGTAAGTGACAACATGGATGATGTTATTTGGAATTGTGATTTTTATGTGCATTCATGTTGGAATTAGGAATGATTCAAGATATGGATGCAAGGAGTTGGTATGAATAAATTCTATTGGTCATGATAAAACAAACAAAAATTTGTTTCCATCCATATTTACTATGAAGCGAACTCAAGTAGGACAAAAAGCGTATTTTGTTCTGTTTCCATAGTCCAGATTTTATTGGATTGACAAGTCCTGGTATCCCATCTATTTGTATGATTTTTCATGTTATTACTGGTCGTTATAAGCAAACATTGTATTAAATAAATGCCCATTTAAGTTTTTGATTGGGTCTGTTCGTCTTTTAACATTTCTTGGAGTGACTCCATAAAAAACAATTGCTTTAAAATGTAATATTATTGATTTGTTGTTGTTAGTGATTATTATTCACTATTTCACTTTTCCACTCAAGGGAATTGAGCAATTTCAACAAGCTTTGGAAATCTTACCTAACAATGTTTCTGCGTATTGTGGGCTTGCTTCTTCACTTCTTGGTTTGGCAACAGAATGTGCCAACACTAGTGCCTTTAGATGGGGAGCCTCACTCTTAGAGGTTAATGTTGCTAAGCAAATATTTCTTTCAGTTGCAGCCATCTAAATGATAAATATGCTTGACTGAAATAAATGTTAGCTGACTGCAGGAAGCTTCTGATGTGGCTGTGCGCGGTACGTCTTTATATGGTAACGTTTCTTGTTTGTGGAAGTTACACGGAGATATATAGGTAGTCGGGTACAGAATTATGTGAACCATTTTGTTCAGGCTATTACATTACACCTTAGTTCAGAATTGTGTTCTTCATTATTTGTCAATCAGAGTTAACTTTCAAGAATGATATCTGATTTGTTTACTCTTATAGCTTATGTAAGCCAGATGTTTCCCATGGACGAAGGAATCTGGATCCGGGCATGCTGATAAAATAACATTCAGTTCTTCTATCAGTGCATGGAAAAAAAAAAAAAAAAAAAAAAAAAAAAAACTGCTTCAATGCTGCTAAAAATGCAAATCGCTTTTATCAGTGTGCTCTACACTTGGCCCCTTGGCTACCGAATCCAGACATTGATGTTGCTATAGCTTCAGATCTCTGTTTGTCTTTTAAGGAGTTTTGTAAAGAGGAGCTGAGTGATTGGTAATTTTTTTTATTCAGATAACTGAAAATTGATGTGTTATGTGATCATTGACTTAGTCTACAACACACAATCATGTCAGTTCCTGAACAAATGTGCTTTGGTGGTGTGCTACTTGAGAGCTACAATGATGACTTTTGGGTGGCATTGGGATGCTTATCAGATCATATTGAATTAAAGCAACATGCGCTCATTAGCGGATTGCAATTGGATGTATCCCTAGCTGTTGCATGGGCAATTCGGCATACCTTGGAAAGGTAATGACGCATTGGTCTATGCATTTGATTTTTTTTTTCCTTATTTTATTTATCTTTTTATTTTAAATTAATTGTGAATAGAATAATTTTGTCTCTGAAAATGCAAAATAAGAATTTTCAGTAGCAAACCGAAACTTTCCAAAGATTACCTTGAATTAAATGATCTGCACATGGTTTATTTAACATCTGAATTACCTTCACGAGAAGAAGAATAAGAAGAAAAAAACCTAGGAAAATGTAAGTTTGTGTTACTCCTTCGTCTTTGAAACTGGGTATCTTTGGCATTACTAGTTTCTATGTTTTCTTTGTTGCATTAAAGATGCACAAAATGTAATGCAGGTTTACTTTTAAACATGAGACTAGTGGTTTCTAACAAGCCTCCAAGAAAACTTTCAAGTGTAAAAGGGAAGTTATCAAAGTGGGGTACTATTTATCATGCGCCCTTATGATCTGTGATTTCTGTTTTTCTCCCTATTGCCTCCTTGTGTTTTAAGTAACAAGTGGGCATAATGTCTTATTGTCTTTATATATTTGCAGTAATGGGAAAGGTTGAGGGACAAGGAGAGTCATGTCATGGAGGGTTCATCAGTTTCTTAGCCAACTGTTGTCTTCGATATTTTGGAGCTACAGTAAATAAATAATCAGACCACCATGTTCAGGTTCCCAGTCATTCTTTATTTTCTGTCGCATTAATAAAAATACGTACTTTTTTCACAACCACCTAACCACCTGCATTCTATTCCATGATATCTCTGTTCTTCCTTTTCTTCCCCTAACTTGTGATAAATAATATATGTTGTATTGTCAGCCTTTCACTTTACAAATTGAATGGTTATTAGTAACATTTTTTTTAATTGAAAATTGAGCATTGTAAACACTGTAACCATTCTCCTGGTTTCACAAACTTTGCATTTTCCAGTTGCTATTGAACCTTAGGAGTTCAGTACTTCAGTCCCACACACTTGGGCTTCAATAGGTACAACTATGCATGCATGATGCATCCATCCATTTGTTATTCATTTACTCAGTCATTCAATGTATGATGAAGGTGCAATGTAATGTGCCTTAATAAAATGGCCATCCTTGTTGCTGTGTTAATTATTGTGCGTGTAGATATCTCATTTCCTTACTGCCTACTAATGATAACGGTGTTACATTTTCTCAGTTATAAAAGCTTTTATTTTGTTGATCTTTTTGTGAGAGCTTCAAATACACCAGCAATCAAGATGTATGAAAAGTTGCTGGGAATACTGTTATTGCTTCTTCACTTCCGACCTTATAATTTTATTGGACTTCTGAATATTCAAAACTCGATGGATTCTCGTAGTATTCAAATCTGAGTGACTGCTAAAGCTCACTCTTTTCATTTGCTTCATCAGCTTGGGTATATAATATTGTTTACAGATGAATTCTTCAATATTACTCTGGGGAGGAGGATGATTTAGGTTAGTATATAGCTCTTCAGAAAAATCGTTTCTTTCTGCCCTTTAGGTTGCTTATTATGATTGCAATTCATCTTTTCAGATATGAGGAAGGCTTTATCAAGAGATGTGGAGAAGAAGTCCATTATTCATTACAAGCGGCCGATTACTCCGGATGAACTGGAATATGATTAGGGCTGATGCTCTGGGTAACTAACTGGTAATGCCCGATCAGGTGTTTTTCTTTCTTTTGTATTTTAGTGTTGAAATTGTGTGACTTCCATTTGAGCTGTTACATTCGCACCAAGATGATAAACCTTTGAAACACATGACTGCTTGTGGACACATATTTTCCTTTATTTTAATTACATTCAGACTTTTAGAAGTGGATAATTAATTAAACACCATTCGAGTGTTCAGAGAGACATTACTATCTCCAGGCATCAAGTATTTGTGGTTATTTGAATTCACTAGAGGCCTCTGAGGCGTGTTTATGGTGCTCTTTTGTAATGGATTTGTTTGGAGTTGTTAGGGGTGTTGCCTTGGTTCTGAATTTTGAATTCATACGGAAAAAAATTAAATTTTTTATATTTTGAAAATTTTGAAAGAAAATATGGATTTTATATTTTAGAGCCTTAATATTTTAAAATTTAAAAATTCAAAAATTGTTAATACTAGATTTGTATTGTATTACTAGATTCATAATTTATGTTTAAATAATTTATTGTAATATTTCTAAAATTATGTTTATTTAAAATTAAAATAGGGATGAGGACTTAGCCTAAGTGGTTAAGTCCTTCGACTTCCAACGGAAGGTTGGAGGTTCGATTTCAGCAAAATATATATATATATTTCAAAATGAATTATTATTTATAGATGTTAAGATATTTTTGTTTACTTATTTTTAATTTTTTAAAACTTATTTTTAATTTTTTTTTTACTTATTTTGATTTTTTTTTGTTTCAATATAAATTATACTTCCTCCGTTCTTTTATAAGTAACACATTGGAGGTTTTGTCACTGTTCATTGAATAACTTTGATTCGAGTTTTTAATACAATTATATAAAATAAAATATAGTAAAGTGAGATCTTGTTAGATTTGTCTAATCGCATAGATTAGAGTATCATAATTTTCATAATTTTTATTTGTATACAATTTAAGTTATTGAGGATTAAAAATGTGTATTGGACTGAGTGAAATGTGAGTTCGTGGCATTTAAAAAAGAACGGAGGAAGTATGTTATTGTTTATTTTATTATATTTAAAGTTAATTATTTATACTTAAATAACTGCAATATTTTTAATGATTATAATTATATGAATATATTATACTTATTTGATTTGAAAAAAATTGAATTAAAAAAAAAGATCTCAACATTTAGAGTCGAATTGAAGGTCGAAACCCTATGACGAATCCTGAAACCTCCCCGCCGCCCCTAAACCCGCCCACACCACCGCCCACTCCGCCGCCGCCTGATGTGGCTCCTGTCAAGCCTTCCTTCCGTGACATTACCCTCCCTCGCCCTCCAGACTCCACTCCTAGCACCCCCATGGAAACTGACAAGACCCCCCCCCCCCCCTCCGAGATTTGGTTACGTATGACTTTGTTGATGGCAACCCGCTCCTGCCGAGTATTGATTTCGATGAAGCAGCCATAACTCGTTTGAGTGTTCCCTTCACGGACGCCCTTGTGGTGCAAGTTTTCGGGAAAAGACTGAGTTTGACAACCATGCAATCGTGTTTGATCCGTCTGTGGAAACCTAAAGGCCATTTTAGGGTCATTGATAGCGACAAAGGATACTTCCTCGCGAAGTTTGGATTTGCGGAAGACAGACGCCATGCCTTGTTCGATGGCCCATGGTCGGTGTTCGACCATCACTTGGCGGTCGCCCCTTGGTCGAAGGACACCCATGCTAACGCGGCGGTTTGGGTACGATTCCCGGGTTTGGATCCCATGTATTATGAAGAGGAGGCCATGACTCTCATTGCGAGGATGGTGGGGAAACCTCTTCGTGTGGACATCAATACTAAGGAGATAAACAGAGGAAGGTTTGGATGTGTATGTGTAGAGATCGATCTAGCCAAGCCAGTTATCGGCAAGGTCCGTGTCTCAAATTGTTGGCAGAATGTGGCCTATGAGTAGGGGTGTCAATTTCAGGTTTCGGGTCGTGTTCGTGTCGTGTTTCGGTCAGGTTGGTCGGGTCGTGTTTCAGGTTTCACAGGTTCGGGTCGTGTTCGTGTCAGGTGTTAATAAGGGTATAACACAAAATCTGTAATCCCGAACACGATCCGAAACCCGAAATGAACTTGAAATACCAAATCCGAACAAGACCTGAAAATTTTTAGGTCGAATTTCGGATTAGAGAAACCAAAAACAACTAAACCCAAAAAACCCAAAACTGCATCGGGTTCGTGTCGGTCGGGTTCGTGTTTTCGGGTCGTGTCAAAAATTGACACCCCTACCTATGAGGGAT
Organism: Hygrophila difformis; assembly: GCA_030278955.1. Taxonomy (NCBI): domain Eukaryota; kingdom Viridiplantae; phylum Streptophyta; class Magnoliopsida; order Lamiales; family Acanthaceae; genus Hygrophila; species Hygrophila difformis. Next base: position 19,408,433 of record JAOANR010000007.1, read on the forward strand.
TACACCATATATGTACTACATGTGGACGTTTCTGGTTTGATCTTGGGGAATGCATGCATAAAGATTTCCAGGCTAAGGCACCACCTCCGCCGCGGCATACTCCGGCGCGGTCGGGGAACACGGAGAAAACAGGTAGCCAGAGTATTACTCCTTCGGAGGAAGTTGCGGATTCTGAGCAACAAACTTCGGAATCCCCCAAATCTAGGGATTCTATTTTCGGCTATGATAATCAGTCCAAAAAAACGGATCCTCCAAATCCGCCAATTAAAGAAACCCTAAATCTAGAGACACATGTGGAGGCTGCAACTTTTGCGACCCATGGTGATTGGCTCCGGGTCACACGGCCGCCGCGCCAGCCATGCCGGGAAGGACAAGGTGGCAACACAGTCCTATCCGATCGAACAAACTTGTAGGGGAAACCTAGACAGCTTCCGGAGGGGGGACAGGCCAAGCTTAAAGGAGTTAATATAGAGATGATTTCCATGCAGGGATGTCGCACCATGATTCCCAGCGGATCAATGTCAAGCGACCGCGACGGTTTCTGATGCAAGGCGAAAGTTCCAAAACGGAATCGAGGCCGAAACCAATAGCCACTGTAAACCGAAATTCCTTCCAGGTTTTGGCCGAGCATGCAAACGAGATGGACACAGATGACTCAGGGTCGGGGGCACATGATCATTCCGAACCTGTGGTGTGATGATTGAGTTCCAGGACTTCACTATCCTTGCATGGAACATACGTGGCGCCATGCATAGGAATACACATCGTCACTTGCTTGATCTACTTCGCTCGTTTGCTCATTCTGTACTTGTTATTATGGAACCGATGGGCTCCTTTCAACGCGTTCGGAACATGCTGTATAGATGTAACTACGAAGCAATTCACATTATCGACAGTGTTGGCCAAGCTGGAGGATTGTGGGTGCTCCAACGAATCGGGCTCCCTATAGCCTTTGCGGTGGTTTCAATATATCCCAGAATCATTACATTCAGTGTCAATCAAGGTTCTGCTTCTTGGGTGATCTCTGCTATATATGCAAATCCTTGTGCTCATGACCGCCTGCTTGACTGGACTCACATGAGACAGATTGGAGGCGCGGTGACTAGTCCTTGGTTGGCCATAGGGGACTCGAACGAGGTACTTTATACTTCAGAAGTTCAGGGGATGGTTTGTGATCCACATCGGTGCCAGACCTTCCGTGACATGCTTGACGACTGCGGGCTTCACACAGTTGGAGATAGTTTCACTTGGCAACGGAACAATTCTGGTGGCCCTCTAGCTCGGAAGAGACTCGACCGAGCTGTGGCGAACGTGGCATGGCTTGACATGTTCCTTACTGGATATGTCGAGACCATGCATCGGCGATCCTCCGATCACAGTAGTCTACTCATGAGGTGTTACAAAAAAATTGGGGATCAAGGGCTGAGACCGTTCCGGTGGGAACAAGCTTGGATTTCTCATCCATCTTATGGCCATGTGGTGGAAGCGGCCTGGCATGACGGTGGCCAGAATATCCTTGAGAAATGTAGGCAAATTAAAGAATCACCTCTACATTTCAATAGGTATACTTTTGGTCACATTAGAAAGCGGAAAAATCGCTTGATGCGTAGACTTGAGGGTATAAGGCGGGCGCTGATACATGTGGATTCGGCTTTCTTAATCATGCTGGAGGGTAAACTGAGACGGGAATTGGATGTGGTTCTTGAGCATGAGGAAATGCTCTGCGCCCAGAAAGCTACGGATCAGTGGGTCAAACAAGGGGATGGGAATACACGATATTTCCATAGCCAAACTTTGATTCGCCGGAGAAGAAGTGCAATCGTGGGATTGGATATTGAGGGCCAATGGATTATGGATTATTCGACTTTGCGAGCTCATACTAGATCACATTTCAGCTCCTTATTCGCTGCATCTGAAAGACCTCCTATCTCGACTAGCAACCTCACCCAGCTCCCGGCCATGGACGGGACGACAGGTTTGACTAGAGAAGTTACAAAAGATGATGTTGAAGCCGCTGTAAAGGAAATCAATAGCCTCTCTGCACCTGGACCCGAGGCCTACCGGCTCTATTCTATAAAACTTTTTGGACAACAGTTGGAGGTGATATAGTGAAAGTTGTGCAAGATGCTTGTCGAAGTGGTATGTTCGACACCACATTGGCGGCGACCTACGTCTGTCTCATCCCGAAACTAGATGTCCCAAGGAGATCCGCCACTTCCGGCCAATTAGCTTATGCAATGTCAGTTATAAACTCCTAACCAAAGTCTTGGTTAATCGACTGCGACCTTTCCTCCAGTCTTATATAGGGCCCTATCAGTCTGCATTCTTGCCAGGGAGAGGTAGGCGGGTAATGCAATTATCCTTCAAGAAGTGTTGGCGGCCTTCAAGAATAGACAGAAAACGATCTCAGTCTATACTTCTCAAAGTGGACTTAGAGAAGGCATATGATAATGTCCAATGGGATTTCTTGGAAGAATACCTCTCTAAGATGAACTTGCCTTCGGATCTCATTCGCATTATCATGTTTTGTGTCCGATCACCAGTGTACTCGATCATCTGGAATGGGTCGCTCCTGCCGCCGTTTTCGCCAGCTAAGGGTATTCGGCAATGGGACCCTCTCTCACCCTATTTGTTCCTAATTGTGATGGAGAAGCACTCGAAGACTATTTGTAGTCGTGTAGCGGACGGTCGCTGGCGGCCGGTGGCATTGAGTCGGGGAGTGGAACCAGTCTCTCATCTCATGTTTGCAGATGATCTGCTCATTTTCTCTGACGCCTCCCTGGATAGTATTCGTTGTATGGATGATGTACTCAACGACTTTGCAGGCCAAGCAGGCCTAAAAATTAACCCCAGAAAGTCGATAGCCCTCGCCTCGGCCCGAGTTCCCCCACAAACTATCACTTCTATTTCGGCCATCTTGAATGTTAACTTTGCGCTGGATATTGGTACTTATTTGGGATTTCCTTCTGTTTCAGGCATGCCCCGAGCACACCACCTTGAATTCTTGGTGGACAAACTACATGGCAAGATGAACACTTGGAAGCGGGCCTCCTCAACAAGGTGGGACGGCTCACGTTGGTCCGATCTGTCCTATCGTCCATTGTGACATACTTCATGCAGTTGATGTGGCTCCCTACATCCACCTGCAACAAAATTGATCAGGTGATCCGTCGGTTCTTATGGAAGGATAGTCACGATCGTGGCATTCACCTTGTAAAGTGGGACAAGATTGCTATCCCCAAGCGGATGGGTGTGCTTGGTTTGAAGAAAAGTCGAGACATGAATGTAGCCATGTTGGGGAAACTATTCATAGATGTCATGACCAATGCGCCTAAGGTCTGGGTTGCCTTAATCAAAGCCAAGTATGGATGTCGGTGGGGTGCTTTCCAACAGAGGCCGGCTGCCTCGGCTACATATCGGGCACTTCAACATGTAGCTCCACTTTTCCAGGAAGGTCTTCGGATACGACTGGGGAATGGGGTGAGTAATTTTTGGGATGGTAGATGGCTGCCGAACGGGCCTATTGCGCCACGAGTGCCGTACGTGCACATATCGGATACTCTTTTGCGAGTCTGTGATGTCTTTGACGAGGGAAGGTGGTGCTGGGAACGGCTCACCATTGTGCCTCCTCCGACTATTATGGAGGAAATCCGGCAGTTTGGTCCGATATCTCTCCATGCAGCCGCGGAGGATAGGGTTTGTTGGATGGGAGCTCCCAATGGGCAATACTCGGTTGCCTCGGGTTACGCATGGCTTCTAGCCCGTCGAGGGGTGGGGGACGACCGCTTCCTGTCTTGGATTTGGAAGCTCCCCTGTCCACCAAAAATAAAGCTGCTAATGTGGTTGTTTGCTAACAATGCTCTCCCTACGAATGCCATGAGATACCGAAGAAGTATGGCTTCCTCCCCAACGTGTACATTATGTGGCGCGGCAGTGGAAGATAGCTGGCACCTGTTCTTCATTTGTGCATGGGCAAAAATTACTTGGCTACGCCTTGGACTGTTGAGGCAGCTGCCCGATCAAGTGACTTCAACCGAGCTTCCCAGAGTGTTGCATGATGTGTGCCGGAAATGGTCGGGTGTATGGTTGGTTGCGCTATGGACCATTTGGGAGGATAGAAATGCTTGTTGTTTTCGGGGAGAGGTGGCGGATAGTGGCACGGCCATGCATAAGGCGCAAGCCCTTGGCCACGCGATCGATCGGGTGTTTGGGAGGAAGTGTAAAGCTACGGAGTTGCGTCTTGTCTACTGGAATCCAGAGCATCATAGGGGGATCCTTCTCCATGTAGATGGAAGCTCCCTAGGGAACCCCGGTGTTGCGGGGTTCGGTGGGGTTTTTCGAATGGGCGATGGCCAATGGGTGGAGGGGTTCTCGGGTTCTATCGACATCGACACTAATTTGATGGCTGAATTAGTGGGCATTTGGCAATGGATCCGACTTCTACATCACAAAAGGGTGACCGACGCGGCCTGCTTTTCAGATTCTCAAGAGGCCATTTGGCTTATCCACCAAGGAGTTCCCGAAGAGCATTTGTTGTTCCCAATTGTGAGTAATATTTTGGATTTGTTGCAGCTACAACCTGGGTATAAATGGAGACATATTCTTCGTGAGGGAAATATGGTTGCAGACGCTCTAGCCAAGCGGGGTGCCAAGGGCTTGGAATTCTTCACCACCTGGGGCTTCCCGCCGGATGATACTCGTACATGGCTTGCTGCTGATGTTATGGGAACTTGGTTTCCGCGTTTTTAATTTACTGCTTTTCTTTCCCCTCACCCCCTGCTGTAGATTTTTCTTGTATTTTTCTTTCATTTGCCGACGTTTTCACGCCACCATTATCCAAAAAAAATTGAATTAAAATAAATTTATTAATGATATGCTTAAAGTCTATTTTATTAAATAATATTTTTATCAATAATAAATGCTGATATGGTTGATTATGCGACCATTTTGTAGAATTAATTTGATTTTATTTTTATATAGGTCCCTGTATATTACTTATATGTTTTGTTTTCTTTTAAGGAGAACTTATATGTTTTAGATGAATTGATAGTCAAATTTTATAAAAAGGATGAATTATAATTAGCAATGATAATATAGATTTTTTTTATCTTTAATTTTTGAAAATTCCAAACTCTTCCAAATTGGCCCATAGATGTGACTTGTTTATTGTTTGGGAAAAAAAAAAGGATTAGGGATTCAAGAGATGAGTTTATTATGGTTGCAAGCCCACTTGACATTTTAAGTACATGTCCTGTCAGGAAATCGTTTGGGTGCTGGCGGCCTGTAGGTGTCGGCACATTCAAAAGTGATGGATATGTGTATATGAAATGATGTGTAAGTATAAAAAGTGATGGATGAAGGTTATGAACAAAAAATTAATAAAAAAAAAACAAACTACCATTCATACATCACTTTACAAAGGGCTACACATAATTTTTAGCGCTGCCTCCACCTGCTAGCAATTGTTATGCCATTACTGAAACTGGATTGGTCCTATTATGTGTTTCCAATGCTCGAGGAACAAGTAATATGTGACTACACGAGTACTACTATTTATTGGCTAATTGCTGGGACTCAATTTTTTATATCTTAAAATTTATACAATTAAATCATGTTTGGTTCAATAGTGTAGTACTCACTCTGTCCCATTTAAGATGTTTTGTTCCATTTTTGCACAATCCAATGCACTTTTTCAATCGTTAATATATCAAAATATATACAACAAAAAATTATGTAAAATATATATTATAAAACTACATGATTATACGATTCTAACAAGATCCAACTCGACTATTTTTTTCAAACATATACTTGAAATAATATTGAGTCAAAGTTAAATAATGAACAGTGTCAAAATGTCAAACCAGACATCTTGCCTGGGACGGAGGGAGTATTTTTTAGTAGGGGTCCAGGGGATGAGGACTTCCTATTTCTTCTATTTTGTCCATTTTTAATTTTTACTTTTTGATATTGTAAAATATTAACTGTAAAATAATTGTATGTAAAATTAACTGTAAAATAATTGTATTGTATTGCGTATCCAAAAAGTTTGGAAGATTTCAAATGAGCAATAGTATTGTTAGTAATAGTTTCCCATGAAGTACTCCCACAAATATACACCAAGGGATACTTGTGCAGCCACCTTATTGGCTATTATATACTGTATAGGAGTACATCATGATTCATCCCTTGCTAAAGTAAAAGACATGGTTCTTTCAGGGGCGGATCTACACTATAACAAGTGGTGGCACATGACATCACTTAAATTGATAAAACTGTTATTTTAAGGTGGAATTTTTTATACATTTAACTAAATTAGGCTTGGGGACACACTTAATTTTTACGGTGACACCACAATTATTCAATTCAACCAAGTTTTCCTCTGTATTTTTATATTGTAAATATCATCCCTAATTAAATATAGCTTCCATTATTTTTGGGACACCACTTAAAAAAATTTCTAGATCCGTCGTACTTCTTTTGACTCTTGAATTGTTTTTTTTTTTTTTCCGTTTCTGCTTTTCGTTTTCTTTCATTCCGTATTTCATTAATTTATTAATTAATTTTACTTTTAGATCTAGGGTTTCTATTTGGAAAAAAGGTAAAAACGTCCTTTATCTTTTCAAAAATTTCAAATCCGTCCTTTTTCTATTTTATTACCGATTTAGTCCGCTACAAATGCTAATTATGTTCAAATCAGTCCTTTTTTCACTAATTATATTCTAATTGCTGACGTGGCAAGGGTTTTAATTTAAACCTGACACGTGTGCATAATATTAGTCCTTTTTCTTTTATCTTTTGCCAATTCAGTCCTAAACTTTTATTTTGTTCTATTTAGTCCTCTACCCCAATCACTCATTTTTATATTAATTGGCCTCAAACATTTCAAATTATTTCATTTTAGGCCCAGAACCTTAAATTTTTTATTATTACTAATACATTTATCAAATAAATGCACAACATACTTCCATAAATAAAATTAAACACCAAACCTCATATATTGGGTTCGACTGCTTTGTTATCGGGTCTTTCAAGTACCAGAATTTTACGGACTCTCTCTAATAACCACTCGACCGCAACCGATTGTTCATTGGTTTTGGTTTCCTTCAGTAACAATCAACAGAATCTTACTTTGCGTCCTACCTTAGGATGTAGCAATATTTGAGTAAATGATTTAACTTGAATTTTTGGAAGGTTATGGATACAGGAAGCCTTGGTTTTATTGAAAAACATTAATATTATTAAAACTATTAAAAAAATAGCCTGAATTTTATTGTCCACAAAGTATGATTGTGCTGATTGTTGCTGAAGGAAACCAGAACCAATGAACCATCGTTACGGTCGGGTGATTAGAGAGAGTCCGTAAAATTCGGAACTTCAAAGACCCGGTAACAAGGCGGTCAAACCCAATGTATGAGGTTTGGTATTTAATTTTATTTACGGAAGTATGTTGGGCATTTATTTGATAAATGTATTAGTAATAATAAAAAATTTAAGGTTCTGGGCCTAAAATGAAATAATTTGAAAGGTTTGAGGCCAATTAATATAAAAATGAGTGATTGGGGTAGAGGACTAAATAGAACAAAATAAAAGTTTAGGACTGAATTGGCAAAAGATAAAAGAAAAATGACTAATATTATGCACACGTGTCAGGTTTAAATTAAAACCCTTGGCACGTCAGCAATTAGAATATAATTAGTGAAAAAAGGACTGATTTGAACATAATTAACATTTGTAGCGGACTAAATCGATAATAAAATAGAAAAAGGACGGATTTGAAATTTTTGGAAAGATAAAGAACGTTTTTACCTTTTTTTTCCGTTTCTATTTACTCCCCCAAATCGTCCTTCCGCCAGCGCACAGTACGAATTACTACTTCCACTCAAATCGTCGCGTAATTCATCCATCACGTGAATCCCAGCGCTCTAAAAAATTTCCCAATTCAATATTTGGCTGGATTTCAAGATGCTCCAAGAAAAATCAAGAATTCAATCACTATCGGAATCTTGATTCTAAAAACCCTAATGATGATGCCCTTCCCGGATTTCATCGATCTCTAAATCCGGCAAAAAAACAATTTGGACCGATGAATTTCCAAGATAATTACGAGGAGGGGACGTCCCCAGTTTCTCTGGGAAAAGAAAATTTGGTTGATTTTGCACTGACTACTGAATTTGATTTGAAAATTTTCCAAATTTACCACCTCACATTGTAGCGGTGAAAATTGGGAAAGAAATTCTTGAATTTTTTGTTTTCCGTCTGGTAAACAATTCTGGGAAGTAGGAAAAATGCACAGGAAAATGGTGGTGTTGTATGAAGGGGAGAAGGTGCTGGGCGAGGTAGAGTTGTCCCCGCAGGATGGCGGGGTTGTGGCGGAGGAGGTTAAGGAAATACGGGTGTCACATTATTCACTGCCAAGTGAGAGGTGCTCGCCACTTGCTGTGCTGCACACCGTCAATTCTGCCGGAATGTGCTTCAAATTGGAATCTTCAGCCAAGAATCGGGATTCACCGTTGTCGCATTTGCATGCCACCTGTCTCAGAGATAACAAGGTATTGCCCCTGCATTATGCACCGAAAGTACGAAGGCATGAAAATACATTTAGTGGAAAATCTCAATTGAGAAACCCTAATTATTAGGGACCTCCTTCTGGATAAAAGAACCAAGAGGATGACCATTCAGGAGAACCATGCACCTGCTGCTTGGAACATGTCTGAATTCCGGACATTTAAACAAGAATGCAGTGTTTCTTTTATTCTTCTTCGGCGAGATGAATTTGATTTTCGTTTATTGTGTTTAACATGAATTGGTGTTGAATATTCTTTTTAGAAAGAAGCAATTTGTCTGTTCATCCCGTTCTGAGCATGATTATTTCCCTGAATAGTTTTCCTTTTATAGACTATTTTTTGCAGGAAACCAAAAGTTTAGTGGTATCTATGGGAAGGGTTGCGTTTCTCTGGGGGAGTTCCTCATTTCAGCATTAACTTTGACTACTAAACTTGTGTTGTTTGCATCTGAACTGAATTTTGGGGTTATTTGGAGTCCTCAGGAATATATGTTTGTGTACTTTTTGTGTATGTTTTTCATTAATTAGCTGTGCTATGTTATTCCCTTTTTATTATATATTGTTTAGTTTCAGTACTCATGTCTCCTGCTGTCATATTTGCAGACGGCTGTAACATTCATTGGAGGAAGGGAGATTCACTTAGTTGCGATGAATTCTCGAAAGCATGAAGAACAGACCCCATGCTTTTGGGGTTACAGTGTGGCATCAAGCCTTTACAATTCTTGCCTTGTGATGCTGAATCTCAGATGTCTTGGCATTGTATTCGATCTTGATGAAACACTTATAGTTGCAAATACAATGAGATCATTTGAGGACAAGATGGGGGCATTACAGAGAAAAATAAACTCCGAATCTGATCCTCATCGTCTTTCTGGTTTGTTGGCAGAGTTTAAACGTTATCAGGATGATAAAGATATGCTGAAGCAATATGTTGACACTGATCAAGTGATAGAAAATAATAAAATTATCAAGTCACAGTGTGAGGTGGTTCCAGCTTTGTCTGAGGCTCATCCATCGATTGTCCGCCCCATTGTACGCCTTCAAGATAGGAATGTTATTCTTACTCGCATTAATCCACAGGCAAGTGCACTGTGCCTTTCATTTTGTGTTATTAAATCACAATTGCCATTGTGTTTTTATATTCTCATGCTTGAGTTTGTCTTAGTTTTTGTTTCTTCCCTTATAAAAATTTCCAGATACTTATTTTTGAATCGTAACATGTTATTTATTTATTTATTTATTCTTTTTAATGTGTTAATTAGCGAGCCAATGCCTTTTGGAGTAAAATACAAATTAGATCATTGTTTGTTGCATGGCTGAAAATTATTTATTTATGAGCTTTAAATCACATCCTTTTGTTTTACTGTCAGATACGTGATACAAGTGTTCTTGTGAGATTACGACCTGCATGGGAGGATCTCAGAACGTATTTGATTGCCAAAGGTCGCAAGCGCTTTGAAGTTTTCGTTTGTACAATGGCTGAAAAAGATTATGCTCTAGAAATGTGGAGACTTCTTGATCCTGAATACCTTTTAATAAGTTCAAGGGATTTGTTGGAACGTGTTGTATCCGTCAAGGGTATGTCCTGTAATCTATAGCCTCAACTTCAATGCGTCATTCATTTGTGGTCTCATGGAAGCCATTTGATTTCTGTACAGGCACTCGGAAATCACTGTTCAATGTATTCCAAACTGGAAACTGCCATCCTAAGATGGCATTGGTGATTGATGACCGCTTAAAAGTATGGGAGGACAAAGATCAGCCACGAGTTCATGTTGTTCCTGCATTTGCTCCTTATTATGCACCTCAAGCTGAAGTACTTGCTTTTCCTCAGCTATCTCTCTAAATGGAAGAATCAACAAATTTTTGCTGATGTAATTTGAAAATTATATCCTGCAGGCCCAGAGCTCTGTATCTGTGTTGTGTGTTGTGAGAAATGTAGCCTGCAATGTGAGGGGTAGTTTTTTCAAGTAAGTTGGAAAGCACATTGAACATAATTATCTCTCATTTCAGTACTTTGTTTTTTTAATGTATAAAGCTGACATACATTCACAATGCAGGGAATTTGATGATGTTCTGTTGCAACAAATTTCTGGAGTTGCATGCGGAGATGACATTAAAGATGTACCTGCTTCACCTGATGTCAGTAACTATTTGATTACAGAGGTAATTTTGTATCCATGCCTGTTTGCCGTAACTTTTATATGGGTCATGGGCAGGTCAAGTCCATTTTGTGTATACTTGTCAGAAACCACATGCCTTCAGTATAAAACGTCACTCATAAATTTTATAGTATATGCTAAGTGTTTTTTTTTTTTTTTCCTCCCAAATTTTATTAGGGGGATTCTTCATCTTCTAATGGAAACAAAGATTCCCTTGGTTTCGATGGTATGGCTGATGCTGAGGTAGAAAGGAGACTGAAGGTTAGGAATCAGTTTGAATGAATTTTTCTGTGATCTGTTGATGTTAGAATGCGGCGATTCATTTTTTCCGATGAAGTCTCTAGGCATATTTCTGTTGCAACATCCTGCTTTGACAATGTTCTTGATGTGCTTCTTAAAGATGTTTTAAACCTTTCAGGAGGCTATTTCGGCATCTTCAGCTTCTCCGCCTGCCCTGAATTTAGATCCCAGGATTTCTGCAGTGCTTCAGTACACGAGACCATCATCTTCTTTCATAGTTCCTCCACCAACAATACATGTACCAGCAGTGTCTTCTCCAAGTCCACTTTTACATCAAGTCTCAACACCTCTCAAATCGCCATTACCTCAACTTGGACAACCAGAAACAACTGTGCACAGTTCTCCTGTGAGGGAAGAAGGTGAGGTACCTGAATCAGAATTGGATCCTGATACAAGGAGGAGACTATTGATTTTGCAACATGGTCAAGACATGAGAGGGCAAAATCCTCCAAGTAAAACTCAGTCTCCTGCCCAACCGCCTGTGCAAGTATCTGTACAGGGAATATTGCCCCTATGCTGGATTCCTGTTGAAGAAGAGACAGGCCCAAGAAAGATGAACCAAATTGCACATTCTACAGATTCTATCCCTAATGACAATATCCAGGTACTTCATCAAACTTTTCTGCACAGAAACGGTTCTTCCATTCTGCCTGGTAAAGTGCATGAAAGCTCAAGGCCACTAAAGGAGGTTATTGATTCCTCTCTGATCTGATTTCGTAGCATTTTATTTATTATTAATATGTGAGTTGGACTGGCTCCCAAAAGCTAACCTTGATGTGATACCATTGATCTGTGCAGGCCATTCCAAGAGAAGAACGATCAAGGCTAAATCAATCATTATCAACTTTGCAGTCTTCTATTGGTACGTCATGAAGTTTTTTACCATCATAACTGAAATAAAGTAGTGTTTCTGTGCCACTTGATTTTATTCCAATAAATTAGACTCTTTCGCTAGTATGTATCTCAAATCATTGTTCTAAAACATTCAAGAATGCAAATTAGTTAGGCAAATGTAGTGTTTACTTTCTACATTCCATTTTTCAGCAAACAATGATCCTGATCTTGAATCTGGACAAATTGATCCCTATATGGAAACTGTTACTCAAGCATTGGAGGATATTGCACTTCAGTGTGGAACAAAGGTATGAATCAGCAGTCAATCCTTGTTTTTCTCTATTGTAACATCTCTCATTCCTGATATGGTTACCTAAAATACCTGCAGGTGGAGTTCAAACAAACCCTTGTCTCGAGCGCGAACTTGCAGTTTTTTGTGGAGGTGATTGCAAACTTTCAGTTTCAATTGTTCAAGTTCATGTTGGGAGGATGGATTGAAAACAAATTACTGGACACTTTTATGATACCTTTTTATATCCTTAAATTAGAAACTTTTACGTTTATCTTTTGGTGCATCTAGCATTTCGAAAGCCATTTCACTGCTTTTGGTTGCCTTCTCAGGTTCTATTTGCTGGGGAGAGAGTTGGCAAAGGATTTGGTAAAACAAGAAGAGAAGCACTACACCAGGCTGCTGAAGGATCTCTTCTAAATTTGGCTGGTAGGAATGCAAACGTACCTTTCCTAATAGAGGAAATGAATTGTGTGTTGTATGAGGACCTTGCTTTAACTTGCTTACTTGTCATTTTTATAATATAAATTCATCTACTTATTTAATTATATGCATCACCCTAAAAACTTGAAGGTATTTATTACAAGTGTGTGAACAGGAAAACCAACTTGGCCCCCCTCCTATATTTTCTGCAACATATTAAAAATTTAAGATTTAAATATCACCTTCGGTTGAGTTAATTCATTCTTTTGTGGATATATATAGCCGATTTAGTGGATACAGTTTTCTGTGCAACATATATTATGTAGTGCTTTGAACTGGCATTCTGTTCCACTTATTTTATGTTCATATATTGAATCACACTGTCATATACCTGCAATCTAGAAGGGAAAAAAATAAAAATAAAAATAAAAATCTAATTACACTGATAATTTTAAGGAATTCTCCCCTCTGATATTTTATGCAGCCTTGCTCATATTTGCTACACAAAATGATCTTATTGGTGTTCTTCTATGTGCTGTAGGGATGACAAAAGTCAATACAAGCATATTTATTTTGTAGCACTTACAAAAGATATCTAGGATTATTTTGTGGTGGTTATTTGCAGACTCTTGGGTAGTCTGAATGCCTGACACACTTGTTCTAGCTTATAAAGGAATAATATTTGAGGCACATTTGCAAACTAACAGTACATATTTATAAGTGGTAATTATGTCTAAACTTCTACCATACTATGTGGGTTCAGCTTGTGGTTATTTATTCACCAACTTTTGAGTTAGGCTTGATTTTTTCACATTTTAGGAATGGGTCCCATGGCTGCTTATCTGGCAAAATGATTCTTCCAATCGAGATTTATGTGCCTTAGTTCTAGTATCGTAGTATGTACTTGGCTAATTAATGCCGACTTTGTCTTAAACTGACAACATTATTCAATTATCTAAAATGCAATTATTTGAATCACTGCATTTTTTTAAAGCAAATCCTGACAGTAACAAAATGTTTCATCGTAGATAAATACTTCTTGCAGCGTAGACCAGATTCTGGCTACATGCCTGGAGATGGCAGTAGACGTGCTAGCCCAAAAATGAATGGTTTCAACACTAATGCCAACTCCTTGGAATATCACTCATCCCCGAGGGAAGGGGGCAAACCCTTATCAACATCAATCACACAGTCAAAGATTCTGGACCCAAGAATTAAGGTTTCCAAGAAACAAGTGGGTCCTGTCGCTGCTCTTTCCGAGTTGGTAAGTGTCAAAGCTTAAATTGTGTTGGCAACTTATATGACCTCTATTGTCATATTTCTTATATTTCCATAATTTTCCCCCCAAAAGTGTGCGGTGGAGGGCCTCAGTGTTGAATTTGAAACTCAACATCAGTTCTCAGCAAATCCTAGCCAGAAAATTGAAGTGTGTGCCCAGGTCAGAAGTCCATGCCCCTTTATTAGAGATTTCATACTACATATACTTCCTCCGTCTCATTATTTTTGTTACGGACCCACCCATCACGTATGCCAATACACATTTTTAACGGTTTATAACTTAAATTGTGTACAACGAAAAGTTATAAAAAGTTAATTGTTTAAAACTATAAGATTAGACAAATCTAACAAGATCACACTTGACTATATTTTTTCTTACATAGCTATGATAAAAATTTGAATCAAAGTTAAACAGTATATAGTGTCAAAAAACCATTCGTAACAAAAACATTGATACGGAGGTAGTACTATAGTTTTTGCTGGTATCCTGATAATTCTGATTTAGATAGCATGCTTGGATTGTTTAAGTAGAGTTTTGATGGTGTTAGTTTCTAAACTGTTGATCTGAGAAAATGTGATTCTCATTTTATAATTGTTTCAGTCATCTTTGTTCAGTATATATGATAGTGTGGGTCTATCATTTCTTTCCCTTGGTAATTGAACTTGAAAATACTCTGGGACGTGTTATTTGCTTCACTTTTTTGTGATAGTTTATTCTGGTTCTCAATTCTGGGCTTCTGATTATGATTGAACTGAAGGGTTTTATATGGTTTTTTCCCTTGAGAAATGGAAAACGAACATCAAGCGATATTTTTGTATTTCTCTAGCTAATTCTTTGATATGGCATTTAGGTAGAAATAAATGGGCAAATCATGGGCAAGGGACTTGGGCTAACATCAGACGAAGCTAAGTCACAGGTTCTACCTTTGCTTGCAAGCTCCTTCCATATTTTCCCACTCCTCCAATCTTGGTTTATTTGCTAGTATGTTTTTGTGATGAAGGTTGCTTCTTTCTCAATTTTAGTAAACTTATTTTTCTCAGGCTGCCGAAGAGGCTATAGGGGCTGTGAAATCCATGCTTGGTCAGTTTTCTTGCAACAGGCTTCGTGTTTGTTCTCCTAGGTGAGTGGCCTGGCTTGTTTGGTAGTGTGTAACATTCCTTTTATTGCATGTGTAACATTCCTTTTATTGCAATCCACTTCATAGGGTGTTCACATGGAAGAACATAAGAAATTTTTTTTGTTGCAGCTGGATAGAATCATAAAATGTGATTCCCCCGTCTTAGTGCTGATATGCATCTACTACTTTCTGCCTCTGTATACCTTTACAAAAGCATATACGAATTGTTATTGAATTTTTGTGTGTATCAGATCTATGCAGGTTCCAAACAAAAGGGTGAAACAAGAGATGTCTAGAGTTCCTCATCGAATATACCGTCGTTAGGAAGATACAAAAGGAATGAATCTCCTGCGCCATGAAACCTCCATTTCCCTGCTTTGTTGTACAACCGACATACACAAATGTATTACATGCCCGTATTTTGTGTGCTGGTGGTCCAAATTCCTTGCCTGTTGATAGCGCCATTGCCTCATTTTTTGCTTATGGCTTGAGCAGAACTGCGTTATGTGCTTTTGAAGCCCACCAGTTGCAACGTATATGTACATGTTAATACGGAAGAAACGATTTTCAGGGTATATAGATTAGAAGAGCAAGCAATGTTCACGGCATTGATTTTTAAAGGTATATAGATTAGAAGAGCAAGCAATGTTTACGGCATTGATCAGGATGACCACACACGTCTCCTCGAGGGAGACTTGTTCATTTTGTCGGTACACATCCTGTGCTTTGGCCGCTGCAGCTTCTGTTTTTTTTTGTTTTTTTTTTTTTAGTTGCTGAAGTTTGGGATAATTGAACAATGAACATCCTTCCTGTCTGTATGTAAATATTCGCACGGATAGGAATGGGGATGCACACTGATGGTCGGATGCTATACAAATTCTACCTTCTTCATAAGCAAATTATGCCCTGGTGATTGGTGAATGAAACATCTAAGATTCTGAGAAGCGTCATGTTCATCTCGTACACCCAATTACCCTGTTGGCCCTTGATTGGTAAACTTGGCATATTTTTGGGCTGCTTTCTACAAGTTTCCATCAATATGGATGCATTCGTCAACTCGGTATAGGCTTGCCTTTTGACGACGCTGAGGCATCAATTACAAATATATTTTTATTTTTTTATTTTTTTAAAAAAAGATTATAATATCCACCTTCAAGCCAAAATGTTTGTTCTATTTGTCTTTTTTGTTTGTTGTGAGATATTTACTCCATTTATTTTTTCCCTTTTTGTTATTTTACGCTCCCATCATTAGAAACTACTGTACTATGTTTTCTCGCTTGCTTTAATAGAGAAACTCATCATTCATGCACCCTTTTTTGTGTAGGAAAAAAAAAGGGGGTTTGGATATATATGAATTTTGGGCTCGAAAGCCTAGCTAAACTCATCTTATACACCCATACTCTCCAAGAGAGAGAGAGAGAGCTGCTGCTGGTGCAAGAATTGAAGTGGTCACAATGAAAACCATAGTCCATAGCAGAAAAAGGGAAAAAAAAAATAATCCACACATTCACTTGAAAATACAAAAGAATATGAGAACCATCTTATGAGATCTCCAGCGCTCAATAATCAATATACACATATATAACTGATATGTTAAATAATCGAATCCTCCACAGCCGGAAAATATCTGACACTTACATCACTGCAAAAACAATAGCATGGAATGTTGAAACGCCAATATGAACAAGCTCTCTAACTAATACTATGTACACAAGAATTCCAGCACTAGCTTTCATTTGAAATAAGCTATACTTTGCTAATTTTAGATTAAGTGAATTCTAAGCTAACAGCCAATCATCGAGGTTTCACCTCAGTAATTATGGAGGCGGAATAACTCACTCGGTAGCTTGTTGAGGTATCCGATGGCATATTATTCGTTGTTTTTCCTCGTTCTGGATCCTCAAACCAACCTGGAGGGGTGAGTTGCTTCTCATTTAGTCTTACATTTTTGGACAGCATCTCGATGGCCTGGCTCATCGATGGCCTTCTTTTTGCATTTGCTTGAGTGCAGAAGAGGGCGACTTTCATATACCTTAGAACCTCTTCCTTGGGAAATTCCTTGAGTTCTGGATCGACCAGATCAAGCAGCTTTTGTTCTTCATGAAGTTCCCAAGCCTAAAACCAATGAGCACACACGAGCAAAACAAGTGATCAGCTTGCAAAACTAAAGTGGTCGACCTTGACTATACTAACAAGATTACTACTCACCCATTCAACTAGCAACTTCGGGGCACCTCCATAATTAGTTTTTCCACTGCTCCGGCCACTTACAACTTCCAGTATTAGAACCCCGAAGGCATACACATCAGCTTTCACCGTTAACTGACCACCAAATACATACTCAGGTGCCAAGTATCCACTGCTTGCAAATCAATCAATGGAACAGCCGGACAGGTTAGAAATACTTATCCAAGCATTGAAGCCAACACTAATTTGAAGACGAGATATAAAGAGGAGGAAGGGAATAAGTGTGCATTGTGAATATATAAAGAAAATCAAATGGGGCATACGTTGTTCCAGCTATCTTTGTGCTAATATGTGTGATGTTATCAGGGAAAAGTTTGGCTAGTCCGAAGTCTCCAATTTTTGGTTGGAAATCCTCGTCCAAAAGTATATTACTAGCTTTGATGTCTCTATGCACAATGTGAGGTACGAGTTCTTCATGAAGATACGCAAGCCCTCGGGCAGTTCCTATGCAAATAGTAGATCTCTTCTCCCACTCCAATTTTATGCTCTGATTTGAACCTGTAGATAAACATGCAACACAATCAGAATAAACGGAGTATTTTTTAAAGTCTCCAGAGATTCTGATGGTTGGATAAAGATACCTAGCAGCGCACGATCAAGGCTGCTGTTTTCTATGTATTCATACACCAAAATCTTATGGGATTCATGAACACAGCAACCAAGTAGTTCAACAAGGTTAGGATGTTTGACATTGGATATGGTATCTATCTCTGTCAAAAATTCACGTACACCCTGTTTCGACTCAGCAGAAAGCTTCTTTATTGCGACTTCTACACCATTTTTTAGGACTCCCTGACATAAATGAATTTGATAGACAGTAAATAACATTTCATGATAACACTCATATTGTGTTCCGAATAAAATCTCAATAAAAAGAGGTTCGTTAACTCAATTTGAGAGGACAAAATGAAAATATATATCACCTTCCATGTCAATGATGTACTGCTTAGTTCAGAATTTTCAGACAAATGTTGATAAGGGATAAAAGTGTGCAGGATTGTGTTATACCTTGTACACCGTACCAAAACCTCCTCGCCCTATTCTGTTAGTTCGATGAAAGTTGTTTGTTGCTGCGCTTAAAGCACTGTATGTGAAATTTTTTGTCTTTGAAATTGAAGCCCCTGGATAGAAGAAGAATAATTAATATGTTCGGCACTTGGTTATACTGCACAAAAATTGATAAGGAGCTTACGTTCATCTTTTTTTAGTTGGCAAGCTAGCTTATCACGCCTTTTCTGTAACTCATTTGTTGAGGTGCCAAAGCAACAACTCATGTTCAATCTTGACAGCAACACACCCAGGACATTGCCTTTAACCATCGCTTATTTTCCTCATCCAGATTCTGTTCCCAAGCATATGCTTTTTCGTGCACTAAACCTGCACACAATTTACACATGTAAGCACGCTGACAAGTAGCACTTAGCCAGTTGCTAATTTAAGAGATCTTAGCCCGTAAATTCCAGAAAATGAAGCAGTTTAGCCTGCTAATCCATGTGGAAACTACTACTGTGGTACACATTCCATAACTATGATGCACTGTGATTATTGAAAACACAGTGAATAAATTTTAGGTAATTGAAAACGCAGATATTAGTATTTTGCAACCATAGCTGATAACGCCAACGATTCAGTACAAAAGTAAAACATAGTTCGAAAAAATTAACCACAAAACATCTACACGGATCGTCTAAAATCCCATTCCATACAAAATACAACACTAGCACCACCGCGCTACAAACCAGCTGATATTCTTCGTGTACTCATAGAAAAATAAATTTTAACAAAAAAAGAACGACATGTTCTTTTCTATATAAACTCACGAATTGATCAGCAATTGGAAGACACAGAGATAGATGTGGTGGAGGAAGAGATTGGATCAGGAATGGAAACAGAGGCGGATGTCGCGGCTGCGAATGCGAAGGCGAAGTTGGTTTGCTTTGCCCCATTATAAGCGTGAAAAATTTTGACGGACAGCGACGTGAACTCTGTGATTTTCCCCCTTTTCCCACTCAGCACAATCTCATTCATGAATTTGTCGGCCAAAAGTGTGAAATCGCCGAAACTGTCACTCCGAATCTTCTCCCAGCGTCTGCGGTTGGATTTTAGCGTTTCTTTGCAAAATTCCAATCTTGTCCAGAAATCTGAGTTACGGTGGAGGGAAGCGGAAATAATATCGCAGTATTGACCTTGTTCACTTTTCTTCGATTCTCTCTCCTCGACGATTTTCCTGTTCATTTCAGTTTGGAGTCCAATCATTTTTGATCGGATTGGTGAATGGAATACAGAGGGCGTGTACTGCCCTTAGTGACCAAGCATTAATCGATACTTTGATGGTTGGCTTCTTCTTTCTCTTTTTTTGTTTTCCCCTGTTGCATTCAATTCGATTGTATGATGAATATGGTTTTTCTCCTCCCGCACCTAAGGTGTTCGACGAATTGCACATGAAAAACATTCGAGCATATTTTTGTCTTCATCACGTCAATTAATTGAGTTTTGTGTGTTCATCTTTTGATGTTTCACCTATGTTCACTTCATTGCTATTTATTTTAACTAATGTTCAGAGTTATATCTTATGATATACACTTGGTGCTTAAAGGAATCCGGGGAAGCATATACTTGGTAGAGATGTAGAGAAGTACAATGTTAAATTTGGGCTTAAAGAATGTAATTTTTTTTTTAAAAAAAAGATTCTAATGTTATCTATAATATTGTGTGGTATGGGGTAAAATGCTTCCTAGCCTTGTGGAAAATATGTGCTTACTTGAAAATAGTAATGTTAACTTGGTGCAGGAACAAGGGAATTCAGTTTGTATCTATTGATTCAAAAGTTCTCTCTGATCAAGTACATTTTTACATTGTGTTGCATTGTTGCATATGTATACAATGCTTCTTGTTGGATAGCCTCTTGTTATAATATGTTATCTTTACTCTGGATTTTCCAAAAGCATATATCAAGATATAATATGTTATCTTTATTCTTTAAAGTGGATTTGCCACCTTTGATAGACAGAGTATGAAAGATTTGTATAAAATAATTGTGCTTAAGCAACGCTTGATGGTGTCTTCATGGTTTTGTAGCATCACAGATGTTAAATATTTTGGAACACCTTTGTGTTTGTATTTGTCGCATCACACCGGCTTTGTATCCCTGAAGAGTAGCAGTATATTAAAATGTTGTGCTGATTTGGGTTATTGTGAAGGATAATAGTTATTGATACCTTGCATTCCTTGAACTTTAATTTGTAAATGTTGTTCAACGAACTGTGCTGATTTATGTTTCATTGTTCATTTCCTCTGAAGTTGTCCATGGTGTTCAGCCCCCGATGCTATCTCTCATTATTGAACCTTGTTGGATTGCATTTGTGTAGCTGGTTCGAGCATTCTTTCCTTTCCACACTAGCTCTTGCTTACAGGGGAAGATGTGGTTGGTGATGAGTTCGGACGGTGTGTACAAATAATGGAGAAGGATAAATGAAATCTCTCGGTTTGAAGGTTTATTGTTGTCGTATTGTGCTGTGAATTGAGTTATTTTGATAGTTTAGCTAATCCTATGTATTTTTGGTTGCATTATTGTGCTGTTCATTGTATTGTTTTGATAGTTTAGTAAAGTTATGTATTTTCGATTGCGTTATTGTGTTGTTGCGGTTGATATGGCACATTTTATTATTTTTCTTTTTTCTATAATAAAATATAATTATTAATTTCACAAATTATTTTAGTTTAATAATAATTCATAACATATTCTAAAATAAAATATTAATACATTTAATTAAGGTTATTTATGTAATTTTATTTTTCAATCACTGAACTCTTAAAGTAAACACCAAACACTTAAATTAGAAAAACCAAAATCTCAATCTCTAAACTCTAAATCCTAAACTCAAAAATCAGAACTTTAAACTCTAATCTATGAAATTTTACCAAACTAAGGGCATGTTTGGGAAATAATTAGAGTTTAGTGTCTGGAGTTTGGAGTTCATAGTCTGGAGTTTGAAATTAATGGTGAAAAATAATTTTCAAATTGAATAATGGTGTTTGGTAATGCAATTTTAAATTAGAGTTTAGAGTCTGGAGTTTGGAAAGCTAAAAGCTGGGGGAGAGGAACGTTCAGAGTTTAGAGATTAGAGATTAAAATTTGGCAGTTACTGTAATTAGTGTTTACTATATATAGGATTTCAGGCTATTTTTAATATGTATTTTAAAAGCTAAACGTTAATCGTTAGCATTTTTTCCCCAAACGCAGCCTAAGACGACTGAGCACTATTTTCCGTTCAACACTCCCAAAACTATTCCCCGCGCTTTTCTGTTCATGTGGTGCAAATACATTCGTGATTTACGAACTAACAGCAGCGGAGCTTTTTTTTTTTAAAAAAAAAAATATATATTTTTTACATTGAAAATATACCTTACCTTAATTCTGTCTTAAAAGGTTTAATACTATTTAATAATTAATCTTTTTTTGCTGAGCTATTTAATAATTAATCTTAATATGTATAGAGTTAAGATTTAATAAACAAACAGAAGTATATTTTTAAAATTATATAACCTAGTAGTCATGTTCCTTGTCAATGTTTAAAAGAATTATTACTATATGAAATAATGAATCCAATAAAATTCTATCTAATAGAGTAATATTTTTTTATATATAATTGCATCAAAAGTTAAATCAAAATTATATAAAATAGATGAGAATTCAAATGAAGTGATTAAGTCCATCGATTTCCAACATAATGTTTGAGGTTAAATTCCCACCGGTCCAGGCTGTAAAAAAAATATATATATAAAAAATTCAAATGAGATTAGGATGGAGTGATTTCATAATGATTACTTGTTTTTCTTAAATAAAAAGTGATTGACTTGGTGGTTGAGTGTGGGTCAAAAACAAGCGAGCACAATAAACATAGTACTAATAGAAGTATTTCATTTTGGGGTCGATTTTATTTATTCGTTTAACAAATGAAAATGAAATGGTGCAAGTCAAATTTGTTATTGGATTTAAAAAATTAAAAAGTAACCATTATCAATTAAACAAATCACAAAACTTAATACTCTCTCCATTTTCTAAAATTATAATATTTCTACATTTTACGCAATTTAATACACCTTTTTAATCTACATAATTAAGCGAATTCAA
Organism: Hygrophila difformis; assembly: GCA_030278955.1. Lineage (NCBI taxonomy): Eukaryota > Viridiplantae > Streptophyta > Magnoliopsida > Lamiales > Acanthaceae > Hygrophila > Hygrophila difformis. The sequence goes on from JAOANR010000007.1 coordinate 19,430,784, forward strand.
CAAAATCTTACTTGATTATATATGTTATCTTATAACTATGTTAAAAAAATAAATTAAAATTACTCAGAAAATAATAACGCTAATGTTTCAATCATATACTTCCTCCGTTGTTTATTAGTTGAAACGTTTGGAAATTGGGTATTATTCACACACACACTTTAACTTAAAGTTTTATCATATTTATACTAATTAAAATATAGTAAAGTGAGATCTTGTTAGATTCGTCTAGTCGAGTAGTTTTTAAATATTAAACTCTTAGAGTTTTTATTAGTACCGAATTTGAGTTATTGATGATTTAAAATATGCATTGGACTGCGTGCGCTGTGGGTCCGTTTCAATTTTTGAAAACGGATGGAGTATTAAAAAAAGGAATATTTAGTACTAGCATCATTATTAAATATCGATATTATTATTTTTTTTAATGAGCCGGCTAAACAATTAAACATTAATATTTGAATACGACTCAAATACTATAAAAAACCAATTCCAATTCCAATGGGAATCAAACTGTGCTAAAGGGCCACTTTCACAACATGCATAACAACTAGAGTGAAAACGAGCCGAGCCGAGATCGAGCCTCGGCTCGAGCTCGAAGCTCGACGAGCTTTAAAAAATTGAGCTCGGCTTGAGCTCGACATAAAAAAAATGAATTCGAGCTCGGATCAAGACTCGAACCCTAAAGCTCGAGTTTTTTTTTTTTTGTTTTTATTTATATGTTGACACTCACATGTTAATAAATGTGTGTAGGGGCTCAAATCACACAAATTACAAAGATGGATAAATGGGATATTATCACTGAACCAAGTCTCCATTCCCAAGCTAAGCTCGATATAAAATTAGGAATAATTTTTAAATTATTAAATAATGAGCTTAAAAACTTAAAGGATTGAAGTTTAATAGATTTAATATACTTCATTAAACTATTCCTAGTTCCTACTTCTAACCGTAAAAAAAATGGAAGAAAATTTATAGGAGTAATAAATAGATTATACATATGTACTATGTATAATTGATATATATATATATATATATTCGAGCCTATTATCGAGCTTTCGAGCCGAGTATTGGTTAGCTAGGCTTGGGCTCATCAACATTCCGAGTCGATCTCGAATTCGAGTCGAGCTTTGGTCTATTTTTGATCGAGCCGAGCCCGAATATTTACGAGCCTATCAGTCTTATTTACATATCTAATAACACCAAAAGCAAGAAAGTCAAACTTTGATGTAAGGAAAAAAAAGACCCACCCAACACGCAATCTTAGGATGTAAATGAGACTGATAGGCTCGTAAAATATCCGGGCTCGGCTCGATCAAAGCTCGACTCGAATTCGAGATCAGCTCGGAATGTTAATGAGCCCAAGCCGAGCTAACCAATACTCGGCTCGAAAGCTCGATAATATTCTCGGATATATATATATCAATTATATATAGTACATATGTTTAATCTATTTATTACTCCTATAAATTTTCTTTCCCATTTTTCTTTTTTACGGTTAGAAGTAGGAACTAGGAATAATTTAATGTATTAAATCTATTAAACTTCAATCCTTTAAGTTTTTAAGCTTATTATTTAATAATTTGAAAATTATTACTAATTTTATATCGAGCTTAGCTTGGGAATGGAGACTTGGTTCAGTGGTAATGTCCCATTTATCCATCTTTATAATTTGTGTGATTTGAGCCCCTACACGCATTTATTAACATGTGAGTGTCAACGTAAAAAATAATAATAATAAAAAAAACTCGAGCTTTATTCGAGCCTCGAGTCGAGCTCGAATTCGGCTTTTTAATGTCGAGCTCGAGCCGAGCTCAATTTTTTAAAGCTCGTCGAGCTTTGCGCTCAAGCCGAGCCGAACTTTTACTTAATCGAGCCGAGCCAAGCTATATCAGACTCGAGCTCGGCTCGGCTCGTTTTCACCCCTATGCAGTCCAATGCATATTTAAATCATTAATAATTTAAATTCGGTACAAGTAAAAATGTTTAAAGTTCAAGATTTTAAAACTACAAAAGAGACGAATATAACAAGATTCTACTTGACTATATTTCAAATTGTATAACTATGATAAAATTTTGGAATAATTGTCAAAAGCGTAATTTTTCTTGTCCTTTTTGCCCGATCTATCTCTTTCGAATTTTTGGCCCCTATTAGTCCCGCTTCATTTGCTAATTAAAACCAAATCCGTCATAAACTCACTAATCCAAGATAATTAGTGATTTAATCAGAAAAATTGCAAAAAAAACGTTCATTTTATTGTTGCTTTGTCCGAATCCACCCTATACAATCCATGCAAATAATTGACTTCAATTGTTGTGACCACTGCATTAAACATATTCTACTATTTTGTTTTTATATTCTTTTTCTGTTTCTACATTCTACACTATACTGTCTGAACTACAAGCAATATGTTTTCAATTCATATCATATTCTCATGTCAGATATCAAGAAATATAATTAGATGCATTACATATTCTCATTATAATGGCAATTAACATTAGGTTCGAAATTACATACTCCAATGGCATCTTCTTTCAAAACAAAAATGAACATGTAAGTATTGACACAATCAATGGGGGCTCAATGGCAAACTAGTGGAGTTGTCATCCAAGCAAATAATGAATTGGGTATATAAATTTTTAGTGTGAATGAGGCATGTCAGATGGCGGATGAATCTGTAGAACATTCAAATGTTGAAAGAAATGAAGTAGGCAAAGGTTGGAAGCTTACTTGTTGGAGTTGATTATTGCCATTTTTTTCGTATTATTGAAATGAAGTATCACTTCCAACGTATTGATCTGCCATCCCGATTCCAAATGGTTGGTTTGTTTGTTTGTTTTTTTTTAAAAAAAGAAGTAAGGAAGTTGTGATCAGTAAAAATAGTAATGAGTAAGATTTAGTGACCTTGGTTTGCCATACATTTTTATTGTGAAGGAAGACGCCGATGGAATTTTTAATTTCGATTCCAATGTTTGAGGGTATTGTAATGGGAATATGTAATGCATCTAAATAGATATTTTTATGTTTGACATGAGAATATGATATGCATTGAAAACATCCTATTTGTAGTTGTGACAATATAATGTAGACTGTAGAAACAAATATAAAAAAATATAATCCACAAAAACAGAATAGATTTTATGCAATAATCACAACAGTTGGAGATAATTATTTGCAAGGGTTGTAGAGGACGATTTCGGACAAAACGACAAAAAAATTGACGTTTTTGGTAATTTTTCCGATTAAATCTCTAATTGACTTGGATTAGTAAGTTTAGACGGATTTGATTTTAATTACAAACTAAGTGGACAAATAGGGGACAAAAATTCAAAGGGGACGGATCGGACAAAAATGACAAGAAAAATTATATTTTTGACAATTATTCCATAAAACTTTAAATCAAACATTAAAAAATGGAGGAAGTAATAGAAAGGGAGGGAGTGCCAATCGTGTATTATCGCCACCGATAATGAGTCATGGCCAATGGCGGACTTTTTTTGTTTGGTGTCCAAAAAATTGATAGAAGTTATATTTAAGTTAGAGACAATAGTCACAGCAAAAAAAATTATGGAAGAAACTAGGTTGGAAGGAATAATCGTGGTGTCACCATAAAAATTGAATGATGTTACCAACTCTAATTAAGTTAACTGTGAAAATTTTTACTTTTAAATAATAGTTTTATAAGATAGAATATAATCAAATGAAATTTTATTGGATTGCCTAATTTTCTAGTTTTAGAATATCTTTGATGAATTTATCATTTACTACTATTTAGCAAAATATAAAATGTGGGAAATGTTGATTTTATATTTTATGGGTACAAAAATTGTGGACTTTTTTATTTCACCAAAAAAAAAATTGTGGACTTTTAGCAGGCCCAAGCCCAACCTGGAGTGGAACGGCCCATGTTCTTCGTCTTCACTATTCAACGGTATACAGAGTAAACCTGATTTCCGAATTCGGCGATAATAGATTAGGGTTTTCCGTATAAATATTTTGCGATTCGGTTTTCAACGTTCAACGAACGGAAGGTTGGGATTTCAGGTGCGACTGTTTTTACCTCCATTTTTGGGGAAATATGGTTGCACTGTTGGTACATTATTGTTGTGTTTAGTGTTGTGCAAGAATAAGAAGTGAATCTTGATAGCATATACTATATTATATGGCAAACAGGAGTATTTAATGGAGAAGCACTGTAGGGCAAAAGCTTTGACAAAAAGCGGAAAAGGAGCCCCCCAACGACTGGAATCTGGAAGCAAACCCTAACCCCACTCGAAGCCTCTGAACCCAAATCGCCCACCTCCCATATGGCCATTTCCCAAATCCCAACCATTCTTTGCATTTGATTCTCAATCGCTACAGTCATTGCTGTCGCCTTCAGCTGAGACTTTCCTACCACTCCGCACTTTCTCTCTCCCTTCTTTTCATACAAAATATATATATACACGAATATATATATATATATCAGGGTTTTTGGTCATTTGGTGCTCTTTCTAGATGAATAATACTACCAATAATACCAATTCCAATCAGCCCCCACAAGCACCAGCGCCCGCAACTGGTGCCAAGGAATCTGAGGAGGAACCCTCTTCCCCTGGATCGTCAACTTCTCCCAAGAATTCTTTGGAAAAGGCGGACGACGTCGTTGTTGGCGAGGAGGACGTGGTAATGGCGGAGAAGGACTCTGCTGTTACTGTTGTGAATTCCGGGGACGATTCAATGGAGGAGGATGCCCTCAATCAAGCTACCGTTTTCTACATCAAGCTCAAGCAGCCCAAGTCTAATTTGCTGCACAAGATGAGCGTTCCCGAGCTCTGCCGTACTTTTAGGTGTGCTTCTGAAATTTAAGTTTTCGTCAAACATTGTGTAGACACTTAAATTGCTAACTCATCGAGAGTCCTGGCTTTATTGGTTGTATGTGTACTTGCTCTCTAGCCTGGAGGTGAAACAGCGCTGACTTGCGGTATTAAGATTTTAAGTTAATAGGACGTGGGTCTAGTTAGAACTGAAAAGAATGGAATGTCACAGTATAATCAGTTGATCACTTGGATGTATATGCTAATTTCAATGTTATTATACTAATTTTTTCTTTGAGAACCAAATAAAATTTGAACTATTTTTTCGATTTAGGGTATTAATCTTCTACCTATTTTTCCAATTTTATCATCCCGTGTTATTATTAGTGGAAGGGCAGAACCTTGGGAACTATATGTTCCAATTTTATCTTTACACGTAAAATTTGAACCATTTACAAGTTCCAAATGTTATTAATCTTCTACCTATTGTTCCAATTTGATCTTTATAGCCCTGCTTACTTTCTATTCTGTTAATAATATTTGGAACTTGTAAATGGTTTCTTTTGGTTGTGCCGATGCAGCAATGCTGTTGATTTCACATTTATAATTTATAAATAATTGTTAGCGTTGAATTAATTTAGTTCAACAGTTAACTTGAGATTTCAGGATCTCAAGGATTGTTTCTTGAGAAAATTACATCTTTTTGGGATATGCAAGTATGTCCGTAAATTTTGGACAATAACATTTAGGGAGAAAGCTTCAAATTCAGTTGGGGAGAGCCTCAAATTTCAGAGGACATATATCTCTTCATTGATTCTAAGAGACACTACCTATTACAGCTTGCTTGGTATTTTGTGGCTTTTCAATTAAAATTTGCTAATCTTTTTCATCCTTGTTGCTGTGTTCTTAACGTTGAATGTTGGATCTTTTCACTTCGCAATCCTGGATGCAGATTGACTAGATTAATCTGTTATTCACTTAAAAAAGTCGCATATTTTGCACTTCGCTTTTGCAATGCGCATTTGTTGGTCCTTTTCAAAATTTTGTTGGAAAAGCCTGTAGCTCTCTGACATAAAAATTTGTATACTTCCCAAATAAATACCACATTCTGTGTTATGAAGGAATTTTTTTTTTACTTGGTTCTTTCAATATCTTTTCCCTATTATGTTGAATATTGCAGTGCTGTTGCTTGGTGCGGGAAGTTGAATGCCATAGCTTGTGCAGCAGAAACCTGTGCAAGGATTCCAAGGTTAGCCATTTACCTGTGACTTATTTTCTTTATTTATTTACACACAGTTGCACTGGCATCTGTTACGTGTATCTAGATGATGATTTTTCGCTCTTGATGAATGCTTATATTTCTATGCTATATAAATTTTGGAATTTGCTCTTTCTACCAAATAACAACAATTCTAATATGGATGATAGGTTCCAGAATCCTATGTTACTAACTTATCCTAAGAGCATATTTCATCTTTTATCTTTTAATTTATTCTTATGTTTGTGGATGTGCTTTGTTATGTTATATCTGTGAAAGTTCCTAAATCCCAGAAACTGATATTCAATTTTCCCTATCAATGAGGGTTTAATGCATGGTGGAAACTTTGTCATGTTCTACACTGATAATTTTTATTGTTCTTTGTAGTTCTACTACCAACCCACCATTTTGGATTCCTATCCATATTGTCATTCCAGAACGACCAACTGAATGTTCCGTTTTCAATGTCATAGCAGGTAACACCCTAGTCCATGTCATTGATATTACAATCTTATGCCAATGGATAAATTACTCTGTTTTAGGGTCTATATTACATTGCTGGGTTTCCTGGTGGTAGTCTATCTTTCCACATGGGAAGGAGTTTGATAACATTTTTCCTTCACTTACTGGTGCTTGCAAGATGGGTGTTTCAATGTTTAGTGTGGCTTCAAAGTGCAATGTTAGTACTTTTCTATTTTTAGATCAGTGATGTGTTATCACCTGTTATATTTGTTATTTTGACAGATTCTCCTCGTGACTCTGTTCAGTTCATGGAGTGGTCCCCTACTTCTTGTTCTCGTGCGCTACTGATAGCCAATTTCCATGGTCGGATAACCATTTGGTCCCAGCCCTCTCTGGTATGGTATTATTATGAACGTAATGGTTGTGTAATGATAGCTGATGATCTTAATTATTGGATTTCAATGAGAATGGTATTCCTTTTCTTCTCAAAGAAGACACCATCTTTAAATTGTTATATTGTACATTTCTTTATTTGATGACGAGGAATCATTCTGGTCATTCTTCATTTTAATGGATCAATTTGAATCTGAAATTTAGGGACCAGCAAATCTTGCGAAAGAGGCTAGTTGCTGGCAGCTGGAATACGAGTGGCGCCAGGACATTGCAGTTGCTACAAAGTGGCTTTCGGGAGTTTCTCCTGTATGCAGTTCTTTGGCCATTTATATTGTCTTATACAAGTTTCATATTGAGATAAGTTTTATGCTGACTTAGGTTTCATAAAATCAGTATAGGTGGCTTTCAGCTAGATCAAATGGATCCACTAAGTCAACTTTTGAGGAGAAATTTCTTTCTCAACAACCACAGGCTCCAGGTTAATTTTCTTTGTGTGCCTCCTTATTTGATGAGTTCTCTCTTTTGAAAGAAAAGTGTCATTATGACTTACGTATTCATTAGGGCCAGAATTGTTGGTGCAGCATGTCCCAACTATGAAACAGAGTATTCTGGATGAACAATTTGTTCTTAATTTTATATATTGAACCATTTGTTTCTTGTAGAACCCAATTAGTGCTGTTTGGCGTCCTTATGTTACTGGTCATTAAGCATTAAATTGCTTTAAAATTTGTTTTGGATGGCACAACTCTCTTTTTCTGATCTAGTTCCTACCTATGTGAACCCCACTTTTATTCACGGGTGCTACAAACTTTAATTCCTTGGAGAACCCTAATTATCACAAGACATCGACCTCCCATCAGCAATTAGTACTACACATGGGATTATTGTCACTTCACTAGCTTCTTGATGTACAATACCTTTTATGTGGCTTTATTGCTAGTATAGGTGGAAAGATATTTCTTTGTCATTTACTCCCTCCGTCCCGTTTAAAGAGTCTCAAAACTTTTGGGCACGATATTTTATGTGGGGATAGTTAGTATTTAATGTGGGGTAGATTAGGGATAAAGTGGAGGTAAATTTGGAATTTATATGATGTGATTGTAATGAGTTTGGATTTTTCTTTGATTTATTTATGTGTGATGTGATAGTTGTGTGTTTTAAATTTTAATAAATTTATTTATGATGTGATGTGATGGGAGTAGGTTTGTAGTTAATTATTTCCTAAAAAGGAATGAGACAATTGGATGGGACGGACTAAAAAGGAAAGTGAGACAAAATTAATGGGACGGAGGGAGTATATTTTATCGGCCATATGAGATGAGTCTTGCACAGAATGTCAGATATTTTGTATCACTCATGATGAGTTTTATGTTATGATATGATGTATTGTAGTTCGTAATACAGATGTAATTAGTTATAAATTCACTTTTTATAAGCTTACCATTTGAAACTCAAAAAAACAAAAATTCTTTATATCTTATGGCAGCTGGTTGGCCGAATTTTCTCTGTGTTTGCTCTGTTTTCTCTTCGGGCTCCATTCAGCTTCACTGGTCACAGTGGCCTCCTAATCAAAGTGGTACACCGTCCAAGTGGTTTTGCACAAGTAAAGGTCTTTTGGGGGCTGGGCCTAGTGGGATAATGGCTGCTGATGCCATTGTTACAGATTCTGGGGCAATGCATGTTGCTGGTGTCCCCATTGTTAACCCATCAACTGTTGTTGTTTGGGAAGTCACACCTGGTCCTGGTAATGGTTTTCAGGCCACTCCAAAGACAAGTGTAAATAGTGAAGTTCCACCATCACTTAATCCTCCATCCTGGAATGGTTTTGCTCCATTAGCAGCATATCTGTTTAGTTGGCAAGAGTATTTATTGTTAGAAACAAAACAAGGGAAAAAACTGACAGAACAGGATTACAGTAAATTGGTAGCACTTCATTGCTCTCCAGTTTCAAACTTTTCTGCTTATGTGAGTCCTGAGGCTGCAGCGCAATCTGCTGCTACCACAACTTGGGGTTCGGGCGTTACTGCAGTTGCCTTTGATCCAACACGTGGTGGTTCTGTGATATCTGTTGTTATAGTTGAAGGTTAGTCTTCTACTGTCCATATCTACTTACAATATGTATAGGTCAGTTTTAATTTCGTTCTTATTGTTCTTGTCAAATTCTGTCTCAGCGCTTATTTGGTGGGTTTTTATACCATTGCATGTGTTAACATGTGCATAGAGAAATAACTGGAAGCAAATGCATTATTCTTGTAATAAGAGTTTTATTCCTAATGCAATATATCTGTTTTGCAATAGTTAAAACTTTTCTTCAAGGCATATGTTTTGAAAGCAGCGGCTTGTTATTCTGTGTATTCAGGTCAGTACATGTCACCATATGATCCTGATGAGGGTCCTTCAGTAACTGGCTGGCGTGTTCAACGCTGGGAATCTTCTGTTGAGAATGTTGTGATCCATCAGATATTTGGAAACCCTAGTTCCAATTTTGGTGGGCAGGTCCCAAAGCAAACTGTTTGGGTGAGTAAGGTGATTAAATGCATTCCAGCATCTATTGAATTCAAAGGTCCTGGACCAGCAGTCATCTCACCCGGTGATGGAAAGGGTGCTACTAAATCTGATACTGATATTGCCAACAGGGTCAGTTTTGATCCTTTTGATCTGCCCAGTGATGTTAGAACACTTGCTCGAATTGTGTATTCTGCTCATGGTGGTGAGATTGCTGTTTCATTTTTACGGGGTGGGGTTCATATTTTCTCTGGGCCAAACTACACTGCTGTTGATGGCTACCAGGTTCATGTTGGTTCTGCAATTGCTGCTCCTGCTTTCTCTTCTACCAGTTGCTGCTCAGCATCTGTTTGGCATGATACTGACCAACATTGTACATTTTTAAAAATTATTCGGGTTCTTCCACCTCCTGTTCCTCGAAGTCAAGCGAAGGCCAATTCTGCGATGTGGGAGAGGGCTATTGCTGAGAGGTACACTGACTAAGCATGCGTTAATAGGAGTTTAACTGTTTGCTAATCCAGTCAACCTGTTATCTTGATATTTAATTTGGATATTGATATTGTTTATAATTGTGTGTATGATGCCCCCGTTCATTGCTTTTGATGTGTTTTGGCAGATTTTGGTGGAGTCTTTTAGTTGGAGTTGATTGGTGGGATGCTGTTGGCTGTACTCAGAGTGCTGCAGAGGATGGGATTGGTAAGCGTGTTTCGTTTGGTGAAGTGATATAGCCCACATGGCACATATGAGGTGTAAGTCTAGGGGTGTAAATGAGACTAATAAGCTCAACTCGAAATGGCTCGGTTCGAGTTTGAGTTCGGCTCGTAACACTCATGATCTCAAGCCGAGCCAATTACCATTCGGCTCGAAAGCTCGATTTATATATATATATATATATATATATATATATTTATTAGTAAATATAGAAACCTATAGGTTGGGGGTTTCATTCTCCATCCGGTCCCTTATTCCTCCCCTTTACCCTTTTGTAATTTGTGTGGCATGGGCTGGCTCCCACCATCAATTTCTTAGCATGTTTAGACTGCTTAGCAGATAAAATAAATATAATTCCTTTTATAAATAATGTGTGAATGAAAATGATATTGTTCGAGCTTGGCTCGATTTGTTCAAAGCTCGGTCAACATTCGGCTCGTAGTAGCTCGATCAATGCTGGGCTCGGTCAAAACTCGGCTCAAATTCTTATGAGCTCAAGCCGAGCTTACCACTAGCCCGGCTTGGCTCGTTTACACCCTAGGTGTAACTTCATTCCCTGCCTCAAAGCTTACATTTGACACCTTGATAGTGATTCTGGCTTTCTGCATTCAATTTGGACAAGATGAATTCTAGCTGCAATTCAATTTAATTCTCCTAATGTAGCAAACACTTTGTTTCATTGTGATATACTCACATGTTGATGACATGAATTTATATCCAGTGTCACTGAACAGTGTCATTGCGGTGTTGGATGCTGATTTCCATTCCCTTCCCTCCCCTCAGCACAGACAACAATACGGACCTGTAAGTTAGTTGATTCCGTAATGCCTTCACTTTTTAGGTTGAATGATATAGTGGTAAGTGTTTAAAATTGATATTTTCTTGGATTGTAGAGTTTAGATAGAATAAAATGTAGGCTGCTAGAAGGTACAACTGCTCAAGAGGTGCGGGCTATGGTCCTTGACATGCAAGCCAGATTACTGTTGGACATGCTTGGTAAAGGTATTGAATCAGCATTAATTAATCCTTCAGCTCTGATGCAAGAACCTTGGCAAGCATCTGGTGAGACATTATCTGGAATTGAGGCAGAAGCAATGAGTGTTGAACCAGCACTTGTTCTTAGCATCCAGGTTTTTCTTGGCATACTTTGCCATATCTTTAATTTTTTAATTTTCATGGTTTTAGAATGAAAGCATTCATTAAATGTAGCTGTTATGGATATCACCCCTGAATTATTGTACAACGATTCAGGCATATGTTGATGCTGTCCTTGATCTCGCATCACACTTTATTACAAGATTGCGGCGCTATGCAAGTTTCTGTCGTACGCTGGCTAGTCATGCTGCTTCAGCGGGCACAGGTGGAAGCCGTAACTTGGTGACTAGCCCCACCCAAAGTACCACTGCCCCTGCTACAACCCAGGGTAAGTGTGACATGTAGTTACTGATAGGTGATATTGCATTTTACAATGAAACTTCTGTGTTGCTTTATATAAAGTTGTATATTTTTACTTTTCCTGTTCCATGTTATTCCTTAACGTTGAAATTTCTCAACTTTTCATGTTGCTATTCTATTTCTTGATGATACTTTATTTACATTTTCAGGAGCTCAAGGTGGAACTACAAGCACCACAGGCAGTACACAAATGCAAGCCTGGGTACAAGGGGCTATTGCAAAGATTAGCAGCACAACTGATAGTGCTCCAAATGCCGCTCCTAATCCCATAAGCGGACCTTCATCCTTTATGCCAATAAGTATAAATACAGGAACCTTTCCAGGAACTCCAGCTGTGAGGCTCATTGGAGACTGTCATTTCCTCCATCGGTTATGCCAGTTGCTGCTGTTTTGTTTTTTCTTCCGTCGAACTCAATTACCCCGATTCATTGGAGCTGCTCAAAGAAATACTGAGGCATCCATCCAAAAACCTCAGCTTGCTGGGTCAAGCAAAACTGATGAAGTCAATTCTGGTGCCCCAAAGCCAGTATCAACAGTATCAAGGGCAGAAGAAACACAAGTTTCAAGGAGTACACAGGTTGGAAATGGTGCAAAAGGTCCTGAAGAGGGTCCAACTAACCGGTCGAGGTTAGGTTCTGGGAATGCTGGTCAAGGATATACATTTGAGGAGGTAATATACCTTTTCTCTTTGGAGGAAAAGTTAGGTTTAATTATCTGCCATTAAAGTTGAATTGAATTTAATAACAGGAAAACATGGTTGTAAATGTTAATCATAGTATTACATTCAAGCATCATTTCAATCTTAGCATGTTTTGATTTTGATAATAGTGTACACTGAATGTTGTTTATAAGGTTTCCAAAATATCATTAAAGTAATATTAATATTAATCCTTTGAGTTGTGTTTTTGTTGACGTTCAGGTTAAGGTTCTCTTCCTAATACTCATGGATCTTTGCCGGAGGACAGCGGGATTGGCACATCCACTGCCTGTTTCTCAGGTTGGGAGTAACAACATCCAGGTCCGTCTCCATTATATTGATGGAAACTACACTGTTCTACCTGAGGTTGTAGAAGCATCACTTGGCCCACATATGCAGGTAACAAGGAACTTTCGAAATAAATCACATTCAAGTTACCTTTTTACGTTGACTGCATACTGTTTGCTATCCTGATTTGTTTCATTTTTTCTGATTTTCTGCAGAATATGCCCCGGCCTAGAGGTGCAGATGCTGCTGGTCTACTACTCCGAGAGCTAGAACTCCATCCACCAGCTGAAGAATGGCACAAGCGGAATATGTTTGGGGGACCTTGGTCTGATCCAGATGATACAAGCCTTTCAGATGACGGTACTAAGTCCAATAGCTCAGTGGATCTGCTTGATTCAGGTTCATCTGAAAATGGAAATCTTTACAATGCCACTCACACACTGTGGCCACGAAAGCGTCGATTGTCTGAACGAGATGCGGCTTTTGGACTGAATACTTCGGTTGGCCTTGGAGCTTATTATGGTATCATGGGCTCTCGGAGAGATGTCGTGACAGCTGTCTGGAAAACAGGGCTTGAAGGAGTCTGGTACAAGGTAGTTGTTCTTTCCAATTTGATCTAGTTTTAGTTTTTGACAACTTGATCTTTTCTTGGTCAATGATACCTTATAAGTTTTAACACTGGTGGCATTGGTGGTTTCTTCGTCTGTTAGCATGCATCTATTGTTGTTCTACACTGTCTCGACCTTGATTTGAATATAGGAACAACCCATGTTATGTTACACTTTGTTATATTGTACTACTCAAATTTCGTTAGATTCACTTGTTGTCCATTCTGTTGCTTCTTTCTATGACAGTGCATAAGATGCTTGCGACAAACATGTGCTTTTGCTTCACCAGGAGCCAGTAGTTCTTCGAATGCAAATGAGAAGGAAATATGGTGGATCAGCCGGTGGGCGTATGGATGCCCTATGTGTGGAGGAGCATGGGTTAGAGTTGTATAAAATATACACCTTTACACTTCCTTTGGCCAAGGAAAACAGTGATCTAATAATACATGGCTTGCTGGTGCTTGTGGATGGCTGGCCGAGAGAGGAACACTGACCCTTGACTGGCATTGCTTTGCTTATTTTTGTACATACAAGGGATAATTTAGTACATGGTTGATTTTTGAGTTGAAAATTTATGTTTAGGGAACTTTCCTTTAATTTTCTGTTTCCATAATTTGATTACTTGTGTGGTATTCAATGTAGCAAGAAAGCACTAATACTATGTATCACGGGGCTCCGACCTTAATACTACCTAATACTAGTTGACATATGGGATGAGGAAGGACTTCGATTCTGGAAAATTGACATAGCTTCGGATATTAAAGAGGTCCTGACTTTGAAATATTAGACTTTTTTTTTTTTAATCTACATTTATAATGTCTATAACTCTATATAGGTATATTAAATTTATAATTTATATATTAAAGAATAATTGTGCTAATATGAAATTATTATTACCATAAATTTAGAATGTACCAGATTTATCAACTTATGTTATTTAACAATTAGTTTTTCAAAATAAAAAATAGTAATTAATAAGTAGTATTACTTCTAATTTGTATACATGGGTGTCGACGCTTATTTTTTCAAACAATTACTTATGATTGTGTTAATTTTCTTTTAAAAAAAGGTACTGTATATTGAAATTTGAAGCTGTTTGTATTTTTTTTATGTTCTAAAAAATAAAATTCTACATATACAAAAGTTCGAACTCAATTTGTTTCTTTAAACTGTCAGAGCCTAGCTGATTGTATTTATCATATACAATAGTGTAACATATATATAAAATACTATTATTCAAATAAATTAATAAATTATGTGTAATTAACCTATAGATGTGTGTGGGGATGATGACTTAGCCCAAGTGGTTAAGTCCATGACTTCCAATAGAAGGTTGAAGTTCGATTTTCCACCGACCCCTTATTCCTCCATTTTACAAAGAGAACTCACCACTCACACCTTATCACTCATCAACTCTCAACTTTCTTCTCTACTAACACTCACTCAACTCACACTACTTCTCATCACTCACAAATGAACTCAACTCACACTACTTCTCATCACACACAAACGAAGGGCTCACTCCTATTTATAGGGTGAGAAAATTCTAGAGAATTCTAAAAATATTATAAATAATACTAATCTAGATTATTCTAAATATTTCTATAAATAATTCTACACACCCTATTTATATAATATTATAGAATATTCTTTTAATCTCCTAATATATTTTCTTGAATTTTGCATTGATCTCTAACAAAGCCCTTGTTATATTCTCCTCTCAAATCTTTATCCTTATTTACTTGTATTACATTCTGTTCATTTGGTTGGGCAGAAACATAATGTGAATAGGGAATTGTTAGACACATTGGGCTGAGAACTCTACACTTCACAGCACAGAGGCGTTACAAGGTCATTAGTTATTACATTACATTATAGGGGATCTTCCATTACAAACAGTCCGAGAATTTCCTCATGTAAGCACTCTTCAAAAAGGTATAGCCTTTTAGTTAAACTAACTTCCTTTATTTATTTATTTTATATTTATTTTGGTCTTGAAATTGGCACAGGTGGACAGACAGGTATGAAGTTCGCTTATGGCACATTAGTTTCAAGGAGGACGGCTACACTATAAAAGGCAACCATGGTTAGCTAACAAATTAACCACAAATCTGTGAACCATTAGACACATTTGAGCATAGAACTTCACACTTCACAGTACACAGGCGCTACAAGATCATTTGTCACACTTCACAGTACAAAGGCGTTACAAGGTCATTTGTCATTAATACATTATAGGGAATCTTGCATTACAGTCTAGCAATGCCCTCATTTAAGCATATTTTTTTAAAAAGTCTAGCCTTTTAGTTAAACTAACTTCCTATTTATTTATGTCAAACTTATTTTTTAGAAATGTTTCTTCTTTCCTGGAAACTTTTCTTGGGTAATTGACGTTTTATTGGTCTTTTGGTTTTTTTATTTATTTAAATTATTCTATCGTTGGTGTAAAATACACTAACCTAGTATCTTTGGTTTATTTTTCATGGAAGCCGCTATTATGCTGGCTGCCTGCTTATGCAAGCAGTGGGGACAAAACCCTCCTTTGTAATGCTATGAAGTTTTGTAATGAGTACTATCATTTTTATAATGTCAGGAGATTTGTGATGTCTATAAAGTTTGTGATGGATAAATTATTTTTGTGATGTCAAAAAATTTTTATGATGTCTTAGACACACAAACATCACAATAAAGAGGTTTAACACCATAAGTCCATAACTGCATATGCTGCAGTTTCACATGTGAAACTGCACAGCAACTGTATTGATTTTTCATTTTATCCGTTCTTGGTTGGTTCCTTAAACTATTTCAATGAACTTGTTATTTTTTTATCTTTTAAAATAAGTAGGTTTTATGGACGTTTCTTCATTTTTTCTCGCCCGCGTCTTAATTGTTAAAGAAAGTTGTACTCCCTTCGTCCCATTAAAAGTTGTCACTATTCCTTTTTGAGGTGTCCCAATAAGGTTGATCACTTTCACTTTTAAGCAAATTAGATTAATATAAGCATGATTAAAAACCCCACAATAATGACAATTGTACTTTCTGCACAAAGTCCCTATATATGTTTAACCATTAATATTTCAAAATGGGTATAAATAAAAATTATATAAAATATATATTCTAAAAATATACGATTAGACGATTCCAACAAGACCACACTTGACTATTTTTTTCTTTCTACATCATTATGATAATGTTAATTCAAAGTTAAATAATAAATATGGTTAAAATTCAAATGTAACCATTATAAATTAGATGGATGGATTAGTCAAATTTACTCACACTACTTTAATTACTAAACACCACAACCTAAATTTCTGTGTCAAAAAAAGTGGCCACTTTTAATGGGACTGAGACAATATTTTTTTAAAAAAACTATTGTCCGGCACATATAACTTATAATTGGACCGAAAAATGAGTACCATTGCATACCTTATAGTTGGGCCAAAAATGGGCTCAAATTGTCTAGGCCAGGCTCAGAAATGTAAACCGCGGTTCGTTGCGTGTATCGTAAGCATAAGCATAGTCTCCAACGGCACAATTTTCACTTATAAAAATGCCGTTCCGTAGTTCCGTTCCGTTTCTATCATCAACTCGCCCATTTCCCGTCTTTCTGGAATATGAATTTTTAATTAGGGTTTCCATTTGTTCTCTTCGTTCCGGTTGTCGTTTCTTGATTTCAATGAGACCCTTCTTGAGTTATTCAATAAAACGACGTTGGTGTTTACATCCCAGAGCATTGCTTTTTAACTTCTTACTCTTCTAAGATTATTACACTACTTATCAAGAATTCCAAGATTGTAATTTGTATATAAGGAAAGTTTTCTGCTTTCGATTTTTACGGATATTTTTGTTGGTCTGTGTTCCAAGATTCTTAAGGTTGTTGGTCTGTGTTTGTGTCCGTCAAGAATCTCCTGTTCCAAATTCTCTGCCAATTTATGCGGCATTGCTCTTTGCTCTGGGTTTTTTTGTAATCTTATGTCCACTTTTTGGAGATTGAGGATTGGTTGAAATTAAGATTTCTACCTGGGACGGCTTTCAGCAGTGTAAAAGGTAATTGAAAACGCTTCTTTTTTTTTTTTTTTTCCTCTCCCGTTTCTTCTTGCATGATTGTCATTTGTTTCTTGGTGCATGTGTTTTTTCAATGTGTTAGTATTAGTGGCCCATTTTCTAAGCCCAGGCCCATGAAGGCTTATTTGCTGAGGCCCAAACCCATTTCCAACCTACTAATACTCCCTCCAGCCGTGCACTCCATCCCCTAACCTAATAATCAGTCTGCTTCTCCCTCCCTCCTGTTGTGCAGCCGCACCCCCCACCTTTCCCTTCTCCCATCTTTGGTTTTCTTCTACACAACACTTAGGTTAGATTAGTTCTACTTAGTGAGTGTGTGAGAGTAAGGGCAGAGAGTTGAAAGGGAGATTCACGGGGTTGGGTTCGCCGGAGTTTGGTCCGGCGAAGGGCTGTGTGTCCTCGGTCTAGAGCTTTTGTGGCTAGGCTCGCCGGAAATTGGTTTTCCGGTGGAGGGTTTGAGTGGCTGAGGGTGTTGGTGTAGCAGCGTGAGGGCTGTGACGGTTTGGTGGCTCCGGCAGGGAGCTGTGGCGTCGGTGGTTGTCCGGCAGCCCCTTTTGGTGGTCGGCGGTGGTGTAGGCAGCAGCCTGTGGTGGCGGATTCGGGGGTTCTTCGGTGTTCTTGTTGAGTGTGTCTCGTTTGGGAGCTCCGAGCCTACATATTAATAGATCTCTATAGATCTATTGGTATACTTCGTTTCTTTTATTACTTGTTGTTATTTCCTTGTTCCACTGACATCTTTTGTAGATTCAAGAAGTGGAGACTAAAAGCAAGGATTTGGACTGAAGAAGAGACCGAACGGAGCAGACAAAGAGGACGCCGGAATCTGTCCGGCGAGACAGCAGCTCCTTGGATGCTGTTCGGATTTCTGTTTCATCTCTGTTTTCTGTTTTATGAGTGAACATGTATTTGTGAGATAAAGCTATGTAATCCCATAATTGTAGGGCCTTTAAGGTTTGTAATAGTTTAGCTAAAACAGGGTCTTCGGTTTACCCAACAGTGGTATCAGAGCTATAGGCCACTGTGGGACGGGGGTTGGTCAAGGCACCCCCGCAAGGTGAAATAGCTTATCTCATCTTTTACAGTTTTAAGTTTATTTCAGGTTCTTGAATGTGTTGCTTGAAATATGTGATTTTTCATGCATTAGGCTTTGTGCTCTTGAATCTGTATGCTTAAACTGCTTTGTGTGGTAATACTAGTGCTTTTGCATTTTCTGTGTGGAATTTGCTTTCTGTGCACTTTGTGTGTAAAGTTGGATTTGAAATTTTTGGGGACTGAAAAGTGATTTCTGATCCCTGAAAAGTGGTTCTGAAAAGTGCATTGATAAGTGTGCATTTTTTGGGAAGCTGAAAAATCCAAAATTTGAAATCTGACCGTTTGTAACTTTTTGGGCCTCCCAAAATTTAATTTGGGCCTGTCAAATTAGTTGGGTCATTTCTGAATATTTTTGGGCACCCAAAATTAATTGGGTTTGCTTAAAAATTAAAAGGATGTTATATGCTATAGGGTTGAAGTAATTGTGATTAGTTGGCTAAGTGTTTGAGCACTTGTTTGCTCATTCTGATTAAAAAGGCCAAACACAATAATGGCTTCTACCTCAAATAGCATAGTTCCTTTTAATGGAAAGAACGACTTCAGCATCTGGCAAGTTAAGATGCGTTGTGTTCTAGTCCAACAAAGAGTTTATAATGCAATTGATCAACTCTTTGATAAAGATGTGACTGAAGCTAAAAAGGCTGAAACTGATGAACTTGCTAAATCTGCCATTATCCTTAGTTTATCTGATGCTGTGCTTAGAAAAGTTAATGATTGCAAAACAGCCAAGGACCTTTGGGAGAGGCTGTCTAAACTATATGCTGAGTCATCTCTGTCTTCTAGAATATTCCTGCTTGGTAAATTTTTTAAATTTAAATTGGATATATCTAGAGACTTAGATGAGAGTTTAGATAATTTCACTAAACTTGTTCAAGACATAAAAGCAACTGGTGATAAGCATATTGATGATTATGTGCCCATTGTGTTATTGAATGCCATCCCTGATTCATATTCTGATGTGAAATCTGCTATTCAGTATGCTAGAGATGATTTGACTTTAGACCATGTGATTAAGAGTCTTAAGAACAAAGAACTTGAAATGAAGAATTCCTCTAAGCATTCTGATAAGGTGTTTATGACTAGGGGTAGGTCTTGGAAAAAGAGTAATCACCAACAGCATAATGATAGGGGCAGAAGCAATGCTAGGGGTCAGTCTAAATCACATAGATCTCAGTCAAGAGGTAAACATGATAAGAAATGTTACAACTGTGGTAGAAAGGGCCATTTCATTAAAGATTGTAGACTCCCTAAGAAAGAGAAAAATCAAATTGATAATCAGAACAATGAGGTTAATGCTGTGACTGATGTAGCAGTTAGGCATGATGAACTTTTGATGGTTCATGATATGAATTGTTTTTCTGATGTTAATATGGCTAAAGATGTTTCTAAATCTGTGTGGTTGTTAGACTCAGGGTGCACCTCCCATATGTCTCCGCATGTTGAATTATTTGAATCCTATCAATCTGTTAAAGATGACTTTGTGTACATGGGTAATGACAATAGATGTCCTGTCTTAGGTATAGGAAATATTGTCTTACAGTTTGAGAATGGGACAAGATTCTGTCTTGAGGGTGTGAAACATGTGCCTGATTTGTCTTACAATTTGATTTCTCTTGCGAACTTACAGAAGAAAGGTTTAGAAGGGAGAATTGGTAATGACATGATTAAAATGTTTAAAGGGAATTTGATGCTTTTTAAGGCTATTCTCAAGCATAATCTTTATGTGGTCTCTAATGTGGTTAATTGTGCTCTTGCTGCTAGTTCTAGTTCTATTTCTGATAAGGTTAAACAGAATACGCTTTTGTGGCATGCTAGACTAGGGCATATGAGTGATAAAGGCATGAAATATCTGAAAGATGCTGGTTGTTTGAAATCTGATTTATGTGAAGTTGATCTGTGTGAATCATGCTTAGCTGGTAAACAACATAGAGTGTCTTTTAATTCTTCATATCCTGTTGGGATAAAATCCACCCGTGTACTTGAGTACATTCATGCTGATGTGTGGGGTCCATCTTCGACGCCCACACATGGTGGTAGAAGATACTTTTTATCTATCATGGATGATTTTTCTAGAAAAGTTTGGGTATTTCTCATGCAAAACAAATCTGATGTTTTTGGGAATTTTAAACACTGGAAAGCTTTGATTGAGAATCAAACTGGTTTAAAAATTGGTACACTTAGGACAGATAATGGGCTTGAATTTTGTAATCACCAAATGGATACTTTGTGTGCTGAATCTGGTATTAGAAGGCATAAATCTGTTCCTTACTCACCTCAACAGAATGGGGTCATTGAAAGAATGAACAGAACTTTATTAGAAAAGGTTAGGTGCTTGATGGCACCTACTGGCCTTTCTAAGAAGTTCTGGGGTGAAGCACTGATGACAGCTGCTTACTTAGTTAATAAATCACCCAATGCCCCTTTAAATGGTAAATCTCCTGATTCTGTCTTTTTTGGTAAACCTGTTGATTATGAACATCTTAGAGTGTTTGGATGTTCAGCTTTTGTGCATACTAGTAATGATAAATTGGACCCTAGAACCAAGAAATGTATTTTCTTAGGTTATCCTGAGGGAACTAAGGGTTACAGGTTGTTTGATAGATCAGGGGGTGGTTTTAAAATCATTGTTAGTAGGGATGTGATTTTTAATGAATCTGAATTTCCTATGAAAGTTTTTGAGAATGGTAGTACTTCTGTTGAGGTGGAGTGTCCTTCAGTGGAACATTCTGTGAATTTGCCTGCTCCCATTTCTGTGCCTAATGTGATTGAGAATGCTGAAATTGCTGATCCCAATTTGCATGTGAATGAGGAACCCATAACTGATACCCATGATATTGATGAAGGTGGAGCTCAGAATGATGATGTTAACGTTGAACATGATTTGAATGATTATGTGCTAGCTAGAGATAGAGCTAGAAGAGTAGGTAGAACACCTGCTAGGTTCTCAGATTGTGTTCTTACTGCTTATGCTATGACTGTTTGTGAAGAACTTGATAATCTAGAGCCTAAATCATATTCTGAAGCTGTTAAGTCTAAACAGGCTAGTAAGTGGCTTAGTGCTATGAATGAGGAAATTGAATCATTACATAAAAATGAAACATGGCTGTTGATTCCTAGGGCTGATAATATCTCTGTGATTGATTGTAAATGGATTTTTAAAATCAAACAGGAAACTCATGGTGAGAGGTTTAAGGCTAGGCTTGTAGCTAAGGGCTTTACTCAGAAAGAGGGTGTTGATTATTCTGAAATATTTGCACCTGTTGCTAAGTTCACTACTATTAGAGTAATGCTTGCCTTAGTTGCTCATTTTGATTGGGAGCTTATACAAATGGATGTTAAAACTGCTTTCTTGCATGGTGATATTGATAAGAAAATTTGTATGAAGCAACCTGAAGGTTTTGTGGATAAAACCAAACCCAATCATGTATGCCTGTTGAAAAAAGCTTTGTATGGACTGAAACAAGCACCTAGACAGTGGAACATTAAGTTTGATCATTGCATGAAAGACATAGGATTCACCAGATCTAAATTTGATCATTGCTTATACTTGAAAGATGTGAATTCTGTGCCTATGTTTTTGCTGCTTTATGTTGATGATATGTTGCTTGTTAGTCCTTGCATGAAAAGCATTGTTGAAGTTCAAAATTGTTTGAACAAGAGTTTTGACATGAAGAATCTAGGAGAAGCTAAATGCATTCTTGGAATGCATATAGTTAGGGATAGGGCTAATTCAACCCTACTCCTTAACCAAGCTGAATATGTCAAAAAGGTTCTCTCTAGATTCAAGATGTCAAATGCTAAACCTGTTGGTTGCCCTCTTGCTTCTCATTTTCTGTTGACTAAAGAACAGTGCCCTAAAAATGAATCTGAAATGAAAGATATGGAATCTGTCCCTTATGCTCATGCCATTGGTTCTGTTATGTATTTGATGATTTCTACTAGGCCTGATTTAGCATATCCTATAAGTTGTTTAAGCAGATTTATGGCTAATCCTGGTAGACCACATTGGGAAGCTCTGAAATGGTTGTTGAGATACTTAATCAAGTCTATGCATTACTCTCTGTGTTTTGCTAAATGGAATGATGATTTATTTGTGACTGGTTATGTAGACTCTAACTTTGCTAATGATAAGGATAGTAGGAAGTCTACTACATCCTATGTGTTTACTGTAGGTGGTTCTTGTGTGAGTTGGAAATCTCAATTGCAACCTGTTGTTGCCTTGTCCACTACAGAATCTGAATTCATTGCCATTACTGAAGCTTTTAAAGAGGGAATATGGTTTAGTGGTCTGATGCATGAACTAGGATTAAAAAATGAGATAACCATATATTCGGATAGCCAATCTGCCATTCAGTTAAGCAAACATCCTGTTTTTCATGATAGGTCTAAACATATTGATGTTAAGTACCACTTCATTAGGGACAATGTTGAGTGTGAAAAACTGAAACTGGATAAAATTGCTTCTGAATTTAATCCTGCTGATATGGGAACTAAGTGTTTGCCTGCTGAGAAGATGTTATCATGCATGAAAATCCTTCACTTTGACTTTGGTTGAATTATTCTGTTCTGATGCATGATCTACTGCTTTCATACTTTGTGTATACTGTTGATATGTGACAGGGAAGTGAAGGTACCAAAGGCGATGACGAAAATGCCCCAAATTGAGCACACTCGTTTTAGACAGAAATTGGGCCAAGGTGGAGATTGTTAGTATTAGTGGCCCATTTTCTAAGCCCAGGCCCATGAAGGCTTATTTGCTGAGGCCCAAACCCATTTCCAACCTACTAATACTCCCTCCAGCCGTGCACTCCATCCCCTAACCTAATAATCAGTCTGCTTCTCCCTCCCTCCTGTTGTGCAGCCGCACCCCCCACCTTTCCCTTCTCCCATCTTTGGTTTTCTTCTACACAACACTTAGGTTAGATTAGTTCTACTTAGTGAGTGTGTGAGAGTAAGGGCAGAGAGTTGAAAGGGAGATTCACGGGGTTGGGTTCGCCGGAGTTTGGTCCGGCGAAGGGCTGTGTGTCCTCGGTCTAGAGCTTTTGTGGCTAGGCTCGCCGGAAATTGGTTTTCCGGTGGAGGGTTTGAGTGGCTGAGGGTGTTGGTGTAGCAGCGTGAGGGCTGTGACGGTTTGGTGGCTCCGGCAGGGAGCTGTGGCGTCGGTGGTTGTCCGGCAGCCCCTTTTGGTGGTCGGCGGTGGTGTAGGCAGCAGCCTGTGGTGGCGGATTCGGGGGTTCTTCGGTGTTCTTGTTGAGTGTGTCTCGTTTGGGAGCTCCGAGCCTACATATTAATAGATCTCTATAGATCTATTGGTATACTTCGTTTCTTTTATTACTTGTTGTTATTTCCTTGTTCCACTGACATCTTTTGTAGATTCAAGAAGTGGAGACTAAAAGCAAGGATTTGGACTGAAGAAGAGACCGAACGGAGCAGACAAAGAGGACGCCGGAATCTGTCCGGCGAGACAGCAGCTCCTTGGATGCTGTTCGGATTTCTGTTTCATCTCTGTTTTCTGTTTTATGAGTGAACATGTATTTGTGAGATAAAGCTATGTAATCCCATAGTTGTAGGGCCTTTAAGGTTTGTAATAGTTTAGCTAAAACAGGGTCTTCGGTTTACCCAACACAACGACTCTGGTTTTAGTTGATAACAGTGAAATTGTCGGTTTCTTAATGTTTTCTAACTATTAAGTTTTTCAATGGTGAGAAAATGCTGAATTTTGAGAACTTGAGATTACACGGATGTAGTGACTTGCCAATTTTGCTCTGTTGGTTTTTCAATGATTAGTGCCTCAATTCTGCAGAATTAGAATAGTGGTTTATAACATTTTCTCTCTCTAAATATGCTCTCTCTTCCATCTCTGCTCTTAAGAAACCCCATGACGAACCTGCCGGAATTTTCACTTTCAGGGAAGGAGTTTCGTTTAGAGATATGGTGCTTGAAGGAAAGAAGGCTCCCCCACCACCTTTAAGGAAAGAAGCCAACACAGAAGGATTGGCTAAACTGGACTTCATTGCCGGTGACCGTTTAAAAACCTAGAATAACGGTGGCACCTCAGATTCAAGATCGGCTGTGTGAACCTTGGGTGGATGCCATCATTGTCTCTGTTCTGGGAAAGAAATATGATTGATTACTACACAGAAGGAAAGTTTTAGTTTTGGACAACTTGATCTTTTCTTGGAAAAGGATTCTTAATTTTGACTGCTTTCTAGGTTTCTTCAATATTTTCGTTTTATTCGTTTATTCTTTTTGTTGCAAGATACACTAACCTAATCAAGAAAGATTATTGTTGTGGCTATGGAAGCGTCATTGACACGAGCTCCTTTGTATGGGAGACTTAATCCACTGGTCAAATTGAGGCATCTTAGTATGTGCAGATAATCTTACTACGCCTGCTTTGCACTCTACGTTATTTGATTCACTTTCCTCTAAAGTCTAAAAAGTTACTTCCTTTTTTGTTTGTCTTGCAGGACAAAATGGAATGTTCTCTTTGCTCATTATGATTCCACTTAAGCTTCTGTTTGTAGCCCGTGGAAGAACCTTCACAAAAGTAGCCAGGTAAATCGCCACCCTCTACCCTCTGCTGAATGGCATGAATTTTAATCATGTAAACAATCAGACTTTTGGTTCTATCTTAGTTTGTATTTTAATTAGTTGTGCTGTATCTTTTGGTGGTTTGATGCCAATTTTTGTTTGCCTGCCTATCATCTCCATGTCTGATTGTATACGACGTACATGGCAGTTTTGCTGTTTGGTTGGTAAAAAAAATTGGTTTTTGTCTTTGTGGAATCCAATGGGATAATAATCTCCTCCACAAAACCTGTTATTTTAGATGCCAAGACTGCAGAGCTGTTTGGTTGGTAAAAAAAATTGGTTTTTGTCTTTGTGGAATCCAATGGGATAATAATCTCCTCCACCAAACCTGTTATTTTAGATGCCAAGACTGCAGCGTAGAACAAAGTTCCTATTGTGAGATCAATGATGTTGAACTGGGTGGTTACATTTTGTGTCAAGACAAGTAACAAGGCTACAATACCTAGAGAGGAGTTTCTTCCCATCTTCATGGAGGGTTGGTAAATAGATCTCCAATTTGGTAGAATTTGGTAAGGTTTTAATTGACATTAATTTTGTCCTAATCAAGTAACATTATTGTGGTGGCTATGGAAGGCTCATTAACATGAGCAGCATTTATTATCCCCGGAATGTGTTTTGATACTGTGTTGCAGCTTACTCTCTTCCTGAATATTTTCTAATACTCCCTCTAATTGTGTATTCTGCTCATGTTGGTGGGATTGCTGTTTCATTTTCTCTGGGCCAAACTACACTGCTGTTGATGGCTACAAGATTAATGTTGGTTCTGCAATTGCTGCACCTGTTTTCTCATCTACCAGTCAGTCCAGATTACCATAGGCATCGGCCAAGAACACAGATAAAAATTTTCTAAATGATATATTAATTTCTTTGTTATTTTCCATTGAGAATTTAACTTCTATAAACAACTACAATACAGGACACTATCTTTTCTTCATTGCCTTTTCAGGTTTACTTCATGGATGCATTGATCGGGTATACTATATATTCTACACCCTTTGGAGTAGTTATATATGGTGGTTTCCCATCTTCAGCTATAGTTCCCTAGCGGTTATAACTACTTAAACATAGCTCTGACTGGTCCCTTTATTTGTTTTGATCACTAGTGTAGTTATATTGGTTTAATAATTACAAATGGTCATTGTAGGTCCCTAAAACACTCAAGATTCGGTTATGGTTGTTTATGCTATGTGTTAACGACGTAATAATGAAAGCAGTAAAAGAACACAACCAATTTGATGACCCAGTTCGGTCCTTCCGACCTACATCTGGGGGATACCAATCCAGGTGACTCCAATAGACTAAAAATCACGAATACAGACTCACTATCCAAAATCTAACTCAAGATCAACCTCACCACTAGATGATCAAACCTAGTTGAGCAGACGTCGTCGGAACTCCCCCTTAACGTCTGTAGGAAACTCCCCTAGTTGCAATCTTCAAGATCGGACCTCAGTCTGTCATTCACCATGTGATTTCCATCTCTTCACCGGATTGCTCCAGATTCTTTCAATAGTAGAACGCTCAAATATCTTCAGATATTATCAAAGTAATCCCTTTCTTGATTCTCGATTCTTCAAATGAATATGATCAACTCAAATCTTGAAGAACGAAAACAAAAAGACTCTCTCTCTATAACTCTGTAATCTAATCTATGAATAATACTTCACAATGAATAATCCTCTATCTAGATTACAGACTCTCGATTAAATAGAAAGACACAAATAACTGCCTGCAGAGTTAATGTCGTCGTCAGCCTGATGTGACAACACCCGATAAACATCTCAATGAAAAGTACAAGGTTAAGTTGTCATAACACAGTATTAACAATCTCCCCCACATTTCATGGAGATGTTGATCCATCAAACAAGGTGTCTATCAGAAATGCAAGCAATAATCAATTCAGATTATGATAGATAAGCACATCAACCAATATAACAAAATATCAACAAAGTAAAGTTCCAAACAAGACGACAGTAATAGAGAGTCAATAGTCCATCACCAAAAGTCCATCACAGTTCATCCAAAAACAAACAAACATAATCATCAAAACAGTGTCATCAGCACAAAGTTTAAACATCCATCAGCAGACAATCACCAAAAACATTAAAAAGTTTAGTCAGAGTCAGAAAAGTGTTACCCAAATGTACCAACAACCATACCACATCGAGATGACCACCAAAATAGACACCACCACCACACCTGTTTCTCCCCCTTGATGGATCAAACTACTCCATCTGAAGAATCCTCTTCCTCATCAGCAAATGGATTCTGCTCTTCAGAACGAGCTCCACTTGAAGAGGCCTTGCGGGTTGGAGACAGAGAACCTGGAAGCATACTTATAATCTGTGCAATCTTGCGCTTGGTGGCAATGGCTTCCTGACTGATCTTAGTCTGCTTGTCACTAAGGGCAAGCAACTCAGATTTGATCTGCAGAATGAGATCGGTTCCTGACGGTGGTGGTCCTTCCTTGAAGTCATTATGCTTGTCACAAAGCTCTTGGGAAGGGGAATGAGCATTTATCTTGATCAGATCATCCTTCTTGGTCTTAATGCCATTGTGATGCAGCAACAAAGTGATAAGACCAGGGTATGGTAGACTAGCAGTCTTTGTGATTAGATCACGAGTAAAACCTAGCATACGCTTCAAAACCAGAAGACCAAAATTCATAAGTTCTATTCCAGAATCAATACAAAACAAAAGTTTACCCATTTCCAGTGAAGGCTGTGAGGCGTTCGATGTTGGCAGGATGTTTGCACGACACAAATAGAACAAACAGTGAAATTTCATGGTCATATCAGAAACACTGCACTTCTTCCGGCCAAAGTCGAAAGCCCTCTCATTTGAAATGGTGTAGGCTATGTCGGCAGGCGAATGAGGCAAATACTCCATTGGATCACCGAGATCGTCGTTTGGTGCAAGTTCTAACAACGCATTGATAACACCAGGAGTTAAATCAATAAACTTGCCTCTAATGTATATCTTACCGAACCACTGAGACTTTTTGTTGAGAACATCAGGATGTAAATTGGCGTAGAACTCTCTGACCAGTGTTGGAGAGTAAGCTTTAAACACCCTTGACCATTTCAGTAAATGTCTTTCTTCAAGAAACTCAACGAACCCTAGGTCCGTGTATGAAGAGTGGACAAAAGTCTCCTCTGGGATGAACTTTCTGTTGACAAGGTCTTTGGTTCCGAAAAGCATCATTTCCTTGGTGAAGTATGTCATGTTGAATGCTCGTTGTGACTGTAAATCTCGCTTTGTGGTTTCTGGAGTCCTCTGGGTCCTTGGTCGTTTCGCAGGTGTACCAACATCACTGGTAGAGGTGCTCCGTTTCTTCCTTTGAGAAGACCTAGTAGTTGGTCGTCGGACCTCGGTTCCAACATCAGCTTGTTCTGGAACCTCTGGTTCATCATGGGGCAGAATATGGTCTTCTTCTTCTTCCTGGACATGTTCGGTTTCAACATCGACAGGATTTGGAGTATTTTCAGTGGGGTTTTCAGTGTTTTTCTCTGTAGGGTTTGGAGTAGGATCTTGAGGAGGGTTTTGCACTGGACTAGGAAGAGGGGTTGGATACATAGTGACAATAGGCTCAGCATTCTCAGCAAACTCTGCAAGTTGGGTTTCAACAGTTTCAGTGGGGTTTTGAGTAGTGTTTTCAGGCGTAACATTGTGTTCCTCAACTACATTTTCAGAAAGATTTAGGTTATCTGAAGTAATCGGAGGCTCTGAAGTTGTTTGAGATGGATCAGAGGCCTTTTCGGGTAGATTGGTTGAGGAAGATGAAGCCATAGGTAGAAAATCTGCAAAACTCAAGCTAGAAACTGATATGAAGTAAAATGAAAACCCAAACTATCAATTATAAAGAGAGAAAATGAAGATGAAGAGGCGAGAGAGATGACGGTTTTCCCTGACGTACGACGTGACTGAGGCGTCAGTTTGCAGTCATCATGACTGTAGGACGACAGTTTCTCCAAAAAACTCTATCCAAAATGAATTTGGGCCTACAAAACTTATGGACTAGATCAAGTGTAAAATGCAAAAATAAACATAGACATTGATCAAATTTAACTAGAATAGCAAAGGCCCATAGTAGATCTAAGTGTTTCAAACCTTTCACCGTCGAGTGCTTTAGTAAGGATGTCAGCCCGTTGTTCCAACGTCCCAATATGCTCAATGTTGCACACACCCTCTTCAACCAAATCTCTTATAAAACGATATCTTATATCAATATGTTTGCTGCGACTATGTAGAACAGGATTCTTTGAAATGTTAATTGCACTTGTATTGTCGCAATACACCTTGAAATCATCCTTTTTGATCCCATAATCACATAAGACTTGTTTCATCCACATCAATTGTGAGCAGCAGCATGTTGCAGCAATATACTCTGCTTCCGCTGTAGATAGTGCAACTATGTTCTGCTTTCTAGAAAACCAACATACTAAATTATTTCCTAGATAGAAACATCCTCCCGTTGTTGACCTTCTGTCATCACAACAGCCTGCCCAATCCGAGTCAGTGAACCCTATCAAATCCAAACTTGATCTTTTAGAGAACCAAATTCCTAATCCAATAGTTCCTTTCACATATCTCATGATACGTTTAACAGCTTTCAAATGTACTTCCTTAGGATTTGCTTGAAATCTAGCACAAACTCCAGTGCTAAAGGATATGTCTGGTCTAGTAGCTGTTAAGTAGAGTAAACTTCCAATCATACTTCTATATAGCTTCTGGTCTACACTTGCTCCTTGATCATCTTTAGATAACTTCTGTTGTTGACCCTGTGGAGTTCTAGCAATCTTGCTATCTTCCAACTTGAATCTCTTAAGCATATTCCGAGCATACTTTTCTTGACTAAGAAACATTCCATCTTTCATTTGTTTCACTTGAAGTCCTAAAAAGTAAGTCAACTCTCCCATCATGCTCATCTCGAACTCTGATTGCATAGCTTGAACAAAGTTGTTTCTGAGATGTTCTGACGTCGATCCAAAAATTATATCATCAACATATACCTGTGCAATTATGAAGTGGTTGTCTTCATGCTTCACAAACATCGTCTTATCAGCTTCTCCTCTCTTATATCCATTATGAATGAGAAATGAAGACAATCGATCATACCAAGCTCTAGGAGCTTGCTTTAGTCCATAAAGTGCACCCTTTACTCGATATACATGATTCGGTCTAGTAGGATCTTCAAAACCAGTAGGTTGTGCCACAAATATCTCCTCTTTGATCTTCCCATTTAAGAAAGCAGTCTTGATGTCCAGTTGATACAACTTGAAATCCATAGAGCATGCAAATGCTAACAAAATTCGAACAGCTTCCATCCTTGCAACAGGTGCAAACGTTTCACCATAATCCAGACCTTCTATCTGTGTAAAACCTTGAGCAACTAGGCGAGCTTTATTCCTTATAATGTTGCCTTGCTCATCAGTTTTATTCCTAAAGACCCATTTCGTGCCAATAACATTGATGTTCTTCGGTTGTTCAACCAACTCCCAAACATCGTTTCTTTCAAACTGGATCAACTCATCCTGCATGGCTGCTATCCAATATTCATCTTGTAGGGCTTCGGATACATTCTTAGGTTCCACTCTAGATATGAAGCAATTTAGTCCTGCCAATTCTCTGTAATTGACCTTCTTGCTTCGAGTTAGGCGTTGAGCACTTGGATCACCTATAATGTCTTGCTGTGAGTGATGCTTTAGAGTCCTTGGACCTCTTCTCTTATCAGAAACATCAGCTTTAGCACTCGAATCATCATCCTCTGGATTATCTTCATGATCATCTTCTCCATCATCATTAATGACTATTCCTTCTGACTGTTGTTGACTGGATGTACCAACATCAGGAATATCTAATGGAGTATCAACGCTTGGGGCTGTATCATCATCATAATCTCTAGGTAAACAATATTTATCCTCAAAAAGGACATTTACTGTTTCAATAACCTTTCGAGATTGGATCAGATAAACTCGATAAGCTCTTGAGTTATTGGAGTAACCCAAAAACCATCCTTCTTCAGCTCTAGCATCAAACTTCTTAATTTGCTCTCTATCCCTGTAGACAAAATATTTACATCCAAAAATATGAAAGTATTTAACAGTAGGAGTTTTACCATTCCAGATTTGATATGGAGTGTTGTTAGTATGAGGTCTCAACAACACACGATTGATGATGTGGCAAGCTGTATGAATTGCTTCGGCCCAAAATGATTTTCCAAGTGCAGTAGCATGTAGCATTGAACGTGCCATCTCTTGAAGTGTCCTATTCTTCCTTTCAGCAATTCCATTCTGTTGAGGTGTCTTTGGGGCAGAGTACTCATGAAATATTCCATGGTTGTTGCAGAAATGTTCAAACTCCTGATTCTCAAACTCTCTACCATGATCAGAACGGATCCTTTGAATTTTAGTTTGCTTTTCATTCATCAACTTCAGGCTTAGCTTTTAAAAGTGTTGGAAGGCTTCATCTTTGCTTCTGAGAAAACATACCCAAGTGAATCTCGAAAAATCATCAACACAAACTAAAACATACCTTTTGCCATTTAGGCTTTCAGTTTCTGTTGGACCCATAAGATCCATATGAATTAGTTCTAAGCAATGATCTGTAGAGACTCCATCTGTCTTCTTATGTTGAGCTCGGGTTTGTTTTCCTTTTGAACAGTTCACACATGTAAGATCTTTGTTGTTGTGTAGTTTAGGCAGACCTCTGACAGCGGCTGAACAACTTAGCTTGTACAATGATTGATAGTTGAGATGTCCAAGCTTCTTGTGCCATAAATTTGTGAGGTCATCTATGCTTACAAGTGCCTGATCTAGATTAGCCTCCAAAGTATAGCAATTGTTCTTAGAACGTTTACCAGTCATAATATTGTTTCTCCTGTGATCAAATACTTGACAAAGAAATTTATTAAAAATAACAAGAGAATCTTCATCACACAATTGACTAATTGAAATGAGATTAGTAGTAAGCCCTTCAACATGATAAACTCTATAAAGTTTAGAAAGTTCACCATCCTTTACATTACCGTAACCAGTGATCTTGCTTCTAGCACCATCACCAAAGACTACATCTCCACAGTCTTTGTCTGTAAAGTTATTGAGGATCTCCTTACTACCTGTCATGTGTCTAGAACAGCCTGAATCAAAATACCACTTTCTGGAACGTGGTTGTTGCTGCGATGATAGGACAACAAAGCAATTACTTTCCTTCCTCTTTGGCACCCATTCCATCTGAATTCGAATCTTCTTCTTTAGGTCTTCATGAGGCCAAACTACTGGACGTCCGTTCATAAGGTCACGAACTATCCTCATACACGTTTCAGCTGAATGACCAGGTAAGTTGCAATAGAGACAGTCTCTTCGTCGTTTAGGTGATGTAGGAACATTCTGATGTGTCAGTGAACTTTCTTCAGCATTCAGATTTCCACCACTAACAAATAGTCTCTTTCCAGTAGATGCTTGATTCTTGTACCCAATACCAGTCATGTCTCTATAGCTTTTTCCAATAGACAAAACTTCATCAAGTTTACCTTTCCCTTTGGTCATCTTCTCTAGGTCAGCAACTCTAACTTTCAATTTTATAGATTCCTCTCTGAGTGATTCCTTCTCTTTAGTCACAGTAGTAATCTGAAGCTTCACTTCATCATACTTTCCCTTAAGAACTTTTAGATCATCAATTGCCTTAATCTTTTCAGCTTCTGCTTTATCCAGAGTCAGACGGATGTCAGTGAGTTGTTTCGACAACTGCTCATTCTCCTGTACAGCTTCTTCATATTCTTCCTTAAGTTCTTCATAGATTTCAACAAGCTCGGCATAAAGACTACCTGATTCACCTGAAACAATAGATGAAATGTCAGCAATTAACTTTATTGACTCAGGATTACCTTCCAAGGGATCTGGACTGGCTTCTCTCGTAACAAAGGCAACTACATCATCTTCATCACTGGATTGTTCTTCCTCAGGTTCATCTTCTGAATCATTATCACTTAGTGTAGCTTGAAGTGCCTTTCCTCTCCTTTTCTTGGCAGTAGGGCACTCCTTTCTGACATGGCCTCTCCCATTACATTCAAAACATATAATCTCAGAAGATTTCTCAGATCTGTCATCATCTCTATCCTTCTTTGGTTTCCTGAATTTCCCATCAGTTTTCTTCTCAAATTTGCTGTTCTGCTTCTCGGTTGTCACTGGGTTGTCAGAACATCTGTTCTTCTTTTGAAATTTCTTGAAATGCTTATTCTGAAGCATTCTACCGATTCTCTTGGAGAGCAAAGAAACCTCTTCTTCAAAGCTTTCAGCAGGCTCTTCCTCAGCCTTGAATGCAATGTTCTTGCTTGATCTTTCAGTGGCTAAGTGATTGATCTCGTATGTTTGAAGAATGCCGACTAGTTCTCTCAATGACATGGTCTTAATTTTCTCCACCTCTTCAAGGGCTGCAACCTTCGCAGAATACTTCTTAGACACGGTTCTAAGAAACTTCCTCACGAGCTTAGATGATTCAAAGGTCATTCCAAGAGCTGTTGCTTGGTTAACAATGTCTTGAAATCTCCCAAAGTATGAAGTGATATCCTCATCGTTCGTCATCCTTAAACTGTCAAAAATCGATTCAATCCGTTGTAAACGCGTCGTCTTGACATCTTCAGAACCTTCGTGTTGAGTCTCCAAGAAGTTCCAAGCCTCGTAAGCAGATGTGCAATTGGCGATCATTTTGAATTGCGCTTCGTCCATTGCACCACTAATCGCGTTGAGAGCTGTATAATTCGCTGTTCTTGCAGTCCTCTCAGCCTGTGTGAGCTCGGCATTTGTCGCGGGTCGAATTGTAGTTGTGGCTGTTTCTCCTTCTCCAGATCGAATAGTTCTTGTTGGATGAATCCATGGCTCCAAGACTGAGTCCCAAACACCATCTCCTTGTGCCAGCAGGTAATTGCGCATCCTGGCTTTCCAATAGGCATAGTCATTTCCGTCGAACAATGGTGGACGAGTGTTAGACGCTCCTTCTCGACTCATGTTTCTTAAATCTTGAATGAATGGATTTTCTCAGTTACGTTAGAGAACTCTCTCTGATACCAATTTGTAGGTCCCTAAAACACTCAAGATTCGGTTATGGTTGTTTATGCTATGTGTTAACGACGTAATAATGAAAGCAGTAAAAGAACACAACCAATTTGATGACCCAGTTCGGTCCTTCCGACCTACATCTGGGGGATACCAATCCAGGTGACTCCAATAGACTAAAAATCACGAATACAGACTCACTATCCAAAATCTAACTCAAGATCAACCTCGCCACTAGATGATCAAACCTAGTTGAGCAGACGTCGTCGGAACTCCCCCTTAACGTCTGTAGGAAACTCCCCTAGTTGCAATCTTCAAGATCGGACCTCAGTCTGTCATTCACCATGTGATTTCCATCTCTTCACCGGATTGCTCCAGATTCTTTCAATAGTAGAACGCTCAAATATCTTCAGATATTATCAAAGTAATCCCTTTCTTGATTCTCGATTCTTCAAATGAATATGATCAACTCAAATCTTGAAGAACGAAAACAAAAAGACTCTCTCTCTATAACTCTGTAATCTAATCTATGAATAATACTTCACAATGAATAATCCTCTATCTAGATTACAGACTCTGCGATTAAATAGAAAGACACAAATAACTGCCTGCAGAGTTAATGTCGTCGTCAGCCTGATGTGCCAACACCTGATAAACATCTCAATGAAAAGTACAAGGTTAAGTTGTCATAACACAGTATTAACAGTCATTAAATTTTATTTATGTCTAATGACAAGCTTATCATAGGTCTGAACCAATGGTTTCATATGTTGTCTGTATTATGATAGAACACGGTGCGTTCATCTCTATTAATTAATGTGGACGAATTAGAATTCACTTTGATTGGAGTATTTGAATAGGCATTATTTCTTTGTTTAGGTTTAATGATTATTCAAATTTCTATATAGTCTGGTCATAATAAAAATTATTTATCCCTTGGGTGATGGTATTCTGATATACACGGGGAAGCTTACTTAGTCCCAAAGAAGTATGCTAGATTACAGGTTTAAGTGGAAGGTTTGAACATTATCTTTTTATTTCTAATAAATCTTAATGTGTAAATATAATTATTTTTACTATAATTGTGTGTGTCTATATATATATACATATTATATTATATCCATGTATAAATTCTAAGGATATGTCATATGTGTAAATTCTAAGGGGTCATTGATCTCAGGTGGTGTTTGGTTTAAGGTGTCGATGATTTCTACTGAGAAAATTTGATGTGAAACTGAGAATGTTTATGTTTTTGTTTCATGTAAGTTTTGAGTGAGAATCTCATGGTTTTTAAGTATTAATATGATTTTCATTCAAAAAGTCGATAATCTTTCATCTTCTTCTATACTCCTTCTATACAAGTAAGAATTATTTTAAAAAGATTAACTATCAATACGCACAATGTATGAAAAGGCTTCGGCCCCTCCCCTTATTACCGGAAAAAAAAAACACTCACAATGTATCAAATAAAAAAGACGGATATAGTATTAAACTCTCTCTTCTACCCTTAGTTATTGATACCTAATTGAGTAGTACTTCCTCTGTTCTTTAATAACTGCACCATTTCTGCATTTCACGCAATCCAATAAACATTTTTAACTAATACTAACTCATATTTTATATAAGTAAAAATTATAAAAAAATTAATATTCTAAAACTACATGATTAGACGAATCTAACAAGATATCACTTGACTATGTTTTATATCTTATAGAACCATGTTAAAAAAAATTAATCAAAGTTATGTTACTATGCAAATGGAGCAGATATATGAGAACGGAGGTAATATTATTTAATGTATTTTATATTGAAGTAAAATTAAGTCATATTAAATATTATTTCGCCTTACGGCACTAGCCTTTATTGGCTGTTATGCAAGAAAAAGGATAATATTGAACAAACATATATTTGAACGATATAAGAGTTTTTTAAAAAAAAAACAAAAATATAAAGATTTAAGGAAAAAGATTAAAAATGTTGCCTAAATTTTAAAATTTTAAAATTTTACATATAAATAAATATATAATTTTATTTTTCGAACAAAATATAAATATAATTGTACTAATAGCAGAAAAATATTTAAAACTACAAAACATATGGTGAACTCCATATAAAATACACTAAGAATAGAAAATTTACCTAATCATATTAAATAAAAAATTAAAACCTTTAAATAATATTAGAAACTTTTTTTTTTTTTTAACTTCACACTACTTAAAACTTTTTTTTGGCGAACATCCAAATTTATATTACTTAAATATTTTTTCGTGAAATTTATTTAATTTGAGGATTATGTGGTTATCCGATAATCATCGTCAGAGGCCCAGGCCCAATACAGCTAGAGCTGTAAATAGAACAAACAGTTCGTGAGCTGAGCTCGGTTCGACACGTGTTCGTTCGTTAACAGCTCGTCCGGTAAGTTAAACGAACCGAGCTCAAACACATAATTTGGTTTGTGTGTTCGTTCGTTAAGTTCGCGAACAGTTCGGAATTCTTTTTTAATAGAATATATATTATAAAAAGTAAATATTTTATCTAGTTGTTCTTTCCATTTTTTATTTTTATTAATTTCACATTTCTCTCATAAATTATATTACAATATAAATTACATTTTCACACCTAATTTAATTCTGAAACAAATAAATTTATTAATAAAATAAATGATTCGTTAACTGAGCTCGACTAGGCTCGTGTTCGTTCGTTATTAGCTCGTTCGTAAGGTTAAACGAAC
Organism: Hygrophila difformis; assembly: GCA_030278955.1. Classification (NCBI taxonomy): domain Eukaryota; kingdom Viridiplantae; phylum Streptophyta; class Magnoliopsida; order Lamiales; family Acanthaceae; genus Hygrophila; species Hygrophila difformis. Next base: position 19,467,490 of record JAOANR010000007.1, read on the forward strand.
AGAGCTCAAACATGAAAATTGGCTCGTTAAGATTTTTTGCTCGGTTCGTGTTCGTTCGTTAACCTTAACGAACAGAGCTCAAACACTTCAAACTCGGTTCGGTTCGGCTCGTTTACAGCTCTAAATACAGCTGGCCCTCTGCGTACAAATCAAGCATAGCCATTTTCTTTAGACCGTTACCCATTCCCGGCTATATATATATCTGTGTGATGCCTCCGTTGGTTGTCTATTTCCCCTTACGCTCTTCCGTTGGTGTTCGCCGTCTGGTGGTACGAAGTGGTAATCTGCCTATTTCAGTGGAGCAATTCAAAGAAATACTGTGTCATCCATCCAAAAACCTCAGCTTGGTGTGTCAAGCAAAACCGATGAAGTCATTTCTGGTGCCCCAAAGCCAGTATCAACAGTACCAATGGCAGAAGAAACACAAGCTTCGAGGAGTACACATGCTGAAGAAAGTCCAACTAGCTGGTCGAGGTTAGGTTCTGGGAACGGTGATCAAGAATATATACATTTGAGGTGGTAAGAAACCTTTTGTCTTTGGAGGGTTGATTATCAGCCATTAAATGGAAATCACATTCAAGCATCACAGTGGTGGGATCTGTTTTAATAGAAAATGTGATTGTATGCTAATATTCAAATTCAATCTTAGCATGTTTTGATAATGATAATAGTGTACACTGAATGTTTATAAGATTTCCAAAATATAATAAGAGTTATATTAATCCTTTCTGTGGCACTCATGGATCTTTGCCGGAGGACAGCATGATTGGCACATCCACTGTCTGTTTCTCAGGTTGGGAGTAACAACATCCAGCACTGTTCTAACTTCTACGTGATGTTGTAGAAGCATCACTTGGCCCACATATGCAGGTACGATGAACTTCCGAAATAAATCATATTCGAGTTACCTTTTTTATGTTGACTGCATATTGTCTGCTATGCCAACGTGTTTCATTTTTTTCTTTTTCTGCAGAATATGCCCCGACCTAGAGGTGCAGATGCAGCTGGTCTACTACCCCGAGAGCTGGAACTCCATCCTTCTTTTGACTCTGCACTTGATTATTGCATCTGCTAAGAGTGGTGACTGTTAAATCATTCCGTCATGACGGGAGCATATGATATGATGTCATTCAATCGAAGCGCGGAAATTATGAGGATATTTCTTCTGAAATTTCAGAATTTATGAAATTGGAAACTTAGAGGTGACTCTCCTGAATCTATCTCACCTTTCTTGCTCTTAACTTTTACTTGTGCTCTAAGCCTTTCAATCTATGGATACGGGTTATCTCATGCTTGCTTTCCAGTGTGGTAGATATGATATTGGATGAAAGCATTGGGAAAAAGAAAGAGGACATTCCTCAGTCATGTAGTATTCAGATTACATTATCGATATACTCAACTTCTTGTGGAGAACAAAGTCCATTACATTGTTCTTCTCAACTTGCTCGTTTTGAAATGCATTTTTATGGTTATTATATTTTGAGAATGTTTCAGTGCTGAAATTAGTTGTACAAGAAAGTAAGCATCGAATTTCAAAACAAGCAGATACTATGAGCAAGGTAATGTATGTTAACAGATAAATTTCAGTTTCTCCTTTCATATGTTGCTGACTCTTTGCTGTTGTTATTACAGCAAAACCATCTATATGAAAACTCAATTGGTTTTTTAATGGTTATTGGGGACATGTCCAATGTTGGGTAATACCATAGTGACATTTGTTCAGTTGTTCCCTAGTTTGTCTATATTTTAATTTATATATATATTTTGTTCCATTTGGTATTCAAGCATAGTATAATTAGCCTCCATCACTTTAGTAATAAGATTGTATAATTTTAAATAAATTATGAATTGTGATATGCAATTTTTTTGTTTAACTTAATATAATTTTACTAATTTGTAAATATACATATCTTGGGCCGTTGTTGGGATTGTTGTTCTGCCAACAAATATCATGAGTGACATTCCGTGAAGAATGTTCTACGGTAATGTATTACTTACGCGATTTTATTTGATGAAGAGGAATCATTCTCGTCGTCGCCGGAAGCTGGAATACGAGTGGCGGCAGGACCTTGCAGTTGTACAGTATGATCCTAACTTCCTGGCGAGTTCATCGCTGTGAATCTTATGTTGAGAATGTTGTGATCCATCAGATATTTGCTAACCCTAGTTCCAATTTTGGTGGACAGGTCCCAAAGCAAACTGTTTGGGTGAGTAAGGTGATTAAATGCCTTCCAGCATCTATTGAATTCAAAGGTCCTGGCCAGCAGTCATCTCACCCGGTGATGGAAATGTTATACTGAATCTGATACTGATATTGCCAACACGGTCAGTTCTGATCCTTGATATTGATTATTGACTGTGGCTTTCTGCTTTCAATTTGTACATGATGAATTTTAGCTACAATTCAATTTAATGTTTCCTAATATAGCAAACACTTTGTTTCATTGTGCTCTACTACATATGATGATGACATGATTTTATATCCAGTGTGATTCCGTCATGCCTTAACTTTTTAGGTTGAATGTGGTGAGTGTTTAAAATTGACATTTTCTTGGATTGTAGAGTTTTGACAGAATAACATGTAGCCTGCTAGAAGTTACAACTGCTCAAGAGGTGTGGGCTATGCAAGCCAGGTTACTGTTGGACATGCTTGGTAAAGGGATTGAATCAGCATTAAATAATCCTTCAGCTCTGATGGAAGAACCTTGGCAAGCATCTGGTGAGACATATCTAGAATTGAGGCAGAAGAATGAGTGTTGAACCTTGTGAGTTCTTTAATTTTTAATTTTCATGGATTTATATGCATCACACTTTATTACAAGATTGTGGCGCCTTCAAGTTTCTGTCGTACACTGGCTGTAATAGTGCTGTTATTGGTCTTGCATGGAGGCTATGGTGGTGGATTGGTTCAACTTGCTGCATTTAAGAAGGTCCTCTCTTGGAGTGCTCTGGCTCTTTGCTCACTTGCCGGTCCTTTAAATGAAATCCCCCGATCAATTCTGAAACACAATGAAGGTGCATTGTTGAATTTGGATCAACAATGATTTGGTAATATCTTAAATGTTAGCTATTTAGTACACTTATGTAAGTAAAATTTCTCTCTCTCTTACCCTCATAAGCTTTCAAACATTTAATAATTTTTGCTCAATTAATCCAAAATATTGACTTTTCAAATAGGTATATTTACTTTATTTACATTTAAATGTTGGCTGGTTACTCTGCAAGTGTTCTACAAATATATGATTATATATTAGATTTTTAATTTTTAATAAAAATAATAAAAAATCTTCATGTAGTCTATTTAGAAAAGTAAATTGATTTATAATCTCTTAAATGTTACTCTCTAAAAGTTTTTATTTTTTTGCTTAAGGTTTTAATATTTCTCTCGAAAGTTCTTTTATTAGTTGAAATTCTATATTATTATGTTTACATTTATTATCCTCGGAATGTGTTTTGATATTATGTTGGAGCTTTCCTTCCTGAATGTTTTCTAACACTTGCTCGAATTCTGTATTCTGCTCATGGTGGTGAGATTGCTGTTTCATTTTTACAGGGTGGGGTCCATGTTTTCTCTGGCCCAAACTACACTGCTGTTAATGGCTACAAGCTTAATGTTGGTTCTGCAATTGGTGCTCTTGCTTTCTCGTCGACCAGTTGCTTGCTGCTCAACATCTGGTTGGCATGATACTTGCAAAGATTGTACTATTTTAAAATTTATTCGAGTTCTTCCTCCTGTTACTCGAAGTCGAGCGAATGCAAATTCTGCAATGTGGGAGAGGGCTATTGCTCAGAGGTACACTGTCTAAACATGCATAGATAATAAGAGTTTGCCTGTTTGCTAATCCAGTCAACCTTTTATTAGATATTTAATTTGGATATTGATACTGTTTATAATTGTGTGTATGGTGCCCCTTTCCATTGCTTTTGATGTGTTTTTGCAGATTTTGGTGGAGTCTTTTAGTTGGATGTTATCCTAACGTTGTTGCTTTTGGTGTTTTGATACATTAATCTGAAGGTGTTGTAAAGATTTCTCTACATGTTATATTTATATATATTTTGTGTTCTCATCTCTCTCTCTGGGTGTATTTGACTGTGAGTTTTAATATGTTGCTTGCTTGTTTCTTTCAGGATTTGGTTGATTTTCGCAAGGATATTTGGTTTGGAATAGTACTATTAATATAGTTTGAATTTTGAAAAAGTTTGTTGGTTCAGGTGCTGAAATTACCTTTTGTAGTGCTGTGCTTTTATTGAAGATCTTATATATCATTAACTGTACATGTCCTTGTAGTTACCGAGGGATTCCTTTTGGATGTTAAACCTGCTCTTCTTATCCATTGGAGGTTAAATATTTTTTATTTTTATGGTTTAATATTCTCGTTTGCTCCCTTCATCCTATTCCTTTTGACCATCTTCGGTTTCATATTGTCAGGGAAGAGCTACAGTTCAAAGAAGACTGTTAAAGTAACTGATTCTACAACATGGCAGGTGCATTTTGTTTTCATATTGGTTTCATAATATCGCATATAGTTCTCCCGAACAGGTTTCTTTAAATTGCTTTCAGAACATTTATTTTGAACTACTACTTTTGACTTAGTTTACTTTCAAGTATGTGAGTTGATCTTTGTTTCTTGAAATATGTTTTAAATAATTTTGAAATATCTCTTTATAGCATTATGTTTAGATACATAGCATTTTTCTATCAACACTTCGGTTAGATGTGTAGCCATTTTTATTTTTTTTTAGTAAAGCTATAAAAAGTGCTTTCGGGGATTTAAAATGTAATTTAAAATATCTAACAACCAAAAGCGTTTTGAAATTTACTACTACATTTCAAATAGTTGACTTCAGTTATGTTTTGTTACCCCCACTTATTTTTATTTATTTTTTTAATTGTATATTTAATGTATTTTTCAGGGTCTGAAAATTAATTTCTTGACACCCTAGTTTCAAAAGCATTTTTAAATATCTATATGAATTGGATCGATTTCTAGCTTGTATTTTCAATATATTACTAACCCGATATTTTAGAAAACTTATTTAAATAATCTAATAAATCAATTTCTTAAATTTCATTAGTGTTTGAAATTTTTATGTCAGTTATTTTATTTTATTTTTTTAAATCTCCATGCTTACATTTTTATTTACATAATATAGTTGCTTCAATATATCCTTTCCTAACAATTTTAAATTTCTTCTTACTTTGTCGTACAACAGAGCTTTCAAAAATGAAGCAAGTAAACATAGCTCCAAAGATTGAAATGCAGGCTGGACATTAGCCAAATCAAAACATGGAACTCAACTTGTGTGGTGATATCTGGAGATTCGTGGGGAAGCTTGCCGAGGTTGAAAGGAGTATGCTCTATGATATATGTAAGTGAAAGGTCCGTACAGTATTTCGGGTTTTTGTAAATCTCAAGGCTCATCTTCCCGCATTACCTATTATTTTATTTATATCTTCCAGGCTCAGAGATGGAGAGTGGGACGGAAGCCGACCTGGTGAGGCTAGGGCTTACCTGAGAGGTAATATGTATAATAATTGCATAGCTGAGGCTGTGGTGAGGTTAATTAATGAGCTGAGCCAACGTGAATCCCACACTTGTTACATTTAGTTGTTGATTTCTTCTTTAGTGTCGATCTATTATTCTTGTTTGCAAGTTGTTGGAAGTTTAACTGCATGATGTGACTGTCATACTGGGAAACCTACTTTAAATGCTTTAGCTACTGGATATAAGATACCAGGTTTGTTTTTTAGCTGCTACTACACTTTACGTTGTTGAATTGTGAATTTATACATATATACACAAAGATACTTGGTAGGGTACATGGCATTAGGGACAATGTTGTTCCTATCAATAAAACAAATGAAACTATACGAACATTCGATTCTTGATCTCCTCTAACTCCTTCGGTCTAATGCAGGAAAAGATCATTGTATGGTCTTTGAGTATCCGTGGAACATGATGGTTGGGTTGTACCTGCACGGGAGCATAGTGAGCCAAGCAATCATTTTGGTCACACGGTTGCAAAGCTGATCCTACGCTGAATGCCCTGGAATGTTTTTGCTGAGTGCGTTCCTAATAGCCCAGCTGGTAACTTCAAGCAAACATTTTATGCTAAAATTAACTCATTTTCTTGGTCCAGACTCCAGAATTGTGATAACATTAACATAAACTGGTTTTTCCCACAGGTTGCTACTCTAATATGTTTATGCTAAAGATTTTTATTTTTTTTTGAGAATTTATTATGGGAATAGAAGAAAGGAAACTGAATGATTTATAGTATCCTATATTTTTTCCTAAAAAACAACGAAAAAAATAACCTTCTCATCGAAATTTCTTGGAAAAATAACTTTCCTACAAATTTTGCCAGAAATTTGGTTTTTATTCTTCCTTATTTGTTTTTCTTACCCCATACTTGTTTTCTTTTCTTTTCCACCATAAACTTTCAAAATCAAATTAGGTCTATAGAGGCTACACACACAATGTCCGACCTTGTTCATCAATGGGATAGCCAATTCTTCTTCAAATGCATGTTTGGCTACTGTTCATGATTCTAATATCAAGATTCTATAACATTTCCAAATTTTCAATACTATATTCTGGGTGTCAATAACTTTGGTATTTTGTGGGATATTGGCTCCATATTTAAATTTTTGATTTAGGTACTTTCATGTTACGTGCAATGATGAACTTTAATGCCCTTGGGATTTGAGAATATATAAAGCAAGTGTTGTCTTAAATGCAATGCCGTGTTCTTGTGTTTGAATTCTTACCCAACAAGAACAAGAGCCTTGACGGGTCTTTGGTAAGTACTCAATCTAGTGTGTAAAAGAATCATTACCGGGTTTATAGTAAAATCAAGCAATGAAATCAGGCATCTGAACCAATTTAATATTTTCCCATGTAGTGACTTACTGGTGTCATGTTTCTTGTCCGACAGGTTCGAGCAAAAGTCACTCATTAAAGTTGCAGAAGAGGTTCGAAATTATCATATCCACAAAGACATCGAAGCAAGCAATATCCTCCTAAGATTCCAGGATACATGCTAAAATTGCCGATTTTGAACTGCACAGCTCTGGCATGGACATTGTAAGTATATTTAATATCTTTCTTCTAAAGGGCTTTTGCTGGATAATGTGTTTTGATTAATCTATAGTTCAAAACCTAATCTGAAAATTTTATATATCAAAAGTGGATTGACAAATTAGTTTTCAAAGTATTTTTAAATATCTAATCATAGGAAATTCAGAGATTTCTCTTTCAAATTTAAATATCTAATCATAAGTAGTATGTTTCAATTTTTTTCAAACTTTAGATTGTATCAGTGAAATACTTATATTTTTATAACATTCAAAGTTAATGACTCTACTTTAGAAAGTGGTTTAAAAATTTGGAACTGTTTTTTTTTTTTTTAAATATGCGACTGTGTTTTGTAATCTTAAACAATGTTTTTGGTTAAACTGAAAACACATGAAACTTATTCAGGAAACAAAAAGAGGGAGATAGATGGTGGGGTAAAGAATGTGTTGTGAGTGGGTCAGTCCCAGATTGCCCAATTGGTTTGGCTACCAACTCTGGGCATGCTGTTAACCTTTGAATAAACATCAACTGCAAAATAGGATCCACACATTGACCCCTCGCTATCAATTCTAGGCATTGCTTTCATCTTGTAACTTGGATGCTCAAAGCTAATCAGTCCCCTTGAGCTATGATACATGCACCCTACAAAAAACAAAAAAGTTGACAATCAAAAACAAGTTAAAAGATAAATCACACTATTATATGATCTACTGATCAACATACCTGGTGGGAATGGAGCATAGGACTTCCTACAGCTTGCTTTTATGATGCCGACATTGTCGGAGATCATAACAGAGCCATCCGATGCTATCCCCCAGTAGAGACTCACTACCTTATCAGCACCCTGCCAACATAATAAAGTTCCAAAAATTTTGAAACTAAAAGTAGTAGCCTAATTGTAAGAAGAATGATGGCACAATTAACTTACTAGGGCAACAAACACATTTTTAGCCTTGTGATCATAGATCACAAACCCAAAACTCCCCTCCAGCTCCTTTAGGACCTGATGGGCCGGAATTGGGCACCGGTCACGAAGAGTCCGGTAGGCCTCAATGACTAATGTCGCCTCATTCCCGCTCTTGGATAATCCATACTGCTTGTTGAGGGAGCACAAATTCGTCAAATTCCCAATGAAACTGCAGTACACATCATCCACGCCACAAAACATTCTGCAATATACCATGTTGTCATTTCCCAAAATTTCTGATCATCTATCATGGCCCCATTCTCATAGCTTAAATCCAGAAATTTTCCATCATTTCATTCGTATTACGGTATTAGTGTGTTACCTTTGTGGGGATGCCGAAGGTTGAGGCGGGACATACCCCAAGACAACCTTGTCTGCAAATTCAATACATGAACCCTCAGTAGGACTTGAACCAAACAAATCTTTCAGAGACTCCTTCGGAGTCTTAGCCCGGGCAGAAGACGGCTGCAACGTGTCCGGGCTGTGCAGCTCTTTTGGGGCATTCATCACATCATTCTTGAATATAGCCAACATTGTATATTCTCTCTAATCCAATCAACTTATTCTCCTCCTCCTGTCTTGATTTTTCCTACCCACAAGAAGAAAATCTTAAATATGTGGGCTGTGGGCAGGTGCAGGAAATGAATGAACAGAATGATCCAAAAGGCAAGTGTGTTTGTGGACAAGAGAAGTTCAAGGGAGAAATTAACACACTGATAATGGTATTCAAGAATAATGCATACAATGACACAAGTGCATCAGATATGGAATTATCCATTTAGATGGTCAAGGAAAGCCTATTCTTTCTTGCATGAATACGGGGAAACAGGAAAATTGTCTCAATCTTATCCACAAACACACTTTGCACACTTTAATCAGAATCAGCATAGTCCTATTTTGCCGGATTGGCTTTTTATGATGGAAACTCCTACTAATATTATAGTAAATCATACTGTGTAGTACTACTACTTCTTAATAATTATTACTTCATTATACTACTGTTTTAAAGTGCCTGGTATATGTATACACATTTCGAGTTATGTTTAATACTACTATTTATATTTTTTTTTAAAGTTTAATACTAAAAAATTGAATTAGAATAAATATATACTCCCTCCGTCCCAGGTAACATGTCTTGTTTGACTTTTTGGCACTGTTCATTGTTCAAGTTTGACTCAATGTTATATAAGTATATATTTCGAAAAAAATAGTCGAGTTGGGTCTTATTAGAATCGTATAATAATGTAGTTTTATAATATATATTTTACATAATTTTTTGTTGTACATAATTTGAGATATTAACGATTGAAAAAGTACATTGGATTGTGTGCAGAAGTCAAACAAGACAAGTTAAATGGGACAGAGGGAGTATAATTTAATCTAATAATATGTAATTATATAATTTTTTATATATTTAAAATATTTTAGAAAGACATTTTATCTTAAAGAGAATTTAGGGTATGTTCTGCACGCAGAGCTGTAGCTGTGAGCTGTAGCTGCGAGCTGGAGCTGTAGGGAGCTGAAGCTGTAGGGAGCTGTGGGAGCTGTACACTACAAGAAAAATGATGTTTGCCGACCGCAAGTCCCGACCGACATGATGCGGGTCGGATTTACCGACCGCATTACCGACCGCATCATGTCGGTCGGTAACATAGAGCCGTTGGGGGGGCCCGGGATAGAGGCGACCAATTTACCGACCTACTTTCTTGCGGTCGGTATTACCGACCGCAATCGCCGACCAACAATTGACGGGTCGGATTTACCGACCGCATTACCGACCGATTCTGCGGTCGGTAAACTAGGGATTATATCGCGCTGTTACTGCCCGATTTCCCCCATTTTCACTCTCCAAATTCACCTTCTTCCACCGCCCTCCTCCGACGACCGCCCTCCCGACCACCACGACCGTCCTCTCCGACCGCCGCCGGCCGCCGACCACCCCCCTCGAACACCCTCCAACTCGAGTGACATCCCCCACACACCATCTCCCACCACTCGAGCGAGCCTCTTCCTCCGCCGTCCTCCACCGCCGGCGAGCCTCTTCCTCCGCTGTCCTCCACACGCGCGTCGAGCCCCTGCCGCCCCTGCCCCCTGCCGCCCCTGCTGCCGCCACTGCCCGCCGCCACTGCCCGCCGCCCTTGCCGCCACTGCCGCCCATACACGGTCACAGCCCCCTGTCCATTCGAGCAACACATTCGAGGTATGATTGTTGCTACTCGTTTGATGTTTTGACACATTCGATTATATTTTTGGTATTTAGTAGTCAAATGTTTGGTATTGTGTTTTGTTAAATTCGATTGTGTTTTTACTTTGGTGAATAATTGTTATGCCTCTTCTCTTCACAAAAGGAAAAAAAACTTGGATTAGTATGTGCAAAACCATTTATATGTGTGGAGTATCTTTAATATGTATGTTGACAAAAAAATTGGTATTTTTAATATGTTGGAATGCTGTGATGACATGTTTTGGAAGAATTGAATTTGAATAATTGGTGTCTTCACTGTCTAATGGCATAATTAGAGTCCGCGAGTCGAGAATAGCAATTTACATATGTGCGATTAATATGTTTGAGCTTCGATATTAGAAAGTTTGGTACCGATTCGGTTAGGAAGAAGCATTTACAACTTGTAGCAATGTAAATGGTCTTATAAAGTTTTAATGAAATAGAATATGTGTTTAATAACTACACCACATTAAGCGAACACAAATTATTGATGCAAATGATTTATCTTAAGTGGCCTAGTGCACGATTTGTAGGTGATGGACCGTAGTTGGATGTACCGCTCCCGTCGGGAGACTGGAATACTTACATCCGAATTCATTAATGGAGTAGAATCGTTCTTGCGTATATGTCACCGAAACCCAAACGTCGATAGGGCCCAGGGAAAAATAAGGTGTCCGTGTAGGCAGTGTAGGAATAAATGCTATTTACCTGATGATGACATCAAGTATCATCTTCAATGCAATGGATTTGTCCACAATTACGAAAGGTGGACATGTCACGGAGAGCCACACCAGTTTACTCGGTACTACGACACCGATGCGGACAGCTCTTCAGTGTCTGTACATGACAATGATTACATACAAATGGTGCACGATGGAATGGGAATAGGTAATCCCGAGACAACACCAACCGAGCAAGGTGAGGAACCTAGAGCACCGGAGGAACCTAACCCTGAAGAGAGATTGTTCTATCGTATGTTGGCGGCCGCCGACAAGGATTTGTGGCCTGGATGCAAGAAAATGACCCTACTGTCAACAATTGCTAGGTTATTAAATCTTAAAGCCGAGCAAAACCTATCGGAGAGGTGCTTCGATACATTGTGCCAACTGATAATTGATACACTCCCCGAAGATAATGCTATGGTTAAGAACTTCTACGAGGCGAAGAAACTACTAGAGGGATTAGGGCTTTCAGTTGAGAAAATTGATTGTTGTGTTAAGGGGTGCATGTTGTTTTGGCGTGAGGAAGTCGATTTAGACAAGTGCAGGTTCTGTGACGAGCCACGTTATAGGGAAACAAATTCTAATTCGCGGATTGGACGTAAATACATGTTCTATTTCCCACTTAAGAATAGATTGAAAAGGTTGTATGCATCGGAAGTGACTGCACAACATATGTCATGGCATGTTGGACACGTTCATGAGAGAGAGGGGGAAATGTGTCATCCTTGCGATTCACCGGCATGGAAGCAATTTGATATAACTCATCCAGAATTTGCATCCGAGGGACGAAACGTTCGATTAGGCTTATGCACGGATGGTTTCCAACCATTTGGTCAATCTGGGTCCCAATATTCTTGTTGGCCAGTTATTTTAACCCCTTATAACCTCCCTCCCGATATGTGCATGAAAGATGAATACATGTTTTTGACATGCATTATTCCCGGGAGATCAAGTCCGAAACAGGGGATTGATGTCTACTTGCAGCCCTTAATTGCAGAGCTATTGGAATTGTGGGACGTGGGTTTCACGACATACGACAAATTTTCAAAATCCAACTTCCAACTTAAGGCTGCCTTGATGTGGACAATTGGAGACTTCCCGGCGTATAGTATGTTGTCTGGATGGAGCACCTATGGGAAAACAGCATGCCCAATATGTATGGATGAAACGGAATCGATTCGGTTGAAAGAGGGTGGCAAACAATTATGGTTTGATGCTCACAGGAGGTTCTTGCCTTCGGATCATCCCTTTAGAGTTGATAGGATGAGATTTACGAAGGATAGAGAGGAGCATCGATTGCCACCAAAGCGTAAGAATGGTCAAGAAGTGTTGGATGACATAGATAGGCATGGTCTCCGTCGTGTAACAGAATATGGAGGAGTTGAAGAGAATGTAGCAATTAGTAAGACATGTGGTTGGAAGAAAAGAAGTATATTATGGGATCTCCCGTATTGGAAAACAAATTTGGTGCGTCATAATTTGGATGTGATGCACATTGAGAAAAATGTGTTCGAAAATGTGTTTAACACAGTAATGGATGTTCATGGGAAGACAAAGGATAATGCAAAAGCACGAGAGGACATTGTGACCTTATGCAATAGGCCAGAACTACATCGGGACAGTCGGACGGGTAAATATCCAAAAGCGGTGTATACGATAGAGAAGGATAGACGGGATGTATTCTTGCGATGGGTATCAGAGTTAAGATTTCCTGATGGATGTGTATCCAACCTGGGTAGATGTGTAGACATGAACAAGCATAGAATGTTTGGTATGAAAAGTCATGACTGCCATATATTCTTACAGCGTCTACTACCGATAGGATGGCGGGAGCTGCTTCCTAAGAGTGTGTGGGAACCAATTACGGAACTGAGCAATGCTTTTCGTGCTTTGACTGCTAAGACAATAAAGATAGAGGATTTAGAGAAGTTGTCCAGGGACATTTATGTTGTGATTTGTAAGTTGGAAACCATCTTTCCACCTGCCTTCTTCGACTGTATGGAACATCTACCCATCCATCTACCTCACGAAGCAACCCTTGCCGGCCCCGTTCAATTCAGATGGATGTATCCGTATGAAAGGTATAATTTACATATTGCACAATTGTTTACACGATATAATCTCCTACTTGTTTATTTCTAATATACCATATTGTGCATATGTTTGATATTTCAGATATCTGAATCGTTTGAAAAGAACTGTACGGAATAAGGCACACGTTGAAGGTAGCATTTGCAATGCATATACGGTACGGGAGGCGTCGATTTTCTGCTCCCATTACTTTGAAAAGCATGTCTTCACCCGCGGTAGGAATGTGCCAAGGAATGACGATGGAGGCATGATTCCATATGACGAACGCTTGCCTAGTGTATTCAAATACACGGGACGTCCTCAAGGGAAAGCTAAGAAGAGGCGTCTAACACCGGATGAGCTGAAAGCCGTGCACAATTACCTCCTTTTGAATTGTAAAGAGATTGAACCATATCTCGAGTAAGTTATTCTTATAATAAATTTTGTAAGGAGTTACATCAAGTACATTGGAACTTAACTAATACATTATCGTACTCATAGGGAATTCACAGAACAGATGCTCGAAGAGAATCCAGGATTACGGGGCCCTGAGATTTGGCTTGCGCAAACAACAGACTTTCCCAAGTGGTTGGAGACATATGTGACTGAAAATACACCGGATGATCCATGCATTGCGCATATAGCACAGGGCCCACTTCCCATTGCTACATCGTACCCCATGTACTTCATAAATGGAATGAAATTTCACACTGAATCCTATGGTGGTCAGAGATCGACATACAATAGTGGTGTTTGTATCGCATCGCGGTCTCACGAGACTACTTTGGTATAATCGAAGAGATTATAATCATAGAGTATCCGGCACTGCCCATGAAACAGACGACCTTCTTCAAATGTAGATGGTTTGACCCGCGAGAAGGCATTGGAACGCGCACTCATTTGAACTACAAACTTGTAGAAATTAATCGCTCAAAATCCCTCAACATATATGAACCTTTCATATATGCTAATCAAGCCGAACAGGTATGCTACGTTCCGTTCCCATCCATCAGACAAGTTGCGAGTCGGAATGAGTGGTTGGCTGTGTGTAAGATCAAACCCAGAGGTGTAATTACTGTCAGGCAAGGTGAAGAGGCCGATGCATTCCAAGTCGATGTTCCCGAACAGCTGGGGATCGAAACTACAAATATTGTGGGCAGGAGAGAGCAACTAACGGATGTTGTGGTTCAATATGTTGACCTTCAGCTTGATGAGAGTATAGAGTCGGATTCATCAATAGACAGTGATTCTAATCCTGAGCTGGATGATCCTTCAGAGGATACTTCGGACGAGGATTACCAAATATGAAAATGTGATGATCTAAAGTGTTACTATTATTTAGTCGTTATCCTTATTATATTACATTAATGAATGCTAAGATAATTTACGTGCTTTGCAGATGACCGACCGAGGGCGTGGTTCGTCGTCGACCACACCACGCGGGACTGGGACTAGACGGCGGGGTACGAGAGCCCTCTTCACATCTCCACAGCTAGCAGATGCTATCAGGGCGGCTCGGGAGGACTGGCAGCATTCTCAAGCAGGTAATTCGATATTAAATTCAATAAGTGACATTTCGTAGGCCCTCTTAACATATTAATACTGAAGTAACGTGTTTGTGGAATTTTTTTTATTATAGTTGGCACTTCTAGCTCAGGGGAGCAGGCGGTTGGTGGCCTAGAGGGTTCAGATGATGTTCCAGAGACCCCACCCATGCGCACACCAGGTATAATTTATATTGTTGGTGTTTGATTAATATATGCACAACTTACCTTGTCTAAAACTGATCTCCCGTTAGGCTCGGAGGCTTCTACACAGGGCCCACCCCAGCGCACGCCAGGTATAATTTACGTTAATCATTGTTCAATTATTCTATTCACAATTTAACAGTAAATTCATTTATTCTTAGGCACGAGTGGTTCTACAGATGGACCACCTCCTCCGCCACATGTAGGGACTGATAGGGAGTTGGTCGAGCCTGGTGACGATGGACTGTAAGTACATTATATTTTAAAATGATATCGAGTGACCACTATATATAGTACTTCTAATTTATGCTATGATTTCAACAATTGTGTATTCCAGCATCGAGTTCACTAACGCTCTAGTTAGGAAGATCACTGACATATATCCCATGCGGTCGAACATGAATGGGATTAGCTGGGGAAAGGTCTCACGGGAGACAAAGGAGTTCTATTGGGGGGAGTTCCAGGTAATCTAAAAAGATTTGGGTCAATTTTCTTGTTTTCATTTGCAATTGTATCAACTTGTTGCAAAATTCCACCTGCAGAAAAAAGCTCGTTGGGCACCCGAGCACGCAGCCGCAGTCCGGAGGGAGTGGGAAAGGAAAAACATTGCCCGGTACATTCTTAACTTAAATATAAAATCATTTATTATGTTCTATACTTACATGAATGGTATTCAGGTACAAGGACTACACTCTGGATATCCGGAGCAAGAAGAAGCCATATCCCGTGGACGAGCTAGTTGCACAGAATTGGAGACGGATATGGGAGTCTGCGGCGTTCAAGGCGAAATCAAAGGTGGGGAAGCTGAACAGACGACGGGGGCAGGAGGATGCACCAGCTCTCCCCACACATACAGCGGGTTCGAAGACATTCCGAGCCACGAAGGATAAACTGGTATGTTGTACTTATTTAATGTAATTACATAAATACATGGATTATTAGTCATCCTTACACAACGTACCACTTACAATCATTACAAAATGCAGTCCACCGAGCAAAATAGGGAAGTCCATTTACATGAGCTTCACGAGCACACTCACACAAGGAAACATGAGAAGGAGCAGTGGATACGTGATAGGTCACGGGTTCTGCACGTAAGAATCGCACAACTTATAATACTTACCCTCGTATGCGTACTAGTTTAGTTTGTTGTATCCTATCTTGACTTAATTACCCACTTCAAATGAAGGAGGAGTTCAGTGCAGTCGCTGAGCGTCTTAGCCAGGACCCCACCATTGGGCCCCAGTTCGATCCAGATCCTGTCTTCTTCGATCTTACAGGTGGACCTGACAGGCGCAAGGCCGTATACGGCATGGGATCGTTGGCCCGGTCGCTTAGGCCCGGAGGCGATGCTTCTTCCACTCCTCCGCCATCATCTTCAGAGTATGTGACACAGCAGCAGATGCAGGAACAATTTCAGCAATTCCAGCAGATGGCACAACGGCAGGAGAGCATGGCCGATCAGATGGAGAGGTTGCTCGGATCTAGGAGGCCTCGTTCCCCTCGCGACGGAGATGATGACTTTGGAGGCGGCCGGGGAGGAGATGGGCTCGGGGCACATTGACTTTGACTGATGGTTTGATGGTTAGTATCAAGCGGACAAGTTGTTTCTGTTGGAGTGTTTTATTTATGACTTAGCTTGTTGCACATTCACTCCTTTTGGATTTGATTATCAACTTGAATGATTTGAAGTGAGAATATGATCAGATTGTATGACTTCATTGGTTTTGAACTGTTAAATTATTGTTAATGGATTCGGTTGTGGATGAAATTTGGTTGTATTGTTGATGTTTAATATGAGATTGTAGGCCTTGTGAATGGAATACTTGTTGGCATTTGATTTGGTTTTATTGTTGCAGCAGGGTGGCTGTGAAACAGCCAGTTCTGTTGCAACCTGCAGTTGGGTACCGACCGCAGCGCCGACCGCATGTCGGTCGGTAATTTCCCGACCGCACCAACGACCGAATGCGGTCGGCGAACTGCGGGTCCAAGAGGTCCTGGAAGCTTGGGTACCGACGGAATATCGGTCGGTAATGTTACCGACCACCATTCGGTCGGTGATTCTGTCGGTAAATTACCGACCGAATGGATTTGGGTCGGCAGCCGACCACCTACCAATGGATCACCGACCGACACATGCGGTCGGTGTTGCGGTCGGTAGACTCGATTACGACCCGTTTCCCCCATCTTACCGACCGCATATGCGGTCGGTAAACCCGTATTTTCTTGTAGTGGTAGCTGTCAGTTTTATTTAAGTGTTCTGTACAACTAGCTGTAGCTGTAAAAAAATGTATGAAATGACATAAAAGGACAAACATTAATGTAGACTATTGGGTAGTTAGTTAGTTATTGGAATAAAATTGTAATTGCTCAACAATAAGTTAGGGGCTTATTTTTTAAAGCTACTACAAGTAGCTTCTAAAAAGAAGCTTCCAAAAGCTCTCATAAGCTCCTAAAAGCTAGTGTGTAAAACAGAGTTTTTGTTTTAAAATAAAAACTAAAGCTACCAAAAGCTCCCAAAAGCTGCGTGCAGAACAGACCCTTAATCTTCGGGTCTTTCTAAAACAATAAACATATAGTACATAGTAGTACCATTTTATTTTGGAGTGTTTCTAAATAATAACGTTATTTTTATACTCTATTATTATTATTATTATTATTATTATTATTATTATTATTATTAACAGCAGTTGACTTAAGTGAATTGGGGCTTTAGTTGCTTAAGCAAGGTCTTGGGTTTAAGCCTTTTGTATGCAAAAAAACTGCTTTGAGAGAGACACCCTTAATTGCCATGCAATCCTCCAGATATTAGTCTTGGGTCCAATAATTCACCAAAAAAGTATTATTATTATTATTATTATTATTATTATTATTAAAAAATGTTATACTGTATATTTTTCCATTTTCTACTTTCACAAAAGAATCTCGTTTCTCTCGCTTCCTTTAGAATTACAATAGATAAGGAAGTACTAATTGTTATATTTACCTTTTTTCAATAAATTTTAGTTATAATAAACTAATAAACTACTCAATTTATTTGGTAAGGATTTCACCGTAGATATAAGAATTAAATAATGAAAATGGCGGATACAATTATCGTGCCCCGGGGTCTAGATGTCTATGATTATAGTACTACTAAACTACTTTACTATGAATTGAATTTTCAAAAGGAGACAAAAATAATGTATACTAGCGCATAGTGTACACACAGTAATGCCAATAGCCAATAGGTCGCGCGTGGCGGCCGCTGTTTTTTTTAGATAAAAGATACATGGCCGTGTCTGGTGGGAGCTACCACAATAAACTGTTTTTTCTTTTGCGGTGTTACCGTATCATCTTGGATCCAAAATTAATTTCTCAATAATTTTATGAATATTGAAAAATTGTCTTTCCCAAAATAAATTTTTGCATACATAAAGACTCGAATTCAAAAATTTTGTTTAAGCTGTCAAAGTTAGGGGTGTCAATTTTAGATTTCAGGTCGTGTTCGTATCGGGTTGATCATGTTGTATAATATTCCATGTCGGGTTTCGGGTCGACCTGATTTCGGAAAAAACCCAAAATGACCAAACTCAAACCTGAAACTTTTCGTATCGTTCGGGTTCGTTTTTCGGGTTATAGACCAAAATTGGCATAATTTCAGGTTTCGGGTCGTGTTCGTATCAGGTTAAGCGGGTGGTATAATATTTCAGGTCGGGTATCGGGTCGACCTGATTTGAAAAAAAAAATCCAAATGACTAAACCCAAACCTGAAATTTTTCATGTCGGTCGGATTCGTGTCCAAGTTGACACCCCTAATCAGAGTCCTAACACTTACGCCAACTGTATTTGGTACCACAATAAACTGTTGAATAATAATAATAATAATAATAAATTTGGAAATATGACCTATAAAAGCTACTTTTACTAAAGAACTGTTCTTTTCCTAAAAAGATAATAACCATATCATATAAATTACAAATAAAGAATGTGAAAATTAGTTGAAAGTGGAGCTAGGCAGAAAATGTAGTAGATGAGGATTTCGATTGCATCCAACGCGTCAAGTCAATCCCAGATCCGAACCGACTGTTTCATAATAATTCCACGTTAATTTCATTTTATTCTACTAATAACGCTCCAACATAAATATTGATTTTATAACTTGTTCACCAAAAAAAAAAGAAAAAAATACTGATTTTATAATAAAAAGTATAACTGTTTAATAAGTTTTAAAAATAATAATAATAATAATAATAATAACAACAAATGATACTTATTGTTTTATCATTAAATAATTTTATTATCATTTACTTTTAATTAAATATTTATAAACATTATATAATTTTATTTAAAAGGATATTATAGAATTTATATGTTTATATACTTATTTAATTTTAAAATTTTGTTTAAATTTAATTGCAATTTTATATTATTATAGATATAAGTAGTATATTTATTGAAGGTTGAACGTATTGTGCCAAAATTTAAAGGTTTCTTTCGTCTATAAATACCCACCCGCACTGAATTTTTCAAACGTGAAAAGCTATCGTCCTCTCTAGAACGAACGCGCGCTCTGTTTCTCTGGTTCAACCGACTTTGTTGTTTGGATTGAATTTTACTCCCTTATTCTGCTGTTGCTCCGCCGTAGTTTTCACCGCAATTAGGTTATTGTATGGCCTTGAGCTTATTCAATTGTGAAATATCGGAATTGTGCTTGGGGAAGCGGGAATTGACCTTCGTCTCGGCGAGCGCCTCAATTTCCGACGCCTTGGCTGCGTTGAAGGCGTCCGGTGAGACTCACCTGAGCGTTTGGGTATGTGACTGTGATTGTGCTACTAGTTCCTGCATTTGTGTCGGGAAATTTAGCATAGCAGATGTAATTCTCTTCCTCTGCAGAGAGGAGAACTTGGCGGATCCATTCAAGGCTTTTGAGGCTCCTGTTTCTGAAGTTTTGCCTAAAGCAGTGGTCCCCATCGTCAGGCATTTGGGGGCTAAAACCAGGTTCGTTTGAAAAATTAATTATACTCTTTAGTTTTTCGGTTCTTAATATATGCAATTTGTTCACGATGCGTAGGACTGTAGGAGATTATATGTGTGAATTACTGTGGAATTATCCGCTTTGTTAATCATATTTTTTTATGAAGCAACAGATTCGGGTTTCTTTTTACCCCGTTTTGATATATTAAAATTGATTCCTAGTTCTTATGCCCTAATTTCTTCATCATCAAAATTATCAGAGTATGATTTGAAGTTTTAGCCATTGATTGAAATATAAATCAGCTCGTATTACTGTATTCTTATGCCCCAATTTCATCCTCAGGATGATCAAATTATGATTTTTAGCCATGGTAACAAATTAGCTAATAATACTATAGTTGCGCAATTTGAAGAATCCTTTATTTGCTCCGTTATGATTTATGAACTATGAATATCAATCACTAATCTTTGATCTACATGTATTCATATTTTGAGTCCTTTCCTGACATCCTTGTTCAATTCAAATCACAGCTTGTTGGAAGCAATAGATTGCATAGTGGAGGGCACCCAATACCTGGTAATCCCAATAGAAAACCACCAACCCACCAACCCAAGAAAACAATTCATCAACAGGCAACAGCTTTGGGGTTGCAACTGCCACATCAGCCATCCGCACTGTTGGCTAACACCGGAGGATGTGTTGCGCTATCTCTTCAATGCAATCTGGTCCTTCTCTCCAATCCCCTCTTTGGCCATCAAGTCTCTCAATGTCATCAATCACGACATCCTCACCCTGCCTTACAACAGGCCTGCATCCTCAGCATTTGGGATTTTATCCCGTGCCCTCACCAAGCAGGAACCCATTGCAGTAGTTGACAATGAGAATAGGTTAATCGGCGAAATCTCACCATATGCTCTGACCAGCTGCGACGAAACAGCTTCAGGTGCCATCATGGCCCTCTCGGCTGTCGATCTCATGGCTTATTTAGAATACAGCAATCCGCCAGAGGCCTTGGCCCAGATGGTTAGGATGAAGCTAGAGGAGAGAAAATTAATGGGGATGGTGGATCTGATGGACGACCTTTTACACTCCTCTATATCAGCTTCATCCTCTTCTTGTTCTTCAGATGATGAATCTTTGTCCAATGGCAGCGTCCGGTCATGTAGGAACAGCAGTTGGGGACGACACTCTCCTGCAAGGAAATCCGATGCTGTAATAGTGTGCAGCCCAGAAAGTTCCTTGGTGGCTGTGATGCTCCAGGCAGTTTCAAACCGTGTTCCCTCTGTCTGGGTTGTGGATGAAGATCAAACTGTGGTTGGGGCCGTCACGCTTGCCGGAATTCTCGAAGTTCTTCGCAACGTTGCTGTTTGATCTGCTTAGTAAATCAGACGTTGATTGATTGTACATTCAGGAAGGCGATGTGAACCGAAGTTTGCTAACCTGATTTGATGATCTTCAAGAATGATTTGTTTTCGCTATGAGCTTTGAAGGAATGCTTTTTCATTGTTGCCAGGTTGACGAAGGGTAATTTAAGTGAATATATATAATGACGTTTTTGCATCCATTCATGAATTATGAGAAACTTATTGCTTTTTATTGTTTGATTTTCAGAAATCAGAAGAGTCAAATTTATTTCAGACATTATGATGGTATCAACTTTTGTGTGTCTAAAAATTGTGTTTTCATTATGCTCGAGCATTCTGAGCTTATGCAGTAATGGTTAAGACAATTTTTTGTTTATATTGGGCTTTTTCATTTGGGCTGTTAATCCTGGGCCCAATTAATTGTATTTATTCGATTGTTTGTTTATATACTGAGCGTTTTCATTCCTTTTATCTTATTTTTTCTAATCTCGTTGTCCTAGTTCCGAAAAATGTTTTTTTTAAAAGAAATATATATAGACTCTTTAATTCATAGTATTGGATTTTTTGTCTCCAAAAAATAATAATAATAATAATAATAATAATAATAATAATAAACAACTTACGGAGTATTTATTAAATGAAAAAAAAGTTATAAATGTCCATATTATTTTCTTATGCTCTCTATCATTTGGAAAACAAAAAAAAAACAAAAACAAAAAAAGGAGAGAGAAAATTAAATGAAAAGAATGATTGTCTTTGTCTAGGCCGTAATATTGGCATTGTTTGAGAATTAGTCGTTTGTTGTTAACTGATTCTATGAGGAATAATTAGTTAAAATTAGTTGTTTGACAATTTCGAGACTAACTTTCTGTATAGAATAAGCTAAAATCCAAAATGCTACTATTTACAGTAGTTTCCAAAAGAGCTGATTGAACACTCTTTTAAGTTATTTTGTCTTTTTAAAAAAGTTAATTTATCTTAAATTCTCTTATAAAATAGCTGATTGATTTAGCTTATTTTCCAAACAGTGCCATTATAGTTAATGCTTAATTGACAAATTTCCATACGGTTACGGTACAAACCCTTAAATAGTTTGCATGTATAAACATACATTTCTACCCAGTTCAGTTCCGGTTGGCAATGAGACTGCATGGTACAGCTACGCTTGAAGATTTTAATTTTGTGATGTTTGTACTTTCGATATCACAAAAACACTTCCAATCATCACAAAATTTTCAAACATCACCATCACAAAAATAACTGCATACATCATAAAAATTTTTAAATATCACAAAAACCCCACATCATAAGCACATCTGCACAGTGCAGGCACAATGCCTGCCTGCACTGGAATCACATCCATTTCTACCATCATCTATTCTTCCATTACACGGAATATATCACTCATCACACACATAAGGTTAAAGTTTTCATGTAGAGGTGTATGCACTCATATTTTGGAAATAATTAGAATTTAGCATCTGTAGTTTAGATTTTAGAGTCTGAAGTTTAGAATTAATAGTGAAAAATAATTTTAAATTTGGATAATTATGTTTGGTAAAGTATTTTAAGAATTGCGTATAAAGCTCTTGATAGACATCGAAGATTATTTTATTGATGATTTCCCCTCAACAACTGACTATTACTAGTTTACTATTATCGTTTTAAAAACAAGTGGTTTTTAAGTATTTAGTATTTACACCACTTTCTTCGACTGAATTTATACAATTATATTAAAATAAATAATAATAATAATAATAATAATAATAATAATAATAATAATAATGATAATAATAATAAAAATGTACTAGTGCTATTTGTACAGTTGTACTAGTACTAGGGAAAACATTGCGTAAGGTGACGTTGACACGTTAGCTGGACAGCACTTGTCTATATCCATATTTTATATTCCTCATCCACTTGCTTAGATATTTTCCTTCCTTAGCCACGAGCCCGATGCTGACCCTCTTTAATTTTTACGTATTGCTTTATTATAGTCTACATGTTATACTTCCACCTAATTTAATAATATTAACATTAGGTAATTCAATACAAATATTTAATAATTATATCTCAAATTATATATAAAAATAACAATTATAAAGTTTAATATTATAAAATTATATAATTAGACAGAATCTAAGAACATCTTAATTGACTATATTTTATCTTATGTAATTATGTTAAAAAATCGAATCAAAACTACTAAATGAATAGTATTTACTATGAAACCGTTAACATCATTAAATTACGGACATAGGTCACATTAACACTCAAATGTTACTGCATCTCATTTCAAAATCAACTAAAAAAGGGGAAATAAGGTTTTGCTTTTGTGCATTTTGAAAAAAAAAAGATCTTCACATCCCGCGACTTAATCACTAAAGGGTTTCTCTTTTTAATTAATAAATATAATTTGTAATGACAATGATTCGTGATTATTCATTAATTAGGTACATTAGAAATATGAGGTAATGTTGAGCACAAGCAGCTGGAACAATCTGGAGTTGAAATAATAAATACAAATCCATATAACGAGAATAATAATGTGACCTAATCCTCCTCTTAGCCAGACATGAATCAATTGGAAATAATTTTCGGGCAGTCCGTGATCCACTTGGAAATAATTCTTAATTGTAAGTATTAAATAATAATTATAAATTTTGACAAGGACAAGTTGTAAAAGAAATCCCAGCAGGCATTGGAAGAATGAAAATTGATACGCATCCTCCCAAATCCCAATCCAATCTGGAATTGAAGCTGCCACAGCCACAGCCACAACTGTTCCAACATCTTCTCATCAATTTGCATTGTAGTATTTCAGTCTCATTCTTGTATATATAATTATGCTTCAAATTTAAATTTGATCCTTATACAAACGAGTTGCAGTTTATAATTTCTAGCTCAAAAAGCAAGTCCCGACGTTTTAAATCATATTCCCTCCGTCTCAATTTATTAGAAATATATATATTTTTTTAGTATTCATTGTTGATTAGTTTTAACATAATATTGCTTTGGAAATATCTAATTTATATTTTTAAAAATATACTTTTTTTTTAAATTATCAATCTTTAATCAAGCAAATGCATTGAATTATATTCAGAGGAGAAAAGTGTGCAATGAATTGAGATCAAACCTTTTCTTTTTTAGGTATTATTTATTTATACAATAAATAGTAGTATTTTTATTTTAAATGTTCTTTTTTATAATAAAGATTGTTATGTTGTAGGAATATACAATAATGGTAGGGGATGAGACTTGACCTTATAGTTGGGAATTCAATTCTCACATGGTTCTCTATCCAATTTTTTTTTTTTTTGTTCCTTTGTAATTGTGTATAATGGGCTCTCACCATTCATTTATTAGCCTAAATAGGTTGTTCATAAAAGAAAAAATAATAGATATATACAATAATGGTAATAGTTATTATACCAATGAAAACAAGCAAATCATAGCTTATGTAAAATCTATTTGCAGTGTTGCATCTACTCCGTAGCTTTTTAAATTTTGTGATGCCTAATTCATGTCTAAATACAATACTCCTACCTCTAGCCTGTATTGACTGTATCGCTAAAAAATAGTACAATACTCGTACTTACCAGTATATAAAAAAGGAAAAAATGATAAATAGGTCCATTTTCTTTTTCAAAAATCCAAATCAGTCCTTTTTCTATTTTATTATCAAAACAGTCCTTTATAAATGCTAATTATATCCAAATCAGTCCCTTTTTCACTAATTATACTCTAATTGCTGATGTGGCAATGGTTTTAATTTAAACCTGACACGTGTGCATAATATTAGTTCTTTTTCTTTTATCTTTTGCCAATACAGTCCTAAATTTTTGTTTTGTTCTATTTAGCCATCTACCCAAATCGGTCATTTTTATATTAATTGGCTTCCAACCTTTCAAATTATTTCATTTTAGGCCCATAACCTTAAATTTTTTATTATTACTAATCAATTTATCAAATAACTGCCCAACATACTTCCATAAATAAAATTAAATACCAAACCCAATACATTGGGTTTGAATGCATTGTTATCGGGTTTTCCAAGTACCAGAAGTTTACGGACTCTCTCTAACCACTCGACCGCAACCGATGGTTCATTGGTTTTGGTTTCCTTCAGCAACAATCAACACAATCTTACTTTGCGTCCTACCTTAGGATGTAGCAATGTTTGAGTAAATGATTTAACTTGAATTTTTGAAAGGTTATGAATACAGAAAGTCTTGGTTTTATTGAAAAAATATTAAAAAAATATTATTAAAAATATTAAAAAAATAGCCTGAATTTAATTGTCCACAAAGTATGATTGTGCTGAAGGAAACCAGAACCAATGAACCATCGGTTACAATCATGTAGTTAGAGAGAATCCTAAAATCCGGAACTTCGAAGACCCGGTAACAAGGCGGTCAAGCCCAATGTATGAGGTTTTGTATTTAATTTTATTTACGGAAGTATGTTGGGCATTTATTTGATAAATGGATTAGTAATAATAAAAAAATTTAAGGTTTTGGGCGTAAAATGAAATAATTTGAAAGGTTGGAGGCAATTAATATAAAAATGAGTGATTGGGGTAGGGAACTAAATAGAACAAAACAAAAGTTAGGACTGAATTGGCAAAAGATAAAAGAAAAATGACTAATATTATGCACACGTGTCAGGTTTAAATTAAAACCCTTGCCACGTCAGCAATTAGAGTATAATTAGTGAACAGTGGACTGATTTGGACATAATTATCATTTGTAGATGACTGTTTTGGTAATAAAATAGAAAAATGACTGATTTGGATTTTTGGAAAAGAAAAGGGACCTATTAGTCCTTTTTTCCATATAAAAAATATAAAAGATAGCTTTAAATGAAAAAATAAACTGGGGATGAGGACTTGCCCAAGCGATCAAGTCCATGTCTCCCAATCCTATAGAGGTTCGATTTCCCACCGGACACTCTATCACTCCCCTTTATCATTTTGTAATTTGTGTGGCATGAACTCCCATTGGCTTCGACTCCTGAAAAAATGAGAAAATAAATAATTCTCCATCACTAAAAAGATCGCATTAAAATTAATAATATAATAATAAAATAAAGTAATCTAACTTAGTTTCTTTAATTTTTCTTTTCCTTTTTATTTTATAAAATAAAAAAAAAATAGTATAGCAGTCCCCCTCCATTCCTTATTTATTATTCTTTTCCAATAAAATTATACAAACCAAAAAAATATTATAATTATTATCCAGAAAGAAATGGCAGTTTCCATTAAAATGGACACCAATAATAATATTAGAAAAAATAACTACAGGGTGAAAGAGTGGTATGGAAATGGAATTGAGTAAAAATGGACACTAATAATAATTAGGGCATGGTTATATACCCACAAAAAATGTTAGGGCTAGGGGTGGGCAAAAAATTCGAGGCGAACCGTTGAACCGCTGATTCGAATCGAATTTTCGGTTAACCGGGGTGTTCGGTTCGGTTACAAATACCTCAACACAGGTATTTGTTCGGTTCGGTTACGGTTTTTATAAAAATTTTACCCGGTTAACCGAACCGAACCGTAAATTATATTATTATTATTAAATTTAATTTTAATAATATATATATATATATATATTATAATGAGAGCAGCGTTTGGGAACAAATCTCCACTCAAATAGGGCTCAACAACAGCATTACAGCACCCATTTCAATTATTTCTCACGCCCATTTCCATTTGTACGTCTTCTAGCTGCACCAATTTCATTTTCCTCTTCTTCACACAGGTGGGGACGGAGCAAAGGAGAGCAGCGTGCGCACAGAGAGAGGCTGGCGGCTGAATCAACAGAGGCGCTAGCGGAGCGGAGGCCGGCGAACGAATGCGGCACTCAACAGGGCAGAAGCGCGGTAGAGGGGGCGCCGATCTCTGTTCTCTCATTTCTGCACAACGGCGGCGGCGGAGGGAAACTGCGACTCAACGACAGTGACTCGAAATAGGCTTAGCGGCAAGAGAAGGCGGCATCTTCCCCGGGCAAAAGCAGCAGCGGCGAGTGGACTCCAAAAGGCAGAGGCGGCGCACATTAGGGTTTCATGACTTGAACGAATATTTGCCATTTGATAGCTCGATTCGGTCCGGTTCGAATAATCCGCGAATAGTAGGATTTTCCTTGATTAACCAAAATTTTTCGGTTCAGTTTCGGTTACTAATTCTGAATATTTGTTCGGTTCGGTTCGGTTAGCAAATACCTGAAAAATTCCGGATATCCGAACCGTGCCCACCCCTAGTTAGGGCACACAAATTGTATTTAAAATGCCATAAATATCATTACTTAATCAAATACATTGGAGGAGGGAGGATTGGCGCACACTGGATTGGGATTGGGCACACACAATTTTATTCTTTCTCTCTTTCTCTTCTTACGATCTTCTCCAAACCAAAACCCTACTTCTCTACACGTCACATTAGATTTCTTCTTTCTATATTTCCTCCATTTTTCATTCAATAATGGATAATGAGGGTGAACACCAACAAGTGGAAGAACATGAATACAAATATCAGATAGAACACGTAAGTTTGTAATTTTATTTATGTTTCGTATTTCAAAATTTTAGTTTTGCTCGTCAGTATAGTTTTGGATAGTCACGGTTGGCCGTTTGGTGAAGAATGGAACGGCCATGAATAGCCGATTTGTGGATGAATGCAACGGCCATGGATGGTCGTTAGTTGGAATATTGTGACTTTATATTGAACGACCAGACCTGGTCGTTTGAGTAGAGGCCAGACCTGGCCGTTTGGATAGAGAAAGGATCGGACACTCCTTTCTCTATCCAAACGGCCAGGTCTGGACGTTCAATGTAGTTTTTTTTTTTTTTTATGTAAGAGTCGGCCAGTGTTTGTCGACCAATCCTCAGGGCAAACGACCAACATGGCCGTTCCTTCTCGTGTGGGGACCGCCAGATATGGTTGTTCCTTCTCTTATGCGGACGTCCAGCTTTGGCCGTTCGCTGTGAATTTTAAGAAAAAAAGATTCGGGACACTGTTACTTCTGAAAATACCAATGAGACAATACACAATGCCATACCACAATATCTGACAATCAAATCGTCAAATGAATACCACAGTCAAACAAAATAATCCAATGAGATAATTCTTTTGTGTGTTTGGAAGGTAGATATTTGGATTTATGTAAAGGATCTCGTAACCCTGGACTGCTAATCCTATTTTTGGACGTTTGATACTTTAGAAAGAGTCAAATGGGTAAATATGTATTGTGTGCAGTGTGCACCCCTAACTTTCTTATTTTAACTCTAATGTGCCCCTATCCTTGGGTGTTTGTGGAAAAATCGTGTGTGTATATAACCGGGACCTAATAATTATTATAACTAGGTGGTTATAAAAATTATAACCAAATACTTTCTATGTTTCTTTTTAAGTGTAACATTTCTCCTCTGCACGTATGCTAATGCACATTTTAAACTATTAATAACTCAAATTCGGTACAAGTAAAAAATTCTAAAAATTTGATATTTAAAAACTACAAGATGAGACGAATCCAATTAAATCTCACTTGGCTATATTTTTTCTTCAATAACTATAACAAAAATATAAGTCACAATGCTACAATGAACAGTAAAAAAAATTAAAACGTTACACTTATTTTGAAACGGATGGAATACAATTCGTATAAGTGGTATGAGTTCTGACAACTTAAATAAATGTATGCAAAATTCTTTTTTTTTTTTTTGAAGGGCCATTAAAGGCCTGAGAAAGCACTGATAGAAGCCCATGACACACAAATTACACAGAGAACAAAAGGGAAGGATATGTGGTTGGGTGGGGAGTCAAACCCCTAAAGCTGAGAGACTCTTTCCAAAGCTGCACTATTCATGATGTTCTTCGTGAATGAAACCATGTGGCCATCCGGCGTTTGGTTTCCCGCCTTTAATCTCGGACTTCCTTTTATGTTTTTTTTTTTGTTTTTTTTTTGTTTTTTTGTTTTTTTGTTTTTTTGTTTTTGCTTCGGCTTCGCCATATATATATTTTTTGGTATTAGTCTTGTGTAATACTACCAATAATAGTAATCCTTCCATTCCAAAACAGTAGTCTTTTTAGAGATGAAAAATTATTCCAAAATAGTTGTCATTTTGGGTACTTCTATGAAAATTTTTCAATATTACCCCTTTATTCTCCCAATGATGTTCATTCTCTCTCCATCCCAAGTACACTTCTTGATAAGTGAGAGGGGTAGAAATGGAAAATCGTATGGTAATAATTATATTTATTGGTTTGTGTAATATTTATTAGAAAGACAACTAAAAAAGAATTGAGGGAGTAATAGTAATAATGACTTAAAAAAAATGAAAATAAAAAAGAGAGAGGGAGAGAGAGAAAGGCAGTGGTAAATAGCGCAATTGAGTAGTAGTAGTAGTA
This sequence comes from Hygrophila difformis, assembly GCA_030278955.1. Classification (NCBI taxonomy): domain Eukaryota; kingdom Viridiplantae; phylum Streptophyta; class Magnoliopsida; order Lamiales; family Acanthaceae; genus Hygrophila; species Hygrophila difformis. The sequence continues at coordinate 19,497,028 of JAOANR010000007.1, forward strand.
AAAATGTAAAGGGCGATTGTCCGCAAAAAAGTAAATGGACAGTAAAGGCAAAGGCAGCCATCAATAAAGGCGTGGGTCCACTCCACAAACCACAATGCATTGCCCACTGATTTCAATATACTAATCATTTCCCATTTTCCAATTCCCAGATTCAACTCATTTCCTTTTGCCCTTTTCCTCATTCACACACTCATTTTTTAATTACTACGAATATTCTACCAAATAAATGAAAATTCGTGTGTTAATTAGTATATTACTCCTACTAAAATATTACTCGTGCCCCCTTCTCCCAATCATAGGTTGGGGTTCGATCCCCACCCGGCCCCTTATCCCTCCCTTTATTCCATTTGTAATTTGTGTGATTTGGGCTCCCACACACCTTTGCCGACACATGAGTGTCACTGTTTACAAAAAAAAAAAAAATATTACTCACGCCAGCATAACTTATTAATTTAAAATTATAACTCTACTTTCAGTTTACTTTGTCAATTAAATTTTATTCAAAAGTGTGGATTTGAATTGATTTGTATAGTAGTAATTAGTATTTTAAATGTATATATATAAAAAAAAATGAATGAGAGAGTAGTATTTTATAATATAATCAATCACAATACCGACTTCATCATAAATTAGCATATTGTAGTAGTATTATTTTAAAACGACAATATTGTTAAATCACCGGCTACTTCAATGTTCTTGGTGGTTTGTCAACAAAAAATTATCTAATTAAATAAAGTTCACCCAACTTATACATGAACAAAAACCAATTTTAGGTCATTAGGTGCATGTTTATATTTTAAATAAATATAAATAAAATAAAGGTGGAGCAGTGGGGTTAGGGTTATGGCCTGTGGATAAGGTGATGACATGAAAATTGACCCACTTGTCCCATACACTACAAATTGTAGCTCACTGATTTACTTATTTTTTTTCCATTTCAAGAAACCCACCTACTAGTATATAATACTATCTCATTTTTTAAAGTTGTACTACCGCCTCCCAAGAATTTTTTTCGAAAAGTCGAAGCCATGAAATAAGCCTCCCAATAATTTTAATTATGAAGTATTTAACTTTTAAAAAATTATATTTTTTGGGCAGTATATTCATACATGTTATATTCATTCTTTAATATTTGTACCGAATTATTAAAAAAATAATTAAAATTATTCAATACATAATAACCACTATACAAATAAAATAAATATATCAAAGCGGAAAAAGTATTTCTCTACCCCCTCATTCTACCATTTCCCTTCTCGAGTTTGTTTCAAAAGTCTATACAAACATAATCTAAAACGAATTATTATAAGTACACATATGAGCAAAATTACTTAAGGTGATGGATTTTTAAAAAACAGAAGCTAAAATAAAAGTAAAAATTGAAGCTAAAAGTAAAAGTGTATAATTTTTGTGAAATTTTTGAAAAATAATTTTTTATATTTATATTTTTTTTATTTTTAGTTATATTTGGATGTGTAAAAATATAAAGTAATTTTTAAATTATAAAATTATCAAAAACTACATGTCATTTGTTTATATTTTAGAGAAGCATCTTTCATCCGCTTCTTTCAAAAGCATTTTTTGGTTTTTTTAAAGTGGTTTTGTTTTTTTTTTTTTAAAACCCTAACAAACACCTATTTACATTAAAAATGATTTTGTCAAAAATGAAAATCAAAATTACTCCAAGCCCATCCAATCCAAAGTGCCTTAAAACCCTAGTAATAAAAGTTGTCGATGAGTCATCACCGGGTACACGTGTCCCCTCTATCTATTTCATATCAGAGCCCCTCGTCTATATATTTTCTTGAGTCAGGGTTCAGTTATAGGCGCTGCCCGCCCTGCCCCCAGTCCCCTCCCCTCTTTCCTACTGCGAATGCGAACTTTCTAGACGGAAAGCTATTTCATTTGCATTTTTTTTCCCCAGAAATTTCAATTTATCCACTCGATCACCTTTGAATTTTCCCTTTTCTATTCAATTTACTTCCGAAATCATCATCCATGCCAAATTTTGTTTGAATTCTCAATAAACTATAGATAAAAGGGGGAACTTTTGTTCTATGAAGAGATGTACGCAAGCGGTGGAGGTTTAATGCGGAAGTCCTTCAAGGATTCGCTCAAAGTCCTCGAAGCTGATATTCAGCACGCCAATACCCTGTCTGTGGTTTTTCCTTCGAGTTTTGTTTGATATATTGGAGAATTTTAAACCCCCCATATGATTATCTGACTGATTTATTTTCTTTTCCAGTTATGTTTTTTCTTCTTTTTGATGAATATTTCTCGCAATATAGTGTTTTGATTTCATGTTTTGAATTTTTAGTTCTCAAAATATTGTGTATAATAGTAAATTTCATCCGTGCACACTGCTTGAGGAAGTTAATTTAGCGAAGATATTTTGATTTTCCACTATCCGTTGTTTAATTTTGTGATAAAGGTGTCAATTTCTGGTTGAACTGAATTGACCGACTGGATGAGCTTTTAAAATATCTTATTAAAGGCTCAAAGCGTTTGCATTATTGTTCTTGATTTTTAGTTGCTTGATAAGATTTCGTAAACTTCAGAAAATGAATGGTTATAACTGTGGCAGTAGTAACATCAAATCATCACTATTACCATTTTGTTTGGGTAGTGTATGAAAGTTTTTACACACATATTTTGCTGTGTGGTTGAATAGGACAGCCAGCATTCTCTTCTCTGGAAAGGTCAAAATTATAATTTCTAATTGCCATTGCAGGGCATCTGATTTTCCGAGAGAGTACGATGGCGCATGTCTTCAAATGAGAATGTCATACAGTCCTGCAGCACACTTCTTCCTTTTCCTTGTTCAATGGACCGATTGCAACCTAGCAGGAGCTCTTGGACTGTTGAGAATTCTCATTTACAAGGTTGTGTTATCTCGGTTATGCCTCGGGTTCTACTGGATTTGCTTTTTTTTATGCTCATTAGTACAGTTCTGCGTTGCGTACTTTAAGTGAAATATGAGGAATGTGATGGATAAAATTGCGATGATGCAGGTATATGTTGATGGCACCACCACCATGTCCACTCATGAGAGAAAAGCAAGCATTAGAGAATTCTATGGTAAACTTCCTAGTTTCTTATGTACATTGTTTCTGTTCGGAAACCAATGATCAAGGGCTCTAAAGACTAGCCCATGTCTTGTGCCCAGCTGTAATCTATCCCTCATTGCTGCAACTCCAAAGAGGGGTCACGGATTCAGAAGATAAGAAGCAGAAAGCTGTGTGCCTGGAGAGGTACAGGAGAAAGGATGAGGAAGAACATATACATTACTCGGAATTGGATGTTGAAAGGGAAGAAGAGTGTGGCATTTGTATGGAGACCAACAGTAAGATAGTCTTGCCAAACTGCAACCATGCCCTGTGCCTGAAATGCTACAGAGAATGGTATTTTATTCACCCTTCCTTTAAACAGTGTTTCCTCAAATAGTAACATACCTGACAAAACACTTGGTACAATTGGTTGCTAGGTTTTCAGTGTGGATCATTAGGTCCTTTGTTATCTCTGGTGGTATTTTCTTCATTAATGAGATTGTTAAGCACGGTTTCTAGCCTACTACCGTAGAAGTAAGAGTATGCATTTGCATTTACTTGGAAGCCAGACAAAATTGAAATGGTAGATATCTGGGATCAACGAGATGGTTTTTCTTAGAATGTGGATTGCTCATTAGAAATTTTCCTTCATTGAGGAAGGCATGAACGGCATTTTAGATTTCATATAAAATTTATAACCTGTAGATGTGTTTGTATATGTATGACTAATGGGAATACTTGGGATATGGTAAAGACATCTACAAGAAGGGCATTTTGCAGTTTTACAGAATTGTGAGGCAGTACTTACTTCATTGGCCTGTTCATTTTGGATTTTGCTCGCCTAATAACATGGCCTTGTTTCTGTAGGCGGACAAGATCACAATCATGCCCCTTTTGTCGTGACAGCTTGAAGAGGGTAAACTCCGGCGATCTATGGGTACTCATTGATAGCAGGGATGTGCTGGACAGTCCCTTTGTAACGAGGGAGAATTTGAAGAGGCTGTTCATATACATAGATAAGCTACCATTGGTCATCCCTGACAACCTATTTGACGCCTATGATACTCATGTGAGGTAATTGAAGGGTTTCTTTTAAGGGCAATGCGCCACTCTGCATTAAGGATCTTGCTGATATTCCTGGTTTACTGGAATAGCAAGAAATTATCGCTTAGATATTAGGTATAGAGGAACTCTGGTGGCTTGTTCTACAGCCTATACTGAAAAACCGAGGAAGGAAGTATGGGCCTTTGATCAATTGTTGGCAGAGGTTTATGATTAGAATTACAAAATGGTAAAGGTAACTATATTATGTGCTATAGAAATTTGTAAATGCCTGTACAGTTTTTTAAGCATTATGCACTTTCAAGCTGTCTTCATTGTTCGTCTTTTAAATGATCCTAGACTCTCTGGATGAGTTTGAATTTTTGCAAATCAGATAGGTTGTAGCTTGGTGGTTATCTATTGTTTGGAAGAGAGGTTAGTTGAGAAGGGGCTGCAGGCCACATGCCAGATGCCTGGAATCAAAGATCAATAAAATGAATCTGTCTAGTTGGGGCTTGGTTCTATAAAAAGATTAAGGCGAAAATGGTTGCATAGACATCCTAGCAGCAGCTTGTTCTAACTCGAGGGCAATCCCAGTTCTCACGGATTCGGTTGAAATTGCATATGTCGGGTGACCTTATGATATATGGTAGAGTCAGATAGCATGCATCTCTATAAAATAGGCTAAATTTGATTTTGGCTTACACGCGATGTTGTCTGCTACCAAATTAGATTCCCCGTATATCTTAATTTTGTCCCTTAATAGTGATTGACAAGTTCTTCGCAATTTGATGCGTTGCTGTCGGGTGACTTTGGAATTCTGCATCTGGAATTTAATTCTCTACCCATTTTTTGAGTAATAAAGGTCCTCTACAGGTTTGAATTATCTTCGATTTTAAGTAGAAATATGCATTATGAAAAAAAATAAGAGAATATTTTGATAGTGGATATAAATTATATGGAATATAACACGTGGAATTCAAAGCATATTGCTTGTGGGCTCTGTGGCTGTAACCCGGGTGGCTCTGCGAAATGCAAATGGAATAAATAAATTTGACATTGGTCTTTTTTATGGTAGTACTTCAATTGAGGTATCAATTGCCCTTGGCCTGTGGGAGACATATCTCTAAACATCTTACAACATGTGGATTTATGAGATCCTGGTATTATCCCTGCCGAAAACCAGAGTGGTTGCCCAGTTTACAGCAACATAAAACCTGTTTCTCCAGCTGATTACTCGGGTCAGGTATGCCGACCGCCATATGAACCAGCTAACAAAGCCTGCTAAGGATACGCCCTTTCCATCCTGCCAATGTCAGGTTCGGTGAAGATCAACAATTCAACACATACCCTTTTCTATTTAATCAATGGATTTATATCATTGCTTTCAATATATGAGTGAGTATATGATGAACAATGAGCAGCAACTGAACGTACCTTGGACTCGCGTAGGTCCACCAAGGCCTTGTACCGGCCGACAGAAGCCATGCTTCCAAGATGCTTGTACACAAACGGATCCCCCAGAGGCAAATCTTTCCCTGAGAAAGCCTTGCCTGCACCGTCTTTCCCTATTCTGTTAAACAGCTCAACAAGAAATTTACCTTGTCGTTCTGCAACCTGGGCGAGAGCGGGAAGCACTGGTCTCCCCACCTTTTCAAGGAATCCAGCACAATCGCCAACTGCAAACATCTTCCACTGATGGAACTCGCATCCATTCATCAACTCCAATCCTGCAATGCAATTTCAACCCAAACAATTATCCAACCATCACAATTCAACAACATAGATTGAGGAAGGCTATAGACAGTGGGTTAAAGCTAGTTTAACGTACCTTCCACCAGGGGACTTTGCGAAGTTAAGCGATTTCACAAATGCAGAGGGGCCAACACCAGTGGACCAAACAAGGAGTCCATAAGGGACTTCACTTCCATCACTAAGAACTATTTTGGTCGGGTAAACCTCTTTAACAATGCCGCGTACAAGGCGAACTCCGGACTAATATATCATATATGTATATAGTTCGTAGTCAGTATCAATTCGGAGTTTCGGACAGTACCAACATAAATCCAGTCAAGTTTCGGTAGGTGGTTACCTTTGTTAAGTGCTTTGTTGCATACTGCCTCAATCCAACATCAAATGAGGATAAAATCTCATTCGCCTGCCACAACCTAGGCTTGTAAGTAAACACAGATATTTCACCAATATTGCCATGAACATGTGACCAAGATTGGAAAGCATACCTCAATGAGGGTGACGTGAATGTAGTTCTTGACGTGGGCATATCGCTGGCGAACATCTCTGGTGATAAAATCACTCAATTCACCACTGAATTCTACCCCAGTAGGTCCTCCACCAATAACAACACAGTGCAACAGTCGCTCCTTTTCTTCTTCGGACATGCCTACAGCAGAATTCAAACTTCAAAGTAAACTAAAACTGCACCTTCTTATGCTTAATACTTTAATAACCTTAAAAGAAGGAAAGAGTGGTCGAGCAAACAAATGGCATTGTGGCCGCCGGCACAGATAACAGTTTATAGATTTTCTGTTTTCATATATTGAAGTTCACCTGGATTTTGTGAGAGCATCAGGTTGAGGAGAAGCCTCTTCCTTATTTCTTGGGCATCAGATACTTCACGTAGGAAAAAGGCATGTTCCTTAACACCCTTTATGCCAAATGTCAATGGTTCAGCTCCAGAAGCAATGACCAGCTTGTCATACGCAACTTTGAAATGGTAAGGTTCATTAAAAACACCCCCTTCACCAGCTGTTTCACAGTACACCTGATACAGAGATATACTTTGAATCTCACCGTTTTGCAGTAGGACATCATGATCTATTTGTCATCACTTTGGATATCCATGTAAGTGTAAAGAGCTATATAAAATACATCCTGGCTTAAAGATTTTTTAAAATTTTGGGAATGGCTGTCAAATCGAGTGCTTTTAGATAATAGCAGAAACAAGAAACCATTGATTATAGCAAGTAAACATATGCGAAAATTGAAAGGAGTATAGCTGCTTACTTCGTGCTTGTCAGTGTCAACACCAGTGCATGAAGCAAGAAAGAAATAAGAATTGGGATCCTTAGCTAAGGCTGTCTGTATCTGGCTGACCGGCTCTGCCACAGAACGAAATTCCAAGGTTCCAACACAGGTTGAGGCAAGTAAAGGAGTGAAAACCATATGATTTCTCGGTGATATGCACACAACATCATACAATTTAGTGTCAATCCCTTTAAGGAATCTGCACGCCGCCCATCCACTGCCAAGAACAACCACTCGAGGCTTTTCACCCGGCTTTGTAGCTTCAAGGGTAGGGTACCTCTGGCTTTCATTTTCTGAATCAGATTCTATAGTAGCTGCTTGGGCATGAGCAAATTGATAATGAGTTGTTGTTCTCAATCCCCTGCTTCCACAATTTATGCTAGACAATGTTCTCATGCCTGGACCAAATGGCAGAGTGCTCCCTACGATGAGACTTCTATGAAAAGCCGACACATGCATATCGATAAATGAATGATATTTCTGTGCGGAAGCTCCCTGAAATGGCATGTATCTTCCAGTTGCATAATTGCCCATTAGTCCTCCGGATTGCTGGCAAGCTTTCCGTGATATTCTTGCTAATGACATGATGGCAGATTGGCAGTATCAAAGCAGATACACTTGTTTAATTTTTATGCAAACGAATTCTGCAGGGGGGGAAAAAGCAAAGATATAATACTGAAAAAGGGATAAATTTTGGAAAACAATGGCAAGGATAAATGCTCTTATATTTCTGATTAGTTTTATGGAGCAATACCAAAGACACAATACTGAATTAAAGGGCATGATAGAAAAAGGAACTGCCACCAGCTCAAAGGCAGATTCAGACCTAGTATTTCATTGTAGAACTGACCTGAACACATCTACGATACAACGAAATAGCTGTAGTTTAGTCCCGTCTCATGGAAAGTGCTCAATTTTAACTAGCAAGTCCTTCAACAAACTAGTCTATATATCTCTCTGAAGTAAAATCTCATCCAAGCAAGCAAATAACCAACATTGTATTACACATCAATTTAACAGAAATGAAGTTGCAAACAATCGCAGGCATCTACAGAATCCAACAAAAACGCCATTCGACTATCATCCCCGCACAGTAAAAACGAATACGGTAACACTCAATGTTCTAAAATAGTAATTTATTAGATCTGCATTAATCAAGATATTGTTTCCGCATGTTCCAACTTATATACCCGATCGATCATACTATAGTACGTGTATATGAAATTAATACCGTTAAGAAGATCGTACCTGCGTGTTAATGTAGAACGCCGATATGAAGAAACCAACAGGCAACAGGGGGATGGATTAGCGATTATCGATTTGGCGATGGCGACGAGGATGGGCCAGCCAATGTTGAAGGTAGGGTTTTAAGGGAGGGGTTTATTTATGCTTGGGCGGAAAGTAATATATGCACGTGATTCTGATCTCCTCAATGCCTGGAATATTTATTGGAATAAAATGGATCCAGTCCAAGATCAATCATTTATTTATTTATTTGTCTGTATTTAAAAAATGAAAGGAAAAAAACAGTACTTCTAAGCTTGCTGAATGCCAAAGGCGGGACAACAATGGAGGGCGGCGTTTACCAACTCCGTCCCAGTTACACGCCACTGCTAACGAGTAACGTCAATCAAGCCCGCGTCTATGTGGAAGTTTGGGAGTCAGCAGATTCACTAGCAGATAGCAGATTCAGATTCGGAGAGAACTGTGAGAGGATATGCTCTTCCAATATGCTATATGCCACCCAATATGCTTGTTCACAAACATACTTTATATATAATTATCAAACAAAAACAAAATCATTTTCTGAAACGGGGAGTGATAGGCTAAATTAATAAAATTTGATATTTTAAACTGTTGCGATTACACGAGGAATCTAACTATGCAAATTGGACAAATATATAAAATGGAAAAAATATACCAATCTCATACTTCCTCCGTTGCTTTTTAAAGTAATTTTTTTTGGTGTTTCATAATAAATGTTACATTACCATATATGAATACTTTTACATTAAATCACGTGTTATTTTCTTATGTTACACTTATTTAGAAATGGAAAGAGTACATTTAAATTACTCATTCCAAAATGGCTATGGCTTGTTTGAAAAATAAATACGTACAATATAAAATTTAGACTTGAATGTATGAGCTGATCAATTAACAAGTCATTGTTTTTTTTTAAATTCCTTTTTATTTAATTTGAGTTAATTTTTACTTCATTTTATTTTATATTTACTTTAACAAACATACTAAATTGGGACGAACCAGGTCAAGTCATGTGATTTTATTGCGATTGGGTGTGACTTTAATTTTTTCTAACTATTTTCCTATGTATTCAATTCTTTAAGATATGCTCCAAAAAAAAAAAAAACATTTTCTTTAAGATTACTGTTGATGAAAAATTTGCCTTTATTAATTCGACAGTTATGTAATAATACTAAATTGTACATCTGGAAATAAAACGCTAAACAGGATTCTCTTTAGAAAAGTAAACGAGCATCTATGTCCGTCAAACAACCTCAACAATAAAATTTAAATTAACACATAAATTTCTGCAAAAACAAGGACTCAACATCAATAAAAATTTTATAAATAAATAATGAAAACACCACAGCAGCAAACAACTAAAATTTTATACCCTTACACAAACATGCAAAATTTGAAAACAAAACAAAATGAATGTAAATTCGTACAATCGACGGTCACCAATTATTCTAAACATTCAATTACCAACAGGGGCGAAACTACCCACACCCAAGGGGTGGCATGGGCCCCTCCTTAATTCTTGCATCAAAGCATAGAAGATATAGGTTGGGTAGAGTTAAAGCCTTGTAGTATTATAAAATGAATATAGACAAAGCCCACCCTTATTTTGTACTATAATGTTTTTGAACATATTTTGTTTAGTTTTGAGTTGGGTTCTGTTTTTTTTTTTTTTGTTAATCTTTTTAGTGAATCCAGGCCATTCCATAACGAAGATCCTGGCCACTGATTACCAAAGTAGGTTGGTAACTCACGATTAAAAAAGAATTCACCAATTAAATAAAGAATCAGGAGAAGATGATTCTGAAGAAAAAATAAAAAGGAAATGAAAATGTGGATGTAAACACATAACAAGTAGCATTGCTACTTCTGATCAGATCAACCTCTAACAACATTGAAGTTTCTTATAATGTGTGTATATATATGCGTGTGTAATATCTCTATAATAGCAGAGTACACAAAACTTAAAGATGAATAAGATGAAAACATGATAATCCGAATTTGGCAACTCAATGAGGTGAATTTCTTATTAAAAAAACGTCTCTCGTAAAACTCGATCATTTAGCCATGGTCGAGTGTCATAGGCACAGTATTAAAACTCGTATTGATCAACTACATAGATAATTGAAAGGGAAGCTAAACAAAATATATGGATAGTCAGGTACATATACCATAGAGCCTATTAATCTCAGAATAAGGAAAGGAGGGCGAGCAACTCATCAACAGATTCTCAAAAGTATATGAACCCTACATGCGTACAGCTTGTTTCAGATGGAATACCATCCCAATAACTTTGGTTGTTAAAAATATACTCCATCCGTTATCAAATAATCTTTAACATTGGGTAGTGACACGAGTAAAGAAATATAGAAATGAGTGGTGAGGAGATTAAAGAAGATGAGAGAGAAAGATTGGAAAAAAATAGTGTAAATGGGAAAAAAAAATCTACCCAAAAAAGGAAATTTTAACATTATTTCAAAACAGTTTAAAAAATTTCAGTGAAAGGTCTGTCAGCATGGAAAGAAAAAAGTAGACACGAAAATGAGATAAGAAATAGTCAATGAAAGAACTAATAAGTACATTTATGAAAATAGAGGCATCGCAGGGCTGTTATAGCTTATAGGCATTAGACAAGCAAACATTAATGGAGTAATTTTTTTTGATGAGCCCTTGAAGGCTTGGAAATGAGTGGTGGGAGCCCATGCTACATATAATTATAAAGAAGAATAAAAGAGAATGATAGAGGGCCGATAGGAAATCGAACCTCCAACATTCCCTTAAAAATTAAGGGATTTAACTACTTGTGCTAAGTTTTCATCCAAATGGAGTAATTTTTTGGATAAGGGAACTGAAATAAATATGGATTTCATAATAAAGAATTAAACAAATAGATGCAAGGTATAGGCCAATGTAGTCGAGGCCCAGAAATAAACTAGGCCCAGAAATGAAAACAGCGTGTATCCTAAGCAAAGTCTCCAACGGCACAAAATTTCACTTAATAAATTTGCACTATTGCCTTCCGTTTCTATCAATTCGCGCACTTCCTTCTCTCCTCCCCTGTCTCTCTGGAGTCCGAACTCAGGGTTTCCATCTGGTTCCTTTTTTTTTTTCCTTCCCTTCCCTCCCCAATTTTTCAATTCCCCCTTCGTGATTTCAATGAGACGCTTCTTGAATTCTTCAAGTTTACGTTGAGAATCTGTAAAAATATATAAATATTTTCTTCTAGAATTATTCAATTTTGTGTGATTTCTTGATTTCTTTCGAACGTTGTGAGAACAATACAGATATTAATGAGGATGTTTTACTCTTCTAACTTCAATTATTATTACACTTCTTAAATAAACAACGCCTATTTGAGTTCAAGAATCAAGAATTGCAAGATTGGAAATAAGGAAAGTTTTTGGCTTCCGATTTTTACGGATATTTTTGCAACAGCTATAAACTGTTCTTGGTCTGTGTATTGAAATGGTATTTTATCGTATTTGTCTTGTTCTATTTCTCTTTCGAATAGTCCATTTATGTGGCATTTTTAGGGCATTTACTCCCATGCAATTTCTGCAATTTGCTCTGGATTTTTGGTAGTCTTGTGTCAACTTTTTCGAGGGAGATTGGGGATCGGTTGAAATGAAGATTTCTACCGGGGAAGGCTTCTAGTTGAAATGAAGGTTTTTGGTTTCTTGGTGCGTGTGTGTTTTCACAGATTATGGGTTCAGTGATAACATGTAAATTGTAGGTTTCATGAATTATTTTGACTTCTTTCTTGGTTTCTTTTATTGGTTTATTCTTTTTCGTTGCAAGATAACTAACCCAATCAAGAAAGATTATTGTGGTGGCTCTGGAAGCCTTATTAAGATGAACAACATTTATGATCCCCGGAATATGGTTTGATACTTTCTTGCAGCTTACTCTCCTTACTGATTGTTTTCTAACTATGTCTGACAAAGATTTGCCTTGTTCTGTTCAAGATGGACATTGGGGAGGATGATGAATTGCTTTAGATGGACATGCAAGTTTTCGTCAGTCGTCGCACCTGGTAAAATTATTCAAAGATTCGCACATGGTATAATTACTCCCAACTTCATCTTAATGGTCAAGTTCAAGAGTTAATTTTCTTCTTTCTATTTGGTATATAGATGTGATGAGAGTATGATTCTGTGACAATGTTTCTGTGATTGAATCATTCAATCGAATTTACTGAATCTTTGCCTCTTAAACTTGTGTTTCCCTGTTTCAGATTTCTTTTGTGCTTCGAAGTTCCATTGATGTTCCATAGATAATTTATTGAAGTACTTGTACACTATTCTCCACTTAATAGCCGATTTGGGCTATCGCTACACTATTGATTTTAAACTATCCATGCTCTGTCATTAAGTGTACAAAAATTGGTTGTCTGATTTGATTGAAGTACTTGTACACTGTGCTACACTTAATGGCGGATTTGGGCACTCTTAGTTATGTCATTACAGTGTCGTTTTCAATACTGTGGATGTGTTTATACTGGACTGGATACTAGATCTGCTACCCCAGGTATTATGCATGGATTTATGTTTTAACTTTTCATTTTATGCAACCTAATGTGGTTAATGCAATTTATTCAAAATTTGCATTTTCAGTGTTGAGTGAAGTTATGAAGTTTGCTATTACTTCTCAATTTCATCATGGATATGTGGTCAGAAGTATATTTGAGAGAAAACAGCACGAGAGGTGACTTAAGTAGTGTTTGCAACTGCAATATGCCTGGAGAGGAATAGAAACTTTTAATCATTTTAATTTGTTCCATACAAACTTATTTTTTTTCTAGCATCGATTTGCATTTTAATTCCTATAATTCTATAACTCAAATGGAAATCTTTAACTGGTTATTTTTCAAAGTTGCTATAGATTTATTTACAAACATACTCCCCACATGGAAAACCTAACTTGACCTTGGGGTATCCGTACAAAATAGATATTCTTGAGGAATTTTTGAAATATGAGGATATTTTTCAAAATGTTTGCTGTAGTGCACGTGACTCTGACTCATACTTCTTACTTCTATAGAGTCAATATTTCTGTTGACTCTGCACTTGATTAGGTGGTGACTCTTAAATCATTTCCTCATGAAGAGAGCATTCTATATGATGTCATTCAATCGAAGCGTGGAAATTCTGAGGATATTTCTTCCGAGATTTCAGAAATGATGAAATTGGGAAACTTACTCCTGAATCTGTCTCACTTTTCTTGCTCTTAACTTTTGCTTGTACTCTAAGCCTTTCAATCTATGCCGACGAGTTACCTCTTGCTTGCTTTTCAGCGTGGTAGATATGATATTGGATGAGAGCATGGGAAAAAGAAAGAAGACATTCCTCAGGTATGTAGTGATCAGATTACATTATGGATATAATCAACTTGTCCATTACATTGTTCTACTCAACTGGCTCATTTTGAAATGCATTTTATGGTTATTAAATTTGTTTAGCATGTTTCAGTGCTGAAATTAGTTGTACAAGAAATTAAGCATCGAATTTTAAAACAAACAGACACCATGAGCAAGGTAATGTATGTTAAGAGATAAATTACAGTTTCTCCATTCATATGTGATTTTTGCTAACTCTTATTCTGTTATTATTACAGAAAACCATCTATATGAATCATGTGAAGGCAGGTATCAGTTAAAGTTAAAATAAAAGCATCGGATACCCTTGCAGTTGGAACCATTGAAGAAAATGAGGTATGACAAAAGGTGGTGGTTAAGTGGATCATGGAAGCTTATTTTATTTCTTGCGCATTTACTTATCATAATATGCTATCTTTTTTTGCAAGAATGCATGCTATGAGATCTTCGTGTCCAAGGAATGTGCTGAAGTAATTAATTACACAACATAATAATAATAATATTAATAAAAATAATAATATTAAATTAACTAATTACATAGTACTAATAGACAAACAAAAAACAAATATAAAAATAAATAAAATTAATGTTAAGATACTCTTTCATATTTTTCTAAAGAAATCTAAATAGCATATTTTCTAAGAGTAGAATTGTATTGATTCAAATATCTCATTTCTTGAAATCTTCCGATTAGCCCATTGTCATTTATGTCCATTCAGACTTTTAGATGTCCACACAAGTGAGTTTGCAACACATCATGGTTTACTGGATTCTATCCTTGGCCTTATATGATTTTTGTAATGGGATTTCCTTTGGCAAAATCAGTATCATGATTGTTGAATGCGTGATTCCATATCCATGTCCAGACATGAGTGTTCAATTGGCTTCAGACAAGTATTATATATTATACATATTGGCCCTATTGGTGTAATGTCCACGGTTGGCCGATTCCACGATGGCCATGTGTTACCAATTTGGTTTCTAAATTGAATCTATACTCGATTTTAGGCTTTTCGGTGCCAATTGAGTATAATGATCTGTGAATGGGTGATTCCATGTCCAAACCTGAGTGCTCAATTGGCTTTCACACATGTATTTATATATATTGGGCCTACTGGTGCCATGTACAAGGTTGGGTGATTCCACAACGGGCATGCCTTACCATTTTGGTTTATACTTGAATTTATACATTATATGTAAGCCTATTGGTGCCAATTGAGTGTAATGATCTGTGAATGGGTGATTCATGTCCAGACATGGGTGCTCAATTGGCTTTCAGACACGTATTTATATATATTGGGCCTACTGGTGCCATGTCCAAGATTGGGTGATTCCACAACGGGCATGTCTTACCATTTTGGTTTCTATTTTGAATTTATACATTTTTTTTATAATCCTATTGGTGCCAATTGAGTATGATGATCTGTGAATGGGTGATTCCATGTCCAGACATGGGTGCTCAATTGGTTTTCAAATATGTATTTATATATATTGGGCCTAACAGTGTCCTCATTTAGTTTTTGATGTATATGTTGGGCCTATTGATGCCATGTCCAAAGTTGTGACATGCATTCTAGATTTGATTTTCAGAATCATAGATTTGTAAACAACCAAACAATGTTCTTGAGCTAGCGCAACAAGCAACCCTTCAACTTTTCCACGATCTTATCTTTTTAACTTCAATTTTATGAAACTTTTGACAATAATTTTTTTCTGTATGTATCTTTTTAACAAGAGGCAAAACTTTTGACAATTTTATGTATCTTTTTAATTTGAGGAAATAAAACACATATTAGACGGATTGAGCTTCTTGAACAAGAGGCAAAATCCAGGAAGAGATCCAGTATGTGTCTTACTAGCCTTTTCAAACAAGAATGCCAAATTTGCTAGCAAAATTCAGTTGATAGAAATGAAATCAGGCCAAACTAGGGGAAGGGATCCAGAGCTTTTTAGTTTGAGTTATATTTTTAAGATTCTACTTCTAGGCTATATTTTCACAGGAACCTGCAGTTTCACTCCTACGTTTGCAAATGAGTTGACCCCATCAGTATGAAAAGTTATGGCTGATGTGACATCCACATGCTTAAAAACTATAAAATATTAATACCAGAGTGATAACTTCCTTGGTTTTGTGTGGTATACAATCTTTGGTGTCTTCCTATATTTTTCCATTAATCGCGTGCCACTTTAATTCTTTTTTTTATTTTCATTTTCTTGAATTGAATTCTTTCGAACTACAGTTTATTCATGGGCCTGAAATATGCCCAATTTCCTTGATCATCAGGCCAATACAACAAATGTTGATTCACTTTATGTGTAAATCAAATAAAAATTATGACGTTTATAAAATACGCTGCCTATTCTTTCCATGGCTGCCCTTTCCAGTTCTATGAGGTTCAGCCCATTCTTCTCTACTGTTCTTCACATTGTTTATTTATGTTCAATTCTTCATGTTTCTTTTTGCCAGCTGAAACAATTTGTTAAGTCACAGTTGCGCCTGTGATTTTAAATGCACAATACTTATTTTTTCTTGTGTGGTTGATTTTTCAGTAAGAAATCAAACCTTGATGCTAGGATTTCTTGCTTGTATCTGGAGTCTCTCTGTGGTTAAACAATAAACACGAGATCTTGAACCATGCACCATCTGGAATATTGTTTCATCATTTTTATTATCTCTATGCATATATTCTTGGTTTCTTGAACACAAGAGACAATGTAGAATGCAACATTGAACTACTGTCGCGTGCAATTTCTCTATATTTAAATGTTCTCTACTTCTATTTTCTATATTTAAATGTTCTCTACTTCTATTTAATGGAGAATTGTCTTGATCTTATGAGGGATTGACTAAAGCAAGGAAATGGTGAGATTTGAAGAAATTTCTAAGAGTTCTGAATGGTTGCCTCAACAACTTTTGGGCTACCTTATATATTTTTTTTGTTAAGGAGAAAACTGACCATTTGAGCTAGAGGTATGTTTCTCTAAATCTTATTTTTCTTGTCCTATATCTATTTATTTAGCTAGACAACTAGCGCAAATGAATTATTTATTGCCTTTGATATGCGCAGCAATACTTCATTAGTTCATTTCTTTATTGATGTTACAGAAATTTTGAGATTGAAAACAAAAAGGTTTGTGTTGGCTAGGCTACCTAGATTTTGCCTGTGGTACATGTTTTATCCAATATTAAACTTAATTTGGGACATACTTGTTTGTTCTTATAGATGTTGTGCTGTTTTGTCCAATTGGTTGACTTAGTTTAGTTGCTATAAAAAAATGGTGAATTATTTAGGGAAAAAAAATCTTTTACTATAACTTCATGCTACTATTTACTTTCCAGGCACAAATAAATGCTTTTGTTTATTTGTTTTTAGTTTATTAAATATTACAAATGTGGCATGTGTAATAGTAATTTATTTCTTGGAATGGCCATGTTGATTGCAGGCCCATCTAATTGGATTGCATCATTGCACACAAATCAATAATGCATAGAGATAGATTTAAGTTTTATATGTATATATTGGGGATTGCTTGTTTAGAGTCCAGGTGCCTTATTTCTTAACTGTTTTATATTACTATTTATTATCAAATTCATGTTTGTTTCTTTTATGTTAATTCCAGGGAAGTACCAAATTTTTATTTATTGTTATTACCTTGTGGTTTAGTTTAATTTAGGTGAAACACAAGCCTGGGATTCACATTTTTTCTTGCTGTCTCTCACAGTTCTTTGTTTTCCAATGACTTTGGTTTCCCTAGCTCTTCTTGCATCCGTCACCTCCATTTGTGCCCTTGTGTTGTTGGAGCGATGGATAAATTTTGAAGAATTATTTGATATTGTCATATATTCTTGCCGAATCCTGTGAAACGTACTTGCAAATAAATCATGAAGTATGAACGAAAGGGGAGGTTATGAACAGTCATCGATCTTTGATATAACTGGTGAACATTGTTGTTACAAGGTTTATTTTCCTCTAATTATTCAGATATATGTCAAATATTAACCTGGCTTTGAGAAAGGGAAAAAAGTCTAAAATGTTAGCTTTTAATGCATTTCCTTTTAAAAGTTAATGCCCAGAATGATGAGATTTTTTTTGTATATAAAAATTCAATTTGATAGAATATAGTGTGATACTATAATGCTGTTAGTATTTTTTGAGATTCCATTCATTTCATTAATACCCTGTTTTTATGTAGATTTTAGGTATCGGGATGTAGCTATGGTTTTATGTGAAAACACTAGTTCCAAATCCTGTGGTTGTTTGTGTAGTTCAAACAGCATATTATCAACTTTGTAAGTGTTAACTTGCTAAAGAAAACGAAGGTGTACAGACTATGCCTTATTGGATTCCTATTCCTTAAGAACGTGGAAAGTGCATCATATCATTTCTTCTTAAAAAATATATTAACATGATAACCTCTTACAACATATATGGTAGATGAATGCAATCTTCTGGATGAATGGCTGTTAGTTATACTTCTACCTTTTGCTTGTTCATTCATTTTCATAAGTGAATTTTAGAGTGTTCTTTTACAACATGATCTTGGATAGTGGTTTATCTAACAACTATATTTTATAAATATACCCTTTTGAGATTATACCCTTCACATAAGTGCGTAATTTTATTTTTTGTATCGTATTCTTGTCTTTGAGATACCCTTTCACATTTTTCCAAGGAAATGTAAATAGTATATTTTTTTAAAGGTAAAATTGTCACTGAAAATATCTCTTTTCACTAAAGATTCCGATATGAGAATTCAATTGACTTTCAAATATGTATTTATATATATCGTGTGTATATTTGTGCTATGTCTAAGATCAGGCGATTAACCGGCATGTCTTATCAATTTCGTTTTTAGATTGAATCTATACATGATTTTATGCCTATTAGTACCAATTGAGTAACATGATCTGTGAATGGGTGATTCCATGTCCATGCATGATCTCTCAATTGATTTTCTGACATGTATTTTTATATATTGGCCTATTGGTGCAATGTCCAAGGGCGGGTGATTCCACAATGGGCATTTGTTACCAATTTGGTTTTTATATTGAATCTATATATGATTTTAGGCTATTGGTACGAATTGAGTATCATGATCTGTGAATGGGTGATTCCATGTCCAGGCATGAGTGCTCAATTGGCTTTCAGACATGTATTTATATATATTGGGTCTATTGGTGCCATGTCCAAGGTTGGGTGATTCCACAAATGGGTATTTACCAGTTTGGTTTTTTTTATATTAAAGCTATACATGATTTTAGGCTTATTGATACCAATTGAGTATCATGATATGTGAATGGGCAATTCCATGTCCAAACACGAGCGCTCAATCAGCTTTAGACATATACTCCCTCTTTTTTGTATAAATGAAACATTTGCATAGTTATTACTATTCATTGAGTAACTTTGATTCAATTTTTTAACACCGTTATATAAGATAAAACATAGTGAAGCGGGATTTTGTTACATTCATCTAATCGTTTAGTTTTAAAATATCAATTTTTTTATAATTTTTACTTTTATACAATTTGAGATATTAAGCATTAAAAATGTGTATTGGATTGCGTGGAATGGAGGGATGTTATAACTTTTTGAGAACGGATTAAGTATTTATATATCTTGGGCCTATTGGTGCCATGTCCTAAGGTTGGGTGATTCCACAATGGACATGTGTTACCTATTTGGTTTCTAGATTTAATCTATACTTGATTTTTGGCTTATTGGTGCCATTTGAGTATCATGATCTGTGAATGGGTGATGCCATGTCCAGACATGAGTGTTCGATTGGCTGTCTCACATGTATTTATATATATTGGGTCTATTGGTGCCATGTCCAAGGTTGGGTGGTTCCACAATGGGCATTTCTTACCAATTTGGTTTTTATATTGAAGCTATACATGGTTTTAGGTCTATTGGTACCAATTGAGTATCATGATCAGTGAATGGGTGATTCCATGTCCAGACACGAGTACTCAATTGGCTTTCAGGCATGCATTTATATATCTTGGGCCTACTGGTGCCATGTCCAAGGTTGGGTGGGTGATTCCACAATGGACATGTGTTACCTATTTGGTTTCTACATTGAATATGTACTTGATTTTAGGCTTATCAGTGTCAGTTGAGTATAATGATCTATGAATGGGTGATCCCATGAGTGCTCAGTAGGCTTTCGCACATGTATTTATATATATTGGGCTTACTGGTGCCATCCCCATAATTAATTGATTTCTTTGTAATTTTTTGATACGTTTGTTGGAATTTCCTAGGATGAATATAGTAAGGTTGTATAATTTAATTTCTAAGTATTAAGTAGAGAATATAATTGACAATTTTTTCTGTCAAGTATTTTTTCAATTAAGCTATTAAGATGATGTAGGAATTCATGTGATACTTTTCTCCTTGTGTCAATGTATTGCTATGGAATTTAAGAGATACCTTTGTCTGTTTGTGTAAATTAATTTTACTTGAAATACTTTACTTGTTAAACAATGCTTTTTTGTAGCCTTTAACATAATTTACTTGTGATGAGTGAAATATTTTTTTTGGTTAAATAATGTGTCTCTAGCTTTTGATTATGTAAATTTCAACCCGGGTTCCTTTAAAAGAATAAACGAAATGATTGAATTTGGAAGTGATTCCTGAGTTATATCTTCAAATATGTAAAGCACTAAACGTAAGCTTAACATTAGAGGTCTCATCCAGTAAAGCTTTGTATGTTGTGTTCATGCTTCGAGACCAAAAGCACTTACATAAGCTAATGTATAGAGGGGCTAAGGTTTGGTCGTCCAATACACTTGCCTTTTAGTTTTATTAATTTATCTGTTTGGTAAGTCAATAGAGATATAAATTAAGGTGTTTCAATGATTGTTCAAATGGATATATTGTATGTAGTAGTAATAAACAATGGCCTGATTTAGTTTATTGAAGGACCTCGAGAGTGTTGATTGGAAGGTAGGGTTGGTTATGGGCAATGGAGACAACCCTCAAGTTTATAATGAGTTCGTTTGTAACTATGTGTTTCTGTGCAGTAGATTTGTCTTGTGTCTATTTAAAGTGTAAATAAAATTCTAGAGGAAAGCTTTTAATCGTTTTTAATAAGTTTCATACAAACTTCTATTTGTCTTGCATCAATTTACTTTTTAATTTCTATAAGTCTATAGCTCAAATGATTATTTTTCAAATTTGCTATAGATTTATTTACAAACATACTCCTCACATGATGGAAAACCTAACTTGACCTTGGGTACTCTTACAAAATATATATTCTTGAGGAATTTGAAATATGAGGATGCTTTTCAAAATATTTACTGTAACTGTGTGCATGTGAATCTGACTTCATAATTCTTGCTTCCATTGAGTCAATAAATCTTTTGACTCTGCACTTGATTATTGCATCTGCTAATGGGTGGTGACTGTTAAATCATTCCCTCATGAACATAACATATTAGATGATGTCATTCAATTGAATCATGGAAGTTATGAGGATATTTCTTCCGAGATTTTAGAATTGATGAAATTGGGAAACTTTGCCTTTCTTGGTCTTAACTTTTACTTGTGCTCTAAGCGTTTCAATCTATGGAGACGAGATACCTCATGCTCGCTTTCCAGTGTGGTAGATGTGATATTGGATGAAAGCATTGGGAAAAAGAAAGGACATTCCTCAGGTATGTAGTAATCAGATCACATTATCGATATAATCAACTTCTTGTTGAGAATAAAGTCCATTACATTGTTCTTCTCAACTGGCTCGTTTTGAATCTCATTTTTATGGTTATTATATTTCTTTAGCATAACATGTTTCACTGCTGAAAATAGTTGTACAAGAAATTAAGCATCGAATTTCAAAACATGCAGGCACTATGAGCAAGGTAATGTATGTTAACAGATAAATCACAGTTTCTCCTTTCATATTTGATTTTTTCCGACTCTTTTGCTGTTATTATTACAGCAAAACCAGCTATATGAATCATGTGAAGGCAGGTATCAGTTAAAATAGAAGCATCGGAAACCCTTGGAGCTGGAACCGTTGAAGAAAATGAGGTATGACAATTATGGGAGTTTATTTTATTTCTTGTTGCATTTTCTTATCATATTATGCTTTCTTGTTTTAGAATAACGCATGCTGTGACCATCTTCATGTCCAAGGAAGGTGCTGAAGTAATTAATTACACAACATGTTTGTTATGTGGTAAGTTTTCAGATGGGAGAGATTTGCTTGCCTCTATACTCACCAAGTGACAAATCTGAGCGTGTATTCCCCTAACAAATGGTGAAGTTTAAGGAAGCAATCATGCATAGATTTGTTTTTATTTATTGAGTATTATTATTAACTATTATACGGATCGGTCACTATGTTCCTCAACTCCACTGTTGAGATACTTTGTTTACATTTTATGATTCATACCTATTTATTTTGGGGGTAATTAGACAAAATTACATCTATTTTGATATTTCTTTTTTTATTTGTTTTTATTGCGGAAGCGCTTTCGGCTTTGTTGTTGGTGCCTGAATCAATTTGGAAATTGTGAAAAGAAAGCAGTTCCTGTTCAATTACATTTAATGCTTACATTCTTTGACATGGTTTAACAAATAGTTGGTGAATTTAATATGTACCGAAAACTTAATCATTGTGCCTGGGGAGTTTTTATTTCATATATTTGTTAGCTCATTAGCCAATTGTGGTTAAAGTTTCATGATATATGGGTTGATTTCATCTGATATCAACATGTTTATGTCATTTAGGGTCAAGCCCGAACTCCTAGAGCAAATAAGTTGGGCATTTCAAGAGTGATGGACCTCGGGTATATAAAGATTAGGTTATATCAACCAAACTATTCTTAAGGTAAATGTTATATGTTTCATGTATCTGAGAGGTACAATTAACTACTTCCCCTTTTCTTTTAGGTTAGATCATCATTTGGCCTCCAAAAATTCTTTAACCGAGCAAAAATTACACTAGCTTGCATTTCTTGTGGCCTTCCTCTTTTGTATACCATGAAAGTAACTATTTCTATTTCTATTTGTAGCGTGGAAATTTTATTATATGATGATGATATAAAGTTTTATTTAATGATGTATGTACATCCGGGTGGGTTGTGCAGCCTGAAGGATTTATTCAACATGCTTGACAGATGATTTAGCATTGATGTCCATTGTAATTGTAAACTCCACAATCATTAGTGAAAAATGTTGGCTTGGAACCCTGGAGTTAATCAAATTCTTTGACTGGGTAAACAAATTATTCATCTTCTTTTCATTTACAACAGTGAACAGTGTGTAAGTTTCAACACATCCCTTTTGTATATCTTAAGCTTCTTCATGGCAATTTAGCATTGATTCTCAACCCATTTCTTGTTCATGGATAGATTGACGTCCAAGCTTCTAATTCTTTATGCCTGTAGCGTTGCAGCTGGTGCTGGAGCTTATAAGGTCGGTGGAGAGAAGTCAGGGCACGTATCAATTTGCTCTATAATTTTGCAATTCCTTTTTGTAAAGCAGTTCCTGATTTTGTACTGTACTAATTATGGTTTCTGATCTCCTTTTCAGATTCTTACGACCAACAGCAGCAGCAACTCCAAATTTCCTACTGAAACTAGAACAGAGGACAGAAAGGTAGAGGCGAAAATTTGATTTTACTTTCTTGAATTTGTAAGGCTGACCGTTATTGTTTGTTGTGAATATTTATTTCCGAGAAGCAACTATATTTTTGTTTCTATGGCTGAGATGATGAGGAAGTTCCAATCGAGTACAATAGACTGTCTTCGTCTTCCAGCAACTCATTCTCTCAGGTTTCAGTTTTGGATACTCTCAGGTTTTAATCAAAAGTATCTTCTCTCAAAATACTCTTTATAACTTTAAATTGTACTTTCATTCCAAAATACTTTTGTAAGTAATACTATTGTACCCTCAAAATACTTTCATTTAGGGTCAAACCTCCTAGAGAAAATAAGTTGGGCATTTCAAGAGTGATAGACCTGCCGTATATAAAAATTTGGTTATGCCAACCAAACTATTCACAACGTAAATGTTTTATATTTCATGTATTTGGGAGGTACAATTAAGTAATTAACTACTTCTTTTTGTTTTAGGTGAGATCATCAATAAGATTGATGGCCTCCGAAAATTCTTTAACCAAGCAAAAACTACGTAGCTTCTTGTGGTCTTCATCCTCGGTATATACCATGGAAAACGATCTATTTCTATTTGTAGTGTGGAAAATTTATTATATGATGATACAACATTTTCTGGGATAATGCATGCACATCTGGGTGGGTTATTGACACAAAAGACGCAACATGCTTGACAAACCTGGTGTAAATTGCGTGTCCATTGTAATTGTAATTTAGCATTGATTCTCAACAATTGATTAATGTGTAAACTTCTATTTTCTGTATGTTTTATGTGGTCAGGAGTTTAGCTGTGCCTACACGTGCAATGGTATGGTATCAACAGTCCAGTAATATGACACCAATGAACTTTGAGGTAAACATGATGGTAGTAAGTGTCATAAAAATGATAAGAAATTATCCTATTGGAGTTTGCCAGTTAGGAAAGGACGGCTAAGAACCTCCTAAGCTGATTTTCGGTAGGAGTAGGAACTTATTTATTTTCCTGCTTGATGATTTTCTTTACAGAGCAAGGAGTTTATTGAAGGCAATTCCAAAAGGTCGGTACGTTGATATCACTGTGGTTGAATTTTTATTTTTTTGGTTTCTTTTACTTTTTTTGTCCATGCATTTTGGGAAGGATTTGTTTTTTGTTAGTCTATCACAGCTTGGCATAACATGTTTCAGGGACGACTGGGACTTCAACTCTAAGGGATGGTGAAAAGTTATTTACTTTATATTTATTCACTTCCTTGAAAATCACTATACTAGAGGGTCTTTTTTAAAAAAAATTATAAATCTGCAAGTTAATTTTATTTCTGTAGTTTTGTGTTTTTTTTCCCACTTTTATTTGTAGCAAAAAATGGAGAAAGCTATAAATATTGCAGGATGATGTATTGTCTTGAGGGGCATGTTGTTAGCAGAAAAGAATAACTCAAAAAATTTTACTTAAGAGGAGGTTGAGAATGCCGGATAAGGTAAGAAAATTTCTCATTCTGTCTTCAAATTCTTAATTTCATTTTTCATATTCTGGTTTTTAATTTGAGGAAATTAAACATGTTGAGCTTCTTGATTAAGAGGCAAAATCAAGGAAGATCCTGTATGTGTCTTACCTAGCATGTTCAAACAAGAATGCCAAAATTTGCAAGCCAAATTCAGTTGATAGAAATGAAATCTGGCGAAACTAGGGGAAGGAATCCGGATCTTTTTATTGGAACTCTCTAGTTTGTCCCATATTTTTAAGATTCTACTTCTAGGCCATATTCTACTAGTCGTATCACTGATACGACTAGCTATCCTGATGGATGATAACTATAAAATCTTCATGAATCCAATAAGTGTAGTTGTATTTTCTTTTCGTATTTTTTAGCTTTATTTTATTTATTTATTTATTTTTCTCTCTTTTAAATTTGCTGGTTTGCATTGGATTCTACTGCTCTTGGATTTGATTTGAAAAACTTTCAAACATAAATATCATTTTCTTGATTTAAGTTTGATATGATGGTGTGGATTGTGGAACATGCATAGCCACCAATTTGTGTATCTATTCCTCAGTTAGCATGCTAGGAGTTTTTGAGAATAAAGGAATGTTTAATGCTCTAGAATCAATTTCAACTTCATTATAAATAAGGCATCTTTTCTGATTCAGTAGAATTTTATACTAATTGTCTAATTTTCCCCCTTCAGCATGATAGAAGCACAGGGAAAAAGGTTGAAATTGGATGAGTGGATTGTTTGCAGAAAAATTGATTAAAAAAATGACTTACGAGAGGAAAGAGAGAATGGTGAAGGTGAAAAGTTTTCCTCTGTCTTCTTCATATTTATATATTAAGTTCGATGATACTATATCCAAATGATGTGGCTAGATAAGCTTCTAGAATATGAAGCAAAGTCCTTAAACAGAACATAAAAGAAGGCTAGAACGTGAAGACATCATGAAAATTATTAGTTCATTAGGGCAGTTAGGGCAAGAATTGTGATCTACTATAGTATCTGCACTATATGTCCTTTGTTTTGCATTATTTAGGAAACAGTGCATAGTGCAAACATGATACCTTTTGGGCTACTTTTGTTAATGGAAATTTGAACTAGCGAGTGTCATGTTAATCTTACTCAATGCTCAGATTCTGGTATTCAAGGTCACATCATTTTGTAGGTTAAAGGACAATGGTTGTCATTTCAGAGCTTGAGTAAGTGGTTGAATTTCTCTCGACATTCAATTATTTAAAGATCCCACAGGCTATAATTGCTCCCAACTTCATCTTAATGGTCAGGTTCAAGATATAATTTTCTTCTTTTTATTTGGTGTAATAATGTGATGAGAGTATGATTCTGGGACAATGTGTCTGTGATTTTCTGTCATTCAATCAAATTTACTGATTTCTTTGCCTCTTAAGCTTGTGTTTCCCTGTTTCAGATATCAGTTGTGCTTCGAAGTTCCATTGATGTTCCATCGATCTTATTGAAGTACTTGTACACTGTGCTTCACTTAACAGCGGATTTGGGCTCTCTTAGTTATCTGTTAATACTTAATGCGTTAGTAGTACTAGTACCTTAGACACTAATGCGAGTTTCTGAACACCTCAGAATCATAAATGTTCAGAACTCAGTTGAAACTCCCAACCATTCACATGAAATGCCTGCTAGAAGAGGCAGAAGCTTGATGGAGGGAAGTCAGGGCACATATCCATTTGCTCTATAATTTTGCAATTCCTTTTTGTAATGCATTTCCTGATTTTTCACTGTACTGATGGTTTCTGATCTCCTTTTCAGATTCTTACCACCAACAGCAGCAGCAACTCCAAATTTCCTACTGAAACTAGAATAGAGGACAGAAAGGTAGAGGCAAAAATTTGATTTTACTTTCTTGAATTTGTAATGCTGATCGTTATTGTTTGTTGTAAGATTTATGTCCGGGAAGCAACTACATTTTTGTTTCTATGGCTGAGATGATGAGAAAGTTCCAATCGAGTACAATAGACGTCTCTTTTTCTTCAAGTAACTCATTCTCGGGTTTCGATTCTGGATATTCTCTCAGGTTTTAATCAAAAATATATTTTCTCTCAAAATCATTTTATAACTTTAAATTATACTTTCATTCCAAAATATTTTTTGTAAGTAATTGTGTTGTACCCTCAAAATACTTTCATTTAGGGTCAAACCCGATTTCATAGAGAAAATAAGTTGGGCATTTCAAGAGTGATAGACTTCCAGTATTTTTGTTGTGGCTCCTTATGCATGTTTTCCTGTAGGTAAGTGGTTGGATGGATTTACATGATATAATGCAAAGGTGTTTGTCAAATTATATTATATTGTATGAGTCAAATACCTAATGTGCTATTGATTTCACTTATCCGATATTTGATGTCTTCCTTCTGATTATGTCTTAGAGATAGATTTCTGTCAATGTCCAATTGTCCACCACAAAAAGAGATTGAAACCATTGTGGAATTTAATTTTATGTCTTGTGCTTGATAATCCCCATAATTAATTGATTTTTTTTCAATTTCGTGTTACTTTTGGTGACAGAAGGAAAATAAGAATTTGGATGAATATAAATTGGATGTGGCGTGTGAGAGGTAGATGAATGGGAATTGAGCTATTAAGTAAAGAATATAGTAGACCATTTTTTTTTTATGTAATTAAGCTATTGAGATTATGCATGTATGAACTCATGTGATACTTTTCTCAGTTTGTGTCAATGAATTGCTACGGAACTCCTGAACTGTTAATCAGCAAGGCCTGATGCAGTTTCTTTATTTTCTGAGGTTTTCTGAAGAAAAGTGCAATTGTCCTAACTTATGTCTTAATTGTTGGGATGTGGTCAGATATAGATACTTCAATATCACCTATTAAAGTTTTATTTGTATATATTGCGGATGGCTTTTTTTCTTTTCTTTTTTTTTTTTTTCTTGAGTCCAGTTGTCTTATTTCTTAATTGTTAAATATCAGCATTTATTATTACTCTTGATTGTTAATTTTATGTTCATTCCAAGGAATTTATGGGTACAAGAATGTTACTCCTACGGGTCCTGTTCCTATACGGTAATTGCTAAATGAGATAAGTAAAAATAAATATATAAACTAATCCGTATTTGAAAGGGTAGACTGTAATATATATGTGCCCATCTGTTACCAGTAGTTAAGCTGATGGGCTTTATCGGGCCATATAAAATTAGACCCAATAACGTACCGTGTGCGAACCGCGTGGCAACGGTCTCATTTTTACCTAAAAAATGCGGGAGAAACCCTTTCTGTTTTGCCACGTTCTCTCTCCCCCTTTCCGTTTTGCTCCGTTCTCCGTAGTCGTACTCTCTTAACACTGCCAATTCTCTCCGGATCTTCTCTTTTCTTTATTTCTTTTTCTTTTTTGGTTGAATCCAGTTTCTTGTTTCTATTGCTACCAGAAAGTTTTCAATGAAAGTTTGAATCTTTCTTGATTTCTTTTTAACATATTTGGGCATTGCCTTCTTGATTTTCTTTGATTTATTTGTTGAGTGACTTTTGATTTTGCTGTCGGTATACCAAGTCATTCAAAACCCTAGGTCGTCGACAATTCAGTTATGATTTTATCTCACAGGTCATATTTCTATGATTCTAGTTCTAGGCCATATTTTCACAAGGGTCTGCAGTTTCACTCCTATGTTTGCATATACAAGTTGACCCCATTAGGATATGAAAAGGTATCACTGATGCGACGAGCAATCCTGAATCCTGATGGCTGAAAAGTATAAAAACTTCATGAATCCAGTAAGTGTGGTTGTACTTTCTTTTCGTATTTTATTAGCTTTGTAGGATGTTGGTCATGCTTTGGAAAAATCGTTATTCCCATTGTTCTTATTGATATCCTTTTTTTTTTTTTTTAATAATATATCTTTTAAATTCGTTACTACCATTGAACCATTTAATATGCCCTCGTGTATTTATTTCTTTATATATATTCTCTCTTTCAAATATAGATATCATTTTCTTGATTTAAATTTGATATGATGGTGTGGATTGTGGAACATGCATATCTACCCGTCAAAAATTTCTTTAAGATGTTTTCGACTTTGCTGCATGCCTTTCTTACTAATGTTGTCTCTACGTTGTCATGTGTTCCATTTTCGCCTCTTTTGAACTCTGTTTCTGTTTCCCTGAACATTGTGATATCCAGATATCCATCAGAAGGGAAGATTGTTGAGGAGTTTCTTGGCAAGGAAGGAGTTGAGGCAAGCATTAGCTCAAAGATCTTAAGCATTATAAAGGGAATGGGGTAAGCTTCCAGGGGTGTTTGTTTTTACTTCGTCTTATACTGGCATTCCATTTAGTATGACTAAGAAATCCTAACATTAAGTCATTATCTTCATGTTTAATTAACTAGATAAGCTTTATAAATATCCCTTTTTTTGTGTTATTAGTATTGGCTGGTTTCATATGAAATAGAGATTTCGGTCATACATTTCTACAGCTTGAATGACAGCTCAGACAAATTTTACCTTGCTGCCTGTTATTTGTGTATGTCATCAACTAAGATTTTAGCTTTTGAACTTAGTTACAGTAGATACGCTATTGAGGACAGATTTGGAAAAGACTTGTTCTCAACTAACTGGTTGTTTAGCAGTTAATTCCTTTTCACGAAATTTGTTCTAAACTAATTTTCGCTCCATACATTAGGTTCTTAAATACGTTGTATTGGTTAAACTCTGTTCAATGGTACAACATAATTTAACCATACTCTTAGGCTTGGTTGTTCAATTACGAAATAGGTTCTTTATCACTTAATTGGTGATACCCACCACAACTGGTTGTTCAATTTATGTGATACCCAATAAACCAGTATTGATACCCTCCACACCACATACAGGGTATTGGTTTGCATGCTGTATTTTAAATACGCTGTTGTGGTTCACTCCCGAATAATTGCTAAATTGATTCTCTCTTGTGATATAGAAAGTAGTGCTATTCGTAATTGTTTCTTTACTTTTGTAGCATCTGTTTCTCTTCATCCACTTTTGAGTTCATTAATTGTGTCATCAATTGTTTCAGTAACTGTGGTCTGTATTAGGTGTTGATCTATTCTCCATATGGCCGCTGTTTATCTAAGTATCAAGCATATGAAAGTGGATTAGGAGTAAAAAGTGTTTCTTGGTCGCCCTGTAGCCAATTCTTAGCAGTGGGAAGCTATGACCAAAGGATACGGGTTTAAAATCACTTGACATGGAAAGTGTTTGCAGAATTTTTGCACCCATCAACTGTCCGTGGTCTTTGTGCAGTTGCTGTTTTCAACGTGCCCAGGCCCGGCTCATACCTTGAGCACACTGCCCAGGCCCGGCTCATACCATGAGCACACTGAGCAGCTGCTCAGGGCCCCCAAATTTTGGGGGCCCAGTTTTTACATTTTACATTTGGGCAAATTATAGTAAATGACCTATTAGAATTAGTTTGTATTTTAAAAAGACCCATTGTAAAAAACTTACAAAAAAGGACCCATTTAAGTTTTGACTTTAAAATAGTACCCACCTAACTTCCCAATAAATTTATCTTTAAGCATGAGACACACTCTACAATTTGAGCAAAAATTTCATTTACTTTGTAAACCCACTAAAATAATTAACTCATAAAAAATGAATCAAGAAGAAATAAATTCATTAATATATGAATATGGAATATATTTACAAACTATGGAAGAAAGAATTGAAAATTGGAATGACATTGTTTATACTATACTCATATTTTTAACTGAATATATCAAAAGGTATATCCCTATTCGGAAGAAAAAAGTTTTTGGGACAAAATAATTTTACTCAGAATAGGATCAGATAGTGAAAAGGGTGATGAAGAATAACCAGACAATTTAAGTAATTATGGTGAATATTACTTTTCTGATTAAAACCAGTAACACAACAAAATTAATTAAAATATTTTTATTCTACCCCTTTTTACAATTTGGTATCAGAGCCCAGAACGATTAATCTGGACATGAGTAACCATAATCATAATGATCATATATTAAACTATCATATGTCAAGATTAAGATTAAATACTTCAGAACAACTATACCCAGAATATATTCCAACAGCAAGATATCCTTTAGATGAAAATCAAGAAATAGATTATCCACTAAGTACGATTAATCCACTCGATACTGAAAACTATATAATAAATAGAAATGATGAATATACACAAAATAACACCGAAAGCTTGATGATACAAGCAAGAATTGAAAGAGCCTTTCTAAACAGAATAAGAGGATTGGAACCACAAATAAGACCACTTACAGACATAAGAACCAACAATAATCGTAGATTTTTAACACCCACATTTAATCCTGATCATGAAATAAGTCAAGGAGAAATAGAAAATATGGATCAACAAATAGAAGAAAGAAAAACATACATAGACAGAAGAAGAAGAAGATTAAATAGATTGCAAAACGATGAAGAATTTGGAATAAGACTAGGAAATAGAGGAAAAAGATTACTTTGGATAGGAAACTATATAATTGAAACAGAAGAATATAATGGTAATTTAATACAAATTATATCAAAAAGAGATGAAGAACAAGAGTTAGTATCACAAGTCAAATTATCTATAATCAACAATGAAATTACAACTTACAAAATGTTTCCAGGATATATAACACACAACACCATGTTTACTAGAGCACCTTCACCCGAATTTTCAGATCAAAAATCAAATTATAGTGAAGACTAATAAGATGCCAGGAATAAAGTTAGAAAATGAAACAATAGAAAGACTGACTAATAAAATTCATGAAATAGAAAGTCAACCACAAGATATAAGTACCATAATAATGAAACAAAAACTATTAAGAATAAAATTCAAGATTTCTAAAATGATAGATGAAAGAGAAGCATATGTAATTATACAAAAACACATAGATCCAGAAAAAGAAGAACCGGAGTTAATAAAAGAATGGTATTTAAATGAATTAGAAACAATAGAAATAGAAGAATTAGAAAGGGAAACTGAAATAGATGAAGTAAACGACTTCATTAGAAACATAAGAAATATTAGAAGATGAGTTATCTAGAAGATTTAGAAACAATAAAAGATGGAATTGAACTAATAAAAGAACTAATGATAAGTCTAGATACAAGACTCTACAATATCGAAAGATACATAGACAAAATAATAATTAAAACTCCACAAAAGCAAGTAGAATTAGAAAAGTCACTCCCACTACCAAAATGAGAGAAGACACCAGAACCAGGAAGTCTCGATCATAGAGTAATGATGAAAGAAATAGAAAAACTAAACAAACAAAACAAAATTAGAATTCTAATAGACAAAGTAGAAAAATTAAAAAAGATAAATGAAGAACTAAAGGAAGAAAAATTAGAAAGTAGAGAAGATAAAGAAGAAACAGAATGAATACAAGTATAGAAGACTTAATAAATGAATTAAGTAGTGATTTAGAACGACTAAATTTAGAACCAATATATACAGGAACATTTTCAGAAACAAAATTAGAAACTAATGAAAGTGATTTGGAAGAACAACATAAAGTCTTTATGAATAATCATAGATTATATTTACCATCATCAGAAGTAGTTGGAGAAACTAGCACTACCTTGCCAAGAGAAGGTGTAACAGGAACTATACCAATGGAAGTAGATCAAACTACAAATAGACAAAATATAGACAATTATCAAAGTAGATTACAAAATTTACCTTCAAGAAATTTCTCAATAAGAAAAACAACCTCTAAAAAAGAAATTTGGAAATACAATGAAGATTTTGAGTTAAAAGAAACAAGAATAGGAAATGTGAGACCAGGAGATGCAATATTCCTAAACCTGGATTATCTTAAACAGCCAAGTCTAGAACTAGAAAATGGAAACAGATAATAAGAATACATTTAATGTCAGAAGAAAGTACGTCAAGAGCAAAAACACTAAAAATATGGAATTTAGTCCAAGGAAATGTGGCACAATTCCTTGCAGGAATTTCCTCAAATACAAAACAAACTTATATGAATACAATTACTCAAGGATTTGGACAAGATGTAAACACAGGAATAGAGGAATTTATCAATATCATACAAGAAGAATTTCTAGGAGTACAAAGCTTAGATAATAATGCTATAATAGAAGAACGAGATCAAGCGTTACTAAGATTAAATAAAATAAGACTAAGAGATTTATGCTTTTTTGATCAATTCTCTGAACAATTTAAAAGTTACTATTATACAGCTTATACAAGCTCACAAAATAACGAACACACCATGAACTCTATATTTTCAAAACTACCATCACCATGGGATGAATATATGTGGAAAACATGGATTCAAAATAAAAATGACTATCCGAATAATTTAGGAAGCCGAATAAGATTAATAAGACAGGTAATAACTGAGTTATGTTACCAAAGAAAAATATTAGATCACACTAAAATATATAATAAAGCTGCTGATTTATGCTGTCAAGAAAATGCAGAAAATTTTGAATGGGGAAAAAATAAACCATATAGAAAAAATAAGAGATTTAAAAAATTTAAACCAATAAAAAGAAAATTTAAGAAAGGAAAAAGATTTAAAATCTTTAATAAGAAAAAATTCTTTAAGCCAAAATTTGGAAGAAAATATTATAAAAGAAGAAATGACAAAAGACAAAATAAAAAGAATCCAACCACATGTAAATGTTATAACTGTGGAGAAATAGGACACTTTGCAAGTGATTGTACAAGACCAAAGAAAAAACAAGTAAGATTTATGGAATATGATATTATAGATGAACAATTATTCAAAGAAATAGAATCAGATCTAGAAAGTATAAGTGAACCAGAATCAGGAGATGAGATATATGAAGTAAAATTCTCTGAAATAGAAAATGAATAAAGATAAAGAAATAATCACAGAAGAACAAGAGGAAACAAAAGAAATAGAATATGTAGAACAATATGAAGGACAAAGAGGATATGCAATAAAAGCTATCTTAAGTCCAGAACAAATTAATAAAATACAAGGATTAGATCTAAAACATGGATTCAAGCATACAAATTTTAATATACTATCAAGAACATTCTCAAGAAATAATATAGTAATTCATGAATATCATGAACTAGAAAAAACAGTAGATGTATGTAACACTAATACTACTCTAAAACCGCACCTTTTAACAAAAGATATAATAAATAAAGGGCTAGAAAAATTAAGTAGAAAGAAAACAGAGAAAATATAATACGTACATTTAGCAGGAGTAAAGATTCTAATAAAATCTTTATTTAGAAGTGGAATAGACTTACCAGTAACAATAAGCCTACATGATTCAAGATTATTAAATCCACAAGACTCACACTTAGGAACTATTAATGGAAACCTGATTTACCAAAAACTACTATTTACATGTTACCCAAACTATTGTGTATCTTTACAAGATCAAAATATAGACGAAACATTAACCCTATACATAAAAGTACATAGGAATGATGTAATGAAAAATGAAAGTAAAATATTTACAATACATTATAGTGCTTTTTATAGCTACCTAAATAGCAATAGACTAAAACCTTATGATGATAAAAAGACAATAGAAATACACGAAGCATGTAGAGACACAATAGCAGATCTAATATTACCAGAATTGAATAATCCGACGTTACAAGATAATTGGATAATTGATCTTGCAGACAAGAAAAATACAATAGAAATTGGAAAATCATTAGAAAATAGGAGACCACAATTATCCTATGTAGGAAGAACAATGAGTAGCAGAAAAAGTATAGATTATAGCCCGAGAACAAACCTAATACTTGATCAACCAAGACATAGTATTGATATCCCATACGAAAAGAGTAAACAAAAAGCCCAAACATGGAGAATTAATATAGAATATTATAATGACACAAACTGGATAAAAGGACCAAATATATTAGTAGACACTTGAGCTGGTAAGAATCATATAGGAAAAACATGTATAAATGGATTAACAAAGCATATAGGAACATAATATAGATATACTACTTTTGAAGGAGAAGTAAAAAGAGTAAATGAAATAGTAATAGTACCAATAAAACTAGGTACAGACTTAATAGAAGAAGTAAAATGTTATGTAGCAGAAGAAGAAGGAACATCTAGTAGCACCTATCATGTCTTGTTAGGCAATGAGTTTTTAGACTCATTAAACAAATATACGATAACAGGAGAAATTTTTAGTGGAAAAACAAAAAATGGAAAAGCTTTCGTAATAGGAAAGGCATATATATGAAAGAAATTAGATTTCCAACAACAGTATACCTAGAGTTAACTATACTACAAACAAATATAACAACATGTGCTATACTAGATACAGGAGCAGAAATCACATTAATACAAGAACATTTAATAAAAGAATGGGAAGTAAATAAAAGACCAATAGAAGTACATGGAGCTACTGGACACAGTCTAATTATTAATAAAATAGCTAAAGATGTTCAAATAATTTTAGGTAATAAAATATTTACAATAAAAGAAGTATATGTTAGCCCAGTAAAAACAATTGATATATTATTAGGGACAGATTTTACAAGTTTATTTCAAAGCTTTAGAGTAGATAGATATAATATTCAACTTAGATCAGCATGTAACCACTATATTACTATTCCGAGAATAAGGAAACCATACAGAGTGCTTCAGAAACGTGGTGAAAAAGGAGAAATTATAAAACAACCAATTACTTATTACATAAAATTTAAAATTCACAAAATTAAAAAACAAGTGCTAATTCAAAAGCCGGAAGATTTTGATAAATATGAACTTCATGAGACAATAAAATACATCTCTGAAAACTATGGAGAAAATCCAATTGAAAAATGGAATCTTAATAAAATATATGCAGAATTAAAAATGAAAAACGACGATATAATAATAAGAACTCAACCTATGATGCATAATCAAGAAGATATTGAAGAACTTCGAAAACAAATAAATGAATTGTTAGAATTAGATCTTATTCAAGAATCTATAGCAGAACATAATAGTCAGGCTTTCTTGGTTAGAAATCGTAGTGAACAAATAAGAAAGAAACCAAGGTTAGTAATAAACTATAAGGAACTAAACAAAAACATGATATTTGATGGATACTTTCTACCTAACAAAGAAAATCTAATAGGATTAGCTAGAGGAAGAACTATCTATTCAAAATTTGATTGTAAAAATGGATTTTGGCAAATTAAAATGCATCCAGATAGTATAAAATATACAGCCTTTAGTACACCACAAGGACACTATGAATGGAAAGTTATGCCGTTTGGAATAAAAAATGGACCATAAATATTTCAAAAAAAAATGGATAAAACATTTAAAAAATTTAGTAACTTTATATTTGTATACGTAGATGATATACTAATAGCCTCAAACACTATAGAAGAACATAAAAAACATTTAGATATATTTGCAAAACTTTGTAAAGATCATGGATTAATCTTATCAGAAAAGAAAGCAGAAATATTCAAAAATGAAATAGAATTTTTGGGTCTAATATTAAACAAACTTGGAATTAAAATGCAACCACACATAAGTACAAAACTTGTTAAAATGCCTGATGAACTTAGGAATAAATTAAACATACAAAGATTTCTTGGAATTCTAAATTATGCAGAAGGATTTATATCAAATTTAGCAAAAAAGACAAATGATCTAAGAAAGTTGATCAGAAAAAATAATAAAATAGGATGGAATGATCAACATACTGAAATTGTTAAACAATTAAAAGAAGAATGCTCCAAATTACCACCGTTAAGATTACCTGACGAAAAAGATAATTTAATAGTACAAACCGATAGCTCAGACGACCATTGGTGATATATGTTGTATTTGATGATATTTTTATGCATATGTCAACTTAAATTGTTTGAGAAAATTAATAAAAATGGCCTTGATTGGATTGATTTTTGGGACATTGGTTTTGTAGGAAAGGTGGCAAATTTCCAACATTGGACAGCCTATTTTGAAGTGTTGGGCGTGCCCACGCCTAAGGACCAATTCGCAGCGTGGGGCCTATGTGTGAAGCATCAAAATTTGCAAAAAGATCCTTGGGGTTAAATTGAAGTATCTAAATCTTTGGGCATCAATTTTCAGATTTTTATTATGGCATCAAATCTTTGGGCATCAAATCCTTGGGAATCAATTACAAAAGAATAATCAAAGGCTATGATGTTGAGGTTTTTGGATGCAATTGAGGGAGGTTTTTGGATGCAATTGAGGAGGCTTCTACCATGAACATGCAAAAAAGGGAGAAAGAAGAATTAAAAATTGGTCTTGTTTTGCTATAAATAGGAGGAGACCAAAGCCATTACAACACACACACAACACATTAGCCATAATTCCACAAAAGAGACATTGGCCAATTTTCCACCAAAAGAGGTTCCAACCATTGAAGAGCACTAGAGAGGAGACTCCATTCTTGTTGGCACTTACAAAATTGGAGGATTCCAAAGGGCAATAAGGATTCGATCCTTCGTGGGTGATTTTCTTGTTCTATTTCTATAATTGATTACCATGTTGGATTGTATGGATTTGGTTATGTTTTGGATGGATTGTGAGTAGTTTTCTTATCTAGTTTAGGTTTGAATTTGTGTGTGGATATGGAATTGTGAGACTTATTTTGTTGACATATTTTTATGCTTAATTGAATTGTGTATTTTTAATTCCTCTATTAATTATGTTTTGAATTGCTTGATTGATATAGCGGCCGCATGTTGATTGAGTTATTTATTGCTAGATTGAGAAGTGCACCCGTAATTGTGTAATTTTCCAATCAAGTAGCAAACTAGAGGAAGAATACTCTAGTGAGGGATTAAAATCGGTTTTAAACACTACCTCGTAGGATTAGTGTTGAATCGAATTGGGTTTTTCTTGTGCTAAATGCTATCAAGTCATGTTATGCTATGGTCGTACCTAGTATTCACACTTGATTAGGGGAATGGTTTATGGTCGTACCTAAATCATCGAATAAGTATGGAAAAATTGGTTGGGAAACGCTTGTAGACCAACTTTAACCAATTTAGTCAATTAGCCAATTAAGTTAAATGCATGTCAATGATCAATTCCATATCCAATACATAATTCATGCCTAAACTAGAGTTTTAATTATCCTAAAGAGCTCACTTGTTACCTTGCAATTATTCTTGTTATTATTTGATTTCTTTTTACTATTTTAGTTGAAATCAAATCCCCCCATCCTTATAAATATAAATATAATTTATAATTAATCAAGTGATTGAAATTAAACTCTTTGAGCAAGTTCCCTGTGGAGACGACCCTACTCACTATATATATTACATTTATTTATCTTCTTCTGTGGTGTAGGACTAATATTTAATTTGCAGCTTTGCGACGAGCTAGCAATTTTTGGCGCCGTTGCCGGGGACTATCGCCAAAAGAGGATTTTTCATACCTTGGTTAATTTAATATATATATATTTCTCTAATCTTTATTTCCACTTATTGGTTTATGCCTCGCACAGATCGTGGTGGTGAAAAGAATTACGATCCAGAGATTGAAAAGACCGCACGCCGTTTGAGTAAAGAAGCCAGGGAACGAAGGAAAGAAGAGAAAGCGGAGGTGTCAACACCTTTGCTCAATTTGGAAATTCAAATAGCAGAGGATTCAAGTTCATCATCAGATTCTGAGGAAAGCGAAAAAGTGGAAGAGGAAACTGAAATTCCTCAACCTGCTATGGCACAACAGCGAACATTGAGGGAGCTAGCATCCCCTGACTTGGCTCAACAACCACTCTGTATTACTTTTCCTACTGTGGCCGACAATGCGGCCTCTGTGTTGAAAACTGGACTAATACATTTGTTGCCTAACTTTCATGGTTTGTCAGGAGAAGAACCACACAAACACTTACAGGAGTTTGATGTGGTGTGTACAAGCATGAAACCAGCTGGTGTCACTGAAGATCAAATCAAGCTAAGGGCATTTCCATTTTCCTTGAAAGATGCAGCAAAGGATTGGTTGTTCAACCTTCCTGCAGGTAGTATCACCACTTGGAATGAGATGAAGCGTAAGTTTTTGGAGAAGTATTTTCCTGCTTCTCGAGCTGCAAACCTGAGGAAAGAGATATGTGGTATTAAACAAGCTACAGGGGAGTCACTTTTCGAATACTGGGATAGGTTCAATAAACTTATTACTAGGTGTCCACAGCACCAAATTTCCGAGCAATTACTAATCCAATATTTCTATGAAGGTTTAACCACTATGGACAGGATGCTTATAGATGCTGCAAGTGGAGGTGCACTTATGAACAAGACACCGGAGGAGGCCTGGGCATTGTTGAATAATATGGCAATGAATTCACAGCAGTTTGGGATAAGGGAAGTTGTTCCAGTGAAAGAAGCTGGGGAAGTAAGTTCTTTACAGCAACAATTAACTGAATTAACATCTTTTGTTCGTAAGCTTGCTGTAGGGAATGCACAGGTAAAGGCCTGTGGAATATGCTCAAACACGGATCATTCCACTGATGCTTGTCCCACGTTGTCTGAGGAAGTAGAAGTTAATGCAGCTGGATTTGTGCAAAGGAGGAATTACGACCCATTTTCCAACACGTACAATCCGGGATGGAGGGATCATCCCAATTTGCGTTATGGGAATCAACAAGCTCCTACACAACAACCTCCGGGTTTTCAACCAGCTCCACTGCCGCCACAACAAAGGGCAGCCCCACAAGCTCCCTTCCCAGGTAATTCTCTACATGATCTAGTTAAGAATATGGCAGCTAATATGTTGCAATTTCAACAGGAAACTAGAACAAGTATAAAGAATTTGGAGGATCA
Source organism: Hygrophila difformis (assembly GCA_030278955.1). Taxonomy (NCBI): domain Eukaryota; kingdom Viridiplantae; phylum Streptophyta; class Magnoliopsida; order Lamiales; family Acanthaceae; genus Hygrophila; species Hygrophila difformis. The sequence continues at coordinate 19,536,665 of JAOANR010000007.1, forward strand.
AATGTCCCAAGTAGTGAATGAGGTGCGTGATATGAAGCAAAGGGAAAAAGGAAAATTGCCTGCTCAAACACATGCTAATCCTGGAAATGTTAGTGCAATGACGCTGGAAAGGAATTAGAAGGTCCAAAGGAGATCGTTTCAAAGGAAAAGGCAGAGGATGAAATTGAAAAAGAAATGGAGCAAGAAGCACAAAAATCAAGTGATGAGGTAAAATTAAATTTACCAATTACTCCAAAATCTAATATTGCTCATTTTCCTCATAGGTTGGTGAAGCCTTCAAAGGGAGACAAGGACAAGGAAATAATGGAGGTGTTTAAAAAAGTGGAATTGAGCATTCCCTTGTTAGATGCAATCAAGCAGATCCCTCGATATGCAAAGTTTCTAAAGGACTTGTGTTCCAACAAGCAAAAATTGAGAGGAGATGAGAAGGTGATAGCGGGAGAAAGTGTATCCGCCATGCTTCAAAGGAAACTTCCACAAAAATGCGGAGATCCCGGTATGTTTGTCATTCCATGCAAGATAGGTAAAATGGAGGTAAAAAGGGCTATGTTAGATTTAGGTGCTGCTATTAATGTAATGCCCAGATCTATTTTTAACTCTTTGAACATTGGACCACTTAAAGAAACAGGCATAATAATTCAATTAGCGGATAGGACTAATGCATATCCTGAAGGGATTATAGAGGATGTCCTAGTTCAAGTTAATGAATTAATATTTCCTGTTGATTTCTATATTTTGGATATGCATGATGAAAACTCACCAAATCCTTCACCTATTTTGCTTGGAAGACCATTTATGTGCACAGCTAGAACAAAAATTGATGTAAAAACTGGAACTCTTTCCATGGAATTTGAAGGTGAAAAAGTCCAATTTAATATTTTTGATGCCATGAAATATCCAGTCGAATCTAATGCTTTGTGTTGCATAGATGTTCTTGATGTTAATGTGCAGGAGGTCTTTGATTTAAATGGGAAGGATGACCTTGAGACAGCAATTATACAGAACCTTCGAGTCGATATTTTGGATGAAACACCAGTGGATGATGCTGTGAAGGAGATGGTTCAAGCTTTGCACTCACTAGAACCTAAACCATCAAGGTATGCTGTTGTGAATTCCATACTTAAGAAATCTGACAATGGTCTTTTGCCATCGGTTGTGCAGGCACCAATTTTGGAGATGAAACCACTGCCACCCACTCTTAAATATACATTCCTAGGAGCTGAAAAGACCTTACCAGTAATTATCTCAGCTGCCCTATCTCCTACACAAGAGGAAAAGTTGGTTCGTGTGTTGAGAGAGCAAAAAGAGGCTATTGGTTGGCAATTAGCAGATATAAGAGGAATTAGCCCTTTCTTGTGCACTCACATGATTGCGCTTGAAGAAGATACAAAACCTTTAAGGCAAGCACAAAGGAGACTCAATCCGGCCATGATGGAAGTGGTGAAGAAGGAAATCCTCAAGCTATTGGATGCAGACATCATCTACCCAATTTCAGATAGCAACTGGGTAAGTCCCATTCATGTGGTTCCAAAGAAGTCAGGAGTTACAGTGGAAGCTGATCATGATGGTAATTTTATTCCTGTAAGGAAGCAAACAGGTTGGAGACAATGTATTGATTACCGTAAATTAAATTCTGTAACAAAGAAAGATCATTTTCCCCTACCCTTTATTGATCAAATGGTTGAGCGTTTGGCAGGGAAGTCACATTATTGCTTCCTAGATGGCTTTTCAGGGTACTTTCAGATTGCCATTGCGCCTGAGGACCAAGAGAAGACCACATTCACTTGCCCATTTGGAACCTTCGCCTATAGGAGAATGCCATTCGGACTTTGCAACGCCCCTGCCACCTTTCAAAGGTGCATGGTAAGTATTTTTTCTGATTATGTGGGGAAAGGGATAGAAGTGTTCATGGATGACTTTAGCGTGTATGGAACTGATTTTGACACTTGCTTAGATAATTTGGAATTAATTTTGAAAAGATGCAAGGACACTAAGTTAGTGTTAAATTGGGAGAAGTGTCAATTCATGGTAGAAGAGGGGATAGTCCTTGGTCATTTAGTATCATCTAAGGGGATAGAAGTTGATAAGGCCAAGGTCGATATTATTTCTGCTTTACCCTACCCCACTTCGGTGAGGGATATTCGTTCTTTTTTAGGACATGCAGGATTTTATCGACGTTTCATCAAAGATTTCTCCAAGTTGGCTGCTCCTCTTTTCAAGTTGCTGCAAAAAGATATCCAATTTGAGTTTGATGATCAATGCAAGAAGACCTTTGACAAGATTAAGGAGCTGTTGACTTCACCTCCCATTATTCAGCCGCCAAACTGGGAGCTTCCTTTCGAAATCATGTGTGATGCAAGTGACACCGCAGTTGGAGCTGTGCTTGGACAAAGAAGTGGAAGAATTCCTTGGGCAATCTACTATGCATCAAAAGCTCTAAATGGAGCCCAATTAAATTATTCCACTACTGAAAAAGAACTCCTAGCTGTTGTATTTGCTCTTGAAAAATTTCGATCTTATTTGCTTGGTACTAAAGTAATTGTCTTTTCTGATCATGCAGCTCTAAGGTACCTTATGACAAAGAAAGATAGCAAACCAAGGCTCATTCGATGGGTCTTACTCCTACAAGAATTTGATGTGGAAATTCGAGACAAGAAAGGTAGTGAGAACCTTGTGGCTGACCACCTCAGTCGACTCCCAACACCTCAAGAGAAATTATCTTTAAGGGAGTATTTTCCGGATGAACAATTGCTTTCAATTTCTAGCATTTCACCCTGGTATGCGGATTTAGTTAATTATTTGGTCACTAATCAATTTCCTATTGGTTGGACAAAGGCAAAGAAGGATAAGCTTAAGAGTGATGCTAGATATTATATATGGGATGACCCGTACCTGTGGAAGCGTTGCCAAGATCAAGTGATAAGGCGGTGTGTAAGTGAAAGTGAGTATGAATCCATTCTTAAATTTTGTCATTCCATGGAGTGTGGAGGTCATTTTGGTGCCCAAAGAACCGCAAGGAAGGTATTAGATAGCGGTTTTTATTGGCCTACCCTATTTAAAGATGCATATTCGTTTTGCAAAATGTGTGATAAGTGTCAAAGGGTAGGAAATATAACTGCTAGAGATCAAATGCCCCTAACACCAATGATGTTTGTTGAAATATTTGATGTATGGGGGATGGATTTTATGGGGCCATTTCCTAATTCTCATGGATTTTTATATATCATACTTGCTGTTGACTATGTTTCGAAATGGGTGGAAGCAAAAGCCACCCGGACTAATGATTCAAAGGTTGTTGCAGATTTCCTCAAGTCCATTTTCAATCGTTTTGGGATGCCTAAGGCGGTTGTCAGTGACCGGGGTACTCATTTTTGCAACAAAACTATTTCAGCTTTGTTTCGCAGGTATGGTGTTCTACACAAGGTCTCAACCTCTTACCACCCGCAAACCAATGGGCAAGCTGAAGTTTCCAACAAAGAGATCAAGGGGATTCTTGAAAAAATGGTGAGGCCGGACAGGAAGGATTGGAGCTTAAGGTTGGGAGATGCATTGTGGGCATACCGAACGGCATTCAAAACTCCAATAGGGATGTCTCCCTATAGGTTAGTCTTTGGTAAGCCATGTCATTTACCAGTTGAAATTGAACATCGTGCATTTTGGGCTGTTAAACAATGTAACATGAGTTTGAGTGAAGCTGGAGAAAGTAGAAAGTTGCAATTGCAAGAGTTGGAGGAGATTAGGAACGAGGCTTATGACAATGCCATGATTTACAAGGAGAAGAGTAAGAATTTTCATGACCAAAATATTTTGAGAAAAGATTTTAAGGTGGGCCAAAAGGTTTTACTTTATAATTCTAGACTCAAGCTCTTCCCGGGTAAGTTACGTTCTCGTTGGATAGGTCCATTTGTGGTGACTAATATAACATCTTTTGGTGCAGTGGAAATACAAAGTTTACACACGGAGAAGAAGTTTGTGGTGAATGGGCATCGTCTTAAGCCATATTATGAAGGATTTCAACCTCAAGTAGTGGAGGGAATCAAGTTTGTTGAATCCCATGAGCTTAATTGAATTAAGACGTCATTGCGTCTAGCCAAAGACCTAAAAGAAAGGCGCTTCTTGGGAGGCAACCCAAGTTTCATATTTAAATTTCGCTTTGTTTAGTTGAATTTTCGAGTCTTAGTTCGAGTCTAATAAAGTTTTCTTTGGTTTTGGATTTCAATTGTTGATTTCAGGAGCTTTTGGAGTTGCAGAGTAAAAATTGGTGTTGTGCGTGGGCATACTTAAGAGCAAAATTCATTCTGGAATTAAAAAAATAATAATAAAAAATAAAATAAAAATGGAGAAACAGAGTAATTAGAAGCCTTATGCGTGGGCACGCTCAAGGAGTAAAATTACACTGGAATTTGAGTTCAAGTGAAAAGAGGACGGACAGAATAATTTGAAGCCTTGTGCGTGGGCACGCTCAAGGAGTAAATATACACTGGTATTGGAGTGGATGGAAGGAGGTCCACCAGGCTAAATGGGAGTCTTAGGCGTGGGCACACATAAGGAACAAAAATAGCCTGCAAATTGAAGAGGACATAAGTCAAAAATCAGTCCAAATATTCAAACTTATTTCAAGCCCACAATAAGAAAAAAACTCCACAACTCTAGATCCCTTTCTCTCTCTCCCCCACCACCGCCGGAGCACCACCGCCCACCGCCAGCCGCCGCCGCCGCCATCGCCGCCTGCGAGCCGCCGCCGCCGCCTCCTCATCCTTCCTCTCCTCCCTCCGCTCGCCGGAACCCTAACCTCTGTCTCTCTCCAGCCGCACGCACCGCCGGAACCGCCGCCACCTAGCCCGTCGCCGCACCATCGAACGCCGCCCGCCCCTGTGCGAGACCCAGCCTCCGCCTCCAACGCCCTCAGCCCTCGCCCAGCGCCGCCCGCCCTCCGTCGAAACCACCGCCGCACCAGCGCCATTCTCAGATCCACTCGCCGGCCGCCGCCCCTAGTCGTCCGCGCCTCCGCCTCGAGCGCTCGCCGCCTCCAGTCAACGCACCGCCCGCCCTCCGTCGAAACCACCGCCCCCCGGCCATCCACGCGCCTCCGGATTCGAGCCCAGCGCCATCGCCGCCTCACCCCTCGCCGCCTCCCGCCGCTCGCTTTCTCAGATCCGACGACGCGCCGCCGCTCCTGCTCGAGACAGCGCCGCCCTTCGCCAGCGCAACCACGGCGAGCGCCAGCCGCCCCATCGCCTTGCCGAGGCGCCACCGCCGCCTCCACCTCACACCTCCACCACGCGCCACCCCTCTGTCTCTCTCGTCTTCAGTCCGCACCGCCTCCGCCCTCTAGTCGCCGGATCCGCCGCTCCCCTGTCCTTCACTGCCGTACGCCACCGCCGCCGCCCAATCACCGCCGCCGCCCTTGTGCCCAAATTTGATTGTAAGTTCCTCTTTTCAATTTATGCCCTAGTTCTTCAATACTCAAAATTCCAAATCTGAATTGTTAAAATTGCTGTGGTGAGTGTTGAAATTGGATTAAAATTTGAAAAATTTGATTTGGGGCTTGTTGCTTATCACTGTGTTGCTAAGGTTTCTGCACATCGCATAATTGGATTCAATTTGATTGAGGAATAGAAGTTGGATAATTGTGGAATCGTGTTGCTTGTTGGTTTGTTGGAATATTGAATCAAGGAAGTTCTGAATTAATTGAGATTTGTTTTGTCATGGTTTAGCATTGGGCAGGATGTATTAGATTGCATATTTGTTCTTGGCATTGTTGGTATTTTCTGAGTGCAGGAATTTTAGAATGGGGAGGACCAACACCCCGGTTACCCGATCCAAAAAGAAGGCTCTGGCACCTACTTCAAAAGGGGTTTCTAAACCCCCAACAAATAAAAGTTCAAACAAAGTTGCCACCTTGAAAGCATCTCAGACCGAAATTCAAACTTCCCAGGCTCGCCTTGAAGCAAGGATGGACTCTATTTTAGAGATCCTCCGGGCCAGACAATAGGCCCCGCGGGCGCTTCCACTTAATCCAGGGAAGTTCTTATCTCCTCCTCTTAATTTCATCTTTATTTTGCAATAGGGACATTGCATGATTTAGGTGTGGGGGGATTTTTAGGATATGCTTACACATGAATATGATTTTTGAACTTCCTAGCTTGTCCTCTTGTGTTGTCTTGCCAAGTCTTATGTGCATTGCTTGACTATTGTAGAGTTTGCCATGTTCTTAGTCAATTTAATTGAGGGATATGCTTAGTTTTCTATCATTTAACCCTAAGTGAGCTATTTGAGCCTCTTTGAAAAAAAAAATAATAATAAAAAAGGATAAAAAAAAAAGTAAAAAAAAAAAAAAAATTTACACATCACATATTTGCTCAAATTTTCTTGTTGTGTGAAACGCATGAGACTTGATTTTCTAGAACTTGCTTGATTATACATAGTTGATTGTACTCTCATTTTTAAATCTTGATGCAAATAAAATGATAAGGGCACTAGGAATACCCCATTTTGGCCTTGTTTTCCCCTTGACCCATGTTTATCCTTTAGTGAACCACTCTGAGCCTATTGATGATATATCCATTTTTCTTGGTTCATGTTTAACCCATTAGCCTGAGACCTTTTTCTTCGATTATGGCCATACACTCATTTGAACCCTAGGAACATGAGGAAATTTGTTTAAGTATCATTACATGTGAAATTGGTTAAAGGTTGCACTTGATGTGAGTTGATTGAGTTTTTGTATTCGACATGTGATTTTGTTATTGTACTGCCTCTCTCTCTAAAAAAAAAAGAAAAAAAGAAAAAAAATACCAGGGCAGTGGAAATAAATAGTTTGGAACGTGTTCCTCTAACCGGAGTGTTATGAACGAAGAGTTGGAGTTCTGTCTGCAATTTTCAGACAATGGAATTCCTCTCATAAACGTACCAAGCTATTGAAAGCCACCAAAAAAAAAAAAAAAGAAAAAGAAAAGAAAAAAAGAGAGAGAGGCAGACATGTTTGTATTAGCTGCAAGTGCAATTCTTTATTTTGAGAGCAGCATGATCATTGATGTCAAAGAGAATTTGTGCAACTTATGTTTCGTAGCATGTTTTGATGGTTAGACAATTTCCTCAATTCCTTTTAACCTACATATTCCATATTTTCCTACCCCAACCTTAGCCCCGTTACAACCCTAATAAAGACCCTTTGATTATGAGCATCATGTTCTTATTTGAGATGTGAATTTACTGTGATTTGATAGCAAGCCTATGGGATTGATAGTTCTCTATGCGTATTGAGTGAAATCTAGCCTAAACACTTGAGGGTGAGTGATCTCTTATTATATTTTCCCATTTTGTGAGGATAGTTGGCTTTGCATACCTTGATTTTGATGAAACTTTGACATGGTTGAATGATACTTGGTTTGGCATGCACTTTTGATATTTGGTCTTGATATATGCTTGAGGACAAGCATGGATTAGGTGTGGGGGAGTTGATATATGTTGTATTTGATGATATTTTTATGCATATGTCAACTTAAATTGTTTGAGAAAAATAATAAAAATGGCCTTGATTGGATTGATTTTTGGGACATTGGTTTTGTAGGAAAGGTGGCAAATTTCCAACATTGGACAGCCTATTTTGAAGTGTTGGGCGTGCCCACGCCTAAGGACCAATTTGCAGCGTGGGGCCTATGTGTGAAGCATCAAAATTTGCAAAAAGATCCTTGGGGTTAAATTGAAGTATCTAAATCTTTGGGCATCAATTTTCAGATTTTTATTATGGCATCAAATCTTTGGGCATCAAATCCTTGGGAATCAATTACAAAAGAATAATCAAAGGCTATGATGTTGAGGTTTTTGGATGCAATTGAGGGAGGTTTTTGGATGCAATTGAGGAGGCTTCTACCATGAACATGCAAAAAAGGGAGAAAGAAGAATTAAAAATTGGTCTTGTTTTGCTATAAATAGGAGGAGACCAAAGCCATTACAACACACACACAACACATTAGCCATAATTCCACAAAAGAGACATTGGCCAATTTTCCACCAAAAGAGGTTCCAACCATTGAAGAGCACTAGAGAGGAGACTCCATTCTTGTTGGCACTTACAAAATTGGAGGATTCCAAAGGGCAATAAGGATTCGATCCTTCGTGGGTGATTTTCTTGTTCTATTTCTATAATTGATTACCATGTTGGATTGTATGGATTTGGTTATGTTTTGGATGGATTGTGAGTAGTTTTCTTATCTAGTTTAGGTTTGAATTTGTGTGTGGATATGGAATTGTGAGACTTATTTTGTTGACATATTTTTATGCTTAATTGAATTGGGTATTTTTAATTCCTCTATTAATTATGTTTTGAATTGCTTGATTGATATAGCGGCCGCATGTTGATTGAGTTATTTATTGCTAGATTGAGAAGTGCACCCGTAATTGTGTAATTTTCCAATCAAGTAGCAAACTAGAGGAAGAATACTCTAGTGAGGGATTAAAATCGGTTTTAAACACTACCTCGTAGGATTAGTGTTGAATCGAATTGGGTTTTTCTTGTGCTAAATGCTATCAAGTCATGTTATGCTATGGTCGTACCTAGTATTCACACTTGATTAGGGGAATGGTTTATGGTCGTACCTAAATCATCGAATAAGTATGGAAAAATTGGTTGGGAAACGCTTGTAGACCAACTTTAACCAATTTAGTCAATTAGCCAATTAAGTTAAATGCATGTCAATGATCAATTCCATATCCAATACATAATTCATGCCTAAACTAGAGTTTTAATTATCCTAAAGAGCTCACTTGTTACCTTGCAATTATTCTTGTTATTATTTGATTTCTTTTTACTATTTTAGTTGAAATCAAATCCCCCCATCCTTATAAATATAAATATAATTTATAATTAATCAAGTGATTGAAATTAAACTCTTTGAGCAAGTTTCCTGTGGAGACGACCCTACTCACTATATATATTACATTTATTTATCTTCTTCTGTGGTGTAGGACTAATATTTAATTTGCAGCTTTGCGACGAGCTAGCAATTGGGCAGGATTATTAAAAACCGATACTGGTGAAATTTGTAGATATGCATCAGGAACATTACAAGGAGCAGCCATAAACTATAGTACAAATGAAAAAGAATTACTTGCAGTGATTAAATCAATAGATAAATTTTCATTTTGGTTATTAAGTAGAAAGTTTAAAGTATTAACTGACAATACACAAGTAAAACCTTTAATTTATAATAAAGTTCCAAATAAACCCCAATATAGAAGAATAATAAGATATCAGACTTTTTTGTCAATGTACGACTTTACTGTTGAATATATTAAAGGGACTGAAAATTATCTAGCTGATTTTTTGAGCAGGAACCCTGAATATGGAGAACAATGAACAATTGGATGATGCTGGTCTGACTGACCACATTTACAATGAAATAGATCGACTACAAAAACTACTCCAGTCGACTATGGACAGACAACTAAAACTACAACAATTGATTGTTGGGAGTTTTATGGACGAACATAAGACTATCAATGACGATATATATGAATGTAACAAATGTTTGCAGGGATTACTAACTACTATGGAAGAATACTTTTACACCCCTGAAGAACTAAATACTGGTGTTTCAAACCAGGAAGGGAAAGCTAATCCTGTTCCACAAGAGGACAAACAAGCAAAACAATCTGGGGATGCAAGACCTTCGACCTCGTCGAAAAACATTGCAGAAACTAAGAAGTATTTTTGCGACAATATTCCTCAACCAACACCCATTAGCCCTGAAACAAGAAACTTTTTAGCAGAATACCATACCCTGAGCAGCTACATATACTCTTTACCCAGACAAGAAACACCATTTTACACAGAATTCACTAAATCCTTACATCCACAAGTAACTATTTTACCAGGCTGCGACCCAAACTTTGTTTCGAACTGTTTCAAATTCGGCTTTATCAGAACTATTTTCCTGTCCCCTTTACGAACCGAAATATCCAAATTACCTGTATTAATTGAAGCCCTAAACATAAGACCAAAAACCCAGAAACTGAAAATATTTTCTATCAGTCCAGAAGTCAAACACTCTTCCTACCATCTTGCTATTGCAGAAGAAATCACTAAACCAGAAAGTTATCCTCAAGACTATGGAACCCCCAAAACAGAAATCTTCAATGACAAATACATTCACTTCAAAAGAGCAATGGGAATACGTGTTGTCCATGAACAGATGAAAAGACTATACAACCAAGGAGCAGGAATCTTTTTTGGAAATGAAGAAATCGTAGTGATTGAACAATTGAACACTCCAGGATTCAGATCAGGAAACTTAGCAGGACTAATTCAGAAATTTGACACATACAATTTTGAATGCTCAGAAGAAGTCAAGAGTATCTGGAAGAAAGCTGTAGAAAAATCCACCACAAGTCTAAAGACAAGAACATTTCTTCGGAAAGAGACAACGAAGTGAGGTAAGCAGTGACGACAAAGAGGAACAATGTAGCACTAAAAAGAGAATAATGCAGCAAGACGTATGCCATGACGAATGTACACAAACAAACAAAGAAGAAAGATAATAAACAAGTGAATTATTGAAGACAATAATGCATAGCCACCGGATGAATTATTACAAGAAGACAGCTCAAAGTGCATGATTAAAGAAGAAAGTGACAGCCACCAACCATCAATAATGGAGAAGAAAAGAAGGGAGAAGATGATGCCACGTACCTCAATTCAGGACCATTAGATCTTCAGAACTCCATCTATAAAAGGAGGCAATGCTTATGAAGAAGGCAGAAGTGAAGATACCTATCACAGTATTCTTTCTCTTGCATTTCTTTGTAATCTTTAGTTCTCTCTGTGTCATGTAAAACTATGAGTGATTTTAAAAGCTTTCAATAAAAGATGATCGGCTAAGTACAATAGCCTGATCATTCCAGTAAATATCTTCGAGTATATTTTTCTAAAGTCTACCAAAATTCTGAATATATGTGAGTGAGTGAAACATATGTTGAGAGTCATGTCATCGACACAGTGATTTCCGAGAGGTCATGCATACCGGAGTAAGGCAGTAGGCCTGAAAGAAGGATAGCAGACAAGGAAAGAAGGTTACTCGTTGAAGGACTTGATCAGAAGTTTCAACCACAAAGCTTATACTACGGAAGCGAGGTAGACCCTGAAATTTTACTTTGAATGATAAATACTGTGAATGATCATGGCATATATTTCAATTATTTACGTTCTCTACAAAAAATCATTAAATAGAATCCATAACATAATATTTTGATATTGTAAGAACAAACACAACAGAATATTTACTACAATACAAGTCTTTCACTTTTCATATACTAGATTGTTCGATAAAAATAAACAATACGCAGAACCACTAGATAAGAAGGATAAAATATTTAATAATAATAATAATAATAAATAATTAATTAAATAATAAATAATAATAATAATAAATTAATTAATAATAATCAGAAAATTAAATATAAATAAATAAATAAATAATAAAATTAAGGATATTTTAATATTTCCCATCAATCATTTTAGAACAGGTTAATCTTTAAATGTTAAATAAGTTTCAAAGTTTTTGGGTTCCTATCTCTAAACTTATGAAAAGGGGGTCTTTGACCCTAATATCATGTTTCAAGGGACCTCTCCCAAACTACCCCTTTACATTTTATTATATTAGGCCCATTATATCTATCAATATACTAGGCCCATTCCATCTATCAATATTTTATAAGGCTTTAACTTCTAATTTCACCTTCAAAGTTTTATCATACGAGGCCCACTATACAATTTTTGAGGAAGTCCAAAATATTAGGCCCATTCCATCTATTATTTTCCTTTTTTCTCTTTACAGCATACAATGAGAACAGTTCCAAAATAATTTCCTTCTCTTAGCAAAATTTTAAAAAGCAAAAGCAAATATCAAATTTTTTGATTTTTTCATTGTTGTGAGTTCATTGTTATTTGAAATCGGTTCAGAAGAAGTTGGGGAAAATATTCAACTATTGTTTTAATTGTAGTTTAAAAATATTTATGATTTTTAATAAAATATTAATATATTACTCCCTCCGATTTTCTAAAAATTACAACGGACCCACAGTACACGCATTCCAATACACATTTTAAATCATTAGTAACTCAAATTCGGTATAAGTAAAGTTCGATATTTAAAAACTACTCGATAAGACGAATCTAACAAGATCACATTTAGCTATATTTTAACTTGTATAACTATGATAAAACTTTAAGTTAAACTTCATGTGTGAATAGTACAAAATTTTCAAATGTTACATTTTATAAGAAACGGATGGAGTATTATATAGGGGCCTAATTTTAATTTCGCTCCGGGCCTAAAAAATGTTTGAGACGGCCCTGAATGTGCCGAAATTTTCATTTTGCTCAGATTGTTACATCATCGTTTATTTTATTTTATTTTTCTATTTTTTTTAAGTCCAATCATCCATCTCTCATGCGTGCAAGAAGTTGACGAACTGCTGCTACTTGATATGTCAGATCTCACTTACTGAAGAATATGTACAAAGGAATTTTGGTGAGATCCCTAAGTACTTGATCATAACCATTCATTGAAAGGGTGGTTATAGTCTTATAGATGTAAGTCATTTGGTAATTTTAATTTTTAACTTTAGAACCACCATATATATGAGTTTGGGATACCTAATAAGGTATCATCAACTAAGAATTTCTATAGTGAGTTATTGTTATCTGGTGAATATAAAGCTTGTGGACATTTCGAACATCATACTTACATTTTCTTTTTCAAGATCATCCAGAATTGTCTAATTGCTTTCCTGACTTTAACCTCCCTTTTAGATAATATTGTGGAGACATAAACACAAGTTAGATACGATGTTATGGAAGTGCCGATTACCCTTCCTTCACAGAAGCCACACGCAGACAAACCAAACCCCAAACAAGGGATTGGTAAGGCAGAGTTTAATGCAAACATAAAAGATGATATTTTTTGCATTTCAATGTGGCATTTCTTTCTTTCATGAGTGGTTTAACAATCTATGGCAGTTTCTAAATGCTAACACCATTATGACATTCAATTTTAAGGTTTCACATCGTCGAGTTGCGACAGCCAGTATATTTGCACTCGCAATGACATCATGCCAATGGTGCTCTGGATATGGGAAGTTCAGCATCTCGAGCTTGCAACGATATTGATACAAAAAGACCCCATCCGAGCTGCTGTTTGGGATCCCAATGGTCCTCGCCTGGTGCTGTGTACTGGAAGCAACAACTTGTTCATGTGGACACCTACGGGCGCATACTGTATAAATGTCCCTTTCCCTAACCTCTTAGTTCTAGATCTGAAATGGAATTCGGATGGGAGTTCCTTCTCATCAAAGACAAGGAGTTCTTTTGCTGTGCTGCCATACCCCTATTGCAGGAATCCAGCGATTACTGTTCCGATAAGGTTTGTGCAACCACATTACACCCCATTCTTCTTTAAAATTTTCCAAGAATCTGAAGGGGGTTTCTGGCTATGATGCTCGGACTCGACTAAAAGGGTGCCGTACTGGTGTCCACCGGACACGACGCGGATACTGGTACGGGATCTGGGGCGGGTGCTTCAGACGGCGGCGCGGACTCGGCAGGAAGGGGAAATGGCCGGCCGGGCAGCGAAGAGGAGCCGGCGATGGTGTGTTGGACCAGGCGGGGGACATTGGGTTGCTTCCGGCTGGAGAAGAGAAGAAGTGTTCTGGAATCTGAAGTCGACGCAGAGCAGATTTCACTTGGGTAGCTGGAGCGGTTCAGGAGAGGAAGGGAGACGACGATTTGGAAAAGAGTCTGAGTATTAATTTGGAGGCTGGTTGGCTGGAGCAGCTCTTTAATAGCCCTAATAAAATAAAACTTAAGTACTAAATAAAAGAGAAAGGGGCCTGTTGGGCTTACTACTTTTCTTGAGAAAGAAAAAACTCAAAGTCTGCTATTTAATGGAGTATTTTAATTACAGTTCTCATTTAATGCAAGCTTGAATGTTAGCTATGAGTGATTTAGGATAGATTTTAAGTAGTATATTGTATACAATTATATATATATATAAATTTTAAAACGTGTCCCCGCACCCGTGTCCTAATTCTGGATCCTTTCTTGCGGTGTCCTCGTATCCTACTTTTCAAAATAATAGTGCCCGCCACATATCCCCGCACCCATGTCGGACACCCGTACCCGAGTCCGAGCAACATAGGTTTCTGGAATCGAGGTGTGCTGTGTAATGTCTCATATCCTGTTCTGATATGTAGTAGTAGTTGTTTGGGAATGAAAAGAAAACTAAAGGAAAAAAAAAAAAAAAAGAAAGAAAGGTAATTAGCCCTTTTGTGTAAAAATTCATTCTATTTATTGCTGACAAAGTGCATGAATTTGTAGCAAACTGTGGCTATTTATAAGGATGGGCACTTACTGGGAGCCATCGGCAGTGGGCTTCCAGTAATCAACCCTTCCTTCCCTGTTGGCTGTTGGGTTCTATAATTGGATTATACAAAATATAGTATTATCTGAATATTTTGTTATCTTCGTTATAATTTAAGCCTCATTCTCTGATAAATTTTAGAGGATTATTGGGGGATAAGTTTAAAAGCAGTGGAGTATCCCACTGTTAGTGTTGTTGCATCAGATGTGCTTTTGTTTAATTATCATAAAAATTGTGTCATTGCCTTGATTGTTGCTTTCTTTCCTTGTCCTTTCACAGCCTGAATCACCGGTGTCCTTAGTAGCCCGGAGCTCTCGTGCTTAAAAGACTGAAGGTAATTATCCTCAAAGGTCCGCTGCTTCCTCCAGTTTCTCCCTTCTCACTTGCAATTCCAAATTAATTAATTTCTCCCTCACTTCGACTCCCATATCGCCTCACCTACAGCCACATAAAAGGGCTTTTCCTTTCGGTAAGTGTCAGACGAAGTTGATCGCTATGATTCCCAAATCCCAATCTGTTAGTTTTAGCAAAAAAATGCAAATTGAATAAAATCCCCCTGATTTATTACTGGCTGTTTATTGTGTAAGCAATTGCAAATAATTGCGATCTTAAAACAATTATTCCCATGTGTTTTGCTCCACCATTTCGGGATATACTTTCTTGTACTTCACTTTTATGAGGATGATTTAATGGTGACATGCACTTTTCAGACCTTAGGAAATGGATTGTTGGGATGTTTCTTTTTCTAATGCTTTGAAGCTCATGAGCCATTGCATTCTCAGTCTTTCTGTTTAACAAGAGTATGGATTTTCACTCTTATCAGATTTCATCAATCTATCCCATTCTTTTTTTACTCTTTTAGAACATTGAGCTTGATTCATATTGTTCCTTTCTGCAGGAATTATAATTATTAGTTGAGGACTTGATGGCTTTTAAAGACCTAATTGAGGTTTCCCCCGTGGATTATGCTACAAGGTAGCATTTTTTTTTCCTGGGAACCATGGCATTTATTTCTGTATTGGTATTCTTTATTATGCCCACGCCTTTTACCCAATTAGATAGCTTGCTCCTTTGGTGATTAGTTTGTTGTCGAAAACTTGAAATGAAATTATATATTAGATAGATCATATAATACTTGTGTCATATGCAATCAGTTTTATTGGTGTGCCGGTGTTGATGCATTCAGAAAATTGTAAGTATAAATACAAAGAATGATTCAGTGACTTTTGAAGAATTTAAAATCCATAAAAAGAAATCATATAATTAATTTGAATTGTTGGATGGATTTAGGAATAGATTTTTAAGCTCTTCACTAATGTTAAGCTAATTTAAAGTGGGTTTCAAATCACTCTTTAAATAAGGAATTTAAAATCCTTTCCCACATCCTAATACTGCGTTTCCAATCTTAGACATCTAAGGTTTCCCAAATCCTCGTTCTGCTCCTTCGTTCTCATTTAATTCACCTTTGTGAAACCTTGTGGATATGCTCCTCCTCTGTTTGTTTGAAGCATTAATTGTTTACCATTTACTGTAAGTCATTTATCATTGTTTACCATTTAGTGTAAGTCTTTTATCATGTTCTTTTGTTGATTCATAAGTCTTCACAAATCTGTTTCATGTTTGTTGCAGTGTATCTGTTATAATGGCATACATAATGAGAACTGAACAGCTATCGCAAGAAGGTGTAAAATTCCTTGTTGGTTTAGGATCTGATTCTTTCTAATTATACTTCTGTAATAAAGTGGGACATCTTTATTTTCTTTGAAGAATTTGATTGAATCTTCTTTTTTTGCTTACATTATTTTCCGCCTTTGATGTGATTCCTAGATGCACTTGAATCTATAAGGAAGTGCTGTGAATCAGTATGCCCAAATAACGGTTTCCTGGAGCAGGTGAGATGATATATGCCTCCCTATGTCATTCTTCAATCATTCATGATAGTTTGTGGTTATTCGTTGCCGTGTTTTTGTCATTTGTGAAAATTTTATCCATGGCTTCAGTTGTAAATGTTTGAACAAATGGGCTTCAAGGTTGACCGATCCAGTCCTATATACAAGCGCTTCTATTAGGTTTCTTACTGTTTCCTACTATGCCAATTTCCATTATTTTTTCTTTCTCCATGGGCAACTGTATGTCCCAAATCCGCTGTGCATTGCACAGGTAAATAGCTAGTATATTTATATAAAGGGAGAAAAGAGAAAAAACCTATTCATCCGTATCTTATTTATTCAAACATTAAAGACTAAGACTGCTGAATTTGCGAGTCAAATTGAGTTGACAGGAATGTAAATCAGGCAAAACCAGGGGAAAGCATCCAAATCCTCTAATGAATTATGCTAAGCATAATTTTTTATGCAATATCGTCAAATTGTTGAAAGATCTAGTACACATTTTTAACAAGCTTGGATCATACTTTAGGGTATATTGTATTTGGGTATTACTACAAGCGTATATATTTGGTTTTTTCTTATGATGTGAATAGAAAATTCCCTTCTCAACGGTAAGATTGATGAAGGCATAGCTATGTTCGTTCGATCATACAGCAATATATTCTTTATTTTATTGTATTTTTATTCTCGAGGGTTTTACACTTTTATTGCTACCTGGTTGTGGTTTCTTTTTTGGTAATATCTAAATGCCTATGTTATAACTAAGTTTTATGGATTTTCTTGTAATTGTTACATGATTTGCTGCCATATCTTACAAAGCAATTGTAAATGGGTTCGGTTATGGTGCGATTGACAAATCTCGCAGCACATCAAGGCGCAAATCTGGAGCGTTGATTTCAAATCCAAGGGTTGTAAATGGAAAAAGATAAAGTTGTCCAACAAAATTTGTTACGGAAGATATAACCCTATATTTAGTATGTTATCAATGTAATATTTGGTAAATCATATCAAATATTTGGTAATCTATATCTATGATCAAGAATATTTTGTAATATTTGGTAAATCATATCAAATATTTGATAAATTTATTACGGAAGATATAACCCTATATTTAGTATGTTCCAGCACGATATTGTAGAATTCAGCGACACCATCAAGAACAATCCAGCGATGCTACCACATATAATTCAGCGATGTTACCAAAAAATAATTTAGTGATGCTACCAAAAAAATATTTCAGTGAACCTACCTAAAAGAATTCAGCGACTACACCAAGAAGAAATCAGCGACACTAACAAGAACAATTCAGCGATGCTACCATATACAATTCAGTGATGCCACCAAAAACAATTCAGCGACGTTTTCATGAACAATTCAGCGAGATACCAAAAATAATTCAACAATCTTTTCATGAACAATTCAGCGACGTTTTTATCAACAATTCAGCGACTCAACTACGAACATTTTAGGTATGTTTTTATGAACAATTCAAAGCTATATATACACATATATATATATATTGCAGCATAATTAAGTAAATTGGAGTTTATGTAAAATCGATGGATGATATTGAAATGCGTAGAGAAAAAGTAGAGCAACAGTAGACTGAATATAGACTGAATAGAGGATCAATTGTTTGTTAACAAAATTAAATCTAACAAATTTACTATTTTAAACCTTCAAGTTAATCTCAACCATCAATTTACAAATTGAATCAACGGACTTGATGCACCGCAGTACATCAAGTCAAAATGGGCAATCGCACCTTAACTAAAGTGATTGCAAATTGCTTTCGAAATTTGTGGTTTCGATTTTGTTATAACTATGACATCCTTTGTTAGCTCAGTGTAAAACTGAAATTGTACCAAAGTGTAGACGCTTTGGATCTGTGAAACAAATAAAACTCATCAATTCCCAGTAATTTACATGCACTTGTTTTTTTGTATTTTATCATCGATATCATCGACTTTGTTATGCATTAATCACAATGTTCCTTGAACACCAATTATCTACTTTGTTTGCTTTTTATGGTTCATGCATATTCGTTCTTGGCGTACTTAGAAAAAGTTGCTCATATGATCTCAATATTTGATACATTGATTTTTTTTATTTTTTTTTTAAGAGTCGAAGTTAGGAAATAAACTATAAAATTCAAAAAAAAAAGCAAAAAAATTACTTTGCACGCATTTAATGTATTTTATTTAAGATATGCAGCATTAACATTCGATTTACTCGCATGATCTAATAGCATCAGGCAATGGGACAGGCGCGTGGTGGTCGGATTTCCAATTTCATGAAACCGGGGTGTAGCATGTTTTCTTTACTGAAACAATGTAAACCGAAAAACCATTTCTAGAAGCCCTTCTTTCAAGACGCTACAAAGATAAGGCTAAAACTTAGACCTGTAAACGTGCCAAGCTATGTGGGTGCTTGAGCTCGCCTCGTTAAGGGTTAAGAGTTCGAGCTCTGTTAGTCTGTTTGTGTTCGTTCGTGAAGGGATTCGAGCATAAAACTATGTTCGAGCTCGGTGAGCTCTCGTTCGTGAAGGGTTTCGAGCCTAACATTATATCGAGCTTGAGGAAATGAATTTTTTAGGCCATTACAAGGCACCATTTCCACATTTGGGCCATTATGAAATCAATTTCCGATTTTAGGCCATTAGAAACCATCTTTGACCAAATTAAGGCCATTTAGACTATTTTGACTTTTTCAAACTTCAATTAAGCCTACCAACTTTTACTTTATTTCATTTTGACCCCAGATTTTAGTTTCTTCATTATCATTAGTCCAATATCAGCTCATCATGCTTCCGATAAATAAATTAAGCACTAAACTTCATACCTTGGCTTTGACCGCATTGCCGCCGGGTTTCCTAAGCTCCGGGATTTTACGGACTTCCTCCAACCATGCAGCCGCGACCGATGGTTCACCGATTCTTGGCTCCTTCAGCAACAAACAGCACAGTCCTATTTCGTTTCCTACCTTAGGACGTATCAAGATATGAATAAAGGGTTTTAATTATATTATCGGGATATTTGGGATATTTGGAAGCCTGGATTTTACTGAAGAAATATTAAAAATATTATTTAAACATAATTTCCCCTAACGGAGAAGACAGACACTTAGTTCCTCATGGAGGATACAAGACTCTTGGGGGAATACCCCATACTTTTACAGACTCGAAAGGAAATATGCAGAAAGAGAAATATTACAAATACTTTGAAGAGTTGGGAGGAATTTTCGATGCCCTCCATCTGCTTCAAACTCCTTTATTTATAGGCGCCCGTGGACTTCAGCCCCGGATTCCAATCTTCCTTTAAATCCTTGTGACGTCACTGCGTTCGTCACTTGGCCTTAATTTCCACCGGCTACATTATTGTCCTTTTTTGAATTATTGCGTTAGGTGGCTTTTGTCAACTTTCCACCTTCTCTTGTCGGCCACTTTCTGCCAGCTACTCTGCTCTTCTTTGTCGGCTTTTAATTATGAGTGTTGCCGACACCTCTCTTTCTTTTACATCCAGCTAATCTTACTTTAGCTTGTGAAAGTTTTTTGGACGTTTCTTCCCTTTGTCCTGTTCGGGTCCGGAGTTTTTCTGGGTTACCCGGATCTTTGTACCGAATAGGGGTTTCTCCTGTTCTGCACAATATGGGCATATGTGGTTATCCCATTGGCCAACATGCATCATGTTGCATGCCTTTTTTCTGGTAGACTCGGTTGCTGGAAACTTGTTTTCCCAGATGAGTAACCTCTTCTTTTCGAATGAGGTTTCCGCAAACTCTGTGCTTTTCCCTGTTAAAGAATTAACCAGGAACGATCCATTTAAATTGTTTGAGAATATTTTAAACGGATATTTAACATTTTCCATCTCGGTGAGACAGACCTAGAATCCCCATGCTCGTCGGGTGGAGATTTCATCTTCGCTGATTGAAGATACCAATGGTGTCTTCTCATCCATAGACTTAACTCTGTTGAAGGCAATCATATCAGGTCTCTGTAATTTAATAAATTGAAAGACCGGATAAGAACCTTTTCCGACTATTTCTGGTGCCGCTGAAATGAACTTAAGCTCCAGAATATCTCCTCTTTGCAGGTGCGGGTTGTTCTGCCATGATTCGTGCACCGCACTACTTATCCATCCCGGAAGTTTTTTGATTTCCGGAAACCCTGGTGATGTAGTATGAACAGATGCTAATGCTCCAAAGTCATACCACTTTCGAACCTCTTCTGGTTTCGATCCTTCGAGCATCCATACCCTGTTGTATCTCCCGGATGTCTCGATTACTGTTTTGCTAGGGTTAATTCCCTTTTTGGAAACCAGTTGTTCCCATTTTCCTTGGTAGTCCAGCCAGGCAGTAGATAGGACCTTCTCGTCTGAATTAACCTTAGAGGTGCCTGTCATTGGCCTAAGGTTAATTTCTTCCTCTTTCACCCCAGAGGCAGTGGGTTGACTTGAGCTTTCGGAAATGTGACTTTCCTCTTGCTCAACATTTTTGTCGGTATCCGACAATGGTTCCTTTGAAGCAGTGCTTGAATCTGCTTCTTCATATGTGACCACTTTAGCTTTTTGGGCATATTTCTCTTTGTTTACCAGGGAAGCTGACGCTTTCCTGATTGGCTCTAATACTGTTTCCCATAGTGCTGTCATTGCTATATGGGAGGTTCGTATATTATTGCGGACCATGTCCACATCGCTCTGTTGTATTTGGCCAGCTGCTCGTGCATTGATCTCGAGCTGTCCAAAATGCTTCGATAGCTCCTCTAGGTTCTCTCTGAGGTGCCTGAATCTCATAATGATGGAATCAACTTCAAATGCTTCCATCTCTCGTTAGGAAATCTGCAAGAACATTTTCATGCGATTTTATAACATCAATATCATAAGTATAATATTGACATTCAGCTTGCCATCTGATAACACGAGCTTTTTCAATTTTTTATTCAAGTTTATTTTTTAAAAAAGCCCTAACATTAGTATTATCAACTTTTAATACAAATTTCTTTGCAAGTAAGAATAAAGGCCATTTTTTAAATGTTTTCCATACTGCAAAGAATTCCTTTTCGTTAATATGCAAAGTTTGGCTTGTTGTTCAGTGAACAACCCTCCTGTGTATCTACAAGGTTCTTGACCCGTAGTTGTATTTCTCATGAGCACTCCTGCCCATCGAAAATCATTGGCGTCTGTGTAGACTACCAGCTCATCCTCATCCTGAGGTATCGCGAGTTTTGGCAAGCTATTGCAGACTTGCTTTAGTTCACGAATTCTTTTGGTATGGATTTCTTCCCATTTCCATCTAGAGCTTTCAGTCTCTTTCAGGAGTGGTCTAAAATCCTTTCTATATTTTGCAAGGTCTTTAATAAACATACCCGCAAAATTTACAACTCCTAAGAAACTCTGAAGTTGTTTTTTGTCTTTTAATATATCAGGAAAATTGCGGATTTTCTCCACAATATGTTCCTGTAACTCTATTCTTGCTTCATCAATTTGAACTCCTAAAAATTCAATTTTGTTAGCAGCGATAGTGGCCTTTTTCTCAGAGAGAACTAGACCTTCCTTGTGACATGCATCAGAAAATATTTCAAGATGTTTAATATGCTCTTTAATATTTCGAAATGCAATCAGAATGTCATCTATGTAGACGAACATAAACTCTAGATAATCCTTAAATAGATTATCCATCTTTCTTTGGAATATCTGAGGGGCATTAGAAAGCCCCATTGGCATAACATTCCAAATATATTGCCCTTGTGGGGTGGAGAATGCTGTGAATTTCTTCGACTCATTCTCCATCTTAATCTGATAGAAACCAGATTTGCAATCAAATTTAGAAAACACTTTAGCACCTTTGATGCAATCAATTAAGTGTTCTCTACTCGGAATGTAATAACCATCAAACTGTATTATTTTGTTAATACCTTGATAGTTTATTACCAACCTGGGTTTACCTCTCTTTATTTCACCGTGGTTTCTTACCAAGAATCCAAGGCTACTATAAGCTGAGACTCCAGGCTCGATGAGTTTAAGATCAATATGCTCCTTGATAATTTGCTGCATATCTTTCTTATCCTGCATATTCATTAAGATGGGTTTGTATCGAACATACTCATATTTATATTGTTCTTTTACCTGTAGAGTAGCTTCGATCTTGTTTTTATCCCACCATGCCAGAGGATCCTCGTTAAAGTTTCTCTGGATAAGTCTTTTGACATTTTCGAGGGACAATTTAGTATCCCCATCAATGTCTAGTGAAGTTATATTTAATGACTTCATTTCTTGCATTGCTTCTTTGAGGTTTATAATTTCTTCAATAGAAGCTTCATCAAATCCTTGCTGTCTAAAAGACAACAAAGCCTTACCAAACTTTCTTTTATCCTGCATTTTTGGATGGGTTAGTTTGGCATCATTATCACCACGTTTGCTGCGAAATAATATAGGCATTAACCTGTTGAATGCCTTTTCCCTGCGCAACACCTGTATCTCATTTCCACAACTTGTGGTAAATATTAAAAAATTTCTTTTGTTATCTTGAACATATTTTGTAAAGGATTGTATAAAATTGTTCCCTAACAAAATATCCGCTCCTGTGTCATGAAAGTAAATAGGAGGCGTTTTTACCTTATACCAAGGTGTACCAAATGCTCCTCCAATCATGATATTGGCTTGTCGAATACCCTTATTTAGTACTAAGATTTTTTGGGAAAAATCTCTTCCTGCAATAATGGGTAATGATTCCATAGCTTCGCTAGGGAAAACTCCTGGTTTTGCCGTGCAAATACCTGATCCTGAATCAATATAAGCTGCGAAATATTCTGACTTATATTCTTCATATATTATCCCTACTGAGATATAAATGGAGAATGGACTTGTCATTTAATTCTGATGGTGTGACCCTTCAGATTAAATTCTATACCATTATCCTTTCTTACCCATGGTTTATGATTTTCGAGAAAACTTAATCCCAAAATCATAACCCCATTGTCTTTTCTGGCGGTGCCTAAGACTCTGATCTCGTGTCCTGCAATTTCAATTGTTCCTTCATAGGTTCCAATTGATGGCTGCTGCAAGTAGTATAAGTCATCACATCGAAAACGGTTAATCTTTTCTGTGATGTCGAATATTACTCGTATTTCTTTCCATCCTTCAGGGCATTTTATCTTTATATTATCTACCCCAATGGATTGAGGAGTTAGATCTTTGATGAACTCCTTCCCTTTATATGCCATAATTCTGTCTTCCGAAAAAGACATACGGCTTGCGTACTCAATTCTAGCACTCGTTGATCTGTCTAGAATTTGATGATCTCTTATTTGCATGTCTACTCCTCCTAACCTTGGAATCTAGGTAGGATTTGGAGTCATGACTTTAGCAAATTCCTTGAAAATTCTAGGAATTTCTATATATTCTTTCCTGAGAAATAAGTCAGAATGATGACTATTGGAAAGTGCATAAGAGATTCTATAAGTTATAGAATATGGCCTGTTCCCTTATTTCATCAGATCTTTTCTTTTAAAATCCTGATGAAGGGTTAGAACTCTACTAAAATCTTGGTCAGCTAAGTTATAGGAAATTCTGGGATGTATGTCAAACATTAACTTCCCAGCATATAAATTTCCTACCATAGTTCCAAGAAGACCATCTCTAAGGTTATTGATTCTTCTATCAGTGACTGATAGATGCAATTCAGAATCAATGCCTTCTTTGAAGGTTGCCTTAATTACTACTTCAATGGCTCCTATGTGGATTCATTTCATAGTAATGGCGATTTCCTCCTTCATTCTGCTTAATTCCTCAAGAATTTCTTCTTTAGGAATTAATTGCATATCCATAACATTACAAGTAAGTTCCATAGGAATTGCAAACTCACCTGCACTTACCTTGTAGATGATGTTATGTCTTCTCTGGTTGAGTCCCATCTGATTAAGAACTCGTCCAATCCCACCAATTCTGAATCCGTCATATGGGCTGAGGTTGGAATCTTGTCGCATTATTCTTTCCATGGTTCGATTCGAGATCGTCATCCTTGAAAAGAATCCAGACAGGTTTTCAGTGGTCTGAATCATGTCTTCTTCAGTCAGACTCGGTTGAAGATCCATTTGAATATGAGTCCGAGTCACTTCTTAATTCTTCCTCGTAGATGCTTTCATCCGAGGGGATGTCCTCAAACTGATAGACTGGTACCAGCTTTCCATGGTAGACTGCTTCCACTATATCCTCCGTGGTTTCGTACATTCATACCTCACGATTCTGAGGGCAATCGGGTGAGATATGACATCTGGCTCCACACTTCCAACAGTTGCAGTCCTTGAAACTTTCGTTGGCTCGGGTATGGGCTCGTCTGAATGTTCTCTTGGACGTCGTTCTCCCCGTGCTCCTTGCTGCTGAGCTAGTTGAACCTTGGAATGAACTCTTCGTCGTTCCCGTTCTTTGTCCAGTTTTGTATGATCTGGCCTTGCTCTTGGACCACCATGCTCTTCTTCTTCGGAATGGAGGTCTTCTGAAACTCCTACTGTATGAGCCCCGACTCTTCTTCTTTTTCCTCTTTTCTCCTGATTCTCCTATAATTGTTGAAAAATCGTTATTTTCACAGCAAAGAGGAGTTCTTTTTATTTTACCTCTTAGTCTCTTGATGTTCTTTTGGGCTGCTGCCTGTTGACACCATTCTCTGAGCTTATCCTTTAAGAAGGACATTCTTCGAGCTATTGAGTCCACTGTACCAGGGGGTACTGTGTACGATTGGATCAACATTTCTCTCCATGGGCTGCAGATCTTTGCAAAGAACATGGGACATGCTACTTCAGCTGTCATTTCACTCCGAAAATAGTATTTACGAAACCAGTAGATATATTCGTCTACTGCGCAGATACTTCTTAACTCCATACCCAACAGTGCTTGGGTATAGACTTTGATTTTTTCTGTTCTCTGTTCTTCAAAATAACCATCTCCTACAAAATGGGTTTTGAATAAGAGGCCAAACCTTTCGCAGATTGTGTTTTTGGATTCTCCTTCGAGTATTTGCTCATTTAAAGCAGCCGTGGAGTTTTTCCAGCCCAGCTTTGCCGATCCTTCGAGACTCAGCTCTATTAATCTGACAAAGTTTTCTTTATCGAGTTTCAGGGTGGTTGCTGCAATCTTCATTGAAGCTACCCATTCATCGATCATGTCTTCGATGTTTCGAAAGTCGATAACGTCGAGGTTTAGTGTTATGCCATATGGATTTAATGGTTGTAACATCGTCTTGGCCCACGGTGTGGATTCTGGTGCTCTACTTGGGTTCCGTCCTGGGTTTCGTCTTGCATTGAGATGCACCTCAGGATACCTGTTCATGTAGAAGTCTGTACTTTCTCTCATTGGAACATCAGGCGGTCCATCGTGGGTCACGTTGGATCCTGATCCTTCCGCATAACCCAATTGAAGGACTTCATTGGGTTTTACATTAACCAGATCCATAATCCCAAGTTGGGAAAATGATTCTGCTAATTCTTGTAGATCTGATAGATCTGCCCTGGAAACACTCATTCGACTGTTTTCAGGAGATCGATCATAAGCTCTTCTTGTGATTTCTGCTTTGGAACCATAGTTGCTTTACCCTTTTGATGTAAAGCTTGTACTGGTCCGAATGCATCTCTAATATTGGCTTGGTTATTCTTGGAAGATCCAGGAATATCCTTCTGCCTTTTCTTGATATCCGAAATGTCAAATTTCAGATTCAAAATTTCTTTCTTGAGATCTTGACTCATCTGTTGTCTGATTCAAGTTATCTATCTTCCCAGGTATAATTAATACCCGGTTACCAAAATCTTGAATCGTCTTTTGGATTTCTCTTAAGTCTTTTGATAACTTAGAGCTATCCGGATCAATTTCTTTCCAATCCGTTCCTCTCATTTTTAGGAAAGAAACTGATTTTGATAATATCTTGTCCATGGGACAAGTTCAAGAAATTCCTTTGGAATTTTCTATTTTTTATTTCCAAAATTTGGAAATAACTTGTGGGTTTCAAATTAATTGAATCCATTAAATAATTAAATCTTCTCCATTAAGAAATAAAATATTATAAATAATATAATTAATATGTTCTTCAATAAAACCTAGGCTCTGATACAAATTTTCAAGCGCATTGGGTGTCATTTATATAGTGAAAACTTAAGTATATTGACAAAGGACTAAAGTAAATAAAGTTAAATTTTCTTGGGGTTTTAATGAAAGAAAGGAAAAGTTGTTGGGAATTAATTAATTTTCAAATTGGTCCTTATGGCTTAATTTCATTCAACATGTGTTTGTAATGGCCTAATTCTAGAAATTCAACTTATAATGGCCTAAAAGTGGAATAGACTCCTTGTAATGGCCCTTTTTTATTACTTTCCCCTATCGAGCTTGGTGAGCTCGAAATCAACTCGTTTGAGTTTCGAGATTGGGGATCAGGAACAAGTGGAACTCTTAGCAAAATGCACTCATTCGAGTTTCAACTCACACACAAACCTGTAGAACAAGTTTATTATTTTGGAGTAATATTTAAGGTTATTGTTTCAACTTACTGTTTTCGCTATAGTTTGTTTTAATATGGCAAAAGTCCATCTGAAGGTTTTGGTTTAACATCAAGCTCCTCAGCGTCAGCTATACCTTTTGCCCTGTCTCACTTCTTCCAAAATTGGGATGGAATCGTGTGTTTTTATGGGAAAAGTGTAGTCTTCATTTATTTGCTTTCTACTATTTCTTACTCCCTCCGTTTTTTTTTTTTTTGTTAGCTACTGTTGACTAATGAGTATTGTTCACTTATATACTTTGACTTAAAGTTTTCTCATGGTTATACAAGTTAAAATATAGCCAAGTGTGATCTTATTAGATTCATCTCGTTTTGTAGATTTTAAATATCGAACTTTTAAAATTTTTACATGTACCGAATTTGAATTATTAATGGTTTAAAATGTACATTGGACTGCGTGTTGAGTAGGTCTGTAGCTATCTTTAAAAAACGGATGAAGTATTATATAATCTTATTTTACTCAGTTGAGATTGGGGCTTCCCACCGGTGAAGATTGGACAGGACAATCTCCTAAAAACCTGATGTATGCTTAGGCCTTCCCCAACGGTGGGGAAGGTAGAGTGATGTGTCAAAATTAAATACCCCATTACTTGGGTATTTAACCAATGGGGAGGATGGGGTAGGAAAACGGGTAGCAAAATTGCTACCCCAGTATTTCAATGTAGTTGTCTGCAATTGCAGTTTTCCCTTTTTTTATATATTTTTTTGGGCCTAATCGCCATCCCAAATGGGGTGGCCCTCTAATAATTATTACTCCCTCCGTCCCAGTATACTTGTCCTGTTTGACTTTTTGGCACTGTTCATTGTTTAACTTTGACTCAACGTTATTGCAAGTATATATTTGAAAAAAAATAGTCGAGTTGGGTCTTGTTAGAATCGTAAAATCATGTAGTTTTATAATATATGTTTTATATAATTTTTTGTATACATATTTTGATATATTAACAATTGAAAATGTGCATTGGATTGTGTGCAGAAATTAAACAAGACAAGTTAAGTGGGACGGAGGGAGTAATATTTTTTAATCATGGGATGGCGACATCCACTGTAGCAAGTACTTTTTTTTTTTTTCTTCGTAGTATCTTAAATATGGATGAGGTATTTAATTTGTGCGTGGTTCACACGTGGCTTCTAAATTCCTGTGATGGTGTAATATCCATTGGAGAAGGCCTTAGCAACTAGTAATGATATGATACCTTTTCCGCTGCCCCTCCCATAATTGATTTCTAAATTTTTCTTTTGTCCCAAGATACTTTTGAATCTCTATAAATCCTTTTTGTTGTTTTAAGACACAGGTCTTATACTTAAGCTGTTTTGTTGCAATTGATCCAGATGCCAGCTGGAATGTCAACCGTGCATGTTTCACAACCACTTTAATGGCACAACTCTGTGTGAAAATGTTATAACTGTGGAGGCTGCAAGGATAAAGGCAGTACAACCCAATTTAACAATCAAGACTTCAGAGGCACACAGCTCTCGCCTCTCTGCATCCGTTCCCTAACCATCCATTCAAGCAACAACCAACCTAAAGATTTTCCTGCACCAGCTTTGAACCCTCGTAAGAGAACAGGTGGACTGCATTCTGAAAGCTCAATTCCGCGACTTCCTTTTCTTGCATCTCGAGCAAACGGGAGACATAAGCAAGCACATGATGAATGTTAGCTGGATGATTGAGGTTTTCATCAGGTTCTGAAGAAGAATCCCCGGAGATCGACTTTTTCTCACTCAAGGAAACATTCTCTTTCAAATTGGAAGCTTCTTGTTCAATCAAGAATAAGGAATCTGGACTGTCTACTTTTGGTCGACCATCTGGGGCATCTGTCTCCAGCAAAATTCTGTTGGGAGGAATGGCCTTCAACATTTTCTTTGCCTTGCTTTCTTTTATCGACATGAGAAACCCGGAGAATGAAAAGTATGCACCTAGCCTCGACAATTCAGGCACCATTTCTGCAGAACCAAGATATGAATGCAACACCACGCCGAAAGGGAAAGGCCCTTCAGATTTTAATATTTCCAGAAGATCGCCGAAAGCACGCACACAGTGGACAGATGCTGGCCTCTTCAGCTCTTTTGCAAGTTGAAGCTGCTGGCGGAAGACTTCAACTTGGTCTGAGAAATCTACCTTCTTCCCAGTAGCACCTTTGTCTAAACCAATCTCCCCAACTGCAGCAGAGGGGGTCGAGGCTAGGAAATCTTTCAAAGTGTTCAGCCAATTGGGAGTCCTGTCAGATATAAACCAGGGATGAAGGCCAAAGTTTGGAACAACAAAAGGGTAGCTATCACTCATCTCCTTGACCAAATGCCAGTCTTTTTCAGACACCCCATTAACTGCAAAATGGACCACACCGGTATCCAAGGCCTCCTTTATAAGTTTAGGGGCTAAATTTAAGATCTTGGCATCTTGCAAGTGGCAGTGAGAATCGAAGAGCTTAATCATAAATCCAAATCTGCAAGCACCAACCTCCTATTATTAAGAATAGCAAGGCGGGACAAGGATAGAAACCATTGTTAAAAACTACTAATGTAAGTCTCATAGAGGAGATCCCAGTAGAGAAGCATCAGTCGAATTTAGCACTTTGGCTACAACCCTACTGAATAAATAATGCCAAAAGCAAGATCAAAATCACGAGCCATCGGGGTGAGCATAGGTATCCAATTACTCTAAACAGTGCGGTAGAAAACTCTGGAAATGATGTGCAGAAACCAAATGTGATTACCAATATTCCCAGGATCGGAAACCACACTTCACAGGGAGTGTGTCCACAAACCAGGATTGTAATCCCCCACACTTCCCAAGGATTGCATATCATTCAGACATTCACATAATATGTGGAATGCTCACAACTTCAATTATGATTCAATTGTAAACAAACGGCTACAGACACACACACACACACAGAGAGAGAGAACAAACAAAATCATGTAATACCTATTAATCAGACGTGATACACTGATACTAAAAAATTTTGCTCCATAAATTCCACTAGTATTATTAATCAGACGTAATACATTTGACAAGTAATAGTATCACATTGCATAATTTTTTTCATACACATTCCAACTCCAAGGCCTCATTTGGATTGAGGTATTTGAGTAGTAGATTTCAAATAGTAATTAAGATCTGTTGTACATTTCATCCAAAAAAGGATTTTAACCTGGGTTTCATTATAACCATTTCATTTCCAAAATCTTATCAGTCTCCGCTCACTGTTGTCTTGCAAAATTTCATGTGCAAATTCATATGAAATCTAAACAATGGGTTCTTAATACATTAAAATTTTACATATTAAATATTTTTAAGACATTTATTGTCCTCAATCCATACAAAGTTCAAAAGAAAACCACCAGAGACAATGCATATGTTGTTGTTTATGGTACAATACACAAATCACTTAGAGAGGATGAAGTTATTAATAAACTGGAAAAAATCAATAATTTTAAAGGAAAATAAAAAAATAAAAAATAAAAACAGAATTCTCAATTCTCAGCTTAAACACAGCCTCCAAGTAGGAATTAAAATGCTGTTCAGTCCATAGATTTAAATAAAAAAAAAAAAAAAAAAAAAAAAAAAAAAAAACCCAAAATCATCAAAGTGAAACACAAGATATACTATGTTCGAAGCAACACTAGAGAACTTGAAAATACTGATAGCCTTATCCTTCGGGAACACTCTCTCCACAGAACACGATTCAACATTCAACAGCAGGGAAATTATCTCAATAGAGAGTTACCGAGATATATGTGGGTAGAGATGAGAGATCGCGGGAGCTACCGTTCGAAGGCGGTGGAGCGGTGAATGCCGAACAGAAAGCAAAGCAGCCGAAGGTATCCAGTTATTAACTTGCGATAAGCTCCGGTTTCTACTGAATAGAACCGTGACCAATAATTATCACATGGGCTGCGTCTTACGCACAAAACCAAACGTTGTCTTGTCTATGCGATCCAATTTGATTAGAAATCCATAATTGGGCTTGGGCCGTGCTATGAGAACCCAATTTAAACGGGGAAGTTTGGATATGGATAAATTAACTTTTCTACTAATAAATTAAGGGGAAATTATAGATAAATACCTCTCATCCTAAGTTTATTACTTGTTCAGTACCTAGCACTATTTTTCTTCCTTTTCACTACCTAATTTTGTCTCTATATGTAAAGATTGTCAAATATGCCCCTGGTCAAGTTTAGTACTTTTGTCTTATAAGTATTGTACATATTATCAAGCAGTTTAGTATATGTGGAATTAAAAGACTTGTATATCTCTTTAGTAATTGTTGTACAATTTTCAAACATTACTTTATAGATTTTATTTATGATCTTAAACAGAGAACGTAATTAATCAAAATATATGCCATGATCATTCACAGTATTTATCATTCAAAGTAAAATTTCTGGGTCTACCTCGCTTCCGTAGTATAAGCTTTGTGGTTGAAACTTTCTGATCGAGTCCTTCAACGAGTAACCTTCTTTCCTCGTCTGCTATCCTTCTTTCAGGCCTCCTGCCTTACTCTGGTATGCACGACCTTTCGGAAATCACTGTATCGATGACATGACTCTCAACATATGTTTCACTCACTCACATATATTTAGAATTTTGGTAGACTTTTAGAAAAATATACTCGAAGATATTACTGGAATGATCAGGCTATTGTACTTAGCCGATCATCTTTTTATTGAAAGCTTTAAAATCACTCATAGTTTTACATCAAAAGAGAGAACTAAAGATTACAAAGAAATGCAAGAGAAAGAATACTATGATAGGTATCTTCGCTTCTGCATCCTTCGTGAATCATTCCTCCTTTTATAGATGGAGTCTTGGGGATCATGTGGTTCAGAATTGATTTACGTGGCCTTATCTCCGTCCTTCCTTTTTCTTCCATTATTGAGATTCCATAGCTGTCATTTTTAATCCTTCATTATTAGCCGTCCTCTTTGTCTTGTTGTCTAATTACGTCATTGCATGCGTCTTTCTGCATTATTTTGTTCTTGTCTTCTTGTTCAATTGCGTCATTGCATACGTCTTGCCGCATTATTCTTTTCTTGGTGCTACATTGGTCCTCTCTGTCGTCACTGCTTATTTCATTTCGTTGTCTCTTTCCGAAGAAATGTTCTTGTTTTCAGGCTTGTGGTGGATTTCTCTACTGCTTTCTTCCAGATACTCTTGACTTCTTCTGAGCATTCAAAATTGTATGTGTCAAATTTCTGAATTAGTCCTGCTAAATTTCCTGATCTGAATCCTGGAGTGTTCAATTGCTCAATCATTACAATTTCTTCATTTCCGAAAAAGATTCCTGCGCCTTGGTTGTATAGTCTTTTCATCTGTTCATGGACAGCACGTATTCCCATTGCTCTTTTGAAGTGGATGTATTTGTCATTAAAGATTTCTGTTTTGGGGGTTCCATAGTCTTGAGGATAACTTTCTGGTTTAGTGATTTCTTCTGCAATAGCAAGATGGTAGGAAGAGTGTTTGACTTCTGGACTAATAGAAAATATTTTTAGTTTCTGGGTTTTTGGTCTTATGTTTAGGCCTTCAAGTAGTACAGGTAATTTGGATATTTCGGTTCGTAAAGGGGACAGGAAAATAGTTCTGATAAAACCGAATTTGAAACAGTTCGAAACAAAGTTCGGGTCGCAGCCTGGTAAAATAGTTACTTGTGGATGTAGGGATTTGGTGAATTCTGTGTAAAATGATGATTCTTGTCTGGGTAAGGAGTATATGTAGCTGCTCAGGGTATGGTATTCTGCTAAAAAGTTTCTTGTTTCAGGGCTAATGGGTGTTGGTTGAGGAATATTGTCGCAAAAATACTTCTTAGTTTCTGCAATGTTTTTCGACGAGGTCGAAGGTCTTGCATCCCCAGATTGTTTTGCTTGTTTGTCCTCTTTTGGAACAGGATTAGCTTTCCCTTCCTGGTTTGAAACACCAGTATTTAGTTCTTCAGGGGTATAAAAGTATTCTTCCATAGTAGTTAGTAATCCCTGCAAACATTTGTTACATTCATATATATCGTCATTGATAGTCTTATGTTTGTCCATAAAGCTTCCAACAATCAACTGTTGTAGCTTTAGTTGTCTGTCCATAGTCTACTGGAGTAGTTTTTGTAGTCGATCTATTTCATTGTAAATGTGGTCAGTCAGACCAGCATCATCCCATTGTTCATTGTTCTCCATATTCAGGGTTCCTGCTCAAAAAATCAGCTAGATAATTTTCAGTCCCTTTAATATATTCAACAGTAAAGTCGTACATTGACAAGAAAGTCTGATATCTTATTATTCTTCTATATTGGGGTTTATTTGGAACTTTATTGTAAATTAGAGGTTTTACTTGTGTATTGTCAGTTAATACTTTAAACTTTCTACTTAATAACCAAAATGAAAATTTATCTATTGATTTAATCACTGCAAGTAATTCTTTTTCATTTGTACTATAGTTTATGGCTGCTCCTTGTAATGTTCCGGATGCATATCTACAAATTTCACCAGTATCGGTTTTTAATAATCCTGCCCAATGGTAGTCTGAGCTATCGGTTTGTACTATTAAATTATCTTTTTCGTCAGGTAATCTTAACGGTGGTAATTTGGAGCATTCTTCTTTTAATTGTTTGACAATTTCAGTATGTTGATCATTCCATCCTATCTTATTATTTTTTCTTATCAATTTTCTTAGATCATTTGTCTTTTTTGCTAAATTTGATATAAATCCTTCTGCATAATTTAGAATTCCAAGAAATCTTTGTATGTTTAATTTATTCCTAAGTTCATCAGGCATTTTAACAAGTTTTGTACTTATATGTGGTTGCATTTTAATTCCAAGTTTATTTAATATTAGACCCAAAAATTCTATTTCATCTTTGAATATTTCTGCTTTCTTTTCTGATAAAATTAATCCATGATCTTTACAAAGTTTTGCAAATATATCTAAATGTTTTTTATGTTCTTCTATAGTGTTTGAGGCTATTAGTATATCATCTACGTATACAAATATAAAGTTACTAAATTTTTTAAATGTTTTATCCATTTTTCTTTGAAATATTTGTGGTCCATTTTTTATTCCAAACGGCATAACCTTCCATTCATAGTGTCCTTGTGGTGTACTAAAGGCTGTGTATTTTATACTTTCTGGATGCATTTTAATTTGCCAAGATCCATTTTTACAATCAAATTTTGAATAAATAGTTCTACCTCTAGCTAATCCTATTAGATTTTCTTTGTTAGGTAAAAAGTATCCATCAAATATCATGTTTTTGTTTAGTTCCTTATAGTTTATTACTAACCTTGGTTTCTTTCTTATTTGTTCGCTACGATTTCTAACCAAGAAAGCTTGACTATTATGTTCTGCTATAGATTCTTGAATAAGGTCTAATTCTAACAATTCATTTATTTGTTTTCGAAGTTCTTCAATATCTTCTTGATTATGCATCATCGGTTGAGTTCTTATTATTATATCGTCGTTTTTCATTTTTAATTCTGCATATATTTTATTAAGATTCCATTTTTCAATTGGATTTTCTCCATAGTTTTCAGAGATGTATTTTATTGTCTCATGAAGTTCATATTTATCAAAATCTTCTGGCTTTTGAATTAGTACTTGTTTTTTAATTTTGTGAATTTTAAATTTTATGTAATAAGTAATTGGTTGTTTTATAATTTCTCCTTTTTCACCACGTTTCTGAAGCACTCTGTATGGTTTCCTTATTCTCGGAATAGTAATATAGTGGTTACATGCTGATCTAAGTTGAATATTATATCTATCTACTCTAAAGCTTTGAAATAAACTTGTAAAATCTGTCCCTAATAATACATCAATTGTTTTTACTGGGCTAACAAATACTTCTTGTATTGTAAATATTTTATTTCCTAAAATTATTTGAACATCTTTAGCTATTTTATTAATAATTAAACTATGTCCAGTAGCTCCATGTACTTCTATTGGTCTTTTATTTACTTCCCATTCTTTTATTAAATGTTCTTGTATTAATGTGATTTCTGCTCCTGTATCTAGTATAGCACATATTGTTATATTTGTTTGTAGTATAGTTAACTCTAGGTATACTGTTGTTGGAAATCTAATTTCTTTCATATATATGCTTTTCCTATTACAAAAGCTTTTCCATTTTTTGTTTTTCCACTAAAAATTTCTCCTGTTATCGTATATTTGTTTAATGAGTCTAAAAACTCGTTGCCTAACAAGACATGATAGGTACTACTTGATGTTCCTTCTTCTTCTGCTACATAACATTTTACTTCTTCTATTAAGTCTGTGCCTAGTTTTATTGGTACTATTACTAATTCATTTACTCTTCTTACTTCTCCTTCAAAAGTAGCATATCTATACTCTGTTCCTATATGCTTTACTAATCCATTTATACATGTTTTTCCTATATGATTCTTACCAGCTCCAGTATCTACTAATATATTTGGTCCTTTTATCCAGTTTGTGCCATTATAGTATTCTATATTAATTCTCCATGTTTGGGCTTTTTGTTTACTTTTTTCGTATGGTATATCAATACTATGTCTTGGTTGATCAAGTATTAGATTTGTTCTTGGGCTATAGTCTATACTTTTTCTGCTACTCATTGTTCTTCCTATATAGGATAATTGTGGTCTCCTATTTTCTAATGGTTTTCCAATCTCTATTGTATTTTTCTTGTCCGCAAGATCAATTATCCAGTCATCTTGTAACGTTGGATTATTCAATTCTGGTAATATTAGATCTGCTATTGTATCTCTACATGCTTCATGTATTTCTATTGTCTTTTTATCATCATAAGGTTTTAGTCTATTGCTATTTAGGTAGCTGTAAAAAGCACTATAATGTACTGTAAATATTTTACTTTCATTTTTCATTACATCATTCCTATGTACTTTTATGTATAGGGTTAATGTTTCGTCTATATTTTGATCTTGTAAAGATACACAATAGTTTGGGTAACATGTAAATAATAGTTTTTGGTAAATTAAGTTTCCATTAATAGTTCATAAGTGTGAGTCTTGTGGATTTAATAATCTTGAATCATGTAGGCTTATTGTTACTGGTAAGTCTATTCCACTTCTAAATAAATATTTTATTAGAATCTTTACTCCTGCTAAATGTACGTATTGTATTTTCTCTGTTTTCTTTCTACTTAATTTTTCTAGTCCTTTATTTATTATGTCTTTTGTTAAAAGGTGCAGTTTTAGAGTAGTATTAGTGTTACATACATCTACCGTTTTTTCTAGTTCATGATATTCATGAATTACTATATTATTTCTTGAGAATGTTCTTGATAGTATATTAAAATTTGTATGCTTGAATCCATGTTTTAGATCTAATCCTTGTATTTTATTAATTTGTTCTGGACTTAAGATAGCTTTTATTGCATATCCTCTTTGTCCTTCATATTGTTCTACATATTCTATTTCTTTTGTTTCCTCTTGTTCTTCTGTGATTATTTCTTTATCTTTATTCATTTTCTACTTCAGATAATTTTACTTCATATATCTCTTCTCCTGATTCTGGTTCACTTATACTTTCTAGATCTGATTCTATTTCTTTGAATATTTGTTCATCTATAATATCATATTCCATAAATCTTACTTGTTTTTTCTTTGGTTTTGTACAATCACTTGCAAAATGTCCTATTTCTCCACAGTTATAACATTTACATGTGGTTGGATTCTTTTTATTTTGTCTTTTATCATTTCTTCTTTTATAATATTTTCTTCCAAATTTTGGCTTAAAGAATTTTTTCTTATTAAAGATTTTAAATCTTTTTCCTTTCTTAAATTTTCTTTTTATTGGTTTAAATTTTTTAAATCTCTTATTTTTTCTGTATGATTTATTTTTTCCCCATTCAAAATTTTCTGCATTTTCTTGGCAGCATAAATCAGCAGCTTTATTATATATTTTAGTGTGGTCTAATATTTTTCTTTGGTAACATAACTCAGTTATTACCTGTCTTATTAATCTTATTCGGCTTCCTAAATTATTCGGATAGTCATTTTTATTTTGAATCCATGTTTTCCACATATATTCATCCCATGGTGATGGTAGTTTTGAAAATATAGAGTTCATGGTGTGTTCATTATTTTGTGAGCTTGTATAAGCTGTATAATAGTAGCTTTTAAACTGTTCAAGGAATTGATCAAAAAAGCATAAATCTCTTAGTCTTATTTTATTTAATCTTAGTAACGCTTGATCTCGTTCTTCTATTATAGCATTGTTATCTAAGCTCTGTACTCCTAGGAATTCTTCTTGTATGATATTGATAAATTCCTCTATTCCTGTGGTAACATCTTGTCCAAATCCTTGAGTAATTGTATTCATATAAGTTTGTTTTGTATTTGAAGAAATTCCTGCAAGGAATTGTGCCACATTTCCTTGGACTAAATTCCATATTTTTAATGTTTTTGCTCTTGACGTACTTTCTTCTGACATTAAATGTATTCTTATTATCTGTTTCCATTTTTCTAATTCTAGACTTGGCTGTTTAAGACAATCCAGGTTTAGGAATATTGCATCTCCTGGTCTCACATTTCCTATTCTTGTTTCTTTTAGCTCAAAATCTTCATTGTATTTCCAAATTTCTTTTTTAGAGGTTGTTTTTCTTATTGGAAAATTTCTTGAAGGTAAATTTTGTAATCTACTTTGATAATTGTCTACATTTTGTCTATTTGTAGTTTGATCTACTTCCATTGGTATAGTTCCTGTTACTCCTTCTCTTGGCAAGGTAGTGCTAGTTTCTCCAACTACTTCTGATGATGGTAAATATAATCTATGATTATTCATAAAGACTTTATGTTGATCTTCCAAATCGCTTTCATCAGTTTCTAATTCTGTTTCTGAAAATGTTCATGTATATATTGGTTCTAAATTTAGTCGTTCTAAATCACTACTTAATTCATTTATTAAGTCTTCTATACTTGTATTCATTCTGTTTCTTCTTTATCTTCTCTACTTTCTAATTTATCTTCCTTTAGTTCTTCATTTATCTTTTTTAATTTTTCTACTTTGTCTATAAGAATTCTAATTTTGTTTTGTTTGTTTAGTTTTTCTATTTCTTTCATCATTACTCTATGATCGAGACTTCCTGGTTCTGGTGTCTTTTCCCATTTCGGTAGTGGGAGTGACTTTTCTAATTCTACTTGCTTTTGTGGAGTTTTAATTATTGTTTTGTCTATGTATCTTTCTATATTGTAGAGTCTTGTATCTAGACTTATCATTAGTTCTTTTATTAGTTCAATTCCATCTTTTATTGTTTCTAAATCTTCTAGATAACTCATCTTCTAATATTTCTTATGTTTCTAATGAAGTCGTTTACTTCATCTATTTCAGTTTCCCTTTCTAATTCTTCTATTTCTATTATTTCTAATTCGTTTAAATACCATTCTTTTATTAATTCCGATTTTTCTTTTTCTGGATCTATATGTTTTTGTATAATTACATATGCTTCTCTTTCATCTATCATTTTAGAAATCTTGAATTTTATTCTTAATAATTTTTGTTTCATTATTATGGTACTTATATCTTGTGGTTGTCTTTCTATTTCATGAATTTTATTAGTCAGTCTTTCTAATGTTTCATTTTCTAACTTTATTCCTGGCATTTTATTAGTCTTCACTATAATTTGATTCTTGATCTGAAAATTCGGGTGAAGGTGCTCTAGTAAACATGGTGTTATGTATTATATATCCTGGAAACATTCTGTAAGTTGTAATTTCATTGTTGATTATTGTTAATTTGACTTGTGATAATAACTCTTGTTCTTCATCTCTTTTTGATATAATTTGTATTAAATTACCATTATATTCTTCCGTTTCGATTGTATAGTTTCCTATCCAAAGTAATCTTTTTCCTCTATTTCCTAGTCTTATTCCAAATTCTTCATCGTTTTGCAATCTATTTAATCTTCTTCTTCTTCTGTCTATGTATGTTTTTCTTTCTTCTATTTGTTGATCCATATTTTCTATTTCTCTTTGGCTTATTTCATGATCAGGATTAAATGTGGGTGTTAAAAATCTTCTATTATCGTTGGTTCTTACTTCTGTAAGTGGTCTTATTTGTGGTTCTAATCCTCTTATTCTGTTTAGAAATGCTCTTTCAATTCTTGCTTGTATCATCAAGCTATCGGTGTTATTTTGTGCATATTCATCATTCCTATTTATTATATAGTTTTCAGTATCGATTGGATTAATCGTACTTAGTGGATAATCTATTTCTTGATTTTCATTTAAAGGATATCTTGCTGTTGGAATATATTCTGGGTATAGTTGTTCTGAAGTATTTAATCTTAATCTTGACATATGATAGTTTAATATATAATCATTATTATTATGGTTATTCATGTTCAGATTTAATCGTTCTGGGCTCTGATACCAATTTGTGTTACTGGTTGTATTTAATCAGAAAAATAGTATTCACCATAATTACTTAAATTATCTGGTAATTCTTCATCGTAATTTTCACTATCTGATCCTATTCTTAGTAAAATTATTCTGTCCCAAAAACTTTTTTCTTCCGAATAGGGATATATCTTTTGATTATATTCAGTTAAAAATATAAGCATAGTATAAACAATGTCATTCCAATTTTCGATTCTTTCTTCCATAGTTTGTAAATATAGTCCATATTCATATATTAACGAATTTATTTCTTCTTGATTCATTTATTATCTTTTGTAAGTTTATTTAAAGATTTTTATTAGTTATGTATGGTTTACTAGAGGTTTATTATTAAAGATTAAGGGTAGTATAATGATTTTTAAGCATTTTTTGTGTTTTAAGGGTAAAATGGGTATTTTTTCAAAGTTTTATCTTTCTAGGGGGTTTAAAGGAATAATTTTTTGATTAGGTATTAAAGTGGGTATAAGTTTGGGTAGGTGGGTATTTATTTGGTATTTGCCCATAAATTAATGATTAATTTTTCTTAGCATTTTATATAAGTAGTATTTGAACTGATTTTTAAGCTACCAAGGAATGGTCTGTTTTACTCAAAATCATCCCTTAATAAAAAAAAAATATTGCGTGTGTTGTGGAATATATGCTTATTAGCTATTAGATTAATTAGATAGTATTTGATGAAACTAAGAGAAAAATAGAGAGATAGAGTGTAGGTAGTGCAAGACTTATATTCACCTTTTTTTTCATCTATAACTTCATACAATAATGTTAATATTTATAAGCTAATAAAGTTGCCTTACTATTTACTATCTTTATGATGAAGGCAAACATAGTAAAAGACATTCACATGTTGAACACTAGACATTCACATGTCTTGTTTGCATAACACTCCCCCTTGAATGTCGTCAATACGAAGAATATGCCTCGTTAAAACCTTACTTGGAAAAAACCCT
This sequence comes from Hygrophila difformis, assembly GCA_030278955.1. Taxonomy (NCBI): domain Eukaryota; kingdom Viridiplantae; phylum Streptophyta; class Magnoliopsida; order Lamiales; family Acanthaceae; genus Hygrophila; species Hygrophila difformis. The sequence goes on from JAOANR010000007.1 coordinate 19,576,838, forward strand.
ATGGGAAAAAAATCCAAGTTAGGAAAAAGAGTACATGATTCTTGCATATTTACTTCTCCCCCTGATCAAAGCATCAATTGAGATTCTTTAGTTGGCGCATCCCAATGCTTTTCACCAACTTTTCGAATGTTGCTGTTGGTAGTGCCTTGGTAAATAAATCTGCAAGATTATCAGCTGAACGGATTTGCTGCACATCTATTTCACCATTTTTCTGTAAATCATGAGTGAAGAAAAATTTTGGTGAAATGTGTTTCGTTCTATCTCCTTTAATATACCCTCCCTTCAATTGTGCTATACAAGCTGCATTATCTTCATATAAAACTGTTGAGGATATTTTTTCTTCAGTAGTCATGCCACAATTTTTCAATATATGGTGCATCAAAGATCGCAACCATACACATTCTCGACTGGCTTCATGGATTGCTAAAATTTCAGCATGATTTGACGAAGTAGCAGTCAAAGTCTGCTTCATTGATCTCCATGAAATTGCAGTACCACCACATGTAAAAACATAGCCAGTTTGAGATTTGGCTTTATGTGGATCTGATAAATATCCGGCATCAGCAAAGCCGATTATTTCATGTCGAGAGTCATTTGGGTAAAATAACCCAAGATCAATAGTTCCTTGGAGATAACGAAATATATGTTTAATTCCATTCCAATGTCGTCTTGTAGGAGATGAACTGAATCTCGCTAATAAATTTACTGCAAATGATATATCTGGTCTAGTGCAGTTTGCGAGATACATTAAAGCACCTATGGCACTTAAATATGGGACCTCTGGTCCAAGAATTTGTTCACCTTCCTCTTGTGGTCTAAACGGATCCTTTTTTATATCAAGTGACCTTACGACCATTGGAGTACTCAATGGATGTGCTTTATCCATATAAAATCATTTTAATACTCTCTGAGTATAAGCTGTTTGATGGACAAAAGTTCCATTATTTAAATATTCAATTTGCAGACCAAGACATGATTTGGTTTTACCAAAATCTTTGATTTCAAATTCATTTTTTAGGTATTCAACAGCCTTTTGGAGCTCCTCTGGAGTTCCAATCAAGTTGAGATCATCAACATAAACTGCAATGATTACAAACCCTTGTCCATTTTTCTTAATGAAAATACATGGACAGATTGGGTCATTTGTATAACCCTCTTGTACCAATGACTCACTGAGTCGGTTATACCACATTCGCCCGGACTGTTTCAATCCATATAGGGATTTTTGTAATTTGATGGAATACATATGTCTAGGATTTGATTCATATGTCTCTGACATTTTTAATCCCTCTGGGACCTTCATATAGATATCTGTATCTAAATTTCCATATAGATACGCAGTAATAACATCCATCAATCTTATTTCAAGATTTTGATGGACTGCTAAACTGATAAGATATCTAAATGTTATTCCATCCATTACGGGGGAATATGTTTCATCATAATCAAATCCGGGTCTCTGTGAAAACCCTTGGGCGACTAATCTCGCTTTGTATCTAACAATTTCATTTTTGTCATTTCTTTTTCTTACAAAAACCCATCTGTATCCGACTGGATTTATATTTTCTGGTGTTTTGACAATCGGTCCAAACACATTTCGTCTAGCCAGGGAATCCAATTCAGATTGGATTGCATCTTTCCATTTTGGCCAATCTTTTCTTTTCCGACATTCATCAACCGAATTTGGTTCATGATCCTCGTCATCATTTATGATGTCAAGTGCTATGTGGTACGAGAATACATTATCTATGATAATTGCATCTCGATTCCAAACATTTTTGCTTGTGACAAAATTGATTGATATTTCATTATTTTCAAGTTCATTCTCCTCTGGAGCTGCAAGTTCCTGCTCCTCTGGAGCTACTTGCTCTTCAAGAGCTTCTTTTTCCTCTGGAATATTTTCTGTAATTTTGTCACTTTCAATGATTTGTGATCCTCTTTTCTTTCGAGGATTTTTATCTTTTGAACCTGGTGGTCTACCACGCTTCAAGCGTGCAGTAGATTCATCTTTGGCACTTGTAATTGGTCCCTCTGGGACATTAATTTTGATTGGAACATTTGCTGCCGGTATAAGAGATTTTGTTACTCTTTTAGAGTCGCATAATGCGTCCGGCAATTGATTTGCAATACTCTGCAAATGTACAATTCTTTGTACTTCTAGTTCACAATCATTTGTACGAGGATCGAAGAAATCTAACGGTGTTTTCCAGTTGATTTCTTTTTCTTTCTTTGGTTGATTTCTGTCTCCCCCTAATGTCGGGAAATGAGATTCGTCAAAATGACAATCTTTGAATTTCGCAGTAAATAAATCACCAGTTAATGGTTCGAGATATCGAATAATCGATGGTGATTCATACCCGACATATATTCCCAATCTACGTTGGGGACCCATCTTTGTGCGCTGAGGTGGTGCAATCGGGACATACACAGCGCAACCAAATATTCTGAGATGGGATATATTGAGTTCATGCCCAAATGTTAATTGTATAGGGGAGTATTCATGATAATGTGTCGGTCTTAACCGCACCAATTTTGCTGCATGTAATATTGCATGCCCCCAAGCTGTCAATGGCAATCCAGATCTCATTAATAATGGTCTGGCAATTAATTGTAAACGCTTTATAAGCGATTCAGCAAGTCCATTCTGTGTATGGACATGAGCAACAGGATGCTCAACTGTTATGCCAATTGACATGCAGTATTCATCAAACATCTGGGATGAATATTCACCAGCATTATCCAACCGGATATTTTTTATTGTATAATCAGGGAACTGTGCTCGTAATTTAATAATTTGAGCAAGTAATTTTGCAAACGCATGGTTGCGAGATGATAATAATGATACATTGGACCATCGTGTTGATGCATCAATTAGCACCATAAAATATTTAAATGGTCCACATGGTGGATCTATAGGTCCACATATATCACCCTGAATTCTTTCAAGAAAACTAGGGCTTTCAGTTCCCACTTTTGTTGGTGAATGTTTGGAAATTAATTTTCCTTGGGAGCAAGCAACACATATATAATCATTATGTTGCAGCAATTTTTGTCCCTTTAATGAATGGCCATGACTATTTGTAATAATTCGCCTCATCATTGTAGAGCCGGGATGGCCTAGGCGATCATGCCATATCATATATTCATCAGTAAGCCTATGGCTTCCAATAGACCTATGGCCTATTTTGGAATGACATTCATTAGTGGGTCTCTGGCCATTAATAAACCTCTGGTTTATTTGGGGAATATTAGACCTGTGGTCTAAGTGATAATTTTCAATTGTATTTATCTTTGAAAAATACAATCCAGAAGACAGAGCTGATAATTTTTCCAATATATATTTCTTACCATGAGTGGTATTTGTAATTAATAAATATTCGACATTCTCTGAAGTCGATGTCTCGAGATGATACCCATTTTCTCGGATATCTTTAAAACTTAATAAATTTCTTCGAGACTTGGGAGATAGGAGTGCATTTTTCACAATTAATTTTGTTCCCTCTGGGAAAATAAGGTTGGCTGTGCCAATTCCTTGTATAATATTTGCACTACCACATATTGTGTTTATATTTGTATCTCCCATTTTTAAATTGGAAAAATACCTTATGTCTTTTAGTATTGTGTGCGTTGAAGCACTATCAATAAGACATATATTATCACTTTTAAAATTCCCCATTTTGCTGGAATTAAAACAAGATATAATTAATATTAAAACAAGATTTAACATAAGTGAAATATTACAATACAGAGACAATAAGATAGCACACATACAAAAGTAAAGACAGATACAGAAGTTCAAAACGTAATAATAATAATACAACATAACAATTAAACCAAATCATTATATAAATCTTCAACTTGAAATTCTGGGATATTGGGCATATTCTCCTCAGAATTCATTCTGTCAACATGGTTTGTTTCAACCACCCTTTTTCCTTTATCCCTTTGGGAATCTTGATAAAGTTTCACCCAATGATCTCTGGTACGACAATTTTTGTACCAGTGCCCTTTTAGGCCGCATCTATCGCATTTTGCTTCTTCATATTTCTGTTCTTGGACATCACCTCTGGTGTTGCCCTGATTCTGATTACGTGTGTCTGTCGTGGGCCTAATGTAAACATTGTTGCGGAAATGATTTTTCCCACGGCCTCGATTATACCCACGACCACGAGGTCTCTGACCCCGGCCACGACTACGGCCACGACCACGGCTGGAAGATTCAGTCACATGTGCCTCTGGCAATGGACTACTGCCAATTGGCCTCATTTCATGATTTTTTAATAATAAATCATTATTCTTTTCAGCCAATAACAAAAACGTAATCAGATCAGAATATTCAGTGAAACTCTGTGCTCGGTATGTTTGCTGTAACACCGTATTGGAGGGGTGGAATGTAGAGAATGTCTTCTCTAGCATTTGTTTATCAGTAATTGTCTCACCACACAGTCTTAATTGTGATACGATATTAAACAGAGCAGAATTGTAATCATTTACTGATTTAAAATCCTGGAATCGTAAGTGTGACCAGTCATATTGGGCTCGAGGGAGATTAATTGATCTTAAATGATCATATCTTTTTTCCAAATTCTCCCAGAGTTCAATCGGGTCTTTGACCGTTAAATACTGTGTTTTCAATCCCTCATCAAGATGATGGCGGATGAAAATCATAGCTTTCGCACGGTCTTGGTTTGAAGCCTGATTATCTTTTTCAATTATTTTTTCAAGACCCATTGATTCCAAATGGATTTCAACATCCATTTTCCAAGATAGATAATTATCTCCAGATACCATCAGTGGTCTGAAATCCTGCTTTGTCAAGTTAGCCATAATAGAATTATTGAAATACAAAATATTACCTCAAAGAAATTCCGGCAGAGCTCCGTTCGTAGCTCGTGCTGATAACGTGTTGTGGAATATATGCTTATTAGCTATTAGATTAATTAGATAGTATTTGATGAAACTAAGAGAAAAATAGAGAGATAGAGTGTAGGTAGTGCAAGACTTATATTCACCTTTTTTTTCATCTATAACTTCATACAATAATGTTAATATTTATAAGCTAATAAAGTTGCCTTACTATTTACTATCTTTATGATGAAGGCAAACATAGTAAAAGACATTCACATGTTGAACACTAGACATTCCCATGTCTTGTTTGCATAACAGCGTGTGATTTGTTTGCTCAATTTAACCAGTAATTTACAAACAAAGCAAGCCTACGAACAATAGTTGTCACTCTAACTACTACATAAAATTCTTTTGCTAGAAAAAAGTACAGTACTACATAAAATTGAGAGTAGAGAAAGTTACGTACTACTCACTCCGTTCTTTTTTAGTTGTCTTTCTAACAAATATTACACAAATCAAGAAACATAATTATTATCACACAATCTTTCATTTCTACCCCCTCTCACTTACCAAGAAATGTACTTGAGGTGAAGAGAGAATGAACATCATTGGAGTAATAAAAAAGTAATATTGGAAAACTTTCATAGAAATACCAAAAATAACAACTACTTCCTATGTTCTCATATAAGTGATCCACTTCTGCATTTCGCGCAGTCCAATACATATTTTTACATGTTTATAACTCAAATTGTATATAAGTAAAAATTATAAAAATTTGATATTCTAAAACTACGTGATTAGACGAATCTAATAAGATCTCATTTAACTATATTTTATCTTATAGAACTATGTTAAAAAATTGATCAAAGTTACTCAATAAATAATTATTACACTACTATGCAAATGGGCAATTAAATGAGAACGTGAGTATTTTTGTATTTTTTCCAAAAAGTGAATATATTGTGAAAAAGGCAGCACAGCAATAAATACTAGTAGGATTTGGGAGGCAAAGACGAGAAAGGATGGAGAGCGTTGATTAAGTGAAGGCCATGATGGACGGTGCGGATTTTGTCTGGTGTTGGGACTTGGGAGAACAATCGCCACTGTAGTCGTACTACTAATAAAAATATGTTGGTCGGTCGGCGCCAGCCTGGAACCAACCGCCTTCGATCTGTCTGCTTCCACTTTGTCGTTTATGGACGGACTAGGTAGTCCATTTAGTCATTTACTATTAGGGAAAGAAACCACTACTAGTCAGTCTACTCTTCTTCATTTCAGTCCACAATACAAATAATTAGAATTTCTTGTTATTCGGTCATGCAACAAATTCACTACCCCATTTTCGGCACATTCCTGTTTTTACAAATTAAATACTACTACTTTCTCCATTTTTTTTAAATGTTACCCTCCTCATTTGTACATATGTCAATGCACATTTTCAATGATTAATAACTCAAATTTGGCACAAATAAAAATTCTAAAAGTTTGATATTTAAAAACTACAATATGAGACGAATCCAACGAGATCTACTTGGCTATATTTTATCTTTTATAACTATAACAAAAATATAAGTCAAAATGTTACACGGTAAAAAAAGTCAAAATATAAGTCAAAATGTTACACGGTAATAAAATTTGGCTATCATTTTATTATGTAATTGTGTGAAAATGAGACAAGAGAGTAATGCAGAATTGTATTCATATGCACATGAGCATGAAATTTCCACATGCAAATTAATTCAACTGTGACATCATATCATAAAGAGTGGAAACACGATTATATATATGTTGTCTACATTTTTGTAATTTCTAAAATATGTGTACAGTACCATACAGTTTGGACATGTTGAAGTTGAACCACGCAGTACATTATTTATTTATTAAATAGTTAAAGTGAATGGAGAAAGGAAGTCAAGGAAAAAGGATACGAGTATGAGGGTCAAAATTTTCGTGCTTGGATATTATATATATACACGAAATAAAACCAACCACGGAGACTACATATGAATATCCAGCTGTGGCCTGTGGTTAACTAATCAATGATTATATTGTTATTATCTAATTATTTATAAGAATTTTAGTATTATTGCTCCATGGCTGACTTTATTGAAATTTGAGTAAGTAGTCACCAAATAAACAACCACTTTCTCCTCTAATCACGTATATTATAAATTTATTCAAAATTTTACTACTATCTATGTATTTTAATAATTATTTTACTACTATCTATGTATTTTAATAATTTTTAATACAATTCAAAATGTACTTTTTTTATTAATAATTTAACTGGTATTCGAGTAATACAAATTATAACAATATAAGACTTTAAAATATTATGTAATTAAATAATTTTAATAATTCATTAAAACATTATAATATTTAATTAAAATGATTTAATGAACAGTGTTATTTATATAATTATGCTCCTTCCGTTTTTTTAATAAGTGTAACGTTTCTCATTTATACATATGTCAATGTACATTTTAAATTATTAATAACTCAAATTTGGAATAAGTAAAATTTTTTAAAATTTTATATTAAAAAACTACAAAATGAGATGAATCCAACAAAATTTCACTTGGTTATATTCTTTTTTTGTATAACTGTAACAAAAATAGAAATCAAAGTATTATAATGAACAGTAAAAAAAGTCAAAACATTACGCTTATCAACAAACTGATGGAATATACTTCCTCTGTTTTTTATAATTGCTATGGACCCACTCGGCACGCAATCCAATGTACATTTTAAACCATTAATAACTCAAGTTTGGGATAAGTAAAAATTCTAAAAGTTTAATATTAAAAAACTATATGATGGGACGAATCTAACAAGATCTCAATTGGGTATATTTTAACTTGTATAACTATAATAAAACTTTAAGTCAAAGTGTTTGTGTGAACAGTGTCATATTTTCACATGTTGCAATTAAAACAAAACGGAGGAAGTATAACAAAGGGAGTATATTCTATCGTCATCGTCATCTGATCTTTAGTTGATTGTCAAAACAATATTGGGAAAAGTTCACTCTAAATATTGCAATAAAGTATATTATTATTATTATTATTATTATTATTATTATTATTTAATAGACATTGAACAACAAAGTTTAATTAGCAGAAAAGAGAAGAAAGACGGTGTCCTAAAAAATTGAAAAAAAGAAAAAAGAAAAATCAAAGAAGCTGCAGGATTGGGGTGGAAAGCGTTAAAAGGTGCATACTGTGGTTATGAAATAAAAAAAGAAATGAGTAAAAAGCAGCGTGGCACTTTTTCCGGCCGTTACAGGCACGCGACTTTGAGTTTTTTGCTGTATGATTGAATTCCAACCAGCTGGTGTACCACTGGGAAATAGAAGTATATACTACTTCCTCAATAGGAGTAGGTAGTAACTGAATATAACAAGTAAAGGTGGGTCGGTGAAGAAAACTGGTGCATGTGGACGTGGAGGAGAAGCTAAGCAAGGGGGACCCACCGCGCACCATCACATACCCATATCGATTATCTGCTCCTGTGCCTTGCCTCAGTTGCCTGTAGTCATATAGAATATCCTCCGTTTAGAAAAGATAGCTACATTGGTAAAACTGATATTATTCACCTAAACACTTTAATTTGAAGTTTTATCATAGATATACAAGTTAAAATATAGGCAAGTGAGATCTTGTTAGATTCGTCTCATCTTGTAGTTTTTAAATACCGAAGTTTTAGAATTTTTACTTCTACCGAATTTGAGTTATTAATGGTTTAAATCGTGCATTGGACTGCGTGCTGGATTGGTCAGTAATTATCTTTAAAAAACGGAGGAAGTATATAGTAGTACTAATGTAGTCAGGGACCGGCAGCTGACTGAGTCATCATTCGCAGCGCAGGGCATGGCGTGACTGCATGCCGTTGTTGCGTCGTGCAATGCATCACCACTTTTACTACTATTAATTAGTAGTATGCCCATCGATGCTTACCCAATGAACAAGCGTGGCTTTGTTTAATAATACCATAATGCCCCCAACTTTAACAATTCATTAATTAATAATTACCCTTATTACCTCGAATTCTGTGAAGATTATTAGCCTGAACATATATATAGAAAATTAAAATATAGTACACTATATCAAATTAAAGAAGGATAAACACATGCATGACCGACCAAAAGTAAGTTCGTTTTCACTCTTCACTATATTGACTGTTATCATATTCACTTCATTTTATCATTATTGCCTTCCCAGAGAAGCAATCACAATTCATTTATAGACGAAATATATGCATGCCGTAGTAACGGCTCTCTTTCATGCACTAGCTAATGTATTATTAATGTTTTATCAGCCATAAAAATACATTAATTATTCCTTTAAGTATATATATTTGATCACACAAATCTATTACTATTTAATTTGATTCACATTTATACTCTAATTCAATCTTTTGTCCATAATCACAAGGCTTCCCACGGATTTTTTTTTTCTTCTTTTTTTTTTTTCATTTACGTCATAAAAATGGATGAAAGTTAAGTTAAAATAAGAAATAATAGTAACAATTAAAAAAATATATGAAGGAAAAGAAAGGAAAAGTATCTTGCAATTAATATAAATGATGCCGCACCCATTAATTAATTACATAAAAATCCCCCCTCGCCCCCATCCTTCACATTTCACACTATATATAAAAACACTATATATGTATATATATGATATTAACATTTCATATTTTTACGTTAACCAATGCAAATATTTAACTATTAATATCTCAAATCGTATAAAACTAAAAATTATAAAAGTTCATTATTTTAAAACATTGTCAATTTAATTATACGTACACATACATATTATTTAGTGGTGCATTTCTTTTTTATAGAACTAAACTTGTCAAAATATTAAATTTTTTTTATTTCACTCAATATTTCTTATCATTTTTAAAGTATGGGTGAAAAAATATTAAATAATTTAAAAAATAAGAATTTTTTTAAAAAATTTAAAAAAAATAACGAGAGAGTATCAAAATCAAACACCACATTTTTTTTGATAAATACATGAATCCATTAAATAATTTTTAATTTTTTTTGCTGAACAGTCTATACCGGCGAGGAAATGAGTGGTGGGAACCCATGTCATACAAATTACAAAGGGAAATAAAAGGGAGAAATAGAGGCCGGTGAGAATCGAACCTTCCATTGGAAGTCAATGGACTTAACCACTTGGGGTAAGAGGGTGTTTGGAATGGCTTTTGGTAAGGTGTTTTTGGCTTTTGCTTCTGCCAAAAGCACTTTTGGTGGAAAATAAATGTTTGGTTTGGCTTTTCAAAAAAAGCAGAAGCACCTCGAAAAGCTGCAAAAGTGCTTTTGGGAGAAGCAGCCCAGGGGGTGCTTCTCCAAAAAGCAGAAGCCAAAAGCACTTCGTAAATTGTGCAAAGACTTAAATACCCTCATTACTTAATATAAATTACACTATAAATATATCCTATTATCATACTCCCTCCGTTCATTAATACTTGACGTTCTAGCAAAAAGCTCAAATACCAAGGAAATTAATCATTACTTTCCATTCTTCCAATTTTACCCTCCACACTTTTAGTAATAGATTTGCTTGGATTGGTGGGTTTTCATTGGGAGAGAGAATGCATTTATGAGATTAAAGGGTAATAGTGGAAAAATATGATATAAATATGTAGAATGACAACTATTTTGGAATGTTTTTTGGTTTCTAAAAAGACAACTAAAACGGAACGGAGGGAGTATTAATTAGCATGTCCTTTTTGGTAATTTACACATTTAAAAAGCACTTTTTACTTTTACACATCCAAATACACTTTTGAAAAAAAACTGCTTTTCAAACATTCCATCCAAACACAAAAGTTACCTGCTTCTGCTTTTTGCTTTCACTTCTGCTTCTGTTTTTGGCTTCTGCTTTTTTCAAAAGCCAATCCAAACGGGCCCTAAGTCCTCGTCTCAATTATTTTTAATTTTTAATCCCTCTCTTCATTCAAAATCCTAAATCAAGATTATCATTTTGGAATATTTTGATTGGATCTATCCATTGTAGATTGACCCACACTTGGAGTTGGGCCAAACCAACGGACACCACAAATTGCATCATCACAGCCATGCATCCACCCATTAATCCAACGGCCAGGATTGCACTCAATTCCACACTCCGCGTCCTCTCCATCATCCATCCTTATATACTACAACAGCACTCGGCGGTCAGCATAGCAAACCACACGGAACACAACTCACCACACTTGAGAATCCTCTCTCGATCTCTCCACCCATTTCTTCTTTTGCAGATCCAGAGGAAAACCTACACAGAAATCCCACAAATACTCACTCCAGCTTCGCATGCCTTCAATGACCTCTGCTTCCATCTCCTCCTTCAAGCTCCTTTTCATTTCCGCCGGCGTTGTCTCCGTCGCCATGGGGATTAAGCTCTCGCTCCCCGTCGCAGTCGACGGCGTTCCGGCGGTGTGGTCTTCCTTAATGTCGTGGATGAAGCCACCTTATTTATATATAATCATCAACGGCATCATCATCACCATAGCCGCCTCCACTCGCTTCCACCAAACTCAATCGGAAACGGAGCCACCCGCCAGATCTGAGCACTTAATCTCCGTCAAAACTCCGCCTCCATCGAGCTTCGCATCGCTCTCTTATCAGCCTTACATTAGCAGCGGCGTTGTACATCAATCGACAGCAGCGGATGAGGTTCTCGTGGCGTCGGAACTAGAAGAAACTGTTGATGAATTGAAAGTCTCGGAGGCGGTCAGTGCAAAAGAAATTGCAATTGAATCCGAAGCAAAAACTGAACCAGACGACGTCCATCCCAATTCCATTCCTGAAGAGAAGATTATTCCTCCCGAGGTCCGATTCGAATCGTTGCTGCCAATACGTGAGAAACCGCTAGTCTCTTCGAGATTCGGTCACCGGAAACCAATTAGAAGCAATCCCGAAGGTAATTCCACAAAGATATAAATAAAATAAACTCCCAAACAATCTCTTCAATTTCAACAAAAAATTGTTGAATCATCCAATTTGTCCATACAGTTTCTGGCGCGAGGTCTCTGCGGGTGGTGAGGCCGAAGAAGCAGGATACGCTGGAGAGTACATGGAAGGCGATAACAGAGGGGCGTCACGTGCCGCTCACGAGGCACGTCCACGTCAATAATCAGGCGATGAAATCGGAGCCGTCCAATGAGCGCGTACTTAATCCAACGGCGAGGATACGAAAGGAGGCATCAGTGGGTCAGGAGGAACTGAACCGGAAAGTGGAAGCGTTCATAAAAAAGTTCAATGAGGAAATGAGGATGCAGAGGCAAGAGTCGCTCAATCAGTTCATGGAGATGATCAACCGTGGTGTTTAATCATTATAATATGGTCAGAGTAGCGTAATTAATTAATTTAATTCTATTTCAATTTATTGCTGTGAATATTATTACCTTATAGTATAAATATACTTCCAGGCAAATAGGCAAACTAGTTTAGTTACGGTTAGGGGTGTAAACGAGCCGAGCCGAGCTCGAGCCTGGCTCGGCTCGGCTCGGCTCGATTAAGGAAAAATTTGGCTCGGCTCGAGCTCGAAGCTCGACGAGCTTTAAAAAATTGAGCTCGGCTCGAGCTCGACATAAAAAAGCCGAGTTCGAGCTCGGCTCGAGGCTCGAATAAAGCTCGAGTTTTCTCTTTTTTTTTTTGTTTTTTTTTTGTTTTTTTTAACATTGACACTCATATGTTAATAAATATGCGTAGGGGCTCAAATCACACAAATTAAAAAGATGGATAGATGGGACATTACTACTGAACCGGGTCTCCATTCCCAAACTAAGCTCGATATAAAATAAGAATAATCGTCAAATTATTAAATAGTGAAATTAAAAACTTGAATGATTGAAGTTTAATAGATTTAATATATTAAACTATTCCTAGTTCCTACTTCTAACCATAAAAAACAAAAAATAGAAAAGAAAATTTATAGGATTAATAAATAGATTATACATTTACTATGTATAATTGATATGTGTATATATATATATATATATATTCGAGCCTATTATCGAGCTTTCGAGCCGAGTATCGGTTAGCTCTGCTCGGGCTCATTAACCTTCCGAGCCGATCTCGAATTCGAGTCGAGCCTTTTCGAGTCGAGCTTTGGTCGAGTTTTGATCGAGTCGAGCCCGAATATTTTACGAGCCTATCAATCTCATTTACACCCCTAGTTACGGTAGTGAGTAGTGAGTATAACTAGAAAATTATATATACCGTACCCAAAGAGAATGGGAGAGGCAATTTTTGGGCTGATTGTGAAAGGGATATGTTATTTTTCTTTTGAAATGGAGTAATATTCTTTTCCAAAAATTCTATGTTAAAATTACATATTAAAATGTTTTTTTTTTATGAATAATATTATTATATACGGAGTACTACCAAATTAAATATATACAGTATATTTTAATTTAAAGTATGCATTTAGCCAGAAATTGAAAGCCTAATTAAGCATTTGCTGTTAATTAGCGGCACAATGTTGATGACACTAATTAAAATATTGATATTAGACATGTTATCCCCTAAAAAAAATATTGATATTGGACATGTTAACTCTGGGACATTTTTTTTCTTTCAATGAATGCTGATGAAAAAACAGAAAAAGAATCCAACTTGAGTGAGATATACTAGTATAACAAAAATACAACAGAAATAAAAGTGGTGGGTATCATCATGAAACATACATAGATGTGAGGAGTGAGGATCGGAGTCATGGATTGGGCATTTGAAAATCAGGATCGGCGCGTTCAAAGGATTGATCTTGAGTGAAAAGGGCGAGGATGACAAAAAACATGACGAAAACAGCAATGGCAATGGCAATGTTGGCCTGCTTCCGAGTCTCCCTCTCGTAATCATTGAGGCCACCACCACCTCCTGCTGCTGTTGTTGTTGTTGCTGGAAAGCTATTCTGCTGCTGCTGCTCGTTCCTTGGGAAACTAGGTGCGCTCGTCTCTCTACGGTAACTGATGCTCAGCTGTTGCTGTTGCTGATTTCCTCCCGCGGCGGGGGGCTCCACCGGCGGCGTGGATATCCCGAGGAATATCTGGTGCAGAGACATGAGATTGGTTCGGATCTCCATCATGGTGTCCCGCCTAACTTGAATCTCCGCCACCGCCTGGTACGCATCACTCCCTACCGCTACCCCTGACGACGATGATGCCCTGTTTGCGATTAGGTTATCGATTGCCTCCGCTGTTGCTCTCTCTCCCGTCACCGCCATATATCTGACCACCATTCTCACACCAAATTACTACCACCATTTCCTTTCTTACTCCTATAGTATAATACTACTACTATAATTTTAACTACCTACTCCCCAAATATGATCAATACTAGAATCTAATACTATGTTTCAAGGTATCTATTAAGAAGCCTAATTCTTTCTCAAATAACCTCAAAAGAATGTATCACTTTTCAATAGATAATTTCCAACCATAAACGAGAGTATGGAAGATTACCTCTTTTCAATGAGCTGGCGATGATCAATTTCCATCTGGACACGAAGCCCCTGGAAATCACGCATCATAACCTTAATATTCTCGGCAAGCTCCGAAATCATGGCCGCCCTCGTTCTCTCATCATCGGACGCGCCAAAGGTGCGGCCACGCTGGGCGGCGTTGGCAGCCACAAGGCTGTCGAACTTCTTGTTGATCTGCTTGGCGAGCTCGAGGAGGCACTGAAAGTCGGAATTCAATCGGTTGCGGAGGGCGGCCATTGTGGGCGCATCGTTGGCAACCTTAACAAGCTCGTTGATTTCATGGAGACTGGCGTGGAGTGTCCCCATCCTTTTCATGTCCTCCAGGACATTATTTATGAGCTTCGGGAGGATCCCCCCGCCCACGTCGTCCTGGCGGCGTTGATGTTGATGGTGGTGGTTTGATCGGACGGAGGAGGCGCGGTCATTGGGATTATCGGAGTGCTGGCTGTAGTACATCCTAATGGATTCTTCGAATGAGTCGGGCATGATGATGGATGATGATCAAGGGTTGTTTCCTGACGGAACGGGGACCCGTCAGGAAACGGAACGGGGGGATGATTGATCGAGGAGATCAAATGAATGATTAGGGTTATGAGCAGGCAGGGGAAGATAGAAATGATTTTGTGTTTATTGATTGAGTGATTAATTAAAAATTAAATGGGGGAGAATGATGGTTTCTGAATGCATGAAATGTGTATTGGTGTATGTTTTCGGCCACGTGGGGAATATGGGCTGCTTTCTCGGTTTGATGTTCAATTATTTAGTAAATAGTATGGATGGGGATGGGGTAACGACCTTTTGAAACTAGATCGATTATATCCATCCACATTCCAATTAATCCTGTATAAACTATATTTGAGTTCAGGAGTTCATAGGGTATATACTTCTCATATGCATATATTAGTTGGTTGGTTATGTTAAATGATCACAATTTTGGGGTATCATTATCTTTTTTTGTTGTTTTTATGGAGTAATAGAGGCCTGACTAAAATAATCAATTGTTTAGTCAAAATGTCGCAACTCATCATCAAAATAAACTTCTTGTTGTTGCAAACAAATGCATGCATGTACACCTAGATACATGCACTAATGCATGTCTTCATAACTAAGCAAAAGGGATGAGAAAGGGAATTTAGTTTTTGCTACCTAAATTCTATCCATGCAAGTGGCGGCATAGAGGCTATTCTTTGCCTATATATATGCCTGTAATTCACTCTCTCAATATAAGTTTTTCACTTACTACTACATCTTGTTTTTCCTTCTCCGTTTCTTTTTCTTTCCTTGTTCTTTGAATAATAAACATATTACCTCACCACATAGATACACGGTTGGCACATATAATAAATATTACACAACACGTTATCAGCACGACTGCTGTTGGAGCATTCCTATCGAAGTTCCGTCCGAGTGCTGTTGGAATTTGCCGATCCTGTCGAGGTTCCGTTCGAGTTTTGTTAGAATTCCAGTTCATACCGGGGTTCTGCCAAAATTTTCCAAATTCACAAAGAAAAATCTGTTAGAGGATAACATATGTCTCATTGACAGTGCTACTACACATAGCATTTTAAAAGGCAAAAGCCATTTTTCTCACCTGAAGATGAGAAAAACTACTGTTAGCACTATTGGTGGTATTTCAAATGTGATTCAAGGCTCTGGAAGAGCTATCATCTTTCTCCCAAAAGGGACAAAAATAGTGATTGAAAATGCCCTATTTTCGACAAAGGCTCGAAGAAACTTGTTAAGTTTTCATGATATTCGAAAGAATGGGTATCACATTGAAACAATAAATGTTGAAAATATGGAGTATCTTTTGATTACTCAAGTTGTTAATGGAAAGAAATCCATCAAAGAAAAATTGCCGTCATTATCCTCTGGCTTATACTATGCAAAGCTAAGTGCCGCTGAAACACATCATCTAATAGACCTGAAGTCTACTAGTAATTTTATTACTTGGCACGATCGACTTGGGCATCCTGGCAGCGTAATGCTGAGACGAATAATTGAAAATTCAAATGGCCATTCCTTGAATAATCAAAGGATATTGAATTCGAATGAATTCACTTGTGCTGCTTGCTCTCAAGGCAAATTGATAACAAGGCCATCTCCAGCCAAAGTGGGAACTGAATCCCCTGCATTTCTTGAAAGAATTCAAGGCGATATATGTGGGCCTGTAGATCCACCATGTGGACCATTTAAATATTTTATGGTGCTAATTGATGCGTCATCACGATGGTCACACGTTTGCTTATTATCAACTCGCAACATGGCATTTGCAAGATTACTTGCACAAATTATTAAATTGCGAGCTCAATTTCCGGATCATCCGATAAAGAAAATTCGCCTTGATAATGCTGGAGAATATGCATCACATGCATTTGATGATTACTGCATGTCAATTGGAATCACAGTGGAACATCCCGTTCCTTATGTGCATACACAAAATGGCCTTGCTGAATCGCTCATTAAACGGTTACAATTAATTGCTAGACCATCATTGATGAGATCTAAGCTCCCCGTATCTGCTTGGGGATACGCCGTACTACATGCAGCAACACTTGTGAAAATAAGGCCGACAAGTTATAATTGTTACTCCCCTGTACAAATTGTATCTGGGAAAGAGCCCAATATATCCCACTTACGAATTTTTGGGTGTGCTGTTTATGTGCCAATTACACCACCCCAACGCACTCAAATGGGACCTCAAAGAAGGTTGGACATTTATGTCGGGTATGAATCACCCTCAATTATTAAATATCTTGAGCCAACAACGGGTGATCTATTTACTGCAAGATTTGCAGACTGTCATTTTGACGAAACTCAGTTCCCGACATTAGGGGGAGGAAAAGATCAACTGAAAAAGGAAATATCGTGGCAAAGTCCATTTGATTTCCTTGATCCTCGTACAAGGCAATGTGAACTTGAAGTTCAAAGAATTGCTCATTTACAGAAAATTGCAAATGAATTGCCTGATGCATTCAATGATGCTGCAAAAGTTACTAAATCATACATTCAAGCAGCAAATGCACCAGCTAGAATGAATGTCTCAGAAGGACAAATACCAAGTGCAAATGAACCTACTGCACGTCTGAAGCGTGGTAGGCCTTTGGGTTCCATGAATAAAAATCCAAGAAAAAAAAGGATTATACAAACAGGTGAAAACTTGATAAATAATCAAACACCTGAAGAAGTTATTGATAGAAGTTCAACCCCTGAAGAGATTGATGTTGGGACTAGTAACCCAGATGAAAATGAAGTTGTTGAAACTTCATTCAATTATATCAATACTGGAAAATGTTGGAATCGAAAGGATACAAATATTGATAATGCTTTTGCATATAATGTTGCACTTGATATAATGGAAAATTACGAGGATCCTGAGCCTAAATCAGTTGATGAATGTCGGCAAAGAAATGATTGGCCAAAATGGAAAAATGCGATCCAGTCTGAATTAGACTCACTGGCTAAAAGGAAAGTTTTTGGACCAATTGTCCAAACACCAGAAA
This sequence comes from Hygrophila difformis, assembly GCA_030278955.1. Taxonomy (NCBI): domain Eukaryota; kingdom Viridiplantae; phylum Streptophyta; class Magnoliopsida; order Lamiales; family Acanthaceae; genus Hygrophila; species Hygrophila difformis. The sequence continues at coordinate 19,594,686 of JAOANR010000007.1, forward strand.
ATGTGAAGCCAGTTGGGTACCGATGGGTATTCGTGAGAAAACGAAATGAAACCCACGAAATTGTCAGATATAAAGCAAGACTTGTAGCTCAAGGTTTTTCCCAAAGACCGGGTATTGATTTTGAGGAAACATATTCCCCAGTCATGGATGGGATAACCTTTCGATATCTTGTGAGCTTTGCAGTACATGAAAAACTTGATATGCGTCTAATGGACGTTGTTACTGCTTATCTTTATGGCTCCCTTGAAAATGATGTCTATATGAAAATCCCTGAAGGGTTCAACATGCCTGAAGCATGTAAATCGAAACCAAGAAATGCTTACTCTATTAAATTGCAGAAATCTCTGTATGGGCTCAAGCAATCTGGACGCATGTGGTATAATTGTCTCAGTGAAAGCCTAACAAAAGAAGGTTATATAAATGACCCTATTTGTCCATGTGTTTTCATAAAGAAAAATGGGTCAAAGTTTGCAGTAATTGCAGTATATGTTGATGATCTCAACATAATTGGAACCCCCGAAGAGGTTCAGAAAGCTGTTGAATTCTTGAAAAAGGAATTTGAGATTAAAGATTTTGGTAAGACCAAATATTGCCTTGGTTTACAAATTGAGCATATTGAAAGTGGTGTTTTTATCCACCAAACAGCTTACACCAAAAGAGTGTTAAAGCAATTTCAAATGGAAAATGCTCATCCGCTAAGTACTCCAATGGTCGTCAGAGCACTTGATCCAGAAAAGGATCCATTTAAACCAAAGGGAGAAGATGAAGAAGAACTTGGCCCTGAAGTGCCATATCTAAGTGCAATTGGTGCATTAATGTATCTTGCAAATAGCACTCGACCTGATATATCGTTTGCTGTAAATTTACTTGCACGATTTAGTTCATCTCCCACTCGACGACATTGGAATGGTATAAAGCACATATTCCACTATCTCCAAGGAACAATTGATCTCGGGTTGTTATATTCAAATAATTCTCGGAATGAATTGCTTGGCTTTGCCGATGCTGGATATTTATCTGATCCACATAAAGCAAAATCTCAAACTGGCTATGTCTTTACTTGTGGAGGAACAGTAATTTCTTGGAGATCAATGAAGCAGAACTTAACTGCTACTTCCTCCAATCATGCTGAAATATTGGCAATTCATGAAGCCAGTCGAGAATGTGTCTGGTTAAGATCAATGACCCATCATATCCTGAAGAATTGTGGGTTAATATCCGAGGAAAAGCTTCCCCCAACAATATTATATGAAGATAATACAGCTTGTATAGCTCAACTGAAAGGGGGATATATAAAAGGAGATAGAACGAAACATATTTCACCAAAGTTTTTTCTACACTCATGATCTTCAAAACAATGGTGAAATCAATGTGCAGCAAATTCGATCAGACAATAATTTAGCGGATCTATTGACCAAGGCATTGCCGACCGCGACGTTCGAGAAGCTCGTGAACAGAATTGGGATGCGGCGGCTAAAGAATCTACAATGATGTACAAAGCAGGGGGAGCAACGAATACAAGAATTGTACTCTTTTTTCCTTCACTAGGATTTTTTCCCATAGGGTTTTTTCCTAGTAAGGTTTTAACGAGGCATATTCTTTGTACTGAAGACATACAAGGGGAGTGTTGCAAACAAATGCATGCATTACACCTAGATACATGCACTAATGCATGTCTTCATAACTAAGCAAAAGGGATGAGAAAGGGAATTTAGTTTTTGCTACCTAAATTCTATCCATGCAAGTGGCGGCATAGAGGCTATTCTTTGCCTATATATATGCCTGTAATTCACTCTCTCAATATAAGTTTTTCACTTACTACTACATCTTGTTTTTCCTTCTCCGTTTCTTTTTCTTTCCTTGTTCTTTGAATAATAAACATATTACCTCACCACATAGATACACGGTTGGCACATATAATAAATATTACACAACACTTGTTAGATTGTGCAGTATAAAACATGACAAAGTATGAGTAAAGTGCTTTACACGATTTTTATAAGGTATTGTTCAGATTTCGGAAAAAGTTGTTGAGACATGGTATTCTTTTTATACATGATTTTTTTTTTCTTTTAGTGAAGCCGATGCCAGAAATTCTTCTTCTTTTTTTTTCCTTTTTTTTTAAAAAAAAAAATATGATGAGTTTATAGTCTTTTCGTAAATCTAACTTATAAAAACGGTTGGTGACTTATCTATCTTTTGTATGCGTTTTTGTCCAAGTTAATTTTATTTAGTACTACTACTATGTTTGAAAAAACCATTCAACAGAAGATGATGAGTACCCATTCTCCAAAGAACAAGATTTTGATATATGTTGCGTAAGTTATTTTGTTTTGAATAATCCCATGTAAATTAGGTATTTGAAATTTGATTAGGATTTAGGGAATCGGTTGGAGCTCCTCCATTCTTGTACGGAACTTTAAAACTTAAAATGATGGATCTCGGTTAGTTGCCTATTTTTCAAAGTATCCACAAATCAACCAAGGGAATTAGTCACTATTGCTAATGATGGATACATGATTCATCCATTGACAAAAAAGATTTTTTAAAAAAAATAATGGAAAGAGTAAAAATGATTAGACTTTAAATTATAGGCATTTAAAAAATTTATTATCCATTTCTAAGAAACACCCAGCCTCTCTGTTTGGCGTTCTTTGCACATTGACATATCTCCCGACATCTCATCAATTCCTCGGCAAGACATTCGTAAATGGCTCCACGGTATGTATACTTATTTTGGTAGCACTTTCATCGCTGCCTTGTGGTGTATATGGCGTGAAAGGAATGCCAGGATTTTTTCGAGCAAAGAGACTCCTAACCATAGCCTTGTACGCACCATTACTCACCTTGGTGCCCACTTGGAGAGCTCTCGGCCTAAGTCAAGGACGGACCCAAGTTATCCCAGGTTGGTATGTTGGAATATGGGCCAATGGAATGGTATTTATGTGCACTCGGATGGCTCTCGTTTGGCTAGTAAAAAAAGGGCTGGCTTTGGGGCCTTGATTAGGGATCAATCCGGGGAATGGTTAGGCGGGGTCTCTGGTTTTTTAGGGGATGCTCCTGTAATTATGGCAGAGATATGTGGCATTTTGTATGGTCTGCTGCTGGCCCGGGACAATGGCTATCAAGATGTATTAATTTGCTGTGACTCCCAGGCAGCTCTCCAGCTCCTGAAGGTGCCTCCTGGTCCGTATCACCTACTTGGGCCTCATCTGCATCGGATTGAAGAGATCAAGAGGGAATTCCATCGAGTACGGTTTGAACATCGCCTTAGAGAAGGAAATGCTGTAGCGGATTGCTTGGCGAAGATAGGGGCCGAGGATGACCAGTTCTTCACGACCTGGGCTTTCCCCCCGGACTCGGTGCTACCGTTACTCGCGGCGGACGCGGCGGGAACTTGGTTTCCCCGCTTCTAGTCTAGTCTGTTATGTTGCTTGTTTTGTTTCGATTTTTTGTTTTTCATTTCACTTTTCTCTAGCCTTTTTTAGGCTGTACCGCAAAAAAAAGAAACACCCAGCCTCTATGTTGGTAACTAAAAGAAAATACGGGATAGTATATATACTTCCTCTGTTTTTTAATGTTTGCTACGGACCACACAGCACGCAGTCCAATACAGATTTTAAATCACTAATAACTCAAATTTGGTACAAGTAAAAATTCTAAAAGTTCGATATTTAAAAACTACACGACGAGACGAATCTAACAATATCTCACTTAACTATATTTTAACTTTTATTGCTATGATAAAACTTTAAATCAAAGTGCATATATAAATAGTGACGAAAATTCAAACGTAGCAATCTTTAAAAAACGGAGGAAGTAGTTTTTTAAATAGACGGATCTCATGGCTAGGCATGGTGCCTCATCCGATGATTTCTTCACGACGTGGGCTTTTCCCGCGGATTTCGTGCACAATCCCCTCTCAGCTGATGCTCCCTGGGCGAGCTCCCCTCGAGATTAGTCTCTGTTCAGCTGCTCCTCCTCTGTTATCCGGCTTCGGCTCATCCAAAAAAAAAAAAAAAAAAAAAAAAGCTGCCACCAGAGAAGACAATAACACATTGTCTCGTGTTCTATAATAGTAGTAGTATTAAAATAGTACACATGTGATTATCAACATACAATCCAATCTATATATATATTAAAGCATTAGTGAACAACCCATCCCTACATTTAATGTGGTGTCTTCATTTCAAATTTCTAATTTTTATAAATTTTTGCAATGTTTAATTTATCCATTTTAGATTTTCACATTTATTTATTTATTTATTATAAATTTTCAGTTTTTCAAATATATGGAATTTCTACCATATTCACTTTTAAAAAGATTTGAAAGATTTGAAATTTAAAATTTTGCATATCTTATTTTATCTATACTATTTTACATTTTTAATTTACTAATATTAGATTTTCGTATTTATTTATTTATTCATTATAGATTTTAGTCTATCGTGTATAAAATCTATCATTTACTTATGAATTCTTACTCTATCATCCTATCGTGTCACTATATATTCACTTTTAAAAAGATTCGAAGATAAAATTTGAAATTTTGCATTTTTTTTTATCTATGTTGGATTTTATTTGTCAATATTTGTCAATGAATTATTTTCACTGGAATATTTGTCAAAATGATGAAAGCATAGATAATGCCATTGAATTATTTTCACTGGAATATCTAAACATAATCAATTGTTCTGGATTACTGAATCATGAATATAGTTGAATAACGGTTGCATAGTCATGCTTCTTATGAATATATATATACATCAAATAAATTATGTAATGGAAGTATGTTGATAGTAACCAAGATGCAGAACTAGATAGTTGAGGTTAAACTAATTTTCGTGAAACTATAAAAGTAGAAAATTCTTTATTTGTAGATCAGCCTATTTGATTTGACCAAAAATTTGATTCAATTTTAGATGAGAAAATTCGTACCATAGTTTGTTTTGTAATGATTATAAAAAAAAAGTAAATGTCAATCTTTAAAGAATGTCGGATTTTATCTTCCAAAATCAGTTTTTAGCCATGAACAGTTATGTTGCAATATTTCATGTCATTAGCAAGATGTAGCTAAAAGTATTAATATGCAATTAAGAATGATTTACTCAAGATATCACAAGAAATGTTGTTTATAATAAATTTATATATGACTGCAAATTTGCAAAATGGATAGTAGATGTAGGTGATGATAAAACGGGTATTGATTTTGGAGATGTACAATTAGATGTGACATTTTCGGATGATATTGTTCTAAACTCTACGGGTGATCCTATAGCGGTAATATTTAAAGTACATATACAAATACAAACTGCACTACTTCATATTCAGACATTTTTAAAGATGGTGTTATACTAACCCCTATCAATGAGATTTTCACCAATGAAATTTTCAGCAAATTGTTAGAAAAATGAGATTTTCACCAATGAAATTTTCAGCAAATTGTTAGGAAAATTTTCATATTATGTTTCATACTTAGTTTTAAATTTTATTTTATTTTAATTTAAATTTCAAATCAAATAAAAATATTATTTTAATAATTATTTTTATTGATCTGTTAGATTAGTACCAGACAAGCCACAGAAGCTAAATATACGGTATAATATAATTTATTTATTAGTTTTAAAATAATTAAATTATATTATCATATATGTATATATATCCTATTTTGAATATATAAAAAATCATTACACATTTTTCATTACTCAAAATACAATTTACTATTATTATTAATATATATAATATAAGTATATATATTATATAAAATATATAATTATGCCCGTCGAGTCTCGACGGGTTATTTACTAGTTTTATAAAATTCAATCCCCAGATACACTATAATTTCAGATAAATCTCAACTGAAGTTGCTGTATATACACAGTGTGGTCACACAAAATATATATCTACCACATCGTTTGATCATATATTCATTCATACTCAGGAGCAAATAAAGTGGCCAATCCTTTGTCTACTCTGATGAGTAGTTTGTCATAATTCATCAATGTTTTCTCATTGCATTTATAGGCCCCTTTCCCTCTGGCGATCACTTCACCATCGACATCAATGATCCCAGATTTGGCAGGGTTCTCGGATCGGGGGCCTGGCTGCAACATGAAGGCTTTCACCTGCATTCATTTGATCGATAAGCATTTGGAGCAAATTATATCATGCACAATATGTATGTATGGTATTGTTTGGGAGCCAATAATTCAGCTGAGTAAATTCTTACGAAGAAGTACTTTCAAGAACAAGGGTAACACATTCTAGATTCAAGTGATTATATTAAAATAATGCGTAGAAGCATATCAATGCAGCATAAAGAAGTTATTGGATGAAAGCAGGCTTTGGTATTGATTAAAACCAAGTAAATGACGCGCACCTTCAAGTAATCTACTTGTGGGTACTTGACATGACCTCCATTGTTCAACTCAGTCATTAACTTTAGCAAGGGAAACTTGGGGCAATCCTTTATCATGATCAGGTCCATATAGCCATCCGAAAACTGTAATCAACCCGGAAGAAGGAAAAAGGGGGAGGGGGAATCAGTTGAATCAAAACAGCAAGATCGAAAAAACACTTCTAGAAAGTCATTAAATTGAACAAGCCTTGGCATCTGGAGCTGCCATAGTGCTTTCACTACCCCATGGTACATTGTGAAGCCAGATGGAAACAAAAGGGCCATCTACCTTCCTCCAGTTTAAACTCTTTAAATCAAATTTTGGACCCTCATAACCGGTTTCTGGGTTTTTAACATTCTCATCAGAGGACTTCTCACTTTCACCTTCAATAGCGATTACATTTTCTAGATCCAATGGTTCTCCAAAAGATTCAAATTCAGGTGCTGGTACAAAAAGTATGCTGCCATCATACTTCCTAAGAGAAAGTGCTCGTATAAGACCCTGAAATAATGGTAATAGAACCCTTGAAAGTTGGAATAATGATTTTTTACATGGGAAAAAAAAAAATTCATATAAAACACAGGAGACAAGAGTGTTAGGGAAACCCCAACAAAAAATTTGCATCTCACGGAACTAATTCTCAGACATAATGCTCTGTGTACCAAGTACCGTTGATGGTCATTGTTGTCAGCTCACAGTAATATTTAATAAGTATAATATTTAGTACTCGTAGTAGTAGTAGTAGTAGTAGTAGTAGTAGTAGTAGTAGTAGTAAAGTTGCAATGTTGTTCGTTAAACATGTGATCAGGAACACTTACATAGAAATCAAACCGAGCACTTCCCATCCATCTGTATTTCTCAGATTCGATATCAATATCAGCCACAAGACCTGTCATAATGCCTCAGAGATTAGAGGTATTCACTGTAACAAATTAACCAAGGTAATTCTGTAAGTAAAGTAGTTTATTTGCTCGGTCAAATATTCATCCAATTGATTAGTAAGATGCCAACAAGAGCTGTTAAGAACGCTGCAGGTTTTAAACGTATGATATATACCCCATGCCATCATTAGCACACTGAAAAATCTGTTGTTCCCTTGTGACATAGTTGCTACATCCAATGAACGCCTATGCCCTGTATTAAAAGCAGGCAAAACATCCTTGCTGTCAAGGTCTTTTAAAAACAATGGAAGAAATACGTGGATTAAACAGGAAACAAGATTTATATAAAGGAATTCAAAATACCACGGATAATTAGAAGTGTAGCATTAGATGCTGCACAAGGTTCGCCACACGAATCCAGAAGAGATTTCACCATTCCATTTCCAGTTCCTGGCTCAGAAAGAAGAAACATTTTCCTTTCAGTGTCACACTCAGAATATTTGTAATACATGGGATATATATTTATATTAGATGGGATATATGAGACGACAAAAATAATTATTAATAGAGGGAAGAAGAGAGAAAAAAAAAAAAAAAAAAAAAAAAAAGAAAAAAAAAAGATATGTATTTAAGCCCACGCTCCACGGGGCGTAAGTGGGTCTGTGGTCCTAGAATGAGCATTATTAAAAGCACAAGAAAAAATGAAATAGCTAATGCTCTTCCTCCTTTAGGGCTTGGTTAAGGCTCGGCCGGTTCTAATTCCTTACCCGATACGATATTTCAAAGCACAGAAGCCAATCCTCAATAAAAGAGGGCCCAAATTAAGAAGTGTTGCCCCCTTGATATATAGGGCTTATGATAAAGGACTATTCTTATGAAAACTCTCTCCCACCCCCAACTATTGAGGAAACTTCAACGGAAGGTAAGTTGGATCATACCAAAATAAGATCCTAAATCTTTCTATGCAAGCTACGTCTCAAGAATGATCAACAGACCCGAGCCACAGCTTCATGATCAACCACTGGCTCAAGATGAGATGGATGTGGACTACATACTTTTAGAAACTTCGAGAAAAGAAGGCATTGTCGTACTACATCAAGAACATACTGTGGTATGTCCTAAAACTGGGAAAGATTAACACAGGATTGAAGAAAAAGGGATAACTTCAGATAACATGCTTGAATATTTGGATGGTTTATGCAGTAGTGTGTTGATATTCAGATATTTCAAGAAGAAAATTCAATCCACCCATTAATTTTTATCTTTATATTATAGATTTCCATCTATCACACTTCTCAGATAGAAAAAGCAGAAGTTGAAGAGATTATAAATGATAATCACATGTAAGAATTGAACCTGCAGGTATTATTCCAAGAGGTGTCGTTATAGCACTATTCCAATCCTTCCTGGAAAGTAGACCATTAAGTACCTATCAAAAGCTACACATATTAAGACACAATAAGGTAATGAATTATCAAAACTTTTAAGGGATTGGTGAGAATTTTCTTTCACTTCATCAAGAAAACATGATTAGAAACTCACATTCGCATAATTTCTTATGGAGCAAGTTTCACAAACGTAACTGTTTGCATCAAGGAATAACATTAAGGTGGGGAAATGCACAGAATCTCATTTTAGCACTTAGCCTTAGGATAGCAATCATTGTCTCTCTCAGTTTAACAATCAACTCCAAAAACAACTAGAGCTGAATTCTCTCTTACCTAATCACCTAAAACATCAGTTCACTAAAATCCACAACATATTCAGCAATTGGTATCACAAAAAATCGAAAATGGTTACCAATTAAACAACTCACCTCAACAACAATTCCATCTCCGCTCACGCAAACAATTCCATCGTACTCTGATAGGTCAAGGGACTGAGCAATTTCCTTTGCGTGAAGCTGGTATTTAGTTTCTAGAAACAACAAAATAAATCCAACATATCAAAAACCACGCGTAATTAAATCTACAGCCTCCAGAGAAACACAAAGTGCTGCACTGCTGCCAACCTTGCACGGTGTATTCGATATTAGCATCCTCAAGCAGAGGTTTCACTTTCTTCACAAAAATATTCGTTGCCGATTTCTTCCCCCCATGTGGATTCACAAATATGAATAGCCTCTTTGGCCTACCTGAAAGCACACTTATGAAAAATAATCATTTTTCAACAATTCCAAGTGGAGTACTAGAATATCTGATTTGTAATTCGCCACAGTAAAAATTAAAAAAAAAAAAAAAAAAAAAAAAAAAAAAAAAAAAAAAACATTACCTAGCGAATCGAGGTGTTTCTGAAGTTTTTCACTCCAAATGCGTGCAGATTCGTCGGATAAGAACTCGAGAACGTAGGTTTTTCTAACCAGCGGGGCTTCGGCGCCAAGACAGCAGCCTCCACCACCGCCTCGGGTAACTGCTCTAACCTTGATCTTGCATCCATCAACGGAGAATCCGAGGACGTCTTTATCCAAATCCAGTCGCTTCTCCCCCCAGAGCAATTGGCCTCCGGAGGAAAGAGCGGCGGTCTTGAGGTTGGCATTGACGCGCACTTGGTCCGACAGGACGGTATCTCCGGCATCCATCGGGCCAAATGCAGCGGCAATGTTGAACCCTAGGAAATCAGGAAGAAGACGGATTGTAAAGCACCGCAGATGGACGGAACACAATGAGAATGATTTGTTTGGTTCGGCCTTTTGGGAGGAAGAGAAACCCGAGTCCGAAAATGGTGGTAAATTGGGACCGTAGGAAACCGAATTGTTTCTCAGGCAACCCTTTACTAGTTTAAGTAAATTTATTTCGATTAGTTAAGGAATACTATTGAAGTATGCATCAGCATCAATCTGCTCGCATCGCATGCATTGAACTACTACTACATTACTACTGTGCTTTTTGGTTGTAGGGATCTTATATTACCATTGGGAATGTGATTGCTGGGAATGTAAGATTACTTGGAATATGAGATTGCTGTGAATCTTATTTTTTTATATTTTAATTTTATTGCATTTGGTTAGATTGGAATCTCAGATTTCTAGTTCTAATTAATTTACCATAATATCCTTGAATTTCAATTGAACGAATGTTATAAATATATCATTTTGCTACACAATATAAATATTTAAGCTGATTTATTTTTTAAAATATTGAAAATTCATTATATGCAATTTATTGTATGATAATTATTTATTTAATGTCTCTAAATCCTTATTATTTTTGTTTATATATAGAAGAAGTAAATTTTAAGAAAATATGAAAATATATATTAAAATAGGATAATATATATTAAAAATATGTTCAAATATTTTTAAATTTTGCAATTAATTTTTTAAAATTAAATTCCATTTATTTATTATTTTTTAAAATAAAAATATCTAAATTTATAAATTAAAATAATTATAAAAAGTGAGGGTATAAAAGTCAAATTAGTATAAAAGTATGTAAAGTGGGGTGGTAATCTAAGATTACCTGCCCTCCGGATGGGAATCACATTCTCACCTAAAACACCTAACATTCCCACCGAGGTGGGAATGTGGGATTTCCATATGAAACATGCCCCGAACCAAACATGGGCACGTTTCATTCACTACCCAAGATTCTCTGTGGGAATCTCAGATCCCGAACCAAACGCCCCATTAGTATTTTTTTTTTAATAAATAAGAATAAAAAATCCTTTCTTCTTCACCAGCTGCATTTCCATTTTAATTCTGTCTAATCAATATCTATAAAAAAAAATTCTAAATTTTACATTCATGTTTAGTTGCAATTGATTTTTAAGTTACTTACAATTATTTATAAATAAATAAAAATATTAATAATCTATACACGTATTTAATGTATATATGTATATTTGTAATAGTTAAATTGGGATTATTATTTTATTAAGATGTTAGATGAAATGAATAATACTATGAATTAATACATAAATAAAACTTAAATGACATTTATTGGTATTTATAAATTTAGAAAATGAAAGATAAAATTCTATTCAAAATACAAGCTAGCAATATATATAAATATAATAAATTTACTAAATTTTAAATTTTTATATTTGAAAATCTAATTACTTTAGACTTTAAACTACTTTCAAATGTTACAAAAACATTTAAAATATACTTCTTTTTTTTTTAAGTGACATAGATGAGGTTTATATCATTGAGTACATTTGATTCGACTTTTTATTACAATTATATAAAATAAAATATAGTCAAATGAGATCTTGTTTGATTCATCTAATAGTATAGATTTATAATATTAAATTTCATAATTTATAATTTAAGTTATTATGAATTAAAAATATGTATTGAATTAGGTGAAATATGGATCCGTGATACTTGAAAAGAAACAGAGGTAGTATGTAACAATCTATAAGAATAATGTAAAAACTATTTTATTTAAAATTAAGAATTGCTCCCACCATTTCATGATTCTACCCTCGGTTGCCATTGGGTACACATTTTTATGCAAATATAGTAGAAAATACATTATGTATTAGTAATTAATAGGGTAGTTCTAAAAAAATATACACTTTTACAATATTGACATTGTTTCCTTTATTTATTTATTTATTTTTAAAGCCCAAGCCAGATTATTGACTGTTTATTGAGTACATTTGTCCTAAATTTTTTAGTTTACTAGACCTCAACATTTTGGAAGTGGAGTTGACAGCCTTGTGTTATAGTCTCATCATGGCTCAGTGGCTCACTAGTCTGATGTGCCCATCAAGTCTTGTTATGTTGCCTCTTTTGATGTTGTACAAGGTACACCGATCATAGATTACAAGCATGGTGGTGTGTACAATTAGGCATGTTTTATAGGAATAGATTCAGGTGTCGGATGCTTTGGATTGTAAAGCGGTCCGAATGAAAGACTTCCATGCGAAGTGCCATCGGTTAACTAGTGCAAAATATAACTACGAAAAGTGCAAAATAACGAAGTGGTGCAATTCTAAACGGAGGGAGTATAATTTTATATGGAAAGAACTCCCACAATTTTAAATCATCGAGCAGTAGTAAGTACTTCCTCCATTTTTTTTATAAGTATAACGTTTCTTATTTGCACGTATGTCAATGCACATTTTAAACTATTCATAACTCAAATTCGGTACAAGTAAAAATGGCTTTGGTTTGGGTGCGGAGAGACTTGTCTCTTGATGTACTGTGACACATCCAAGCCATTGATGAAATATTGAAATCAATGGCTAAGATTAATACAAAGGGTACTATTGTAATTTTAATATAATCCAAATAATCTCTATTCATTTTTCTCAATTCTCATGCTCATACTTCTCTCTCCCTCATAATCTACTTTTTCTTTTTGGAATTTCTAAAATTTGATAGGATATTTAGATTACTTGCACTACAAGATTTTTTGGATTTAGCGACCTCACTTTGCGGTCGCCAAGAGGGGTATGTGGTTGCTAAAATCCCTCAGCGACCGCAAAAGTGAGGTCGCTATAGAGCTGGTTACAAATTGGGGGACGATCGCCCGGGCCGATGTCGCAAACTCCAGCGACCTCATTAGCACATTGAGGTCGCAAATTCTAGCGACCGCATCAGCGACCTCGGATGGTGGTCGCTGGAGTTGGCTCATGGTCCAAAATAAGAGGAAAAATGTACTCAAGAGGAATCGAACCCCTCTCATCACCATCACCCACCCACTCATTAACCACCTTGGCAGGTTCCTACACAACTAGGGCTGTCAAACGGGCCTAGGCCCGTTGGGCCGGCCCAGCCCGTGAGGTATTTTTTATGGGCTGGGTTAGCATTTCAGCGGCCCGTTAGAAATTAGGCCCGCCCCGCACCGGCCCGTTCAAAAGTGGGCTGAGGTGGGTTAGGGCCGGGCCGGGCCGGGCCAGCCCGTTTGACAGCCCTACTTGTAATTTGTCAACTATTTTGTGTTTTGTGATGTGAAGCTCTAAAAATTTATGTTAAATTATTGATGGGCTTTGGTAAAGTAATCCTAAAAAATATATGCATATCAGATTATCAGTCCATAGATAGTCAACATGTTCAAAATTAGAAAGAGCAAAATAAAAAAAGAACAGTTTTTTTCTATAGTGGGCTAGCCCACTTTGGCCCGCAGCCCGCCTTGGGTTGAGCTGGGTTAGCATTTCAGCGGCCCGTTAGAAATTAGGCCCGCCCCGCACCGGCCCGTTCAAAAGTGGGCTGAGGTGGGTTAGGGCCGGGCCGGGCCGGGCCAGCCCGTTTGACAGCCCTATACACAACCACTAATATTGCGCCACGTATCATTTATATAAATACTCATCAACTTTATAAATTTGCTAGCAAGAAGACTCGAACCCTGATCTGGACGAACACTTGCGCGCGTGCGTACCACTTAACTACCATTCATTTCATGTCATTCTATGCAATGATATATATATATATATATATATATATATATATATAATATAATTGTGTTATATACTTAAATTAGCTACTAAATAAAAATAGCTGATCAAATAATAAATAATATTAAAATTCAATAATTAAATTAAACATAAATTAGAATTACTTAAATCACTAAATAAATTAATAAAATGAAATAGAAATAATTAAATAAAATAATAAAACTATTCAAAAATATAATAAAATAAAATTATCAAATAAATTATTAAAGAAAATTCATTAATTACACCATTAACAAAATAGAAAGTAAAATATTAAATAAATTGATAAGAAAACTAAAATTAAATAAAAATGAAATAAAATAAGTTTAGCGACCGCATTTGCGGTCGCTGACGCGGTCGCTAACTGCGACCGCAATATATGCGGTTGCAATTGCGGTCGATGTATTCGCGACAACTTATGTGGTCGCAGAATACGGTCGCTAATATCTACAACCTCCGCTGAGGTCGCTATTGCGTCGCTAACTGAGGTCGCTATACAACATTTTTCTTGTAGTGTTGTATCGAGTAGGTAAATTTTCATATAAAGAACGTCAAAATCCGAGTTCGTTTGAGAAAGTTAGAGTCATTTGAAGTTAATTGCGATTTTAGAAACGTAGCATTTACATTTCAGCGACGGTGGCTTTGCCATTCAGCGACGGGAGCTTTACAATTCAACAACGTAGATTATGCATTTCAGCAATATAGCCTATACAACATAGTTTTTATAACAAACTTCAAATGGCTCTAACCTTTTCAAATGAGCTCGGATTTGGACGTTCTTTATATGAAAATCTATCTACTCAACACAAGGAATTTAAATATCCTAGCAAATTTTAGAAATTCTAACCAGATAAATATCATATTTTTGAAATAACTTGAATAAGATATCATTTTCTTTGAAAATCTGGTATATATCTATTTATAATTTCAAAAATTTGATAGAAAATTTAAATTCCTTGCATCGAGTAGATAGATTTTCATATAAAGAATGTCAAAATCCGAGTTTATTTAGGAAAGTTAGAGCCATTTGAAGTTCATTGTGATTTTTCTGAAACACAGCCTTTACATTTCAGCGATGGTGGCTATGTAATTCAGCGACGGAGGCTTTACAATTCAGCGACGGGGCGTTACAATTTAGCGATATAGCATATGCATTTCAGCGACGTAGCCAATACAACAAATTTATGTGACAAACTTCAAATGGCTCTAACTTTCTCAAATGACCTCCGATTTGGACGTTCTTTATATGAAAATCTATCTACTCAATGCAAATAATTTAAATATCCTATCAGATTTTAGAAAGTCTAGACATATAAATATCATATTTTCAGAACAACGAGCATAAAATATCTTTTCTTTTGAAAATCTGGTATTTATCTATTTATAATTTCCAAAATTTGATGGGAAATTTAGATTCATTGCATCGAATAGATAGATTTTCATAAAAAAATATCAAAATCCGAGTTCGTTTGAGAAAGTTAGAGCCATTTGAAGTGCATTACGATTTTAAAAAACAGTCTTTACATTTCAGCGACGGTATCTATGTAATTCAGCGATGGGGACTTTACAATTCAGGGTCGGAGACTTTACAATTCAACAAAATTGCCTATGCATTTTAGCGACGTAGTATATACAACAAAATTTATATTACAAATTTCAAATGGTTTTAACTTTCTCTCTCAAATAAGCTCGAATTTGGACGTTCTTTATATAAAAATTCATATACTCGATGCAATGAATCTAAATATCATATCATAATTTTAGAAATTCAAAATAGAAAAATAGCAAATGAAGAGGAATGAAAGACTGACGAGTGAAAAATATGAATAAAGATAATTTCTCTATTATTATGCCATGAATTGTGTCAAAAGAGAGCTAACTTATGTAAATTTTTAATATGATCTTTATTTAAGAATAGAAACCACTAAATTGATTTTGTGAATGAATCTATTTCTAAAGATATAATTATTTATGTTTAACAATTCTACCCTTTTTATTTTATAGCCATTGGATATTTTTGTATGGTTGATATGATTTGTCTTGATGTACTATCATTCACATTGGTAGTACCATAACCACTCCCAGTAAAAATTCTAAAAATTTGATATTTAAAATCTACAAAATGAGATGAATCAAAAAAGATCTCACTTGGATCTATTTTTTCTTATATAACTGTGATAAAATTAGAAGTCAAAGTGTTACATAATAAATAATAAAAAATCAAAACGTTACAATTTAAAAAAATGGGGGAGTAGTTTTTATTAAGTTTAAAGCCTAGCTAATTGTAAACCACTAAGTGGATTACGTCATCCTTGCCACGTCAGGTGTAAATCACACTTCCCATGACGCCAGTGATATTCCGAGTCAACGGCTCTGATCTACTGGACAGCCTTTTTTAGTCGAGTCGTGGTGTATTCAAATCCGGACCGCTTGTATACCTGAAGAAATTGAAACAGAACCGCTCGAGCTCGTCCATTTCCGGCATTCACCTCCGTCGGCGCACACTGTCATCGTCCATCCGATTTTGGCGCCGTCACTGTCTGTGACTCTGGTTCAGCTTGAGCAGCTCGTTTTCCATTCGCTATCTATAGTTCTTTTTTATTTGCTGAAGAAGATCAAGAAGGTTAATGTAAGTCTCTTCCGAAGTTGCACACTACCTGTTCGACGAAAGTCCCCACAGGAAATTTAAAGTAACTTGACGGAAAAATGGCTGCCGCTTCTTCTGGTTTTCCTTTGCCTCCGTACCCTACGCCCCCATCGTCCCCCGCTAATTCTGAGACTACGACGAAGATCCCGTCGTTCCGTGACATTGCTATTCCGCGTCCCGCGTCTTTTGAATCATCTGCTGCTTCTAATGTTCCCCTTAGTGAACTCGTTACCTTTGAGTTGGTTGACGGAAATCCCCTACTACCCCGCATTCAGATTCAAGAGGCTGCTTACAATCGCCTTTGTGCGCCCTTTATGGATGCACTGGTTGTCCGTGTGTTGGGTAAAAGACTCAGTTTCTCAATCATGCAAGAAAAATTGAAGGCTATTTGGAAGCCTAAAGGCCATTTTCACCTAGTGGATGGGGATAGAGGATATTTCATCGCGAAATTTGCTTCTGCTGAAGACCGTCGTCACGCACTGTTCGATGGTCCTTGGTCCATATTCGATCATCACCTGGCGGTTGCACCGTGGTCGAAGGATACTCATGCTACGGCTGGGAAGGTTACTAAGACATCCGTTTGGGTTCGATTTCCAGATTTGGATCCGGTTTTCTTTGAGGAGGAGATGATGCTTCTCATTGCTACTATGGTCGGAAGGCCTCTGCGTGTTGACATAAATACCAAGGATCTGAAGCGTGGACGTTTTGCGCGCGTATGTGTGGAAATCGATCTAAGTAAGCCGGTTATTGGCCGAGTTATGGTGGATTCAAGTTGGCAAAACGTATCATATGAAGGGCTTCACCACATTTGTACTACTTGTGGTCGTTTTCGGTTCAATCTTGCTACATGCGTTCTCCATGATCGATCTGAAAATAAGCCGGAGTCTGTGCCGGAGGGATCGCCGGAGGATAATGATAATTATGGTAACAAGGAGGTTGGAGAGAAACTAGATAATCCGAATGATCAGGAAGATTGTTTTACTAAAGTGAATGATACGGAGGATGTTAATCCGGATCCCATGGACACTGGATTGGAAACAAATCTTGATACTAGAAAGTCAAACCCTAACAAACTGGAATCTACGGTTTCCTTATCGAGTTTGGCCAATAAGCCTACCTTGCCGACAGAGACTCATGGTGAGTGGATAATGGTGACCCGGGCACCTCGACCTCCCCGGCGCAATGGTCCGGATGGGATTACTAGGGCAACTACACAAAACCCTAGAGGCCGAACGCCCAATGTGAACATACGTAACACTAGAAAACCTACACCAGGGAAAGGAAAAGAGCTGGTGGTGGTTAACAATGTGGAGGGGGGTGTTGATCCTCAGGAAGTTGCTCGGAGCTTTAAGAATAAACGACCTCGTCGAACTCCGGAGACGGGACAGAGCTCGAAGCCGGCTATTTCTCCCCAACAGAATTCTTTCTTAGCCTTGACTTGGGAAGAAGATGGCAAGGAGTCGGAGGTCCGAGGGGATGGGACACAAGATCGAGATGATATTGTTTCCCAATGATTGAGTTCCGTGACTTTACAGTGCTTGCATGGAATGTGCGTGGCGCCATGCATAAGAACACACAACGCCACATAGCGGATGTATTACGAGCCTACAAACCTTCTGTCTTCATCCTTATGGAACCTAGGGGTTTGTTTGATCGGCTCAAGGTATTCTTTTATCGTATGGAGTATGAGTCGTTATATATCTCAGATTCTGTAGGGCAAGCCGGGGGTTTGTGGGTACTAAGTCGTCTTGGTATTCCATACTCATTCTCCTGTTTCGCTTGTTACCCTAGAATGGTTTCTATTACTGTTAGCAGGGCCTTAGCTTCTTGGTGCTTCACGGCCATATATGCTAATCCGTGTGCATCGCAAAGGGAGGTGGACTGGTCCAACATGCGAGCGACGGGGGCTGTGATCTTGGACCCATGGATCGCAATTGGAGATTGGAATTCTATTGTTGATTCCTCGGAGAGCCTGGGCATGCAATTTGTCCATAGCCAATCTGAGAAATTTTGCAATATGCTAGAGGATTGTGGAATGCAGACTCTTCACACCATGGGGGATTCATTTACTTGGCGTCGTAATAATTCGGGAGGCGCCCTTGCATGTCGTCGGCTGGACCGAGCAGTTGCGAATTCCAGTTGGAGTCAGGCATTCAATGAAGGGTTTGTGGAAGTGTTGCCTAGGAGAGCTTCTGACCACAATGGTATTCTGCTAAGATGCTTTAGGCCTAATGAGTTACATTGCGAAAGGCCTTTCAGATGGGAATCTATGTGGACTGATCACCCTATGTATGAATATGTGGTAGATTCGGCTTGGTCACTGGGGGGGGGGGGTTCCTTCCATAGTAAACTGGAGCAGGTGCAAGAATCATCAATTTATTTCAATAAAACGAACTTTGGTAACCTCCGCCGACGGAAACAGAAACTTCTCAAGCGACTTGAGGGTGTGAACAGGGTCTTGGTGAGATGGGATTCTGCTTGCATGCATCGTCTTGAGAGTATTTTACGTCGGGAGTTGGATGAGGTGCTTGCTCAAGAGGAAATGCTTTGGCACCAAAAATCGTGCGATAAGTGGATAAAATTGGGAGATCGAAATACACGCTATTTTCACTCCCAAACTATGTTGAGGCGACAGCGAGGGCGAATTCTCGGCCTTGAAATTAACGGCCAGTGGACTACGGAATCAGAATCCTTGCAGAGCCACATTGTCGCTCACTTTGGAAGTACGTTTGGATATTCTGCTCCTACTTTTCAAGATCATCCGACCCTGTCTCCTCTTTCTCGTGTTGAGGATGTTGCTGGCCTTGATTCAGACATTAGCAGGGAGGAAGTGAAGACCGCGGTTAGTGCCATGAAAGGACTATCGGCCCCGGGTCCGGATGGATTCCCACCTTTGTTTTACAAGAAATATTGGAATCTGGTTGGGAATTCAGTATATCAGCTTGTTCATGATGCTCTTCAAAATGGGGCATTTGATTCGGCCTTAGCTATGACCTTCATTTGCCTTATTCCGAAAGCGGATGTTCCACGGGAGATACGGCAATTTCGTCCTATAAGTTTATGCAACACGAGCTACAAGGTCATTACCAAAGTTCTTGTGAATCGACTGCGCCCGGTGCTGCAGGACTATATTGGACCGTTCCAATCAGCATTTCTCCCGGGTCGTGGCACCACGGGGAATGCTATTATCTTACAGGAGGTCATTAATACATTTCACATCAAGCATCGTCGGAGACAGGAATTTCTCTTGAAGGTGGATCTCGAGAAAGCTTATGATAATGTTTGTTGGGACTTTCTGGAGAAATGTCTGTCAGAGATGGGATTGCCGGTTACACTGTGCCGGCTTATTATGTTCTGTGTTCGATCTCCGATTTATTCAATCCTTTGGAATGGGAAGGCTCTTCCTGCGATTACCCCAGCTAAGGGCCTACGTCAGGGAGATCCTCTGTCGCCTTACCTATTTATTATTGTCATGGAGAAACTTTCTCAATCCATCCTGGCCAAGGTGCATGAAGGAAGTTGGCGGCCGGTCATCCTAGGTCGTGGGTCACCCCCTATCTCCCATCTCATGTTCGCTGACGATCTCCTCTTATTTTCAGAAGCCTCTCTCGATAGTGCTCGGTGCATGGATGACATTCTTCATAATTTTGCCATCCAATCGGGCCTCAGAATTAATCCCAGGAAATCTCAAGCACTGGCATCCGCTTCAGTCCCGCCTGACATGAGCTCAAGGATCGCCAATATTTTGAATGTTGGGTTCACTAATGAGCTTGGTAAATACCTTGGTTTTCCAATGTTTCATGGTGCTCCAAGACGTCACCATTTTCAGTTCCTTCACGAGGCTCTCCAATCTCACCTAGGCTCATGGAAACGGACCCTCTTGAACAAGGCAGGCCGAGTAACTCTGGCTCGCTCGGTCTTGGCTGCTATACCAATTTATGTGATGCAGTTGGCCTGGTTGCCTTCGGATACTTGCGACAAAATTGATGCTCTTATTCGGAACTTCATATGGAAGGATGCTAATGGCCGTGGGATTCCTCTTGTGGGTTGGTCCAAGATTGTGTTGCCGAAGAACTTAGGAGGGTTAGGGATTCGCTCAAGTAGGGATATGAATGTGTCCTTGTTGGGGAAGAGCTACATTGAATTCCTAAGTTCTCCAGTGAAGCCTTGGGTAGGAGTAATCACAAAGAAGTATGGCCCTTCGCAACCTGTCTTGGAGCAGCGTCCGGTTGCATCGGCCTTCTATCGAGCACTGGTGAAGTGTGGCCCGCTGCTCTCTTCAGGACTGCGCATGAGAATTGGTAATGGCGAGTGTAATTTTTGGAGCACGGGTTGGCTCAAGAAGGGAGCTATAGGCCCTCGTATTCCCTCTATACACACCGCGGATATTCACCTGAGAGTGAAAGACATATTTGAAAATAATAGATGGCAGTGGGATCACGTCGCCACGCATGTGCCGGATGACATTCAGTCGGAAGTGCGAGATTATGGACCTCTAGTGTTGCACTCCTCCATCCCTGATACGGTTAGTTGGCAGGGGGCGCTGGATGGTAATTACAAGGTGAAGAATGGCTATTCTTGGCTTCTTGATCAAAGGGGGTTGAGGCGGGATAGGTCTTGGACTTGGATTTGGCAAATTCGGGCGCCTGAAAAAGTCCGTTTTCTTCTTTGGTTGATTGTTCATGTCTCCCTGCCTACAAATACGCTACGGTATCGTCGCGGCCTCGCTGAATCTCCTGTATGTGCCGTGTGTGGTCTGCATCAAGAGACCATTCGCCACTTATTTTTCCAGTGTTCTTGGACCGTGGGAGTTTGGCAAAAATTTGGTATATCCATTGCTATATGTAGTCAAGGGAATGATGAAGACATCGCCAATGACTTGTCCAAATGTTGCATCCGCTGGACTGGCATACAGTGGGCAATTATGTGGATAATTTGGAGGACTAGAAACTCGGTGGCCTTGAGGGGAGATACTATTGACGTGGTAGCCGTTGCGCGGGAGGCTAGCTTTTTGGGGGATTGTTTTGATAGAGGCCTTCGAAGACCACGCAAGCATGTTATGCCTAAGTGGGTTTCGTGGAACCCCATGGGTGCGCGCTGCCATTATCTTCATGTGGATGGTAGCTCCTTGGGTAATCCGGGCCCTGCTGGCTTTGGTGGAGTGATTAGGGACTCGGATGGTAGGTGGATTGAAGGATTTGCGGGTTCAGTTGGTATCGCCTCTAACCTTGTTGCTGAGCTTCATGGTATTTTGAATGGCTTACGGCGTCTTCTAGCTCTGGGACTTGAGGATGTCATCTGCTATTCTGATTCAATGGAAGCTTTGAGGATTCTGAGACATGGTACGAGTGAGAGGCACTGGCTAAGGCCCTTGGCTCTCCTTATTGCAGATCTGAATTCCCAGGTATCGGGGATTCATTGGTTTCATATTTTGAGAGAAGGGAACATGGTCGCTGATTTGTTGGCCAAACGGGGTGCCAGGATGGAAGAATTCTTCACCACTTGGGCGTTTCCTCCGGATGAGGCGGCTCCAGCCGTGGCTGCAGACATTGCGGGAACTTGGTTTCCGCGGGTTTGAAGTTTTTATTTTACGCTTTTCTCTCTTGTAACCTCCTTTCTGTAGTGTTTTTTTAGCTTTGTCTTCTTTGCCGACGCTTGGCGTCATGTTCACCAAAAAAAAAAAAAAAATTGCCGTCCCCCGCCCCATAAAACGGGGCAATTTGAATCCAGGTTTCCATCGCTATTGCCACTCCGCTGATATTCATTGCCCTCAAGGTCAACTCCGACGTTCGATGCAAGTCGGAGTGGCAATAGCAGAAACGTCCTAGTGGGGCCTTTGGCTGCGAATCACATTGGGAAATTTCCTACAAAAGCTCCGAGAAAATACGGAGACGCTGCGACGAAGCTTCCTGGAAACCTCTCCCCCCTTTCCCGGCGCTTTCAATTTGTTTTCCCGCTCTTACTCCTTTTTATATATTCCCTACTTAACCGTCGGAATCTTTCCACGTTCGCCTGGAATCACATCCTGGTTAACGGTCGGCAGTGATTTTACAGAACTAGATCCGATCTGACTCGGAAGGACAGTATATTCGTTTGTTAAATTAACGGTGTATATTGTTTGCCTGCCGAGTGGTTGAAAGATGCACAATCCGTATGCGGCGGCGCGGGGGAAACGGAGTTTGGACCCCTGTAGTAACCAGGACTGTGAACCTGATCGGAAACGACCAGCTCTTGCTAGGTAAATTACTGAGATACGGTCACGCGAAAGCGTACGTGCTTGGATTACGCATATGAATTGATGTTAAGTTGTGGTTGAAGAGAAATGCATGTATCGATGGAGTGAGTATACGCATCGGCTGTTCATATATTTTGAAAATAATTTGTACAAATGGTACTCAATTGTTTGTGAAATCCGAGTAGCATATGGAAAATTTTATGTAGAGTACATAAATTATAAAAACCTGATTACCTGATATTCACATGGATGTTGTTAAGGAAATACCCCGTTGCAGTATAATGCTGATGATCTGTATTTGCAATTTGGGAATTAGTGTTTTTTCTTACTTTCAGTGACACTGACATATGATGGTTCTGCCTTTTTCAATGGTGGGATAGGCATTTTGTAACTAAGTTTTCATGGTTGATTGATTGCAGTGTGATTGTCGAGGCTCTTAAGTTGGATAGTCTTCAGAAGCTTTGCTCATCATTGGAGCCTGTTCTTCGCAGAGTTGTAAGATTGTGCAATCATTCTGACATTGTTCCAATTTGCATATAGTTGATTGCCTTCTGCTAGTAACTAATTATATGCAAGAAAGATAGTTCAACCATTTAGCTTTAAAGATGATGGATACAATCTTCTCTACCTCTACAATTATTATTTCGTATTATTTTTGATGTTCGTAAATAGTTAAGACTCCGTGACTGGTCTTGATGAAGTATTTCTTATAGTTGCTCTATAGTTTCTTTATGGCTAAACAGATTTATGTTTTTAGGTTTTTTGACCCTATTGTACATAATTGATGCTGCAGCTTACACTTGTTCATTGCTGATCTTGTTTATTGTCAAGTACTCCTATAATTTACTATGTATGCCTTAATTTTGTGCTAATCCAAATTCTTTTCCACTACCAGGTTAGTGAAGAAGTGGAGCGTGCTTTGGCAAAACTGGGTCCTGCTAAACTAAATGGCAGGTATGTCCTAAAATGGTTTATAATACATTTTGGCAGTTCTGATTCTCCTTTATATAATGAATGCTATTTCAAGAAAGGTCTAATGCTCAACAAATTGAGCATCATCATCTGAGTATTTGAGATGGCTTTTAATAAATATCCCCTCTTTCTTTGTTTACCTTTCCCCCCCTGTAATGTTGTAGCCATCATTATTGAGTTGCCTATATCCCTCACGTTGCCGAGCACCTCCTTACATGTGCAGGGTTTCTCCAAAAAGAATTGAGGCTCCCAATGGACGAAATTTGCAGCTTCAGTTCGAGTCCAAGCTGTCACTACCTCTATTTACAGGAGGAAAAGTCGAGGGAGAGCAGGGCGCCGCAATCCAAGTAGTATTGCTTGATGCGAACACAGGTCGAGTTGTTACATCAGGGCCAGAGTCATCTCTGAAACTAGATGTCGTTGTCCTAGAAGGCGATTTCAACAATGAAGATGATGAAGGCTGGACTCAGGAGGAATTTGAGTCTCATACAGTAAAAGAGCGCGAGGGGAAGAGACCACTTCTCACTGGGGACTTGCAGGTGGCCTTAAAAAATGGCCGGGGAACTTTAGGGGACCTTTCGTTTACTGACAATTCTAGTTGGATTAGGAGCAGGAAATTCAGGCTTGGTCTGAAAGTTGCCTCAAGTAACCCCGAGGGCTTTCAAATCCGGGAAGCAAAAACAGATGCCTTTCCAGTCAGGGATCATAGAGGAGAATGTAAGCTAATGTTATCCAAGCCACAAAAATTGATAATTATTCTTTCATCATAACCTGCAGTAGGTGGTAAACCTGTATATTTCTCATTTTGTAGTATACAAGAAGCATTACCCGCCTTCACCAAATGATGAAGTTTGGAGACTTGAGAAGATTGGCAAAGATGGCTCGTTCCACAAGAAGCTCGAGGGGGCTGGAATACGTACAGTAGAAGACTTTCTTCGGCTTGTAATGAAAGACCAACAAAAATTAAGAAGCGTAAGATTTTACATGAACTTCCATATATCTATTTTCTTCAATTTATCCATTCCTTTACGTTCATAACAAATGCTGTCTCCACTATTTCAGATACTGGGACCTGGAATGTCGAATAAGATGTGGGATGTGCTCGTTGAGCACGCAAAGACTTGTGTTCTTAGTGGAAAACATTACATCTACTATCCTGATGGGACAAGGCAGGTGGGAGCTATTTTTAATGATAATTGCGAATTCACTGGGCTGATTTCTGGTGGACAATATCATTCAGTTGAGTCGCTTGATGCACACAAGGTTGGTGACTAGTGATGCCACTTCATCTCAAAACCAGTTTTTGAGATGATTCCCGAGCTAAATTCCATACCATGGATTTGATTATGATTTTTGTCTCTAAATATCCATATTTTATTGCGAAAGCTACACACGTCTGTTTTTCTAGTCCATCCATGAAGTATTGTCTGAAGAGTTATAGCTTATAGTATGCACTATGATGTTTGCAGGATTTTGTAGATGCCTTGGTAAAGAAGGCATATGAAAACTGGAGCCATGTCATAGAATACGATGGCAAATCTCTCCTTGGATTTGATCAAAACAAGAGCACTGACGTTTCACAGAATGCTGCCAGGATACAGACACAAGATTTGTCAAACACCTTCGATCAGCTCACTCTACCCAGTCCCTCGGTTCCAATCACTGCTCAACATCATCAACCTATGAACTCAGGATTGATGACAATTGCAGGTTTAAACACACCCCTTTGTTATATCGACAACATGAACTACTACCTACCTACTAATGTTATATTGTCACTTCCTCAGAGTCCTCACCATAGTGGACTTTTTTGCAACTTGTTCACCGTAGTTTGTGAAACATTTTTTTCTAGGTTTTAACGAAAACACTGGGAGTCGATACCCAATGCAACTGCAGAACATGAACCTCCATGCTGCTGTAGAGTTGCCGGGCACTTCACTTCCCACACAGAACCAGATGATCCATTCACATTCAGTGCAACAGAGTCAGGCGTCCGGGAGCAGCGACAGCTTACTGGCACTCGGCCCACCTGTCCCAACGATGCCCAGCTTTCCCCCAGCTAGCAACAACACATCCAATTTTACGGACGATCACGGCGGCTATGATGACATCCCAATGGATGAAATCCGTGCTAGGAGCCATGAGATGCTGGAAAGTTACGACTTGCAGCAACTACTTCGTATGCATAGCATGGGTGGCGGGAACGGACAGCACTCGTTTAATGGCAATGACGACTTTGGGTTCTCACCTTACAATCCATTCAGTCCTCCAAACTTCAATTTGGATTATGAGCGGACGCGGTCGTCATCCGGAAAGGCAGTTGTGAGTTGGCTTAAGCTGAAAGCAGTTATGAGGTGGGGCATTTTCGTCAGGAATAAAGCTGCTGAGAGAAGAGCCAGAATTGAAGAGCTGGATGAGAATCAGTACTAATGGTGGTTTCCCATTTTCCTCAATTTTGTGCTGCGTTTCAGTTTACTACTACCACATGTCCTATATTTCTCATCACCGTTTTGGAGCTTTACCTGTTTAGGTCTTCATAAATCATAGATTTTCGTCGATTTTGTTTGCAATAATTACGCTGTAAGTCTGTATAACTTAGGAACAGTGTAGCCACAAATTATAGGTTGTTTCTGTGTAATAAATAATATATGTATATTGAATGATCATCGTGTTATCGGACTTGATTCAACATGTAATCCATGTGGGATTCAATGAAAGGAACAAATATCCCTATGAATCTATGATGTTTACTTGTCATAAACTCTCATCAATAATGTTTGCCTGTCAAAGAATATTACTACTGCTCCGATATATACTAATAATGTAACTGAGTAACTCTCATTGAAGTAGTACTAGACTACTAGTAAGACTATTAATGTTTTACACCTTACAGTTTTTAACATGTACTATGTAGAGTTGTTTAATATTACTCCCATTTTTTCACTAATTTTTTTTTATTAAATATAAAAATGTATACTGTATTTATTTTTAAACTGTTTTTTTTTTTTTAAAAAAAACAAAAGAACAAAACAGCTACTCTACTCCATAATTACTAAAAAAGAAATGGAGGGAGTAGTATCATTATTGGCTAAAAGGGTCGGAAGTGTATAACTAAGAAAAATATGAACTGGGTGGCCCCATTCCCATGTATCACATGGGAGTAAAGTGTTAGATGTTAGGCCCCCAATAAATATGATCCCCACGTGACATGCCTCATTATCACTTTTTAAATCAAATTATCATGCCACCCTCAATTTTGGCACCATTCCGGGAGACATCTTTCCCACAAAACATCCATTCCTAATTTCCTACACTACATTAATTTTCCCTTTTTCTAATACTAATGCTTTTTAATACTTGTCCTTTCGGCTATGGAAGTTAAAAATCCCATTAGACATACTACATTAAAGTATTAAATGCTCCTAATGTTTTCACTTGCAGCAGCTATCCAGTTTTGGGGTTGTCAATAGACTCAAGCTTTTCATCATTACTCCCACATTATCCTGCACAAGAGCAGCAGCTCCCAAGTACATATTAAAAGCTCCATGGAGTTCAACTTCCAGAGACAATCCCAAAAATATTAACCTCAAGGAATGGTGCAGATGAACTCAGGATCCCAACTCTCAGGGGTTCGCAAAAAATGCACTGATTACTGAACACAGATCCCCATAATTACAGCTACTTATATGATTAAATTTTAATCATTATTTAGAACATTACACTACTAACAACACTCATTAATCCAGCATTACAAATACTCCAAATTACTGCAATATTTCTCCAACTCCTTGCAAAGCTAAATCCATCATATCCTTCCAACCTTCCAGGGTCTGTCATTGTCAATAACCATAATAGTACAGCAAACAGAAATAGGTCCTGATACAGTGATACTGGAGGTCTGGACTGAGAATTTGATGTCTGATAAAGCAAAAGCAAACAAACACAGTCAGTAACCCACAGAGCCAAGATGTTCTGACAGGCAAGGCTCCCTTGAAACATTATTGACCCGTTAGATTTATTCATTAGATTTCTCCATGCCTCATGTAAAGCCAAATTGGAGAAAAATAACCCGAGCAAAGCAAATATGACACACGACACACACTCACAAGTCATGCCCTATTGCCTGTTCCTTTCAAGTTTCAAGCTTGAAAATTTGATATTTGTCATTTTTTAGACGTATTTCAATGGCGAATCGTAGTTCCCTGGAGCTGATGCTGGAGAAGATCCAGCAGCTGGAGGATCGGCCCAAAGATATCCCACCAGCATTGCCCGTGAGGCCCGTTTCCAGAGCCCGGGGAGGGCGCCCTCCGCGGCTTAACTTCCATACCCAAAATTTTGAAAAAGAAAATGGAGGAGTCTTCAGTTGTGAAATCAAAGGAACGAAAAAAGAAGAGCTCTGCCGATTTCCGGAACGGGTAAGTTGACAAGGTGTTCGATAAATAGTCTGAAAAACTAATGAACAGTATTACATCGATCGCCAATGTATCCTTGCTATATTGTTAAGGCAAAAAGATCATTTCTTTGGTGTCTTTACGAAGGCTGATTGCTTATTTATTGCCAATGTGCTTATATTTCAGGTTCGAGCGATGGATAATTGTAAAGAATTAAATGTCATTCAGAAATGGTACAGAGGACACAAAGTTCGTCGAAGCTACGAGGAGCTTAGAACAGGAGCAGTCGCTCTGCAATCATGTAGGATCGTTACTCGTTGTGTTTAAGGGATCCAGATTTTATATTATACCCGAATGCCTATATAATTACAACTTGAATTGCTATTTGCAGATGTACGAGGCAAAAATGCGCGAAGAAATTTCGACTACATGAGAAGGAGAAGGCTTGAGGCAATTGTTGTGATTCAAAAACACGTACGGAAGTACTTGAAGCACAAGCGTGTCAATGGAGGTTATCGAGACCAATGGCATTGTAATGAAACCAAACACGAGCCAAAACCAAAAAAGGCGAACGAAGATAGCCTTCTTAATGTAAGAAATCATCTGCATAGGCATAGCCTCACACTGCTTTGATTAAAAAACTTTATTTTCTGTGATTGATTTTGGGTTGGTTTTGATCGATGATCAGGTTCCCTACGATGTCGTTGTTGATCTATGGAGACGCGCATTGGTGACAGAGGCGAGAGCGAGGGAAAAGAAAGAGGAAAGCGAGGTATTGAGGGTAAAGATTAGGGAAATAAAGGAGAAATGGAGAGGGCAGGAGGAAAGGATGGCAACCATGGAGAAGGCATGGCAAGATCAGTTGATGCACATACAAGTGAGCTTAGCTTCTCTATTGTCCACATCAAATAGTAGATCATATATTTTTGGCCAGTTGCTCATCACATTATACAGTGGCAGAAATGTTATGACTAGTGTTTACACCTTTTAGTGTAAGCTTTTTTTTTTTTGTTTTTTTTGGCTATGAGGAAGTAAAGTAGTAGTAGTATTTGAGAATAATCTGTTTGATGTGCAGAAATGCCTGGAGGCCAAGAGCCATGAAGCAGCAGCAGCAGGTGGTACCGGCGGATTCATTCGGTTGAAAAAGTGCGTTCATGTTCATCCTTTGCCGCGACCACATTACTACAGTAGAAGACTAATAATAAATGCTGATGATAAGGATCATCATGCTGCCACAAATGGAGGAGCTTTGGGGATGAATAATGGATTATTAGGGGATAATGATGAGCAGCAGCAGGAGGAGGAAGAAGAAGAACACAGTGATGTTCATGTGGAAGTAGTAGGAGGGGTGGAAAAGGGATTGCATCCTCAGGAGGAGCTGTGTAAGCTGAAGCAAAGATTCAAAGCATGGAAAAGGGAGTACAGGGTTAAGCTCAGGGACCTCCAATCCACTTTCAACAAAAAGAGCCGTATGAATTATAATTGGTGGGCAAGATTTTCCTAACTTCTTTTATTTCCAAGGCTTATTCATAAGAAAGATTTACACTTCTGTAAAGGCTAAAGCCCAAAATTAATTCATCATCTCCTCTCTAAGCTCTTTATTTAATTAATTTTTTTAAATGAATATAAATTATGTCAATTCAAACAAAAACTATTACTATTAGTGGTATGGTAATTGGTATTCGTTTCATTTAATAATCTTTTTTTTTTTTAAAAAAAAAGAGTCATTTTTGTATTGTAATTCGGTTGAGTCAACTACTAATGTTTGATCCATTATCCATTAGTATTGGTTACATATCTCTTAATTGTTGTTGTCATGGATTAGAACATCCTTAATGACCAACAACAGTTGGCTTGAGTGGATGAGGCTCTAGTCGCTTAAACAAGGTCTCGAGTTCGAGCCTTGTGTATGCGAAAAACTGCTACTCGAGCCTTGTATATGCGAAAAACTGCTTTGGGAGAGGCGCCCTTAATTGCCCTTGCAGATCCTCGCTGGATCTTGGGTCCAATGTGGCCTGGGATACCCGGTTTCACAAAAAAAACATGCTTAATGAGTAATTAATATTAATAACTAATAATTAAGTTTGTAATGTTCTTATATTTCGTGTCTGTATAATTGTATTTGTTTGATGAATTAGTTAATTTTTTTCCCCTATCGTTTATACTTCAAACGGGGATGATGACCTAGCCCAAGCGGTTAAGCCTTCAATGGCTCCTCCAAAAAAAAAAAAAGTTTATACTTCAAACGAATATTAGTGTTTTGAGCCGGTAAATGTGATGAGGTTACCCAAAAAAAATTTGCTTTCCAAGCATAAAAATCGGCATCATCCATTGGTGTTGTAAATAATAATAATAATAATAATAATAATAACAGTCAGTTGCAAACAAGCTACTAGAAGCTCACCCAAAAACAAGCTACTAGAAAATAAATGAAGCAGAGTGCAGCAAATGGCAATAAGCAGCCGGCATCGCAAGTTCTGGAGGATATATCCGATCCATATTACTCCTCCGTCTCAAAAATGTCCTACTTATTTTTTTTTTTTATGTCCCATCACAAATATTTTCTTTCTATAAATAGAAATAAATTTCCCTTCCAACAACTATGTGACAGTGGATGCTCACAAATCAATTCTACTTTAATTCTCGTATCCAACAGTAACCAGACAATTGAATGGAAGGGAGGGAGTAAAAGTTACCTTCACCAATCACGATAATAATTACGAAAAAGCCCCTTTGGATGATTTGATTGTCATCTAGAAATAAGTCTCACAAAAAAATTAACAGCCGGCCATACCTCATTTATCAACATCTGTGCATATGGAAATGTTAATTTTAACCTTCCACAATATAACAAAACCTACAATTATATTACAAGAATATTTCTTTACTCCAATGTATACTTGAAGAAACCTACAAAAGAGGCCAATTTAATAATGTTACTTTAATACTTCCATTTCTTTATTCAATACTTACAAATCACTACATATAAATCAACACATATATAAAACACTTATTCAATACTTCAGAACATGCTTATTCAGCTCCAAAACCAAATTTGATTAGAAGTAGTTCCATTCCAAATCATAGAGTTAAGAGTTAATAACCATATGAATTAATTAATTAATTAATGAAGGAGGATGTTTTTTTTTTTTTTGGTAAACTAATGAAGGAGGATATTAATATCCAATACTCCATGTATAATTTATGGTATAAAATTAATGTTATTTGTAGGGATGAAAACGGTACGGATACGGTCGGATAGTGTCGGATACGGATATTATCCATATTTTTTGTCGAATTCGGTATCGAATACGGATGGGCCGGATACGAATACGGTTTCGGATATTTCGGATTACGGATATGGTACGGATACAAGACGGATATATGACGGATACGGATTCAATCGGATACAGATTATCGGATAATTTTTTATAATCTTTTTTGAAAATTTGATAGTATTTTTTATAATTATTAATAATTTTTAATTAATAAATAATAATATATTAATATATTCGGATATCCATATTTAAAATCTGGATAATATCCTATCAATTTTCGGATACGGTCGGATATTCTCGGATACGGTCAGATATTTTCGGATACGAATACGAATGCGGATATTAAAATACGGATTCGGATTCGGATACGAATACTGAAATATCCGGCCGGATAGTTGAAAACGGATTCGGATTCGAATATAATCGGATACGGCATCGGATCAGTCGGATATTTACCGTACCGCTTTCACCCCTAGTTATTTGTCATATTATTTATTATTATTATAACAACATCAATTATTATTATTATTATTATTATTATTATTATTATTATTATTAGATAATTGGAATTAGACCATATTAAACAAATCATGATAACTTATTTCAATTATTCTAAAAATATAAATATATGGTGTCTTCTGAACAATTAATGCATAATTAATTGTAATTGCGACACTCATCTGCCTGCTAATTTGTGATGACATGACACTCCTATGACTCCTGAGTGGTGGTCTCAATTGTAACTTCAAATAAATAAAATAATTAAAAAATTGAGATTATGAGCTAATTACATTATATTATAGAGGTTGACTTCAAGGTATGTCTAGATTAAAAAATATTTACCCATATAAAAAAATCAAATCAAAGATACCGGTTATATATCTATGTGAATGGTGTTTAAAAAACCAATTGAATCGAATATATTTCCTTTAAAAAGTAAATTTATTTTTTTTCTTCGAAAAGTTAGCTGTTTATCACTTTCTTAATGTACTATATATATACAGTTGGAATTTGTTCCTTGAAAAGGTTTTGTGGCGACATATATACTTCTCCGTCCCTTTTTAAATGCTACATACCCACATTTCACGCAATCCAATACATATTTTTAATGTTTCATAACTCAAATTGCATACAAATAAAAATTATGATATTTTGATATTCTAAATCTATGCGATTAGACGAATCCAACAAGATCTCACTTGACTATATTTTATCTTATATAATTATATTAAAAAGTCGAGTCAAAGTTACTCAATGAACAGTGCCAAAAGTCAAAATGTGCATTTAAAAAGGAACGGAGGTAGTACAAAATTTGTCATAAAAAAAAAAAAATTGTATCTACTACTCATTCGTGAATTTCGAAATTTAAGCATAACAATTGCAATTAAATTTCATATCTGAATGAAGTTTAAATATCGAAATTTATGAATGGTATGTATTCAGAAAGATTTAGTTAATAGTCAAAGACATGTTTGAAAAGATCTTCAATTCTTCATATATATGAGGAAAAAGAAATTGTTACTGTACTACACATATGTGACATATC
This sequence comes from Hygrophila difformis, assembly GCA_030278955.1. NCBI lineage: Eukaryota > Viridiplantae > Streptophyta > Magnoliopsida > Lamiales > Acanthaceae > Hygrophila > Hygrophila difformis. The sequence goes on from JAOANR010000007.1 coordinate 19,627,415, forward strand.
GAATCCCATTGGGCATTTACTAATTTACAATACACTGTTAACCGTACACGTAGGACGGCCCTCATTTCACTGTTAAGCTCCTCCGGTTTGCACACGTGTCCCCCACCCCACTCTTAATTATTAACGGCTAGTACGACCTCCTTCCAGTAGTTTCGTCTCCACATATTTCCACAAGGAAAATTCCAGGACTTTCTTTTTAATAAATTATACTCCCTCCGTCCTGCGAAAGTTGACGCGTTTCTTTTGGGCACTGTAATTTATGTAGTAGGGTTTAATGGTTAAAGTGTTGTGGGTATTTGTGTTTAAAATTTTAATGAATTTTCATTTTATTTATTGTTTAACTTTGACTTAATAATATGGTAATGATTTAATTAGAAAAAAATATTCAAGTGTGGTCTTGTTAGAATCGTCAAGGTGTCTAGTTTTAGAATATATATTTTATATAATTTTTATTTGTACATATTTTGAAATATGGAGAATTAAAGAAATGTAAGGAATTTGCATAGAAAAATAAAAGTGTATTGGAAGTTGTGCAGAATAGTTAAAGGTAATTACTTTTAATGAGTTTTTAGAAACCATTAAGATTCTAATTATATTTATATTAATTTAATTTATCTAAAAAAGGAAACGTGTCAAATTTCGTGGGACAGCTCAAAAAGGAATACGCGTCAACTTTCGCGGGACGGAGGGAGTAATTAATATTTATTATAATAATAATTATACTAATAATAATAATAATAATAATAATAATAATAATAATAATAATAAGATGAATAGGACAGTTTTATTACTCAATTTTTTCTAAGTTAAAACAAAAAAAATAGGCAAGTCGCAATCGCATGCAGGATCAAAGGAGTGTGGATAAAAAGTGGTGGTTTGAGTACATATAGTTGGGCGGTTTCAGCTTCAACAATAACCGTTACTCGAGATTCCAGTTTTAATTATACTCCCCCATTTCATATCTTCTAGCTTCTCGTCAAATCTAACAAAAAAAATTTTTTCTTAGATTTTGCTGGGCTTGAATTCGTATTGATTTGTTGAATTTATAGGCGGAATGGAATAATGGCGGTGGTTGAGAACTATTCTTCTTCTTCACACAGAAAGTTGCTGTTCGCAATCACAGCAGCACACCTTTTGTGAGAAAAAAGAATCACTCTAACTATGGATTTCGGGGAAGACGAGGCTTCTGCTTCTGCTTCTTCTTCTCCTGCCATCGTCACACCTCCGAAAAGGCAACGTTTTCATAAAAAATCTCCGCTCGAACAATTGCCTCGGGACCTTCTTGTGAGTTTTCGATTCCCCTTCTAAGAGATCATCAGTTCTTGGTTTTCTTTTTTAACAATTGAAATAAATCTTAGTACTATTTGTGTTGTGGTGTATTATGTATTAATAGGTCAAAATACTGTGTTTTGTGGAGCATGATGATTTGAAGAGATTATTTTTCGTGTCCACAACAGTGAGAGCAGCAGTAAGAATATATAGTAGTGTTGGATCTGATTCAATTTCTTATTGAATCTTGTGTGTGTTTGTTTGTTTTTCTTAATTTGCATTGGTGTGCATATATATATATATGAATTGAAACAGACATTGGAAGCAAAGCAAAGACACTTTGCTTACTGCACACCAAAGAAGACAATTGGTTTTCTGGACGAAGACAGTGTAGTAGGAGGAGGAGTTCCGAATGCACCAAAACAGGTGAGGGTGAGGAAGGGGGTTGCAAGGACTCTATGTCAGGCACGGAAGAAACTGACACAGATCGTGGCTGATCTGTTTCCTTCTGGTGAGGAAAGGAGGAGGTGTTGCTGGTGTCCCAAGTTGAAATCCAGGAACTGAACCTGCAGACACCACCGTACCCACACACTACTCCCATCCACTAATTGTGTATACCAATTAGTCATCAATTTGTTTGTACAGATTCTTCTTGGTTTTTGTTGTTGTAGTAGTAGTACCAGTCGTCTACTACTGTCTGTTTATATATATATATATATATGCTGCTCAGGGATATGCATTTGCAGGCCTAATTCTTCAATTATTTTGATTGAAGATGGTGTGGCTTCTAATGCTTTCGAGAGGTAATTACTCAAAGTTTTTCTTTTTTGAATGGATTCCCATGACAGTTAATAGTATAGAGAGTTTTCCTTTGTTTTCTATAAATTATATACCTTTCCTTTGGTTGTTATGCAGTTTACAAATGGCACCATGGCTTTGAATTCTTGTCTGTTGATGCCATAATAAGCCTTTTTTTTTTTCATGCCATATAGTCATTAATCTGTTATTTGTATTAGTTATATCTATGCTATGAATCATGAACAAATAAAAGGAAAACAAAACTAAATTTGATAGTATAAGTTCTTAAGCATACAGTGAATGGTCAGAAAGTTTAGTTTAGCAAAATCAAGATTGCTAGAAAGGGGATGGAGATTGGAGAAGGTTGTGTTTGGACGTGTGTTTTCTCTAGGGAAGTTTTGTAATACTCTCCTTTTCTGAACATGTTCTGCTTTGAATTTAATTTGAGCATATGTTTCTTTAATTACGGTTTGGAGAAAGTTCGAAAAATATCACTCAAACATGTTTAATTGTATGTTCTGTATTATTAATTTTGTTCTTGGAGAATTAGAGATTTGTTAAATTTCTTTCAAGATGGAATATAAGTCAGAAGCCCTGTAACTGAAAAATGTCAAGCAGATGTTAAATATATACTTCAGATCCAATCTCAGCTAATTATTTGGGCCGATTCTGTTGAGGCATGACGCAACAAAACAAATCAACCCAAATAATATTTGTTGAGATTTTTGCTCAACTAAAGAAATGACTTCTGCTTTAGCTTTTTTAAAATACAAGGGGAAAATGCAATGCAGTACTACAATAATGTGTGAACTTTTATTAACTTTAGAATTCCACTACCATACTTATGGTTTCAGAAAGTTTGGTTTCTGGAAGTCAGTGGAAGTGTCTGAATCTTTCAGGAACTCTTAGAGTATAGACCATATTCTCAAAAGGTGAAGTTGTGCTTCATTTAAAATTTAAAATGGTACTATACCTTAGTTTTAATTAAAAAGCTCTCATGATTTCTTGTGGACTTTGAATTGAGTTTACAACATTTATATGAGAACATAAGTTTCATCATTAAGGTCATCATTAGTTTAATAATGGTTTGAAGTGTAAATTGAGAATGTTTCTGATTTTGAAAAACAACAAAGAAGAAAAAGAAATAAGGATTTGTGTTTCACTTAAAGCTGTGTCTAGGTTTTGGCTTTTGAATTGAACTGAATCACTTTATAAATTCCTTTCACATATATTTTCTCACTTTATATTTTATTTTGTTGTTTCAGTTATATTTTAGTTCAATTTTAAAGTCATAATAGATTTTCTCTTGTTCAATTTTGTGAGAATCTTACCCAACGCATTTGGCCGGAGTGGTATGGGTCTCTGACAGCTTAAGCAAAACTTGGGTCCAACGAGGCTCACCTAAAATTATTTTTTTATGAGAATCTTTGTGTTGAAAATTTATCAAACATAGAGTCTGGAAACCTTTTTAGAAGAATATAGTTGAAAAAGCCACGAAAACCATTTTATCATTTTGAATGACTTTTCCTTTTTAATAGGTTAATTAAATGGTAGGAATTCACATCATACAGTTGGCTTGACAAGCCAAGAATAACAGTAAATGAGTAACAACCTCAGATGTTTTGATAAGCACAGCCCAATCAATACAGGACTAACTAATTGGGTTGTCTTTTTTCCCCCACACTTTCTGTTTTCAGTGGCTAATAATAACAAATTAGGCAGAGAGTTGGAGAAGCCAAGATTCATAGCATTGGAAATCCAGGGATCCCCATTGGGGGTCCAAACCCCATGTGACTTGTGCCTCAAATAAACTCCAAAAGAGCCCCCCCTACTGTTCTTGATCCAAATTCAAGCTTAATTTGCTGCTGTAAATTGAACCAGAAGATACAGACATACACATGAGATGTGCCCACATGCATGACTTAACCTATATTCTTACAACAAACACAAGTGAGATATACAGTAACAGTAGTAGTACATTAATATTGCCATAGAGCCCTCCAGGTAGGAACCACCAGCATATATGGACGGCTGAGATTGGTCCATCCGCCACAGCCATGGCATAGACCATTGATCAAAATGACCCCAACTGACCAGCCTGTCTCTTCTAATTCTTCCACAAACCCCAGCCCCCTCATCTGCTTTTATTAGATTTGACAAATCCAAAGGGCCATGTTTGAACGACGTTTGTCTCATCATGATCTGATGTGATGAGATCAATGCAGAATTATTCTCACATTATTATTATTATTATTATTATTATTATTATTATTATTATTATTATTATTGTTATTGTTATTGTGTGAATGTTGGGGCCATATGGAATAGTGGGCCGCGAAAGAACTATTGGGCCATAAGACATGGGCCGGAAGAAAGAGGAAGTCCAAAAAGAAGATGGGCTCAAGATTGGTAAGGCCGAAAGCACATAGTAAACCGAAGGAAGGAAATCGAAGCTGATAAAGATTTCGGCCGAAATGGGAAGAAATAGCCGAAACCAAAACAACCGAATTGAAGAGAGAAAGAGTTCGGCTCAGAGGAGTTAGCCGGAGAGCGGTTATTCCAGCTCCGGCTATAAATAGGGGTCGACGCACTCAAAATCAGGGAGATCAATCCAACCCCCAAATTACTTTTATCAATTTTAATTCCTTGTTATCTTTACTGCTTTCTTTACAGCTTTCCTTTACAGCTTTCCTTAGAATCTAGCCTAGTTTGTAGCGGTTACCATTTCCAAATCCACCGTTGCTCCTTAGCAGCTGGTAGTTTGGTTCTCTGTTTTTGGTGAATTCCGCCGTTGTTTCTTAACAACAGGCAGATTCTCCGTTGTATCGTGTTATTGTTGATCAATTCAAGGAAAATTCATTCAATTGTGGGCGCATTATTGTTAATTCGAACCCGTAATCGGTTTGATCCTTTTCCGATAGCCTCCCTTGAGGAGAAAAAGGTCCTTGGCTACACCCGAGCCAAACAGTGGCACGCCCAGTGGGACGCAAAATGGCGTTTGAACAAGCAACTCCAGCAGCAAACACGGCGGCGAGGACTGATTTGCCGCCGATTCAGGAAGAGCGCGCACCAGAAGCCGGAGAATTCCCCCCAGGGTTCCCCGGACCATCACATTTCCATAGTCAGGAGTTTTCAAATGATGATTTAACCCCGCGATTCCGAGATCAGGTTCAATTTATGGTGGAGGCGGCGGTTACCAACTCGGTTCGCCAAATCGAAGGAAATATCCTGGCAGCGATGCCAGCCATGTTTAGAGCCGAAATTGCGAGGAGTATGTATCCGATGGGAGCGCAGCAAGCTCCAGTGGCGCAGAATCCACCGCAAAATAATCACAATTGTCAGCAGCAGGCCTTTAGGCCGCCAGGAGGGCATGGAGCTCGGCCTTTTGTTCCTCCGCAGCAGAGGTACGATCAGCAACAGAATCAACCGCCTCAACCAGTAGCTCAACCGCCTGCTCCAGTGGTTCAACAACAATACGCACCACTTCAGCAGAATCCACCACAACTGGTTGACAGAGAGCTGATTGCCGAGATTATTCGCACACAGTTTGGGAATCTCATCGGCCAGGAGAATAGGCCGATGTATCGGAAACCTTATCCGGATTACATCGAGGAGCAGTATCCACTGCCCAGAGGGGTGAAGGTGCCAGATTTTAACACTTTTTCTGGAGAAGTCGGCCGCTCTACCATCGAGCATATCGGCCGATTTACAGCTCAATGTACCAGAATCGCGCAAAATGATTTTCACAAGCTGATATTGTTCAGTTTGTCATTAACTGGCCCAGCATTTGAGTGGTACATTAACTTGCCAGCGGGATCGGTCAATACTTGGGCCGAAATGGAGCGGTTATTCCATGACCGATTCTATAACACTAGTCCGGAAGTCTCGGTAGTTGATCTGACGTCAACCAAACAGAAGGCGTCTGAATCGGTTACTGAATTCATTGAGAGATTTTATGCAGTGAAGGCTCAGGTGAAGACAATGCTGCCTGAGCATGAATATATTCAAATCTTAAAGCAGAATTTGAAGTTTGCCATCAAGGACAGATTGATGGTAACAAGACCGAGGACGGTAGCCGAATTAACGGCTGAAGCGATAAGGATGGAGACATATCTGGCGGAACAGGCGGCTTTCAAATCAAGCCGAAGTCAAAGCGGAAGGTCACAACCTATCCAGTCAGCTGCCTCATTTGCTGAATCTCTGGATAGATGTGAAATTCAGGAAGAGTACAATGCGGAAGACGTTCCTGCATTAGCCGAGGTTGCAAGGGCAGAGTTAATCATAAAAAAGCCTATGACTTGTCCAGCACTTCGGCCAGCCAGAGGCAAGGAGAAAGAAGGAGGAGATGAATCTCAAAGGTTTTACTCTTTCGACTTGTCACAAATGGACGAAATATTTGATTATTGCCAGAAGAACGGATTGCTAGAGTTTAAAGGAAACCATCCACAGCCTACCAAGGATCAGTTGGAGGCCGGATGGTGCAGGTTCCACGGATCAGCCACTCATTCCACGGCCATTTGTGGGCATTTTAGGAAGCTGATTCAGAAACATGTGGATGATGGGAAGCTGAAGTTCCCAGAAAGGCTTATGGCAGTCGATAAGAATCCGTTCCCGGCTGCCAACATGGTGATGGTGCAGCCCAACCAGAATAAATCGGTGCATGACCGATTGGGGGATCAAACATCATCTAGCAAGAGCTCTGTGCACGATCGGCTTGGGGATCAGCCATCGGCTCAGAAGTCAGGAGTATGGAAAAGGCTGGGATCTCCGAAGGGAAAAGAGAAAGTTACAGATGTTTTTGACCGATTGGGGAACTATGAGGTGAAAGAGTGGATCAAGCAATCGGAGAGACATCAGGAGATCGAGGTTGGAGATAAGAGTGAGAGACCAACGTTGAAAATCATAACCAACGGATGGGACTCAGAGATGAAGTTAACAGCCGATAAGCAGAATGGAAAGACTGTGATACAGATCACAGTCCCTGAAGAAGCAGTTAGCCCCGAAATGAAAAAGCTTAGAAGGCCACCAGCAAATACTCAGGTAGGCCGATGGGTCCGAAACTCTCCAGAAAGAAGGCATTTCGATCAACGCCGACATGACCATTCAGCTTGGAGGGCAGAGGAGAGGAAAGTCCCAAAAGGAAAGGGATCATATCGTACTTTCAAACGAAGAATGCAACGGCTTAAAGCAGCTGCTGCTTCTGAGCAAGAGGAGTATGATATGATGCATATGGAAGAGGACTTCCCTGATGACTGTTCGTTCTCCGGAGGACGAATACTCAATAGGGTATTTTCGGCTCGTTTGAGATCCGAATCAAAAGAAGAGAGGAAGCTGAAAGAAGGACAGGATCGGCTAAAGAACAAGACTGAGTTTCGGCCAAAAGTAGTACAGCCGAAAGTTGAAAGTGAGCAACCGAAATCGAAAGAGGAATGGAAGCCTAGACCAGTCCGAACCAGGGAATGGAAACCAAAGACAACTATCATTCCGAATAGTGATATACCCCCTGTTGGGCAGTTTAAATTCGACTTCGGGTCTAGTGCGAATATGGTGACAGTAACTACCGAAGAGAAAGAGGAGTACTGGTCGGATTCCGAACCAGCGGTGGTTTTTTGTCAAAAGGATGGAGAATACTATGGTGATGAAGAACCCATAGTGGATTTTTGTTTCGATAAACTTGAGGTATTTCGGCCGGAAGCCGAAATAGAGAAATCTTTTGAGGAAGGATATAAGGCATTCGTTCCAGAAGCTCAACCAGGTACGATTTTGCCTCCAACTGCGCAAATGTCCCAGCATGTGAGGCCTTTATACGTTAAAGGTTGGGTCAATGGGAGACCACTTAGAAGAATGTTTATCGACGGTGGGGCCACAGTTAATATCATGCCACTATCCACGCTAACGAAGATAGGCCGCTCGAAGGAAGATTTACTCCCTACGAGAATGAAGGTAATGAGTTTTGTGGGGGCTCAAACCGCGGCCGAAGGATGTATACTGGTGGATGTAACGGTCGGAACAATATCAATTCCGACCATGTTCTTTGTGGTGGATGCAGAAGTTCCGTATGCGGCCCTATTTGGCCGATGCTGGATTCATACATCCCGATGTTTGCCATCAACGCTTCACCAGAAAGTATGGTTCTGGAAGAAAGATGGCACAGTAGAAGAAGTAGATGGAGATCAACCTCCATTTCCAGTCAGCTCAGCCGGACGAATTGATGCGGTGTTATATGAAGAACCGATTCAACCATTCCTAGCAGTGGTAGGGGATCGGTACCCGCAGGTGATCGAGTGTGATTGGACAGATTTGGGGTTTGAAATCAGATACCAGGCCGATGAACGGCCAGTCGAAGAAGAAAGTAAATGATGGAGTCACAACCGAATCAAGCGACCGAGTTCGAATCGGCCGAACTCGGAGTTTCAGATGACAAAGCAGGATGGAGCGATTTAATAGACGCAATTCCGAAGCGAACGCCGGATTTCAAAACTCAAGACCCCTTGAAAATGGTCAATGTTGGTACAGACGAACACCCGAGGGAGATCCCGTTGAGTGCGAATCTTGACCAGCAGATGACAAGCCGATTCAAGGAGGTTCTAGTCGAATTCAAGGATTGTTTCGCATGGGACTATACAGAGATGCCAGGATTGGAGCGGTCGATTGTAGAGCACAGACTGCCTATTAAAGAAGGATTCAGGCCGCATAAACAGCTGGCCAGGAGGGCAGCGCCCGAAATAGTCCCAAAAATAAAAGAAGAAATAGAGAAATTGTTAGCGGCCGGGTTTGTTAGGCCAGCTAAATATGTAGAATGGCTATCAAATATTGTGCCTGTAATAAAGAAGAATGGAAAATTGAGAGTTTGCATTGATTTCAGGAATCTTAATATAGCCACTCCAAAAGATGAGTATATGATGCCTATTGTTGACTTGTTGATTGATTCGGCCGCAAAACAGGGGATGCTATCTTTTATGGATGGATATTCAGGATACAACCAAATTTTTATGGCCGAAGAAGACATTCACAAGACTGCATTTCGGTGCCCTGGCGCCATAGGGATATATGAATGGGTGGTGATGCCGTTCGGACTGAAGAATGCAGGAGCTACATACCAGAGAGCCATGAATTATGTTTTCCATGACCTCATAGGGGATTGTGTTGAAGTCTATATTGATGACGTCATGGTCCGATCCAAAGATATCGAAAGCCACTTGAATGATTTGCGGAAGGTGTTCACGAGGATGAGGCTGCATGGAGTCAAGATGAATCCAGCCAAGTGTGCTTTCGGAGTACAGGCAGGAAATTTTCTCGGGTTCCTGGTACATAACAAAGGAATAGAAGTTGATGCGAACAAAACCAGGGCTATCCAAGAAGCCAAACCTCCACATGATAAGAAGAGTCTACAAAAGTTTCTTGGGAAAATCGGTTTTCTGAGACGATTCTTAGCAAATGCGGCTGGAAAGTCGAAACCACTAACCGATTTATTGAGGTTAAAGAAGGAAGAGGAGTTCAAATGGGGAATCGACCAGCAAAAGGCCTTCGAACAATTAAAGCAGGATTTGATGAGTCCACCAGTGTTGGTTCCTCCAATTTTAGGACGGCCATTGAAGTTGTATATAGCAGCGGCCGAAGAATCTATTGGAGCATTACTGGCGCAGGAAGACGATGAAGGAAGGGATCGGGCGATCTACTATCTTAGCCGAATCCTGAGGGACGCTGAAGTAAGGTACTCGCCGATTCATAAACTATGTTTAAGCCTTTATCATGCATGCCAGAAATTAGAATATTATATTCAACCAAGGCAAGTGATAGTAGTAGCTTCGGTTGACATAGTCAAGATTATGATGAATGATCCGGTCAGTAGCCGAAGAATGGCCAAATGGGCCATGAAGTTAAATGCGTACGATTTGAGATATCAACCTTTGAGGGCTATGAAAGGACAGATTGTAGCCGATTTTCTGGCTGATCATGCGACGCACCCGATAACCGATGACATCGATCATCAGGATCGGCCGAAGGAAGTTGGTGAGATAGGAATTGTATACTTGCAACCATGGGTAATGACGTTTGATGGTTCTAAAGCCGCTTCAGGAGTTGGAGCAGGGTTTACCCTACAAACACCGGAGGGCAAGATATACAAATATTTCGTGCAACTGCCAGAGTCATATACGAACAACCAAGCCGAATATAAAGCGTTAATTTCGGGATTACAACGGTTAATAGAAGAAGGAGTCAGAGCAATCATTGTCAAAGGAGACTCGCAAGTAGTTGTCCAGCAACTGCTAGGCGATTTTTCGGTTAAGAGTTCCCAGTTGATTAGATTGTATGAAGAAGCGGTTACTTTGTTAGAGGAATTTGATGAGGTGTACATTGAATACATCCCGAGAGAAAAGAACGAAGTAGCCAATGAATTGGCTCAACATGCGGCTAAATATCGGTTGATGCCGATAGCAGGAAATATAGAAGTGCGTTTGGCCGAAACAGAGAAGGCCGAATGGATTAAAAAGATGGCACAGACATTAGAAGATCCTTCGGAGGCTAATCCGGCCGAAAAACGGAAAGCGCTGGACTACGTCATAATAGGAGGATTATTATTCAAGCGTGCTATTGATGGAATATTGCTCAGATGCGTCGGAGAAGAAGACGCTAGAAGGGTAATGGGAGAGGTTCATGAAGGAATATGTGGTGCGCATCGGGCAGGAAAATCGATGAAGTGGAGCATTATTCGGCTGGGATATTATTGGCCGAATATGGGTCCTGATTGTGAAAAATATGCAAGAGGATGCACCGAATGTCAAAAGCATGGGCCGATTCAGAAGTTACCGGCCGAAGAATTACATATAATGATCAAACCATGGCCATTCAGAGGATGGGCCATGGACATCATAGGAAAAGTTCATCCCTCTTCGTCGAAAAGACATGAGTTCGTGCTAGTAGCGACAGATTACTTCACGAAATTGGCCGAAGCCCAGGCGTATGTCAGCATTTCACAAGAGGAGGTGATTGAGTTCATTAAGAGAAAGTTGATCTATAGATTCGGGATCCCACAGACGATTTTAACAGATAGAGGAACTGTATTTGTGGGAGAAAAAGTCAAGGCCTTTGCAGATGAATACGGGATAAAAATTATGCATTCGTCACCATATTACCCGCAAGGAAATGGACAAGCAGAGGCCACGAACAAACAGCTAATAGGAATCATAAAGAAAATGATTGAAGATCAACCAAGAAAATGGCACGAAAAGTTATCTGAAGCACTGTGGGCCTATCGAAATGCTAAAACTTCAGCTACTGGGTTCACACCATTTCGGCTGACTTATGGAATGGATGCAGTATTGCCAGCCGAAATAACAGTGCCGACTTTGAGAACAAGCCAGGCGGATTCAATGTCAGCCGAACAGTACGATTGTGCAATGAAAGATGAGTTATTGGAGATAAATGCCAATCGGGTGCAGGCCTTTGAGAATTTGCAGAAAAATAAAGATATTGTGGCCGATTGGTACAATAAGCGAATTCGTCTTAAGCGATTTGAAGTTGGAGACTTAGTTTGGAAAGTTATATGGCCGCCTAAGCAGAAGGATGGCCGATTAGGTAAGTGGAGTCCCAATTGGGAGGGACCATTTATTGTTCATACAAGATTACCAAATGGAGCGTACGTTTTGGTGGACGAAAATGGTGAGCAGATGTCAAATCCAGTTAATGCAAGATACATGAAGAAATATTATCCATCAGTATGGGATTGAACATTGAGCGATGCGAAAAAATAAAGATTTTATTGCATGAACGAATAAGTACAAAGAAGGTGCTACTTCAGCCGAAAGCGGCGTCGATAGCCCGAAATTACAATATACAAGGGAAACGTCCTATACTAGGCAGGCATATACAAGGGAAAGGTCCTTGAAAGACATTCAGCCTTGTAGAAATGCCGCTAAAACTATCGGCAACACAGAAGCGGGGCACAGTTGCTTGCCCCAGAACAGTATCGCCGATTTAAGTCCTACCACCGAACTTCTACTCTAGGATACGATAGAACGAAAAGTACAACGTCCCAGAGGTAGAAGTCAAACTCGGGTACAGCCGCCGCACGACCTCAGACAGAAGAAGGAGGAGTGCAGCGAGGCAGTCACCCAAAAGCGGTGGAAGGGGGAAAGGAGGGAGAAATAACTAAGGGTAGTTATTTCCCCCATTAGAAAAGGTCCGACAGGATATGCAACCGCAAAGTCGAAAAGGGGCACATCAGCATAGCCGTCGAGACCTGCATTTGGAATAACATATAAAGATCCTCGCCCATACGAACATGGTGAAGAGGGCATTAGTTGAACTCGTGTTGCATAAGCAAAAAATTTTCGTATCACGTCTGGAAATCCTCGCACGAGAATACTTGCCAAAGGCCATGGAGGAACTGGAGACAGGAAGTTGAACAAGGAAGAAGGGAGATCCATATTGCTATAGAAAAAAGAAAAAGGGAAGTGATGGATAAGTGTCAACAATGCCGGGTATTTATAGAAAGAGATAAGTGCTTGGCGGAAGAAACGGTCAATAGTAAATGTTATTTATGGGAAAACGTTACAGCTGATTCCCGGAAAAAGCTGCTAATATCCAGAAATCAGCAATAAAGGAGACCGAAAACAATGGAATTAACGGGATACGAATCGCATTACAAAAGATACAAAAGATACGAATCCAAGTACAATGTATCGGCCAACATAGTCTAAAAAAGGCCGATTACAGCTGTCAAGAAAGGGAAAAGTGACTGAAATTTACACTTGACAAAGGACGAGTCAAAACACAGAACTGATATATAAAGACAAATTAGTGGTCTTCCTGGTCGTCAACAAGAACAGCATCATCCAAGCCTCGCGAAGTGGCGGTAGTAGGATTAGCCGAAGACGTCATCAGATTCGGACTGGCCGAGGAAGAAGGACCAGCAGTCTCACCAGGAGGGAGATGAACGGTCGATGAATCAGCACCACAGGAAGCACCAGTTTTCCCTAGAAAGAAGGAAATGGGAATAATAAGTAAGAGAGCATAAAAGAAAAATCACGACAGGAAAGGGAAGGAAGCAGGGTACCTGAAGGAATGATGGGCAAAGGTGGGTTATCGCTCGAAGGGGAGGACTCTATTTCGGAAGGGTCCAAAGGAAACAAGACATGTGGAGAAAGGACTTGAACAACACTGTGCCCACCAAGGCTCTTGATGGCCGAATCCAGTTGACCAACTAAAGATTGGGTTTCGGCCCATTTTTCTTGGAAGGTACCAATAATGTAATCGTTGAAACTGATCCGCATGGCCAAATAAGAAGCATCCTCCTGAGAATCCAAGATCTTGGCCCTAGGAGCTTCGGCCGATTGACGAAGAATTTTGATCGATTGTTTCAGATCGGCCGATTTTCGCTTAGTGTGAGCCAAAGTTAACTCCAAATCCTTCTCTTGTCTCTGGAGCTTGGCTATCTCAGCCCGAATCAAAGCAAGATCCTCGGACTGTTTAAGCTCCTGAGATTCCACTTCAGACAACTTACTCATTTGAGCCCGATACTCTGCAGAATAATTGTCAAAGATGGCTCGTGAAGAGGCTGCAGCCTCACGTTCGGCGGCAAGCCTATGTCGCATTTTTAAGTGAGCCAAGAGTTCCTGATCCATTGAGAGAACAGACTTCGTAATCATCTGAAGAGTACCATTCAGATTCAGAGATACCATCTCGTCATGAAATTGCTGCTCAAGATGGGACAAAAGAATAAGGATCGGTTTAGGGTTGACGAATTCCACGTCAGACTGTCGGCCAATTAGATTGCATAGCCTGGCCAGACAATCACCAAGGTGAGTAGAAAGATCCGATGGACGAGAGACCAGAGACGCGGGAGAAAAGAAATCGTCCAAAACATGCCGATCAGGAAATGGCGATAAAGGGACCTGATCGGCAGGGGTTTCATCAGCAGCTATACCACTAGGTAGGGGGCCAGACGGTTTCGGAACAACTAAAGATGAAGGTGTAGCAAAATCCGTAATAGGCTGAGGACGATCGACCGAAAGAGGGACGGAAGGGTCGGCCGAAGCAGAGCTCGCAATCAAACCCCGAGGGGTAACAGCAGAAGAACTAGCGGGAACAGCCAAATTACTGGTACTGGCCGATGTGCGAAATTCGGCTATCGGAGGAACCGATACCACAGTTGGAAGTGGTTGAACATCAGGTTGTGGCAAAATAGGTGGGACCTGACAAGAATAAGAAAAGGGAATTAGTCGAAGGAAAGGAGCCTGGAAAAGGGAGAAAAATAGTGTAACGAACCGCAAAGAGGGAGGCAGGGATTCTGCCAAGCGGTGAATGAGATGAACGCTTCCTGGTCTGAGTAGGAGGGAGAAAGTCGACGAGAGAGGCCGAAGGCGAAGCGGACCTTTTTCGACCAGGTTCTGAAGTAGAGGAGCAAGGAACATCTGAAGAAATCGGATAAGTGAGACATAAAGGAAAAGGAACGAGCAACGACCGAAGAAGAGAGGAAAAGAAAAGAAATATACCTGGGCGAGAAGCGGAAGACGAACCGAGAATGCGCTGAGGAGTGGAACCCGGAGATGATGAAGGGACAGTAGAGAATGCCAGAATAGGAGAGAAACCACCCCTCCGCAGAACCGAATCAAGGTTGGCACTAAAAAAGACACCAGCAACACCGTTCCACCAAGACTGGAAACGGGAGGTAACAGACCCTGGACGAGCGACAAACTTCCAAACCTTGAAGGAGATCAAACGTTTGTGATAGAGGGAGCATTGCTGACGACTGGTAGAAGCAGAGAGGCGTCTACCGGCTCTGAGGGCCTCCACTAAGTCTTGACCAAAGCCGAATTGGCGGCTAACCAGATGGGGATTGTAAACTTCAAAAGGGATAGCAGACTTGGCAGAAACAAATGTGGAACCATTGAAGATCGGGCGGGGCAATATACACCTATTCCATATTTGAGCAAAAGCCAAAGGAAGAGGAGTCCCGAAGGGGGAAGTAACAATATTCCTGACCCAAGCAAAGTCAGCTTTCCGATAGTGGTAATGAGAAAAGGCTTGTTCGGCAGTACGACCCAGGAAATAGTTGATCCAGTGGGGAATCGACAAAGGAGGAAGGGGTGCTCTAAGAAGATCCGGAGCGATAAAATGGTTAGGACGAATATCATGGGGAGGAAATTGGGAAATGTCGCGAAAGTGCCAAACTAACCACAAGTAAAGGAACCATAACGGGCCACGGGCTTTATCAGACGAACCTTTTTCCCAACCCGATACAGTAGCCGAAATACCCGCATACAGATGAGCGAGGAAGAAATCGGCTGAAGGCAGGGTCACATGATTAAGAAGTGCCGAAGCGAAAGAGTGTGTTTCGAGGAGAACACTCTTGGAAGGAACACACCAGAAGAATTTCGTAAGGAAATACATCATAAAAGCAAGAGGCTCTGAAGGGTGTGGAGCAGTCGAAATAGGATCACTCTGATGGGAAACGATCCAATTAGCAAAGGAATCGCCAGAGGAAAAGCCAGTATTTTTCTCCTTGGGCAACGACATGATGGCAAGGTTATCCCCACGGACAGAGAGGCCAAGGAGAAGTTTCACGTCCTGAATAGTGGGAGTCATCATCCCCCAAGGGAAACAAAAACAGTTCACAGAAGGATTCCAGAAGCAAAGAAGGGCCTGAATAGGGCGAAGATCTGTGGGAAGTGGCAAGGTACTAAGGGAAATCATACGGTAGACATATGACTTATGCCAAGAGTCACGACAGTGGGGTTCGAGGTGATGATACCACGCCACATAATCAGGAGAGGGCGAAGACCAATTAGCGAAGGATGAAGGGAAAAGCTTGGAAGAGAAACAAGGCTCATATAGAAGAACGGAACGATTTTCAAAGATCCGAGCAGTACATTCATCGATATCTTCAGGAATGCCCAACGGACCTAAGGAATAGAAGCCCTCAGGCAAGAGTCGAACTGCGGAGTGAGAAGCAAAAGAGTTCTCAATTCTGAGAAGATCAGCAGAAAGAGCAGTAACAGGGGCAGGAGGATTTTCCATCGGAGAAAGTGGAAAGAGAGAGAGAGAGAGGAGAAGTTGGAAAGGCAGTTCACTCCGAGTACGTGGTGGGCTACGTAAATAGGGGAATGATGGAGAGCATCCTCGAGAAGGAGAAAATAACCGCCAAAAGGAAGAAGAAAGGGAGGTTACTTGGGCTCTTTCGCACGGAAGCAATTCGCCCAAGTAAGGAGGGCATCTGTTGGGGCCATATGGAATAGTGGGCCGCGAAAGAACTATTGGGCCATAAGACATGGGCCGGAAGAAAGAGGAAGTCCAAAAAGAAGATGGGCTCAAGATTGGTAAGGCCGAAAGCACATAGTAAACCGAAGGAAGGAAATCGAAGCTGATAAAGATTTCGGCCGAAATGGGAAGAAATAGCCGAAACCAAAACAACCGAATTGAAGAGAGAAAGAGTTCGGCTCAGAGGAGTTAGCCGGAGAGCGGTTATTCCAGCTCCGGCTATAAATAGGGGTCGACGCACTCAAAATCAGGGAGATCAATCCAACCCCCAAATTACTTTTATCAATTTTAATTCCTTGTTATCTTTACTGCTTTCTTTACAGCTTTCCTTTACAGCTTTCCTTAGAATCTAGCCTAGTTTGTAGCGGTTACCATTTCCAAATCCACCGTTGCTCCTTAGCAGCTGGTAGTTTGGTTCTCTGTTTTTGGTGAATTCCGCCGTTGTTTCTTAACAACAGGCAGATTCTCCGTTGTATCGTGTTATTGTTGATCAATTCAAGGAAAATTCATTCAATTGTGGGCGCATTATTGTTAATTCGAACCCGTAATCGGTTTGATCCTTTTCCGATAGCCTCCCTTGAGGAGAAAAAGGTCCTTGGCTACACCCGAGCCAAACAGTGAAGAAACAAAAGATGATGAACAATATATGGGGCTGGCAAGTCTGACATACAGCCGAGTTTGAAGCTCATGGTGAATTATTGGGGCTATCATTGTTTCTTTTTTGGGGCTACATCACAAGAGGGATGAGCACTATATGTGAATTATACTATGAGCGAGTCTCCAACTTGTGACACCAACAACCAAATCTAATAAATAATAACGAATGCGGCTAACAAAATAAGACAGACAATCTTAGATAATCAATCCAGGTAGTTATAATTAAGCTGATGACCTGATTAGGCTATCCCATTTGCTTTCCGATCATCAGCTAACATATCCCAACAGTAATATAATCTTGATTTATTGGTGCATTGACTTCTTATTAATATGGGTTTGAACCCGAGAATGTAATTAAGCCTTAATTAAAGCTTCATAACCATTCAAATCAACTATTGATGAGTTACTAATTATAACTTTATTATGTTTACTCCCCTCATCTCATCTATTGTGTTGTGTTTGTCTTTTTAATACTATTTAATTATTTAGTATTAAAAATATTATTTTGGTTTCTCCACCAGGCCCCATATGACCCCCCTTTGAAGTTTGTTTGGTTTGAGCTCCCACATATATTTGTCGATACTCGAGTGTCAATGTTTACCAAAAAAAAAAAAATTTCGCGAGTTTCAAATAATCAATTTACCTTCAACTTAAACAACTTAAATTTTATATAATGATGCTGATAAAATTCGTAAAAAAATTCTTTTGGAGTTTTCTTTTAAAAAAAATTGTATAAAAATGTATTATAAGTTTTGGAGTTTTTTTTTTAAAAAAATTTATTTGTGGTGCCATTACTCCAAACCTAAAGTATCCATCCCCGCAGTCCATGTCTCCATGATCCATATATTTGAGTTTTGGCATTTCTTTCAGTAAATACATACTTATAATGAAAGGTCATTTTTCCCATAATGTGATTGAAAGTGGATCATGATTCATGTCCCCTAAATTTAATGACAGTACAGTAGAATATTCTTATTAAATTTTTATTCCAGTTTCTTGTGTTAATTCAATTTGTCCTGGTGCATTTAATTTTAAGATTCAATTTTTTCTTGTGTCCCTTTTTACTTCTTACAGAAAAAATGAAAATACAAAAGAACTCATAAGGAGTACTAGATTTCCAGTTCCCTTCCACGATCCAGTTCAGTAATAGTAATCACCATTTATCTCAGTGCTGTCCACATTCACAGAATGCTCCCTGAGGGGCTCACCCCATCCGTGAGGTCCCGGTCCTGCAAGTCCCAAAAAGCTATCAACGGTGTAGATTCCATCATCTAAACCACCCCTCTCATTATTCATTAACCATCATAATAACATCTGTACATACACAAAATCCATTCTTCCTTTCTTAATCCCCTCAAATTCCACACACACAATTTTTGCATGGAGTGTCCAAATCCAATCCACCACATCCCCATTTTCATATAAATATATTGAATCCCCATTTTCTTACCAAACCATTCAATTCCCACGTATACGCCGCCGCCATGGATTATCTTGTCCAAGCTCTCGACTTTCTGTCCTCCGACCCTCTATCATCATCAATCTGCAGTCTCTACACTCTGCTATTCCTTTATTTCCCCAATTTTGTACTCTCTCCGGTCCTTCCCACAACTTTAATTCTCGTACTCTACCTTCTCAGGCTCGGCGCTTCCCAGAATCCCACAAACGAAGCCGATTCCGATTCCGATTCCGATTCCAAATTATTATACGCCAATGATTCCACGCATCGAATCATTAATCCCGACGGAAATTTGATGGAAACGAAACCCTGCCCCGCTGCGTATTCGGAGTCGTCGTTCGTGGAGTGGGACGTGAGGGCGCCGCTGGAGGTCATCTACGAGGAATACTGCGAGGAAGACGGAGAACATTCCGATGAGGATGTTATCCAGAAGTACGCATCGCTGTCGCTGTTTTTTCCGGAGTCGGACGGGGAGAGTTCGTCGGAGGGAGATTTTTCGATGATGGATGGGGACTGTTCCTCGCCGGAGAGTGGTGGAATTCGGTGGGAGGAAGAGGAGGACAGGGAGGGTTTGATAGAGATTGAGTTGGACGCGAAGAACGGTGGCGGCGAGGTGGAGGAGGAGAATTTGATCGAGATAGAACTTTTCCCGGCGTGATGACGTGGATTTCCGGCAGGGGGTGGAGTTCAGATAACCTGCTGGTGTGTGTGGGTTTTAACGCTGTATTTATTTCTTTTATATATATAATATATACTTTTTTCCCCCTTTTGGACAGCTATAGAATGGCTCATTTGTGAATTTCACCTTGTAAATAAATACTCCTAAAAATCGCACATTTTCCGTTTCGTTTCTGTTCTTTTTATTGCACTTTTGTTCCTAAAAAATGGATCTCAAAACGCTTAACAAGCTTTAAGTATTACTTCTTTCTATGTTTTTTTTTTATTTGCTATGGACTCACCCAGTGCGTAGTCCAATGCACATTTTAAATAATTAATAACTCAATTTCGATACAAGTAAAAAAATTCTAAACATTTAATATTTAAAAACTATACGACGAGACGAATCTAACAAGATGCGACTTGGCTATACTTTAATTTGTACAACTATAATAAAACTTTAAGTCAAAGTGTGTTCTTGAATAATAGCAAAAACCCAAATGGGGCAAAAAAAGAAAAATGAAGGAACTACTAAGATAGTAATGCTTCGTTTGGTAAATAAATAGACTTTAGAGTTTAGAGTTTGGTTTTAAAGATTAGAGTTTGGCTTCAGAGATTAGAGTTCCCAAAATCACGATTTGTGGAGAAAATCAGCGATTCCAAATCTTGTATTTCCGGAAAAATAAATAGATATGAATCTCTTAGAGTTGGGAATGGGCTTTTAGCGTTTGGACCGCTTATTCCAAACGGGGCCTAAATATTAAAGTGGATTATCTAATGTGGTTATTTAGTTGCTAATAGTATATAACAGTGATTAGTGAATGCCTCGTGGTCGGACTTTTAGTCCTGATTAGTTAGTATCTACTCCCTCCGTACCGCGAAATATGACACGTTTTCCTTTTTGAGTTGTCCCACGAATTTGACACCTTTCACTTTTTAGATAAATTAAATTAATATAAATATGATTAGAATCTCAATGGTTTTTAAAATCTCACTAAAAATAATTACTTTAACTATTTTGCACAACTCCCAATACACTTTTATTTTTCTACACAAATCCCTTACATTTCTTTAATTCTTCATATTTAAAAATGGGTACAAATAAAAATTATATAAAATATATACTTCTAAAACTAGACACTCAGACGATTCTAACAATATCATACTTGAATATTTTTTTCTAATTAAATCATTACAATAATATTAAGTCAAAGTTAACATAAACAAAGTGAAAATTCATTAAAATTTTAAACACAAATACCCACACCACTTTAACTACTAAACCTCACCATATAAATTACCGTGCCCAAAAAAACGTGTCACATTTCGCGGGATGGAGGGAGTAATTTGTTTACTATCCATGCATGGAGATATGTTGAATAGTCCTCGGAATTAGCACTGTGAAAATTAGCGAGTAGCAGCATTTGATTTCAGAGTTGAGAGAGAATATCCTCAATATATACCTTCCCATGGATCCTAGTATGGAGTACACTACATTCCAACCAATATTCCTTAATTAAACCGGATTTAGAGACTGCAAGTTATTAGACGATTTATATGTATGATGATAGAGGGTCTTGTTCGAAATTAATAGTACTACTTCGTATTTGCCATTTGTTATGTACTAATACTATGACTTATGATTTGCTTCATGATGTGCTGAGAGAAGAAAATGCTAAAGCGGAGTTACAATAAATGATCCGCGCATCCATCAAATAGTATCATCACCTTAGCTTAATAAAATAACGTTAAAAAGATGGGTTCTAACTTCTAAGGTACCCCTCCAAATTTCAAAACTACTAGTGGTACTATATACTATATATATCTCTACATCATTGAAAATTTAGTGTTTTGTTCTTTTAGCGTTCATAAATCATAATGTAGGAAAGAAGTACTCTGTATGCATGTCTAAAGTTTTTGGTCCATGCTAGAAAGCCTAAAATCACATCTCCTTTTCAAACACAACTTTAGTCTTAAGGAATGGACTTTTTCCTTTCTTCACTTTTTGTATTTGGGATAAACACCCTTTTTCTTTTTCAAGTTCTTTTTTTTTTTCTTTCTAAAAATAAAATATAAAAACATTGCTGGGTTTATATATGATTAGCATTATAAGGTTGGGGTATGAGAATATAAGTAAACCTGATGAAGCGCATTTGGACAAATGAGAACGTGCTTTATGCTGCTACACACGAGCTGGATTAACCCTCTCATTGAAAGGGATTTGACGCATAAAGTTCCATGAAAAATTGATGGCCACACTTTTAAGTATTTGACTATTTCATTGAAAATAGGTACACGAATTAAGCAAGCTATTTTCTAGAAAAAAAATAAATAAAAAGGTCATGAAAATAAGATCATTTATCCTACTTTTTACCATATCTATGATTTAATAAACATAATACTATGATTTACGAAATATAAAAAAAGATGAAAAGAAAATTATAAGTGGTGGAATTGCGTTTTGAGTTGATGGAAATTGGAAGCGACAGGCGGAATATTAGGCTTTAAGACATGAGTCATATTTCTAATGAATCAATATTTAACTTCTAAACGGATTTGGTTTGGAGCTGATTAACTTTGTATGTGCTGAATGAATGTTTTGTATGTACTGAATGAGTGTTTTAAATGTGCTGAGTAATTTTATACTGTCCAAACAATATTAAATATGCAGCACACATTTCATTAATACTCAGCACACACGCACCTCATCAGGCCAGCACTTCAATACTTGCTAAATATCACTCATTCAGTATCTATCTAAATCCTTTTAAACACTAACTAGTCAATTTTTATTCAATTTCACTATGAGTTCAATACATAAATTTATTCCACCGCTCATTCATTTGCAAAAGGGATCGCCGAGTAACGGGTACTACCTACATTTCTTTTCTTTTTTTTGTTTTTGATTTATTTTTATATTTACAATTGTGTTTTTTTTATATATACTTTTACTCAATTTAAAACGTATACTAACGCAAAAAAAAAAAAAAAAAATTAAAACGTATACGTAATCATTAAATTTCAAATTATATAAGTAAAATTTATTAAAATTTAAGATTCTAAAAATAATAACATGATTAAACGAATATAAGCAAATTTCAATTGAATATAAAGTTGCAGTAAACGTTTTCATAATAATTCCTTTTTCCTTCTCTGTTTAGCATCTCAGTAGTTAATTGCTTTTCAACATTGGGCCGAACCCACTTTCTGGGCTTCTAACGAGTATCATTTCTCCCTTTATCGTTATTTTTTTGGTAAATTTGGGTTAGACCTTTTTAAAAATCTTTCCATTTTTTTTTTGCCACAATCCAATTTTATTAAACTTTGCACCCCATCACATGTTTGACTTGGTTTACCAGGTTGTTGTATGTGCCTTACCTAGATACTATATGGTATTACCAGGTTAATGATATGTGGTTTATCACTGTATTAGTATGTGTCTTACCATGGCTACCATATATTAGTACTTACTAAGTTACTGATATGTGGTTTACCACAAATACCATATGGTATTTACCAAGTTTTTTGTATGTATTTTACCACAAATACTTTATAGTATTTACCAAGTTATTCCACATATACTATATGGTTTTACCAAGTCTTGGTATGTACTTTACCATATGGTGTTTACCAGGTTATTGGTGTGCGCTTTACCACATATATCTTATGATGTTTACCAAGTTATTCCACATATACCATACGTGCTTTACCAAGTTTTTAGTATGTGATTTACCACGATTACCTTATGTGTTTACCAAGTTATTGGTATGTGCTTTACCAAGTTCTTGGTATGTGATTTACCAAGTTATTACATAGGGCCTAAAACACAATGTTTGAAATGGAGGGGCTTTGACTCTAATAATATTTTTTCCATAGGTACCGGGCCCTAGTTTTCCTATTTTTTATACAAGATTTTTACTGTATATACTTCTTTCACAATTTGTACTACCTCCCTCTCGCCGTTTTTATTACAGATGATTTTTTTGGCAATATTCATTATAAATTTGATTCAAATTTTTATCATAGTTATGTACAAGAAAATATTTTGTTAGATTCGTTTAATCTCGTAGTTTTACAACATCAACTTTTTATATTTTTTCATTGTATACAATTTAAGTTATTAACCGTTAAAAATATGTATCGGTATACATGCTAGATGGGTTTGTAACAAAAATAATGAGACAGAGTAAGTATAAAATAGGGAAACAAATAGTATAAGAATACTGTATTTTTTTCTTCATTAATTTTTTTTTCCCACTAGATTTTAAATAGTAATGTTTTAACTAATCATATTATAGGAGATAATTGATAAGGACTTAGCCCAAATAATTAAGTTTAGTTGGTAGTTCAATTCCCTACTGGCCCATATTTTAGATGTACCTTCAGGAAGTGAAGTTGTACCGTATAGTTGTCCGAAATAGTTCCCATGCTGGGCAGTACATACTGCATTTAATTATAGCCATTGGATCATTATTTATATTAGATCAATGGTTTAGATACAAGAAGGATAATTATGTAATTTCATAAAATAATAATACCTTATTATTTTATTGTAAGTTGTATCTGATGTTATTTTCAACTTTATCAGTAATGATGGCAATAATGACATCAGTTAATTATCACAGAAGATAAAAAGCTATTGGAGAATGAAACGGTGACTTTTTCCATTCAAATAAAATATTGTGTATATGTATATCATCAAAGGAATTGTATTTGTGTTTATAGATATAACATTCTGTCTTCCTCAATCAAACATTATGTATTGTATTGATAACCATGATGTCTTCTCTCTTATATTGGTAACATTCTGTTATGACTTTATTAACATTCTGTTTTCACTTGTTTAACATTCTGTTTTCATTTGCTTAACATTATGTTTCACCAACATTCTGTTTTCATTTGTTTAACATTCTGTTCTAATTTCATCAACATTCTGTTCTCATTTGCTTAACATTCTGTTATAATTTCATTAACAATTTATTTTCATTTGTTTAACATTCTATTTTAACTTACATAACATTCTGTTTCGAATTACATAAAATTCTGCTATGAATTACTTAACATTCTATTTTCGCTTGTATATATTTATGTTCAAAATTACTTTACATTATGTTATACATTACTTACCATTCTGTTTTACTTTAAATATTATTCTGTTTCGACTTTACTAAAACTATGTTTTGCAACATGTTCATTGTGTTTTGACTTTCAAAAAAAATTGCGTATTTAGAAACAAGATCATTATGGTTCATGATTCAGTTCTAATTTTATATTATTTATATTTCATATTATTTAAATTCATGTTAATAAGGAAAAGACACAAACATCCCTGTAATGAATATAAACCATTTGATCAATATTGAATCTAATGACTGAAAGTGAGCCCAGTATATGCTGGGAAAAGTGGCCCCAGCATAGGAACCACATCGATAGTTGTCGACTGATGCGCCGTCCCGCTTTTTTGCGATTTCTTGTGCGGCAAGTCGGGAAAAGACATTGACAGCTGTACACAAGCCCACCAGCTATACACCAAACCCTAACCTCACAATTCACGTTCCTCCTACCATCTTGGACTCCTTTTCTGTTTTCTCTATATAAACGCTTCGTGCTACTTTCCTCCTATTTGAACTTTCAAACCCAAGGACGAAGATACATGCGCCGGGCGCCTCTGAAAAACCTCAAGTAAACCTATAATTTCAATCTCTGCATGCATATATATATTTCTACATTATTCGTGTTCATGATCGTCATTTGATGCTTTTGGTTGAAATATTCTGATTCAGAGACGAGAGGCAGAGGATGGCGGCATTCTTTCAGAAAATGTCTTCAAAATTTCACGAGAGATCTAAGCTTTCTAAAATGTTGATTGTTTTTGCTGTCGGGTAATAATGTTGGAATCTATTTGTCGCTGTTGTTGCTGCTGCATGATTTGTTCTGTTATCGACGCATCTTAAAAAAAATTATTAAAGAAAGAAATAAACTCAGAGGATTCAAGTTTACGGATTAATGTTCATGAAATAATAGCTACTTGAAATTCAATTACATCTTCAAAATTAAGCTCCTTAGACTCATGATAGTTATGTCTTGGTAATGAAATACTCCCTTCTTGTAATTTAATCAGATCTCCGAAAAGGTGGACATAATAATGCTGAAAGCTCCATAGATTGCATGATATTTATGGTTTTGTGCATTCATTATATTAATAGAAGTATATAGGACTAAGATTATCTTTTGAGTTCTTTTTGGTTCTCATTAGTGATAACAACCAGCTTGGTTGTGATCTTCAAAAAAAAGATATATGAAAACTTAATATGGATGGGATATAAAAGATGTTTAGAGGTAATGAATACAGAGCTTAGATATGAATTTTGAACATTTAAATATTTTCATGTTTAGGCTCAAAATTCATTAGCACAGTTTTTGTATGTCAAATTTGCTTCTTCTGAAGTACATGAAACGGGTTACTTGGATACCGGTATCCTGTTTTTATTTGCATCTTGACTGCTATTGATGATCTGGTGCAATATTTCATCTGGCGTGGTAGTACAACATCTATTTCTATAATTAGAATGTTATAATTCTGAAAGCCTGCATAGATTAATATGTTTGTTTTCTGTTTGTTTGAATTACAGTGGTGGGAGTATGTTAGCAGTTTCTGATGCTAGATCAAATTATGACCCGAGAGCTGCTGATTCGGCTCTCACTAGTGACAAGAAAAAGAGAATAGTTGTTCTTGGAACAGGTTGGGCTGGAACAAGTTTCTTGAAAGACTTGAACAATTCATCATATGATGTGCAAGTGATATCTCCAAGAAACTATTTTGCTTTCACGCCATTACTTCCAAGTGTCACCTGTGGCACAGTGGAGCCCCGCAGTATAGTAGAACCAATCCGCAACATTGTCAAAAAGGTAATGTCATCAACTGATTGATTCATTAATTTGCATACACGTGTCATTTCATTGGTAATCTGTCCCCAGATTCCCTAGCAAGTAGCAACCAATGGATTGATCAAACATCATGTTCTTCCAAATGCTATTTCCTTTAAGGTGATATAAGTGCATATATGGTTTTGGACCGCTATTGAACTTCTATGAGGGTGTTATGATAGAATCTTCTGAATCTATTTCTGATATATATGGTTTTGGTGAAAATGTTAAGCAGCACGTGTATTGATATATTTTTTTTTGGGTAAGCACAGCACGGCTACTGATTTGGTGAAGAGGAACAGTTCGTTTATTTATGTTTAGATATTTCTTTTTATTTTATTTATTTATTTATTATGTATCGCAGAAACTTGCCAACATTCATTTCTGGGAAGCAGAGTGCTTCAAGATTGATCCAGAAAACAAGAAAGTCTATTGTCAGTCTAATGCCACAAACAATTCAAAAGAGAAAGAGGAAATTGTTGTTGACTACGACTACCTTGTGATTGGCATAGGAGCACGACCAAATACATTTAACATTCCTGGTGTGGCTGAGAACTGTCATTTCTTGAAGGTAGATTGCTATGACATGACCATATAATCTACATAGTATATAAACTTTGCAAATGGACTTTCCAATAATAGGCCATTGCTCACTATCACAACACACCTTTTTCTAAGAACGGGAATTGTAATCACAACACACCTTTTTCTAAGAACGGGAATTGTTTTTCTCAAGTAAACTGTACTTATTTTGCATAATAATTGAGAAATTTGAAGTTATATGTCACCCATTGTCATTATAGAAGTTTATTGTAGAAAGGTTGTAATACAATAAAGTAAAATCTTCCCATTCAACAGCTTGAATGATTAAATTAAATTTACTTCAATAGCCATTGTCTCCTATTATGTCAGTACAACAAAGTACATACAGATCATATGCTTGTTTGAATTATACTTTCTCCTTTTTTAATACATGCGCTCCTTCTCCTGCAGGAAATAGAAGATGCTAAGAATATCCGCAGAAGCATTATTGATTGTTTTGAAAGGGCTACATTACCCAATGTAACTGCGAAAGAGAAGGAGAAACTTCTTCATTTTGTTGTTGTAGGTGGAGGTCCAACAGGTGTGGAGTTTGCAGCAGAGCTTCACGATTATATCAATGATGACCTAGTGAAACTGTACCCCAACGTTAGGGGAGAAGTGAAGATAACACTTCTTGAAGCCACCGATCATATTTTGGGCATGTAAGTTTGATTAAGTGCGGTGCACCAAGCTGATAATATTATAACTATCAGTAAATCCAATTGTCAGTCTCTAAGTCTCTACCAAGCATGCAACAGCATATCTTTCCATGCACAAAATGAATAAATTATGGTAGTTTTCTGTCCTAAGTATTGTCGATACAGTGAGGAATTCTTCTGCATGGGCTCGTAATAGGAAATAACATGTGTTCTTGGCATCATAAAACTATTAGCGTGTAGTATAGTGTGTCATTCACTTATTAGTTCTGCATAATTGCATATAGTTTAAACTCCTCTGTTAATTACATACCCTGCTGTTCAATAGATAGTTTTCCATTGTTCATTAATTAGTATAGGTACTTGCTAACTGTGTTTAACTGGTGTGCCTTTTCAAGTTTTGTTCATATAGAAGATGGCCCCTAAATCCATAAATTTAAAATCAGATTTGGTGTTCAATTGAACTAAAACACATCCCTTGAGCAGGTTTGACAAAAGAATTAGTGATTTTGCTGTGGAGAAATTTCAGAGGGATGGTATTGATGTTAAAACTGGAGCAATGGTCGTGAATGTCTCAGATAAAGAGATCTCCACGAAACAAGTTAAGAATGGTGGGATTGTATCCACCATACCATATGGCATGGTTGTTTGGTCTACAGGTATTGGGACACGCCCAGTGATAATGGATTTTATGAAGCATATTGGTCAGGTAATGGTTTAGAGAGTGCATTCAAAGCTGCCTTTGTTTTATTTTTTTATCTCCATTTCTTGATGTATGTTGAGTCCAAAAGCAGTCACAATTCATTTGTGTGTCCCTCAGGGAGATAGACGTGTACTGGCAACTGATGAGTGGCTGAGAGTACAGGGATTCGACAACATATACGCTCTTGGAGATTGCGCCACAATAAATCAGCGCAGAGTCATGGTATCTATTCACCACAAATACCTTCATGATCGATACTTAGACTGCCATTGTATACTCAAATCTATAAATACAAACTATGCGTTTCAGGTTTTGTGGTCATGCAGAAATGCTTTTTTTCACTACATTCCCGTTTATCTAAAACCCAATCTACTGTCATTGTCAGGAAGATATCTCTGCTATATTTCATAAAGCAGATAAAGACAAATCTGGGAAGCTTTCTGTTAAGGAGTTTCGTGAAGTCCTTGATGATGTATGCGAAAGATATCCCCAAGTAAAACAATACTTGAAAAATAACAACATGCGCGATCTTGTCGATTTGTTGAAAGATTCAAAAGTGGAGGCGGTAAATAATTCAGTTGAAGTGGATCTTGAAGAATTCAAGTCGGCTCTTGCTCATGTGGATTCTCAAATGAAGAATCTTCCTGCAACAGCACAGGTAATTTTCCGGAGACTACACAAGTCAGTGGAGTGAAATCTTTTTGGGTCTCGAATTAATAATTATGGCATTGTGAATTTGTGATACTCCAAGTCTCCGATGGCATCTTGCAGGTTGCAGCACAACAGGGCTCTTATCTTGCTGATTGTTTCAACCGCATGGAAAAGTGCGAAAAGAATCCAGAAGGTCCTTTGCGTTTCAGG
Organism: Hygrophila difformis; assembly: GCA_030278955.1. Taxonomy (NCBI): domain Eukaryota; kingdom Viridiplantae; phylum Streptophyta; class Magnoliopsida; order Lamiales; family Acanthaceae; genus Hygrophila; species Hygrophila difformis. The sequence goes on from JAOANR010000007.1 coordinate 19,656,246, forward strand.
GGTGAAGGGCGTCATCGCTTCCATCCTTTCAGGTATTTTAGGAGATATATTAAATCTTCCATTGTCTAGAAACACATAACAAATCTTCATATTATGATTTTTTATGTAAATTTAAATAGACACTGCATTTTATAATAATGATTTGGGTTTTACACATAAATTATACTACTAGTACTAGTATTATAATAACTGATAGGAGTATCATTGCACACACCTGAGCATGCATATTAAGCTCTCAATAAAAAAGTAGATAGACTCTGAATGAATTTGCCTTTCATTTGAAAATATGACAGTCTCTCACTTCAACCTTTTTGTGCTAACGTTAAAAATAATGTTGCTAGGTACACACATTTCGGACAATTTGCTCCACTAGGAGGGGAACAGGCTGCTGCCCAACTACCTGGAGATTGGGTTTCCATTGGCCACAGCACACAATGGCTTTGGTATTCTGTGTACGCTAGGTCAGCTTCTCTTTTTTACAGGAACGTTAAGATTTCCAATTTCCCAAGTTTGCAAAATATGATGAGCCTAACTTCTAAAAAAACTAAAAGAATGCATCCTTATAAGTTAAGTTACTCCTATATAGTAACATTGATTGACCTGTGTTTATCTTATGAATTCAGCAAGCAAGTTAGCTGGCGTACAAGAGCGCTTGTGGTGTCAGATTGGGGAAGGCGTTTTATTTTTGGAAGGGATTCAAGCTCCATTTAAGGAAGTAGAATCAGTACTATTCTCTAATTCACATTATTGCTCTGCATTTTATTCATTTCTTAGTTAAAATTCCCATTTGTGTAGACAGCTGAAAGCCTGGAAGTGTATTTTTGCTTGTACCTTTTTCATTCTATGTACCCTGAGCTTCAGAAGAAGCCAAACAATTTTGGTACTACTACTAGACCCACACGGCCACACCCATCGGTTCATAGACAATTTTCTTGCAAGACAGGCGTTTATTCATTTTTGGTGCAAATAGAAAACAAGCAGATTTTTATTCTGTGCAGCTTTGAGAGTATTGTCCTTGAATGTAGTGTGTACAAATAGTGTACCATGGTTTTAGTTTCTAACATTTGACACACGACCTAAAGATTAATCGTGCGTGTCCGTTTAAAATTGGAAAATCAAAGTTAATCCTCATCATTTGATAAGAAACTCACGGCACAATTGTTTCAAAATGCCTGTGCTTGGACAAGAAAGTAAAAAAGAATATATTCTGCTCTCACACACACATTGTAGGCATGTCTTTCATGTGATCAATCCATATCCATAAACACCCAATTATCAGAAAACATAACTGAGCTCTGCTTTCATCTCCCCTAAAATGGAAGATCAACAACACAAGGAAAAAGCTTTGTTCAACAATGATGGCAACTGCAAGGAAATCAATACATCTCAAATGGATCAAGCTCTAATCGACGTAATGGTCCTAGATGGTCGTGCCAGTGAAACCAACACCCTCAATGTCCAAGTCGGCCAAGGTGAAGCCAGTGGAGCTAGCATTGCTTCCTCGTGTCCCTTTTCCACTACCAGGCCAATACCGCCATTCTTGCTAAAATTACACGACATGCTATCCAACGAAGAAACAAAGTCCTTTGTTGATTGGAGTCCCACAGGTACCAGCTTTATCATCAAGAACACCCATGCGTTCTCTGCCAACGTTCTTCCCATGTACTTTCGACACAACAATTTTCAAAGCTTTGTTACACAACTCAACTCCTATGTAAGTAATCATTTCACCATCAACCTTTTGATAATTTGCCTACCTATTGCTTTTTTTTTTTTTTTTTCCCCACTAAGTAAAGAAATTTGGTGCTTTGACTGTATATGCACAAGGGATTCAAGAAAAACCACTGGGATAAATGGGAGTACAGAAATGAGCATTTCCAGAAAGGGGGGAGGCATTTGCTGAGAAACATCAAGAGAAGGAATCATGTCCACCAAACTGCTCACCAACCTAATTTCGCCATGGATCTTTCCCTCAACATTTCCCCAGGCAGCAGCAATGACAAGGAATACAATCTTCTCAAGATTGAAGTTATGAAGCTGAAGGAGAAGCAACAAACATTGGATGAGAAACTCGCATCCCTCAAGTTCCACATTACGTCTATCCTGCAGGAACCTACCAATACCAGAGAGCTGAAGATGGGTGCTGATAAGGAAACACATGTGAAGGGGAAGAGGAAATTGGGGGAGATCACAATGTGCTCTGATAATGTGGCAGGTTCATGCGGTGGTGCTTCTAAAGCCAATGTCAACACGGAGTCGAAACGTGACATTGTTTTGGTTGGGAAGAAGATAGAAGAGCATCATCCCGAGAGCGCATTCATTTCGTTGGAGGATTTGATAGGAGAATCAGAATGCATTGAGTTTATGAGGGAGTTCCATGACAAAACCAATTACCCCAAGCCCTAGAGATGTTAGGATCAAAAAGTTACTCCTAAAAGACTCAAGTGAAACAATGTTCTTATTACCAATGATCATTCAATGAACGAAAATGTGCTGTTTGTTTACTTTTCTCTTTCTGGTTGTAATGAAAAAGTGAGAACTTGTAATGTCGTTAAGGGATCCATGTATTGTAAGAATTCATCAATTACAATACGCACATGACACATGCACTGAGATTGAGACTACTCATATTGGGATAATACAACCAATTGCAATAATGTTCACATCCTTTCATTGGGCTGGGGTCATGTTAGTTTGAGGTGGGCCTTGGCCCAATTAGAAATGGACCCCAGCATTGAATAATGGTGACACGTGGCAATCCCCCAAGGAGGATTGAGGTATTTGAGGGGAGAAATGGACAAAAGTGTAATAGGGATTGGATAAGGAAGGAGACATGGTGAAAGGAAAGGGATGATTGCAGGTAACATGGGGCTTCTCAAAAGATGGGGAGACAAGAATTTAGGTGTCAATTCTGTTGAAAAGAAATGCTCAATCTTTTGAAGGAGATGGGCCATTATTTAGTTTTTAGGGCCTCAAAAAGAAATCCAAGGGACAAAATTGACTATGATAAGCATGTGTTGAATCCAAGTGTTGTTGCTATTAACTTCACTGAGTTTCCAATTATGCCCTCAAGATGGATGCTTTGTGGGATTGCCAAAGAAAGTCACATTTAGAGAAGTTGTGGTTTGTGAAGAGTGCTTTGGTTAGATTAATTATGCAACACAATAAGTAATCATTTAAAAAGTTTAAAAAGAAAAAAAGAAAAAAGAAAGAAAAGAGTATATCCTTACAGTAAGAAATCAATAATAACAATATGCACCAGTAAATGATATTGTTAGCTAGGAATTAAGCATAACATTGCCTCTTTTTAACGAGGGCATATATTCCAATGTTAGCTTTCAAATTTTTATAAAAAGCTGGCTTGTGAGGCATTAATTTCCTTCCTTAACTGCATGTTGCACATTTATTCCCCCTAGTGTCAACCCTAGCATGTAATTATAAGGTAAGATCAAATCAAATTAAATCAAATATATGTGTGTGTGTGTGTACAATGAATTTATTTATGAATGTGTACAGAGACATGATCAGACATGTATGTATATGAGTTGGTTGGTTGATTGATTGAGGTTGGAATCAAGATTAGGTTTCCCTCAAATCATGAAAAGAATGAGGAGGGAACATGAACATGCCAACCCTAATTATTCTATCAAATAATTAACTCCCATTCATTTAATAATATAACTTTTTAAACACAAAACAATGTTTGATTTGCAGACATGAGCCCTTTTTTTTAATATATATTTATATAGTATAAAATTAAATGTATATGTATGTGGAGTACAAGAAATACTAATTAAGAAACGATCCTAATAGAATCCTCTTGTTCAAGAATCAAGAATGCCCCAATTGTGGACTAACTTCATCAAGCCTGCCTCATGCACTTTGTTTTTATCATGTACTTCCAATCATGTCATACAACTTCTTTCTCATGTCTTTCTTTTTCTCTCTCTCTCTCTTTTTTTTTTTTTTTTTCTGCTCTTTTTACTAGTAATTCCAAACATTGGGTATGTTTGGGAGCAAGCATATTTGATAGCATATAGCATATTGAAAGAACAAATCCTCTCACAGTTCTCTCTCCAAATCTGCTATCTGCTAGCGGATCTGCTGACTCCCAAACATCCCCATTACCTTAAAATCACCCATGTTTACATTTTGGTCGTTAATTTATTACTTTATTTTTATTTTTAACTATTACTATGAACCTAGAGTTGATGTCCAGTGGCTTAAATGCCACTTTCAAAATTTTATCAATTTTCTAATAATATTTTGCACAATAGAAATATTACTCTTTCCCTTTAATTTGGTTTAATACTACTGGTAGCAAACCTATTAGTTACATTCAACTAATTATAGGATATAGAATTGATTTGTATTATAAATTCTTTAAAGAAAAGAATGAATATATCCAAAAGGAATAAATAACATGAATATATCAGAAGTTTAGAAGGGGGGCTGAACTTTTATTACAGGCAAAAAAGAATACGTTTTATACCAAAAAAAAATGCAGCGCTTCATAGGGCAGTTATTAAATCATAATATAGTTCCTTTTAAAATATTTTTAATTTATATAAAATTTTGATTAATATAAATATAAATGTTATCAAATTAAATAAAATGATGTCACAAAAAAATTAAATAAAATGATTAAGTGGTTAATTAATGGGAGTATGTACTTCCTTCTTCTCTATTACAGGGGAACAAAAACAATTGGGGTGTAAAATGCAAAAGCCAGAACTGAGGGGGTGAAAGTGCAAATAAGTGGACACCAAGTTTCATTCCCCCGAAATTTCCTCTCACAAACAGGGGCAAAACTGGAAAGCCAAAAAACCGTTCCAACGGCTACAACCTCCGTCTAGAAAACAGTCACTCGGCAGTGAAAAAAGCGGCTTTTAAAATTTCACTGCTCAGATCCACCGGCGATCAACAAACTCCCGCCGGCGGCCAACGCGAGCATTCCACGTGGAGTTACATGATTGGTCGAGCGCACATGAGCCCATGGTGCAGGTTTGGTGCTTGCTTCCCCTCCACTGCCTGTCGACCTCAGCAAAGTTGGAACTGCCCAATAATTAAAAAGCTTTACGTACATACACATCACTTTCGTATGGTATTTGCTCTTAAAATATACGGCCTCCCGTTATTTATTTAAATGGGGGCGAAAAAAAAAATTCATTCTTTTTGTGGCCTTGCCCTTTTATATTTTTTGATGCAGTAGTAGTGACTGTAACAATTACTATTATATTTTGGGTTTTTATAATAGAATATGCAAGTGGCTTTTGCCTGAGCTTTTTCTCTGGCTCTTGGGTTCTTTCAAGCATTCATCACAGTGAGGTAAATCTCCACCAATTCCTTCTTTTTCCCCAATTTTAGCTATTTCGTTTTGTTTTTGTTTTCGTTTTCGTTTTTGTTCTTTGTTTTCGTTTGTTTTCTTCTTGTAATTTGGGAAATAAAGTTGTAGAACACGTGTTCAAGTAGGTGTGTTCGCATTCAACTTATAAACTGAATAGTCTCTGGATCTAGGGATTTGTGGGATGCCATGTTTCTTGATAGATCTTGGGTTTTTTGTTCTGGGTTTTGGAGGTCGCTTGTTTGGGTTGTGGTGATTTTGCTTTTGCATTTTCGTGCACATTTATTTTGTGGGATAGTTTGTCATAGCTTTTTATTTTCAAGCAAAAAAGGATAGCGATTTTCCAGAGGTATAAAGGTTTAAATGCTTGAACTATTTTGGTTTCTCTGTCTTTTGAGCTTTTAATTTGGTCCTCGCTTAATTTGATTTTATATATATGTTTGAAAATTGTGTTTCTCAGTTTATAATACATATTTTTGGTTCATAAAGGTATCCTTTCAGTCCTTTGATTTCCAAGAACTTGTCTTTCATTTAGATTTCTTATGTGTATGTTTGTGCTTGTTCGGTTGTTCCTTCCCTTTCCATTTTTTGGTGAAATTGAAGTTGTATTTATTGGCATGGTTCTAACTTATACATTTAACTGGGCCAAAATTTTCAGCTTAGGCCTGATGTTTTTGTAGTTCAGCATCCCCCAAGATTTAAATGGATCCTGACTCCAACAGCTGTGAGGGCTCGCCGACGAATCCAGCCGAATCAGATGGAGAAACTCGCCCCCAATCGGCTTTCCCTGATGAGGTGTTGGAGAAGGTCCTTTCTTACATTGATTCACACAAGGATAGGAATTCTGTCTCCCTTGTACGCAAGGATTGGTACAATGCCGAGAGATGGACAAGATCAAAGCTCTTCATAGGGAACTGCTACTCAGTGTCGCCAGAAATAGTGGCTAGAAGGTTTCCAAAAATTAAGAGCGTTACTCTTAAAGGGAAACCAAGATTTTCTGATTTCAATATGTTGCCTAGAGATTGGGGTGCTAACGTGCATCCATGGCTGGTTATGTTTGCCAAAGTTTATCCATTCTTGGAGGAATTAAGGTTGAAAAGAATGATGGTCACCGACCAGAGCCTCGAGCTATTAGCCAAATCATTCTCTGCCGTCAAGGCTTTATCCTTGTCAAGCTGTGATGGATACAGTGAATACGGACTCAAAGCAATCACCGCTTATTGTGGGTAAATAATCCATTACTTTATCATCTATTCAGCTAAATGATGTTCCTTTTTGTAATTTATGCAGCCTATTTTCTGTTCTTCTGTGGCTTTGAAGGATTTTGAAATTTTAACTGTTCATTCATGTAATGTGATCTTTTCATTGGTGAATATTATTCAAGGGCTCTATCCATGTAGGGAAAATCAAGTTTATTATTGTTAAGGTTCAATACATTTAGGCAAAATCTTGACTATTGGAGAAAGAATGCACCACCTTACCCTGGTTCAAAGATCCATCTTCTATAGATAGGGGCCATAGCAATTTAGGAAACTCGAGTGATAACCTTGTAGCTTTGCCAGTCTGATTTTATGTGTCGCTGTGCAATTAATTAGAGTGAGGGGGGCTCTGGCCGGCATATGTTCAATTCAACGTGCCCTTTTGTTGCTTTTGGTATATAGTTGTGTATAGTTTTCCTCATGGAGATGTTGATGTGGCTACTTGGCTTCTAGGAACTTGACTGAGCTTGACATCCAGGAAAGCATAACCATTGAAGTTGGTGGAGGCTGGTTGAGTTGTTTTCCAGAGGACTTCAGCTCCCTAGAAGTCCTGAACTTTGCAAGTCTCATTAGTGTCATCAGTTTTGATGACTTGGAAAGACTTGTTAGTCGGTGCAAATCGCTGCGTGTACTGAAGGTCAACGAGAGTATTACACTGGAACAGCTGCAGAGGTTGCTCGTACATGCTCCTCAACTCACAGAGCTCGGCACTGGATCCTTCTCACAAGAACTCACAGCTCGCCAATATGAGGATATAGAAAGCGCATTCAGTAATTGTAGAAATCTTCAAGTCCTTTCAGGTTTATGGGAAGCAGCAATGTCGCCCAATCTCCCTGTTCTTTATGGAGCTTGTGCCAATTTGACTTTCCTGAACTTGAGTGAGGTGCCCCTTCAAAGTGGTGAATTTTCGAAACTCCTTTCTCACTGCCCTAGTCTGCGCCGTCTTTGGGTAAGGAACTTCATGATAAATAAAAAAAAATCGCATAAAAGAATAAACAAGAAAAACTATTCCCTCTCTGAAGCCATGTAATTGCAAATATTATGTAAAAATATCTTCAGAAATTTCAGTCAATAAGAATGCAGATAGACTGGAAATTATGTGGATGTTTACCTTCAAAATGTCATGAGGATAGTTGAAGTAATTTTCGTGCTTTCATTCATTCATTGTGGTGTCTAATCAGTTTCTGCTAGTGTATCTGCAAATAGTATCTTATCAATATGTTTTTATACAGGTCATGGACACGGTTGAAGATGGAGGGCTTGAGGCCGTTGGATCCAGCTGTCCTTTGCTCGAAGAACTTCGGGTCTTCCCTGCCCAACCTTTTGAACAAGATCATCACCACATTGGCGTGACTGAGCTGGGATTATTGGCTGTGTCCCGTGGATGCCCCAAACTTCGTTACGTTCTCTACTTCTGTCGTAGGATGACTAATGCTGCTGTTTTGACCGTAGTTCAGAACTGTCCAAATTTTACCCATTTCCGTCTCTGCATAATGATTCCCTGCGAGCCTGATTACGTGACGGATGAACCTATGGATGAAGCCTTTGGTGCCGTGGTCAAAACTTGCACCAACCTCAAGAGGCTCTCAGTTTCAGGCCTTCTTACAGATCTGACATTCGACTACATTGGCAACTACGCGAAAAACCTCGAGACACTCTCAGTGGCGTTTGCTGGGAAGTCGGATCGGGGGATGCAGTCTGTTCTGGAAGGGTGTCCTAAGCTGAGGAAGCTCGAGATAAGAGATTGCCCTTTTGGGAACGCTGCTCTGTTGTCCGGACAGGAGAAATACGAAACGATGCGGTCTTTATGGATGTCGGCGTGTAAGGTGACGGTGAGAGGGTGCCGAACGCTTGCGAGGGAGATGCCGAGACTGAATGTGGAAGTGATCAAAGATGAGGAAAGTGATGAAAGCCTGGCGGACTTAGTTTATGTGTATCGTACGGTGGCAGGACCAAGACGAGACGCCCCGCCATCTGTTATCACTCTTTGATTATAGGGCGGCAGGAAAACAATGAACACAGCAAACCGGTCAGTACAAGCAATGAAGCACAATTCAGATTGTTGAAATTGTATGAGCTTACCTGATTGTACTGATCAACCATGGGTGGTATATCCTTGCAGGGCACATTCGTTTAATTAGTGTAAAGGGATTGTGAAGAATTCACGCCACATTGTGGGCATCAAAATCAAATCTTTCCAAGAAACATGGTGATAAAGTCGATAGATATGTATGAATGAATGAAGCCCTGGGATTGAATCAGAAAATGGTAACTATAGTTGTAACAAGGCGGAGGAGCATTCCACTTTGCCGGGTGGTCGTAAAATTCAGAGTCGAGCATTTGTGTTTTATTGATGCGTCGAAATGACAGGCGAACAAAAGATGACCGGCGAGTTGTGGAAACGAAACGAACAACATTCGTTAATGAGGGAAGATGGTGCTCCCCCAGTTGATTTTTTGTATCCTTTTTTTTTTTTTTCCTATTGTATTTTTAGTGAACTTGAATCCCCCTAGTCATTGAAGGATTAACGGTGTCAACTTGGTTAGAGTTATATATATGCACTCTCTGATATATAATGAACCTGTGTACCGCGTTGTACCTTGGTCTACCCTTGAACTGTATCTCATTTTTCTTTTTTTCACCAAATCTATCAAAGCTGTTTCTTTTTTTTTTTTATCAAAAAAATATTCATGAACTGTTTATGATTTTCTTGGTCTACCCTTGCACAAAATATAAAATGAAATAAATCATGCTATTTATTTGTCCTGAAAATTTGGCTGGTGCTTACCCCAAAAAAAAAAAAGAAAAAGGAAATTTGGCTGGTTATCTGTGATGGAACAAATTGTCTATGGGTATTTATAATTACTACTATTGAATTAGAAGAGCGACCCCAACCAAGCCCAATAAGTGACTTGAAAATGGCCCATTTTTATGAAATGCAGCGCAAAAAATGAAAATTCTACTAACTACGCCGTCTGTGGGAATCGAACCCACGACCACATGGTTAAAAGCCATGCGCTCTACCGGCTGAGCTAAGACGGCTACTTATGATACTAATTAACAATTAACACTAATAAACCATATATTAACTTTGCTCTTATTTCCCTGCTGTCCTCCATTCGCGCGTCTGAACCCTTGCGAAAATTCTAGAGCACCATTCTGGAAGACGCCGAGAATTGCAGTAGGAGGTTGTCTTGTACTAGTATTTATTAAAGGCGATCCAGGTAGGTTCCATTTTTCGTTTTTTCTTCCTGTTCTCGTTTTTATTGCTAACTTGAACGCATACCTATAACGAGGCTTTGCACTTTATTTTGATCTTGATTTTTATCGTTGTTGTATGAAAAAGATTTGGTAGTAAACTCTAAAGATTTAAATTTGGAAGAACTGATTCTGTACACTATATCTTAGAAATTACATTGATGGCTGGCATTCTCGTGCGGGGTATCTTATTTGCTTAACATTTCCCATCCTTGTGGATGCGTGGCAAGTTAAATGCAGGTTGTTTTCTTTTTGTATTTGTTTTGGCAATGAAATAGTTTGAATATTGTTCCATTTTGTCATTGTAAATTGTTAATTAGCTGCTGATGATTGGGAGTGGGTATTTAGTTACGTTGGTCTCCTTTTATAGGAATCAGATGTTAGAATTTAGAAATTGCACAAGAGGTGCTCCAATGAATTTACAGGGTTCTGTTCCGGTCCAGTCCGACACCTTTGCTTTAGGGGAATTAATCTGATTAGAGATGTTTCAGGCTTTCGGCAACTGCTGCTGTAATAAAGAATATTCTACTTCTAAGGGCACCCATATCCATTGACCAATTCATAACTCACTTTTTCATTCTCTCCGCCACATCAGCTTTTCACTTATTACAACACTCTTTTAATTCATCTCAATTAATCCATACATCCATTCACCAATTCATATCTTCTTTTTAATTGACCCACAATCTAATCATTTTTTTTTTTTGCGGAACAGCCAATACAGGGACAATCTAATCATTTCATATCAATATTAAATTATACTCCAATAATTTAATTTTATACTATTTTAATTATATACATACTTATATTTAAAAAAATACAAAAATTATATATTCTTTTGTAAATATTTACACAGTTTATTTTATTATGCATAAAAAATTAATATTCCAAATATACGTTAAATATTAATAATATTTGAAAGTAGGAATATTAAAAATCTAATCAACACATTAAATAAATCATACATAAATTTAAATTTGAAATACAATACATTAACTAAAATATATTAAACACTAACAAACTTGTCTTACAACATAAATAGTAAATAAAACATTAAACTGCGAGGAATATAAAAAATTACTCAACGTTGTTGCCAAAGTGCATCCAAATATGCTCAACTAAATCATGCCGAAGTTGGTGATGAACTTGGTTGTCACGGAGGGCGGAATTCCTTCGGAGATATTTTTGAAAATTACGGGTGGCGCCTTGAGCCGGTACTGCAAGCTCGTCTTCTTCCTCATTTGCCCAATTTGTAACTATGTCTCCTTCATCTTCAACAATCATGTTGTGTAGAATAATGCATGTCAATATTATTGCTTTCAACTTTTTCTTATACCAAAGACGAGCTGGCCCCCTGACAATAGCCCATCTAGCTTGAAGCACTCCGAAAGCTCGTTCAACATCCTTCCTTGTAGATTCTTATTTTTGTTTAAATAACCTTCTCTTTGGATCCTGTTGGCATGGGAAAGCTTTGACGAATGTGGACCATTCTGGATATATTCCGTCGGTTAAATAATAACCTTTCGTATATTGAGTCCCATTCACCATGAAATTAACGTCCGGTGCATCCTCCATCAAAATATTGTTGAACAAAGGAGATTCGTTCAAAACGTTAACATCATTACGTGAACTAGCCACTCCAAAAAAAGCATGCCATATCCATAAATCATGAGATGCAACCGCTTCAAGCACTATTGTTGGAGACCCGTGTCCTCTTGTGAATTGCCCTTTCCAAGCCACTGGACAATTTTTCCACTCCCAGTGCATGCAATCGAGGCTACCCAACATACCGGAAAACCCATGTCCCGTCTCGTGCAAATGTAGAAGACGTTGAATGTCATTGTGATCCGGCCTTCTCAAGTAGCGCTGGCTAAATAATTCAACGACAACTTCACAAAATTTATAAAAGCATTTGGTAGCAGTTGACTCACCCATCCATAGATACTCATCAAGAGAGTCGGCAGGAACTCCATATGCTAGTTGACGTAGGGCTGCTGTGCATTTTTGTAGCGGTGATAGGCTTTGTCGCCCTGCTGCGTCGCTCTGCTGTTGGAAATACCTAGATCGACCTGTAATTGCATTAACTATACGAAGGAATAAATCCTTGCGCATGCGAAATCGTCGACGGAATATACGATCGTGATACACCGGATTTTCCGAGAAATAATCATTCACAAGCCTATCATGTCCATCTTCCCGACTTCTCTCGATAAATCTCCGTTGTGGTATTTGCAACTCATTTTCCACAAACTGGAATAGTATGGACACCATTGCTTCAGCCGTGGAATCTGCTTCATCCTCTGTGGATTCCTCGTGTGCAGATATATCTTCTGTGGGTTCTTCGGACATGGAAGATGTTGAGCTTTCAGAACTTTGAGACATTGTAATATCTGAAGAGGTGATTGGAAAAAAGAAAGGAAATAATTGAGGAAGTAGTGTTTGGGTGTGCAAAAATATAATGAAATGGTATGGTATTAATAGGCAAAATAAAGTAACGGTCATATTTTTAAACGTTTGAATTTTGAATATTATTATTTTCTATATTATTTTTTATTATAAAAAAGTAACCGTTTGAAATTTATATTTTATTATATATTTATATTATTATTTAATTTTAAAAAGTAACCATTTGAAATTTAAATTTTATTATATGTTTATATCATTATTTAATTTTAAAAAGTAACCGTTTGAAATTTAAATTTTATTATATTTTTATAAAATTATTTAAGTTTATAAAGTAACCGTTTGAAATTTAAACAGTATTGGTTGAATAATACTATTTTATTTTTTTAAAAGTTGACCGTTTGAATTTTGAATATTATTAATTTTTATATCATTTTTCAAGATAACGGTAATAATTTTAAATGTTTGATAAAAATTGCATTATAAAAATATTCAATTGATACATGAAAAAGGGGAAAAATATTAGATAAACGAAAATGCAAGACATAATGAAACAACATTAGATAAATGAAAATGCAAGACCTAATGAAACAATATTACATAAATAAAAATGCTAGACCTAATGAACAGAAACATTGAAAGTGAATCAATTGCAAGCTCAATTATTGTTGGATTCCCACTTCGCATAAATTTGGGCACATGCACGCTCGTGATTTTCGCGTTGTTTATCCGTCATTGTTGACGTGTCACGCACAATGAACTCGCATTCTTGGATAAGAGTTGCTCTTTTTTTGGCCTCTGCTTTACGGATTTTTGCCTCTGCCGCGATCTTTTTTGCCTCTGCTTCGATCCTTTTTGCATCTGCCAGCTTCTCTCTAACATGTGCGTCAAGCTTTTTCGCCTCATTGTATTCATTAATGTGACGAAGTGCATCACCCAACTTCGGATGGTCTGATGTGGATCGTGTCGTACCCTTACCCTTCGCTTTTCTTTTAGCCATTTTCTGCCCCATCGGCCTAGTATCGTCAATGTTTAGGTCGAAATCCAAGGCTCGGGATTTGGTTGAGGAGCTGTTACTTGTGTTGGAGTCCGAATTCCTTGCCTTCTTCGAAGAACCGAATTCATCATTGCATTGCGCACTAAATAGAGGCCGATCCTTCAGAATCTCCCAAACATGCCCAAAATTGAACGCAACTCCATTATTTTCCGACTTGTATTTTTCATGAGCCATGTGTAGTATGTCTGCATCACTACTCCCGCTCCTGTGAATACTTGATACAACATTATAACTTGAATTGAAATTTCCTACCTTTTCTGCGACAGTGTTGTACCAATGCGACCTCATTGTGCTTACACTTCGATAAGCCATGTTTGGAGCGCGGTTGTTATTCCAGTACTCGCCGATTCTTTCCCAGAAAGCATCCAATTTTTGGCCATTACCTATTATGGGATCATCACTCATCGTCACGAATGATGTTGCAAGGAGTTCATCATCTGCTACTGTCCACCTCTGTTTGCCTTTTCCGGTAGTCGTCTCTTTTTCCGATGTCAAATCAATCGGTGTAGTTGAGTTCGAAAATTGTGTTTCTGGAACGAATGATGGAGTGCTTGGTGGATTGAATGCTCCAGTTCTTGGGGAAATGCCAAATGGTTGTGAGGCAGAAAACATCGGCGGGGAAGAGTGATAAAGAATTGAGATTGATAAAAAGTTTGTGGGGAATTTTGAAAAAATGGGGTATTGTAGTGAAAGTTTGGATTTTGAGTAGGATAAAAGTTTTGAGAAATATTTGAGGGAAATGGAACATTCTGAGAGGGTTGAATATTTTGTGGATTTTCATCATCAACATTTTGGTTGAACCAATTGTTGAAAAAACTATTATTGTTATCGGCCATTGTGGGAAAAATGTGGAGGGGTTATGTTTGATGTAAACAAAGATAGATTGGAAAGAAGAAGTGAAGTGTGTTTGGATGTAGGAGAATGAGAGTGAAAATTTGTGGAAGAGATGTATGTATATTTATAGAGTTTTAAAACTAGTCGTTATCTTTAAGTAAATATTATTTTATATAGTAAAAACTAGCCGTTATATTATTTTAATTATATAAGAATTTTTTCAATAAATTGTGGCAACTGTTGAAATTTTTTTTAAGAAAGAATTGCAATGGTTGATAAATAAATAAAAATTAAAGAAATAAAAAATTTAGAAAGAATGGCAACGTTCATTTTGGTGGATCCCACCATTTAAAGTCACTTTTCAGTATTGTTTCCCACTTTTCAGTCAATGAATTCAGTTAATGCTGCTTAATTCAAATTATAGGGCCCACCACTTATTAACTGACACATCGCCGCTTCTCAATTAATTTTTGACGAAGCCTGACATTAATTGGAGAAATTGGTGAGCGATGTGGCTGCTCTAAGGTTGTCTATGATGACTGATTTAAAAGGTTTGTGGAACACTTGGATAGCTGCTCAGGCTATCCTCCCTCAGCTGCTGCCTAGCAAACATGAATTGATTTGCTGCTGGTGTGCATATAGGAGAGTCTTAATTTTCATATGTTCATCTTTTATTGTTTATTCAACCTTCATGATTACAATGTTTCAGGAACTCAATCATACTCTTATTGTCTTTAGTCTTTACCATTCAAGAATTTACTCAAGTCATTTTTCTCAAAGTTTATGCGGATATGCATAAAAAAGAAGGTGAATTGAGGATGTTACAGTCTTACAGATATACAAAAAGACCTAATCTCAAGAAAATCTACAATTCCTATATATAATCACACAAACCCTTTTAACAACGGCCCCATATGATTATCTCTAGTTCATTATCTGATTTACCAACTTGGTTTCCAGAACCCTTTTCTTGTTCACTCTTGCAATAAAGGCTTCCACTCTTTTGTTCAGTTCCTCTCTAGGCATATCACCACCACAGCCTTCAATTTTGCTGACTCCCATGATGCCTCTTTTCTTTTCCAATTTTTTCGTTTTCTTGTCCTCACTACTCACACGATGAATCTCTCTAACATTTTCATTCCCCTGCAGCTTCAATTTGCTGTCCACTTTATGATCCTTTGGATAAGCGCAGCAGCTTCTTGCAGCGTACTCGCGGTACATATCCAAGACTGGAGATGAACGTGATGATGATCGTGCTAGCTTCGACTCCCCTATAAGGATCAACACGATGAGGTTTCCAACAAGGAAGAAGCATCTGGTGTTGCTGGAAGCGAAGGAAATGGCATTCGGTACGGACAATGAAGTAATGATCCAGTTACTGATGGAGATGGAGGGCAACCAAAAGTGGTACGAGAAGAAGAAGCAAGTGATTAAAGATGTGAGTGAGTAGAGAACTAAATTGTACAGAAACTGATCAGCCCTCTTGTACTGCTTCATGGCTTGAACCTTGTGTGCAGCCTTTGTTGAACCCTCCATTGATGTAATGAAATGAAAGATGGGAATGGATGTGGGGTGTTTTGTATTTAACTCATGAGCCTTGCTTGTGCTGCATCCATGGGAAATTGAAGAAGCTAATTGGAGGGGTTTATATAGGGCTTTTATTGTGGACATGTGTATTGAGGAGAGATATTTAGTGGGATTCTACACACGTTTTTTTTGTTTATTTCCATGAACTCTAAAAAAGTAGGGATTTTTGTAAGGCTTTGTAGGCTTTTGGAAAAAGCATAGCGAGGGGTTTGCATTCCTCATAGTTTACTTTCAGCCATATTCCCGCATATGGTTTTCAACAATCTATGGTGCTTTACATATGGAGGTAATCACATTACATGGGGGATATACAGCCACATAGATGGCAATTTTAAGAGTATCTATCCCTTACAATTATCAATAGTAAATAGGGAGTATATATATTTCCCTTATGTTTTCTTACTAGTGAAATAGTACTTTACTATCATCTTCATTTGAGTATTTTTGTAGTAATTTTTTATAGAAGAAACTTATCAATGAACATGAAAAGATCAAATAAACCAAATAGGTCCTATAACTTACCCCTAATTCCCATTTGGTCCAAAAAGTATTTGAATTACCAAAATGGTCCTGTAAGTTTTTGAATTACCGAGATCGTACTGTAAGTTTTTGAATTTAGTCCTGAGAGCATTTTGACAAATTATTTTTTGGTCCCTAGACTTTTAAAATTGCTGGTCTTGCCCAAAAAAATGTATATTTTGTGAAGTGTTAGTCCTTATAACATATTCCCTCCATCTCTTATCTATTGTGTCTTGTTACTGTTGGGCACGTGAATTAAGGTGGGGTTTATTAGTGAGTATATAATGGGGTCCACCTAACTTTTAATGGGAAAATTTATTTATATTCATGGAAACAAGACATATATGATGAGACATCCAAAAATAGTAAGTAAGACACTTTAGATGGGACGTAGAGAGTATTTATATTTCTAAAATACTTCCTTCGTACTATTTGAGAAATCACATTTCTTCTGGGCACGATATTTTGGGTTGAATGAATTATTGTGTTAAAGTGGAGTAAATAGTTGATGTGATGTTTATTTGAGGGAGTAAAAATTTTCTAAATAAGGAAATGTGACAATTGTAGTGGGACGGACCAAAATAAAAAAACGAGACATTTGAAATGGGACTGGGGAGTATATATTTATTTGTTGGATGTTTATTTAATTTTCGGAAGCATTGGGTTGTTTAAAATGGATTTACATTGAAAAAAATAACTAATTAAACAAAGAATTATATTTTGGGGTCAAATTATAATAAAATAAAAGTTATGGGATATAAATATGATATAAAAAAAGATTATTTTGATTAAAAACAGTTAACTTACAGGACCATTTTAGTAATTCAAATACTTTATTAACCAAACGGGAGTTAGGAGTTAGTTACCGGACCTATTTGGTATTTTATCCCTGGGTTTGGTAACATCACTTTTCAAGCCGTGAGTTAAATATATTGGGTTCCACGGGATGGCATTAGATGAGTTTGGTTGTGTGTGTTTCATTCAAGTATTTCAACTGCAATTTTGAACATAATTAGATTATAAAATGCATAGTTAAAACAAAAGGAATAAAATGTTGTATATAAAATATAAACTAGACCTATTAGTGGATATATGTAGTTGTAACGGGAGTTGTGTATATATATGTATGAGGTATCTATAGATGTAGCATAAAGTAGTGCCGGAATATGGCCTGTGCAAGTAAATAAGGAAGAGAGAGATCAAAGCACTAGTGGAACTATGGATTCTTGAATAATAAGATGTTGGAAACTTGCACTCCTTTATTCATAACTCAAGCCATATTTATAAGCATGGTTACAAGTGCTTAGTCACTCATGAATTGCTAATACAAAGACAAGTGTATAACACTTGTAATTCATTTACTTAATTATGGACATGCACTAATTATTATATTGCCACATAACACTCCCCCTTGCATGTCCATTACACGAAGAATATGTCTCGTTAAAACCTTACTAGGAAAAAACCCAGTGGGAAAAAATCCTAGTGAAGGAAAAAGAGTACAATATTCTTGTATTTCTCGCTCCCCCTGTTTTGAACATCACTTTAAATCTTGAAGCCGCCGCATTCCAATTTTCTTCACGAGTTTCTCGAATGTTGCAGTCGGCAATGCCTTGGTCAATAGATCCGCTAAGTTCTCATCTGATCGAATTTGTTGCACATCGATTTCACCATTCTTTTGAAGATCATGGGTATAGAAAAATTTTGGTGAAATGTGTTTAGTCCTATCTCCTTTTATATAACCCCCTTTCAATTGGGCTATACAAGCTGAATTATCTTCAAATAAAATTGTTGGGGGAACTTTTGGTTCAATGACCAAACCACAATTTTTTAATATATGATGAGTCATTGACCTCAACCAAATACATTCTCGACTAGCCTCATGGATTGCTAATATTTCGGCATGATTTGATGAAGTAGCCGTTAATGTTTGTTTCATGGATCTCCATGAGATAGCAGTTCCACCACACATAAAAATATAGCCTGTCTGAGATTTGGCTTTGTGTGGATCTGATAAATATCCTGCATCGGCATATCCGATCAACTCATGTCGAGAATCCTTTGGGTAAAATAACCCAAGGTCAACTGTTCCCTGGAGATAGCGAAAGATGTGCTTTATGCCTTTCCAATGTCGTTGAGTAGGGCAAGAACTAAATCTTGCGAGTAAATTAACAGCAAACGCGATATCAGGTCGCGTGCTATTTGCCAGATACATTAACGCGCCAATTGCGCTTAAATATGGCACTTCTGGGCCAAGTTGTTCTTCATCATCTCCCTTTGGCCTAAATGGATCCTTTGCAGGATCAAGTGTCCGAACGACCATTGGACTACTTAACGGATGAGCATAATCCATTCGAAATTGCTTCAATACCTTTTGGGTATAAGCTGATTGATGAACAAAAATACCCTTATTCAAATGCTCAATTTGCAAACCAAGGCAGAATTTTGTTTTTCCAAAATCCTTTATTTCGAATTCAATTGCCTTTTCTAGCTCTTCAGGAGTTCCAATTAAATTTAAATCATCAACATAGACTGCGATGATTACATATTCTGACCCATTTTTCTTTATAAAAACACATGGGCATATAGGGTCATTTATATAACCTTCATTAATTAGACTTTCGCTGAGGCGATTGTACCACATTCGGCCCGATTGCTTAAGCCCATAAAGTGATTTTTGTAATTTGATGGAATAAACTTCTCTGGGCTTTGAGTTATAAGATTCAGGCAATTTAAATCCTTCAGGTATTTTCATATAAATATCATTCTCCAATGAGCCATATAAGTAAGCAGTAACAACATCCATCAGCCTCATTTCGAGCTTTTCTCGTACTGCTAGGCTCATGAGATACCTGAAAGTTATCCCATCCATAACCGGGGAATATGTTTCCTCAAAATCAATTCCCGGTCTTTGGGAAAATCCTTGGGCTACAAGCCTTGCTTTGTATCTTGCAATTTCATTATTTTCATTTCTCTTTCTAACAAACACCCATCTGTAGCCAACTGGTTTTACATTTTCAGGTGTTTGGACTATGGGGCCGAATACTTTTCTTTTGTTAAGTGAATCCAATTCTGATTTAATTGCATCTTTCCATTTTGGCCAATCATCCCTTTGCCGACATTCATCAACTGATTTTGGTTCAGGATCCTCGTCATCTTTCATCATCTCAAGTGCTACATTATATGCAAATGCTTGATCAACTTTGATTTCTTTCCGGTTCCAATACTTTCCAGAAGTGATATAATTGAAAGCAGTTTCAATAGTTTCACTTTCTTCTGGATTAGTATTTTCAGCATCAACTTCTTCAAAAGTTGAATTTATTACCTCTTCGGGTTTTTCATTATCCACGTGTATAATTCTTTTCTTTCGTGGATTTTTATCTTTGGAACCCATTGGTCTACCACGCTTTTGCCGTGGATTAGATTCATTAGCACTTGGGATTTGCCCTTCAGGTATATTTATTTTGGCCGGTGCATTTGCTGCTTCAATGTAAGATTTTGTCACTCTTGCAGCATCATTGAAGGCATCAGGCAATTGATTTGCAATCCTTTGCAAATGCACAATTCTTTGGACTTCTAATTCACATTGTTTAGTACGAGGATCACTGATATCAAGTGGGAGTTTCCACGAAATTTCTTTTTTCAGTTGATTACTTCCTCCCCCTAATGTCGGGAAATGTGATTCGTCAAAATGACAATCTGCAAATCTTGCAGTAAATAAATCACCCGTTGTTGGTTCAAGATATTTAATAATTGAAGGGGATTCATACCCGACATAGATGCCCATCCTTCTTTGAGGTCCCATTTTTGTCCTTTGAGGTGGTGCTATTGGTACATATACCGCACACCCAAAAATTCTTAAATGGGAAATATCGGGTTCTTTTCCCGTTATAATTTGAGTAGGGGAGTAGCTATGATAGCTTGTCGGTCTAATTTTTACTAATGCTGCTGCATGCAATATAGCATGTCCCCAAGCAGAAACGGGGAGTTTTGATTTCATCAATAAAGGTCGTGCAATTAATTGCAACCTTTTGATTAATGATTCAGCCAGACCATTTTGGGTATGCACATACGGAACTGGATGTTCTACTGTGATACCAACAGATGTGCAAAAATCATCAAAAGCATTTGATGTGTATTCTCCAGCATTATCAAGGCGTATTTTCTTTATTGGATAGTCAGGAAATTGTGCTCGCAGTTTAACAATTTGTGCGAGTAGCCTAGCAAAGGCTAGGTTGCGAGTTGACAATAAACAGACATGGGACCATCTTGTTGATGCATCAATTAGTACCATAAAGTACTTGAATGGTCCACAAGGTGGATCTATTGGTCCACATATATCACCTTGAATTCTTTCCAAAAATGCAAGGGATTCAATTCCCACTTTTGCTGGAGATGGCTTGGTAATTAATTTTCCTTGATAGCAAGCAGCACATGTAAACTCATTTGGATTCAAAACCATTTTATGGTTTAATTTATGGCCACTGGAATTTTCAATAATTCGCCTCAACATCACGCTGCCCGGATGTCCAAGCCTTTCATGCCAGGTTATAAATTCACTAGTAGCCTTTAGGCCTACTAGGTTATGTACTTCTCCGGCATAAATTTTTGTATAATATAATCCGGATGTCAAACATGGCAGCTTTTCATGAACAAACTTTTCACCATTGATGGTTTGAGTAATTAAAACATACTCATTTCCTGCCTCATTTAAAGTTTCAATGTGATAGCCATTTTTTCGAATATCACCAAAACTTAACAAGTTTCTCCGAGCCTTGCTTGAATATAGGGCATTTTCAAATGCCAATTTTGTCCCTTTAGGGAGAAATATAACGGCTCTTCCAGATCCTTCAATACAATTTTCATTACCGCTTATAGTTTTCACTGCGGTCTTTCCCAATTTTAATTGGGAGAAAAAGCTTTTGCTTTTTAAGATACTGTGCGTTGTAGCACTGTCAATGAGGCAGATTTCATTTTTAGCTTGGCCATCCATTTCTTTAACATTTCACAAGATAATAAAAACATCAGTCATATTATATAAACATAACCATTGCAAAATACATTATAAAACGGGGGATACAAAAAGAGAGCAAAATACCAAAATAGATCATAAGGCAAAATACAAAATGTGCAACCATTCTTTTCATTTTTTCAGTTTGTGCCACCAATAAAGTCATCAGTCTCCAAGTGGGTAATATCATCATTCAGAACATCATCAAAGGTATCATCGTGGGTGGCATGATGTGTCTCGGGATCAGATCTTTCTTGCCTTTTCGAGGCCTGGTACAGCTCAGCTAAATGACTAGCTGTTCGACAAACTCGGGCCCAGTGACCCTTGATTCCGCAGCGATCACATGGTTGATCATTATTTCTATCTCTTTTAGGCTTTGGCTGCGATTTATAGGGCCTCCTGTTGTCACTTCTACGGTTGAATTCATATCGAGGTTTATTTCGATATTTGTTTCTCGCAGATGATTCAGGCCTACCACGACCACGATCCCGATTTCTGTCACGATTAAAATTTTGATTTCTTTGATTCCCACGATCCCGCACTTGGTTTTCTGCTTCTGTGGCATTTGCTTCTGGAAATGGGGCAGCACCTGTTGGCCTGGATTCATGATTTTTCAGCAATAGTTCTTTATTCTGCTCGGCCAGAAGTAGACAGGTGATAAGCTCAGAGTATTTTTGAAAACCCCGCTCACGGTACTGCTGCTGTAAAACCAGATTTGTGGCATGGAATGTGGAGAATGTTTTTTCCAGCATATCAGATTCAGTTATTTTTTCTCCACAAAGTGTCAGTTGCGATGTAATACGAAACATCGCTGAATTATATTCACGGACTGATTTGAAGTCCTGGAGCCTCAGATTATGCCATTCGCTTCGAGCCTTTGGCAGCACCGTCATTTTGAG
Source organism: Hygrophila difformis (assembly GCA_030278955.1). Lineage (NCBI taxonomy): Eukaryota > Viridiplantae > Streptophyta > Magnoliopsida > Lamiales > Acanthaceae > Hygrophila > Hygrophila difformis. The sequence continues at coordinate 19,678,417 of JAOANR010000007.1, forward strand.
ATGATCATATCTTTCTTTTAATTTCAGCCACAATTCAAGTGGGGATTCCAACGTCACATATTGAAGTTTCAACGATTCATCAATATGGTGGCACAAAAAGATCATGGCTTTTGCCTTATCCTGGCTTGATGGTTTTTACATCCCGTGCCCAGGACATATAGTTGTCCCCAGAGACCAATAACGGGATAAATTCCTGTTTTGCAAGATTAGTCATAATATATATTATTGAAAAGTAGGGATAAAAGTTATACCTAAATTTTGGCAGAACTCCAGCAGAGTCTCCTCGTGCTGATAACGTGTTGTATATAAAATATAAACTAGACCTATTAGTGGATATATGTAGTTGTAACGGGAGTTGTGTATATATATGTATGAGGTATCTATAGATGTAGCATAAAGTAGTGCCGGAATATGGCCTGTGCAAGTAAATAAGGAAGAGAGAGATCAAAGCACTAGTGGAACTATGGATTCTTGAATAATAAGATGTTGGAAACTTGCACTCCTTTATTCATAACTCAAGCCATATTTATAAGCATGGTTACAAGTGCTTAGTCACTCATGAATTGCTAATACAAAGACAAGTGTATAACACTTGTAATTCATTTACTTAATTATGGACATGCACTAATTATTATATTGCCACATAACATAAAATGCATAGTTAAAACAAAAGGAATAAACACACCAAATGAATTTATTATTTATCATATTACTATATAGAGATATTTTTTTATTCTATAATTTTATCTTTTCATATTACAATTAATCATTTTTAATGGTTAAAACTAGATGTTCTGACATATTTCTAATTGGTTGGAAGTACCGTAACCTTCCCATAAATATATATATATATATATATATATATTATTGCACCGGTATTTTATAATAAATTATTATTATTATTATTATTATTATTATTATTATTATTATTTACGCCAAAATTACTTTTATAGCATTTCTGCCCCCATCGAACAAGGCTGGCAGAGATACTTGTGATTGAATTTGTTTCCTGTGGGTAGAAAATATAGTGTCTAATTTCCTCAATACAGCTCAAAGTACGATAACAACAATATAAAAAATAGAAAGGGAAAAAAAGGGTCTTACCACGATTGAGGCAGTATCTTTAAAATATTGCATTAACAATAAAATAAATAAATAAAATATAATATAAAAGATTAGACTGTACTTCCTGGAGAGTTCCAATAGCTTTTTACCTAAATAATTGAAGCGTAATTTGGGACATGTGTTGATTTTTTTTTTTTCATTTTTTTATTTTTTTAAAAAAAAGGCTGTGGACTTGTGTGGAAAAGCTTGTAAGGATATTGGTGTCCACTTTTTCCCTAAATTAACAAAAGTGAATTAAAAGTTGGATCTAAATACACATACATTATCAAGTTTTGAAACCATTTACATGATTCTCCAAATCCCACAAGTGAAAAAGGCACCAATGTATGTCAAATAATTATGGTTATTAATTTGAAGTGGAAAGTTGAAAGTTGAAAATTGAGAGATGCACTGTAAAGAGACAACTTTAGTAGGTGTGAAGTAATAATCAGGCATGTTGTGGGCTTGTTAGGTATACAATGCATGGTGAATTTTTTTTTATTTTTTTATTTTTTTTATTTTTTACATCTTTTTTGAATAAAAGTTACACAAAGATGAAAGTTAAAGGATGAAAATTTGTTTGTGGTTTTGTATAGTAGTATATTTTTCCTTTAGGTGAGAAAATTGGCAATTCTCAATTTATCTTGTATAAAGTTTAATGAATTTTTCTGGGTAAGCATAATTATTTGGATTAATTGATTGAAACTATTTCATTCGGTTCTTACCACGCATTTCCCAGCCTTCAATGGCTCCTTCAAAAAAATCTACTCCCTCCGTCCCACCCCAAGTGTCCTGTTACTGTTGGGCACGGGAATTAAGGTAGAGTTGGTTTGTGAGTATATAGTGGGGTCCACATAGTTGTTGGAGGGGAAAATTATTTCTATTTATAGAAAGAAGACATTTGTAATGGGACATCCAAAAATAGTAAGTAAGACATTTGGAGTGGGACGGAGGGAGTATTTTATTTTATTCAGCTTTTAGGAATGGGATGGGATGGGATGGGGCAAAGGACCGCACGGTTCACTACTTCACTTACAAACAAAAATGAAAAGAGAAGAGAGAGCAGATTTTCATTTAGGTCTAGTTTGGATGGACTTTTGAAAAAAAATAGAAACCAAAAGTAAAAGCTGGTGTGAAAGCCAAAAGTAGAAGCAGATAACTTTTGTGTTTGGATGGAATTTTTGAGAATCAGCTTTTTTTTCAAAAGTATTTTTGGATGTGTAAAGATGAAAAGTGTTTTTGTAATATTATAATTACTAAAAAATACATGCTACTTATGAGAATAATATATATTTATAGTATAATTTAAATAAATTAGTTGGGGCATTTAAGACTTTACACACATTACTATGTGATTTTCACTTTTGCTTTTCGGTGAAGCAGACTTTACATACATTACTGAGCTGCTTCTCCCAGAAGCACTTTTGCAGCTTTTCTATGTGCTTCTGTTTTTTTTCTGAAAAGTTCATCCAAACACAATTTTTGCATTAAAAGTGCTTTTGAAAAAATCAAAATCCAAAAACACTTGTTTAAAAGTTCATCCAAACGAACTCTTATTAAGACGAATTCAGTGAATATTGCCCTGCAAGAATATTACTCTCTCTGTCCCTGGTGAACTTGTCATGTTTGATTTTTTGGCACTGTTCATTATTCAGTTTGACTCAATTTTATTGCAAGTATAGATTCGGATAAAATAGTCGAGTTGGGTATTGTTAGAGTCGTATGATCATGTAGTTTTATAATATATATTTATATACTAGAATTCGCTGGTGGCGCGCGCCACGCAGCGCGCACCCGGTAAGAAAAAAACCTGCGTGCACCCGGTGAGAAAAACATTATAGAAAACTGTAAGAAGACATTCAAAACTTAAATGTATTCCAATTATGCTCACAAGCAAAAGACGAGCAATAAAGGCTGAGAATGCGAAAGGAGTTGTGATTTTTACAAACAAACTAAAAAAATTGTCATAAAAAAGCCATGTAGCTATGCATAACTCTAAATGTAGCAACAATATAAAGGTATTAAACATAGTTGCAATCAGGGAGCGTTTCATCTTGCAGCAATGCCATTTACACTTTCCCCTGGAATTGGGAAGCAAATGTTAAAGGTGGAGTAATAAGACTGGGCATAAAATTGAACGAATTGTACAGAAACCTGCTTTAACAAAAGCCATCGCTGGATGAGAATGCAGAATATCTCCAGCAATTGATTAATAGTACTGGTAAATTCCCGGGTATCGGTTGAGCTCTGGTACCCTGAAACAAACAGCAAGACAAATGAGAAGAATAGCAGTACAACTGAAGAAGTAAGACTTGGATGGAGTTCTAGATATATCACTGACTGGATTTTTAGCCATTCTAGACAAAAAGATGAATTTTTTTAAGCATGTTACACTTGTTTCTTAATGTACACATAAATGATTTTGCCCATAATAAATAAATAAATGCTATGCACAAATATGGACAACGAAATGAGGATACCAGTAAATTTCTTGATCCATCCAGAAATACAAAATACGGAGTATATGCTTATCCATAACATTTGGCACATGGCTTGTTTCTAGTTTCTCTAGCCCATACTATGTCTTTTGCCATTAAATCAACAGATAATGAGTGCCAGGGATGATGACAGTTACAAATATCAAACCTCATATGTCATGTTGTTAGGATCAATGTTATCTTGCCAAACAACCTGCAGTAGTCCCAAGAGGATGAGCAAAACTAAACCTTGTCTGATCATATTTATAATGGTTTACTAAAAAAGGTCAAAAGCCTGAAAGGCTTATGGAATTCATAATTAAGAAGGTGAACAGTAAGATACCTCACTATCATGAGCATCTTGAATCGGAGGACCTATATCACACATAAATGTGATTATTTTAAAGATAACTTATGGGTTTGAATAAAATGTCAGCTGCAAATTATGAGTAAAAGCACATGCTGAAGAACTAATACACTAAGACACTTATTAAATCTATGAGCACATGACCAATAGGACTCATTTGTTCTTTACAACTTGAGGCAGAAATAAACTTCACCCCCATTCTGCAGTACAACTAAATAGCATCAACAACACATACAAATTGAGGTCACACTCTGAGAAACAGGGTAAACATAATGGCTAATAATAAGGAAATGACCCGAGATTGAACAGTGAATTGGGGAACGACGTCGTATAGAGTAGCAGATCACTAAACATAATCAGGATTTAGTGAAATTTGACATAAATACAGCAAATTATTTAATTCCAACAGTTTACTAAAGCAGAAGATATTTAGCATATGAATCATAAATATATCATTCAACGGACGAACCTACGGGCAGAAGCCGCAATCCCCCTATCTTGACCGGAAAGCCGAAGACGGAAAGCGGCGGCGGCGGATGATTAGAATCTCATGGGACATAACAATAAGAGCAAACAATCGAAAGCAGAGAGCAATGAGCAAAATCAACAATGGCGAATCCATGGAAATCGGGAAACTGGAAACCACAAACACTAAATTTCGAAATTCCAAAAAGACAGCATGTGTTTGCTATCCGGCTTGAAAACTGCATGGGGGCAAGCAATTACTTCAAACCCAATCCTGAAATCCAATGGGCCTTCAAGCATTCATACAGAATCTGGCAAGACTAACAAATAACAGGCACTCACTACAAAAATACTAAAAAACGCTACCTCAATCAGCTCCTTTCCGACCCGGCCAACATGAGGGGGGGTTGGGGAGGGGCGGAACCGCTGGCGAGGCAGCGAAGCTGCACACAGAGAGCGACACAGGCAGCGCAACACCAGATAAAACATCTATCTGTTAGGACAAATAAACAAGGATTTACAACATAAGCAAATCAAGCAAAAGGTTTACCCAAATCAAACCAAAATCCCTAACTCAGAGGTCGTCGGCCCTTTAGCAGGAGGAACGTAATGTTGGACTAAACCTTACCTCAACACGCACGAAGTGGAGCGGGGACAGCAATCGGGTGGATTAGCGGGCATGGGGTCTCAAAGGAGGGGGAAGAGCACTGACCCTTAGCAGCCGGCTGTGAAGTCACCCACCTTTGGCAATCGTTGTTTGGAACTCGGGAGAAGCCCGAGCGGCGGGAAAGGCGGCGATTTGTGCGGCCATGGTGGTGTCGGGTCTATGATCACGAAGGGAGAATTGTCCTGTGATCACGAAGTGAGGTCGGGGCAGAGTCGAGAGCGAAGGGCGAACTGAGGGCGTGCCCCGAATCGCGGTTTAGGGTTTACGGCGCGAGCGGTGCATCGGCTTCGCAGGGGATGGCGGACGGTGCGGCGCGATAAGGGTGCCAGCGAGCGGAAGATCTGAAGGGCGCTGGGGGCATCCCGGCGCCTCGATTTCGTTGGGCCAGTTGGGGAACCGCTGTATCGGAACAGCAGCACTCCGACGGGTGTTCGTCCCGGCGCTTGCGGTGCAGCGGGCGCCGCGCGTGGTTGGGCGAAATAAAATTAAAGCATGGATTCAAATTACCAATTACTAACCAAAGTAATTCCGAAGGCCGGTGAGAAGTGCGAAGAGAGGACAGGGAGGGGTGGAGAAAGAATGAAGAACGAAATGGGCAGATCAATTTGAGAGGAAAGAAGACGTAGACGCTGCAGAGTTTGGGATAGGTGAAAGTAGGAGGTAGCAAAACGACGACGTCTTATTCACTATTCAATGAATAGTACCCAAAAGTACTGTTCATATCTTGTTTAGCATATATATATATTAGATATATTTTATAAAAATTTTCATTTTACATATTGAGATATTAACGGTTGAAAAAATGCATTTGATTGTGTGCAGAAGTAAAACAAGACAAGTTAAATAGGACATAGTAATTATTTTAACTTGTGTTTATAATTTTACCTACAACTTATAATATTTACAAATATCATATACGTGATCACAAAATCATATAATTAGTTTCGGAAATCTAGTAGCATGTGGCAATTCAATGCAACTTAGATTATTGGATGATTAATCAATGCTGAAAAATGCTTTGTTCCAAACACCTGATAGTGGAGTAATCTGTAGTACTAAGATTTTACCATCAAAGGGATCAGAAAAATGGGCCGGATTGAAAGCCCAATATTAATTTGGGGGGGTTTAAACCGTATTTGGGTTATTTTCGAGAAGTAACTGCCAAGGAAAACAGGGTGTGTCTGTCTTTCTTTTCTTTTTTCATAACTCAGGAAGGAAGGGAATATCTCTTTCTTTACAAGGGGAGGTTTGATTACAATGAGAATTTGATTTTTAAAATGTCCTTTTTAGACATTAGGCATGAGATTTTGTTTAAAGAATGCTTAAAATTTTAAAACACATAAATTATAAATGAATAAAGAGATTTTTTTGCTCGACAGCCTATACTTGCTATAAAAAAAAATAAAGTAAAAAAGAAGCAAGGAAAACAAATCCGGCTATCCAATGGAACACAATGATCTTGCAGATCAATGGGCGAAACGTGGCGCAGCAGGTAAAGGCAGGATTGAAGAATGGTATGGAAGATAATCAGTTGGTGGCTGGATAGTATTACAAGTTGGAAGGAGCGGCTGAAGGTATAAATTTGTATGCTGAGAAGGATTTTGAAATACTGGTGGTAGGGAAATCTGATGTAATACCCGAATGAGAATTGCATCTTGTACTTGTCTTTTATTGAAGCTGAGAATAAAAACTTCCCCACAAGAAAAAAAAAAAAAAGGGTTCCGGCTACGGCCAAGAAACCACGTGTCGCGCAGCATCAGCTACTAGCAGAGGTTTATCTTGATCTGGAGGAAAAGCCCAAATCATATAGAATAGTTCACTATCACCACCCAGCTTTTCCAAGCAATCAGCAATTACATTTCCTTCACGGAGAATATGAATTACTCGACAGAATTGAAACTACAACCAAATTAATTAAAAAGATCCAATCATTGGGATTCAAATCCCAATTTCATATTTATCCCTCATCTTTATCTTTTTAAAATTTGCATGGCATAAATTCCTATTACCGTTTTAAGCAAAAAAAAAAAAGAAGTATTTACATGTTATCCCAAGTGGGGTGTGTAACGTAACAATACTTAAATAATAAATTCATAAAATTGTTATTTAATATTAAGTTTTTAAATATTTAGTTTGGTGTTCCCACTCAATTTTTGTAGTGACACTATTCAAATTAGTAAAATTAATAATTTAAACTTAAAATTTTTATATTTGACTTGGTACACCGTACACCGATTTAATTTTATGGCAACACTACTATCTGTTAATTTGAATCCATCTACTTTTACTGTTTTTTGCATTGCAATATTATCACAATTTTAGCTTAGTTTACATCAATTCTTATGACAAAATTTATAAAAAAATTTGAATCCACCTGAATTCATGTAGACCGGATTAGCAACCCATTACGGCAAGCAATCATTTTCAAAAAAAAAAAAAAAAAAAAAATTTTAATAATTCCCATTACCTTGTAAAAAAAAAAAATGCCACTACTGATATGGCATTTTGACAGTTGCCACTTCTTCCGAAATTCCGATAAGCTTACACCCATCTTCGGGTTGTGAAAGAAAAGAAAAGAAGAGATGCACTTAGAAAATAAAAATAAAATTTAAAATAGATCCAAAAAAAAAGTTTAACCATTATAATTCACCACAAAAAATATAATTGAAATTTATTCAGGTATTTATTACAGTATATATAAATTATATTAATATTTATAATAAAACATTGATTATACATTCAAAACCCATAGCTAGCCCCCAGAATTTTTAAAATATCCAATTTCTTTTATCATCAACGTGTTACTTCATAGAGTGAGGTTAAACAACCTCATATACTAATACGATAATGTTAGTATAAGATTAATGTAATTATTGTTTTATATATATTTTTGCTGATAATTCAAATACACAATGCTGGCTTGGTCAATTTGGTCAAATCCCAAGGTTGGGATCAATTTCTCATCAGGGTCCCTATTTATTCCCTTTGTTCATTTGTAATTTGTATGGCATGGACTCACACAATCCATTTCATGACTGTATAAGCTGTTCAGCAAAAAAAAAAAAAAGCGCAATGCTATTAAAATAAATATGTTGTGCTTCATAATTTGAATAGCAAGCATATATATGTATGTATGTATGCATAGATGTATAGATAGAAATATATAAATAGAAATAGCAGGATTTTGCCAAATGGTTGAGTAACTGAACTCCCAAATTCCAATCTTATAATTGGAGGTTGAATTCTTATCCGATCCTCTATACCTACATTCAAAGTTGAACAAAAAAAGAAAGAATACACGTAGGCACCAAGAAATAAGAAAAGGGTAATTTTCACAACCCATGAACTCATTCTTAAACATGTGTACTAGTACTCACTCCGTTTTTTATAGGTTACGTTTTGATTTTTTTACTGTTCATTATAGCACTTTGATTTATATTTTTGTTATAGTTATAGAAGACAAAATATAGCAAAGTGAGATCTTATTGGATTCGTCTCATCTTGTAGTTTTTAAATATCACATTTTTAGAATTTTTACTTATAGTTAATTTGAGTTAGTAATCGTTGAAAATTGCATTGAAATAAGTGCAAATAAAAATTGTAACCTTTAAAAAAATGGAGGAAGTATTAAATAAAAATAGTGACTTGTAAAAAAATGAAAGGAATCATATATACAAATGCCGTGTACAATTTATTATTTGAGCCATGCATTAAAAATACTCCATTGGTAATTACTCCATTCGTTCCTTTTTAGTTGTCTCTTTCAGCTCAATTTCAATAACTAATGTTTGCATTAATTAACTCATAAATTTATATTTTTACCCTTCAACTAAACTCATTCTTAATAAATGTCCAACAAATAGCATTTATATAAAGTGAAGCGCAATATAGTAAAAACATAGCATAACTACCTGTAACTACCTAAAAATGACAACTATTTTGAAACATTTTTTATTCTCTAAAAAAACAACTAAATTAAGGCAATATAGTATTAAGCGCAATATAGTAAAAATAAACCTTTTTTGAAATTTGTATAAACTCTGCAATAAATGAGAAATTTTCAAAGGAGGTAACGAAACGGATAGAGATTAGCACTGTCACATTCTCTACATTAAGGCAGGACTTGATTTTCATGTTTAATTTTCTAAGCGGTACAAAATTTCCATTTTCTCCTTTAGACTCAATACAAAATTAAGTGGACACACATACCCACCCTGTAAACAGTTCAAAATATTACCATTTGCGTAGCTTATCCCACTCTCACACATTATTATTACCAATTACCAATTAATCCGCCAGCTATACAAATTCAATTAATTTCTTCTCTATATAAATGTAAATGTAACCCTCCTCAACCCAATCCGCCTTTCAAATTACCCTCCTCTTGACTCTCCTCTCATTTCTCATACTGCCCAAAATATATTCATCCCTTCTTATTTATTGTCTTCTTATTACATTCTCAATTTTCTGTCTTTCCTTGCTGGTTACTGTAGTAAAAAGAAAATATATATATATATATATATATATATGGCTGGTGGTGGCATTGCCCCTGCTCCGGGCGTCGCCGGGAAGGCTTATCCCGGAAACTTAACGACGAATGTTTTAATCACGTGCATTGTCGCTGCCATGGGCGGGTTGATTTTCGGCTATGATATTGGAATTTCTGGTTAGTTCATAGTAGTAGTAATTTATATATGTTCTGTTCTTACATGGATTTCTTTCGAGGACAGTCATGTTGCGTTTGAAGTTTAAATATTTTCTCGATTTTTCACAGGTGGTGTAACATCAATGGACGCATTTCTGGAGCGATTCTTCCCCTCAGTTTACCATAAAGAGAAAAACGCCGCGAACACAAACCAATACTGCAAATTCGACAGCGTGCCGCTCACGCTCTTCACGTCGTCGCTATACTTGGCTGCTTTGATATCGTCGCTGGTGGCGTCGGTCGTCACTAGAAAACTCGGCCGGAAACTGTCGATGCTCATCGGCGGCTCCTCCTTCTGCACCGGCGCACTGATCAACGGCTTCGCACAGAACGTAGCCATGCTCATCATTGGCCGTCTTTTACTCGGGTTTGGAATCGGATTCGCTAATCAGGTACTGTATCATCAGTAACAGCAGCTGCAATTTATTTGTCACCAGGTTGGCACTTACGTCGTCCTTTTGATATTTCTCGTTAAATGCAGTCTGTGCCTCTGTACCTATCAGAAATGGCGCCCTACAGGTACAGGGGAGCGTTGAACATCGGATTCCAGCTGCTCATTACAATCGGCATACTGTTCGCAAATATTCTAAACTACGCATTTTTCAAAATCCCCGGCGGGTGGGGGTGGCGGCTGAGCCTCGGCGGCGCAATGGTTCCGGCAATCATCTTCATCGTGGGATCGTCGTTCCTCCCCGAAACGCCTAATTCGATGATCGAGCGTGGGAAGCACGAAGAAGCGCGTGCGAAGCTCGTCCAAATTAGAGGCGTGCCGAATGTCGACGAGGAGTTCAACGACCTCGTCGCCGCCAGTGACGCGTCGCAGAAGGTGAAGCACCCGTGGAGGAACATCTGGCAGAAGAAGTACAGGCCTCATCTCGTAATGGCCATTGCAATCCCGTTTTTCCAGCAGGTTACCGGAATTAATTCCATCATGTTCTACGCGCCGGTGCTGTTCAAGACCATTGGCTTCGGAAGCGACGCGTCGCTGATGTCGGCGGTGATCACCGGTATCGTCAATGTCGTCGGGACTTGTGTGTCGATCTACGGCGTCGATAAATGGGGGCGACGGTTTCTTTTCATTGAAGGCGGTATCCAAATGTTCGCAAGTCAGGTGCGTTTGCTGCAACGTTTTATCTCTACCCAATTTCATTGTAATAAGATCCTCTGTCTTAATTAAGATGTCCTACTTACCAGGATAATGTTTTTCCAGATTGTTGTCGCAATTTGCATCGCTTCAAAATTTGGCGTGACGGGGAACCCGGTGGCCATCGAGAAATGGTTTGCGAGTATAGTGGTGGTATTCATATGTGTTTATGTGGCCGGATTTTCGTGGTCGTGGGGACCGTTGGGTTGGCTGGTTCCGAGCGAGATTTTCCCGCTGGAGATTCGGTCGGCTGCGCAGAGTATTAATGTGGCGGTGAATATGGTGTTCACATTTTTGATAGCACAATTGTTGTTGTCTATGTTGTGCCATTTGAAATTTGGACTGTTTCTGTTTTTCGCTGGTTTCACGGTTATAATGTCAGTATTCATATATTTCTTCCTCCCGGAGACGAAGAACGTTCCGATAGAGGAGATGATGCACATTTGGAGGAGGCATTGGTACTGGTCGAAGTTTGTGACGGATGCTGATCTGCCGGCGGCGACGTCGGTGGAGCTTGAACAGCAGAGTGCCCCTGCGGAGAAGGCTGTTTGATTTTTTTCTGTGTTTATTATTCAGTAGTTTCTGCTGTTATAATCTTAGACTTGGTTTTTTAACATGATGATTTATTATTTGGTTTTGATAAATTGGATACTGAATTCTCGAGTTTGTTTTCCAGTGATAATTTTGTTGATCAATGTGTGTGATTGTGATGCTAGAAATTGAGCTTTTATTTTTGCATGGTCTATTCTCTGTAAGTATTAAAAATAGAAAGCGTAATTTCCGTTGTAAGAATTGTGGATTCCCTTCCATTAATCGATCACAATGATCTTATCCGTAAATTTATCTACATTTATGTTGTGGTGAATGGATATGTATGAATGACGAAAAGGCTATAAAAGGACAACGAATTCAGTCACGGTTATTTTATGTAAAAGGAAAGGAAAAAAGGCATTGAGGTGACAATTTATTTTTAAAGGTTTGCATAAAGATTTTGCGGGAGTGATGCCTGTATTTATCCGAGTGTAATGGGGGTATTATGGTAGGTTAGGGATGTAGGGAATTCACCAAACACTTCACAAGTTCAAAATTTGCAGCGGACAAATAATTCCCAAGTTGTTAGAATTTCGCAGGAACATTAACAAAAACAAGCAAACAATGAACACAAGGATTTACGTGGAAAACCCTTCCAATTCGAAAGGTAAAAACCACGAGGCTCTTGAGCCTATCTCAAATCCACTATCACCAAAAGGAGATTACACAAAGTCTGCCCAAATTACAACCAAAGATGTGGCCTTACAACAACACAAAGTCACCACAATCTCAACTCCACCAAGAACACCAAATCGGAAAATAAGAACTCAAAACTGCAGCCCCGAACAGAAAATTATACAAAAATTTCTAACCGTTGAAATTCGATTTCCACCGTACAAAATCAAGAACAAGATGTCCCGCACCTGCTGTAAAAATTTCAACCCGATCGGACAAGGTTTGGTGTGCGATTGGCCGGAAATCAGAATCTGGACGGAGAGAATTTCTTCTGGCTGCTCTCTTTCTCTTTCTCTGTTTTTGTTGTTCTGTTTTTGTCTTTTTAATAATAATATGTCTGCAGCTCTCACTTTGTAATAATTAAGGGTGCCCAATTATTTAATTTTTGTTGACTTGTTTGGGCAATAGTTGGGAGGACCCCAACAAATCTCCCCCTCCTCCCGACTATGTGGAGGAACTTGTCATCCCGACAAGTGAGCAACAAAATTCAAATTTCCATCTTGGTACACATTTCGTAAGCATATCAGCTCCATTATCATCTGTATGCACCTTCTCAAGGTATATCGATTTCTCATCCAACACGTCACGCAACCAATGATATCTCGTATCAATGTGTTTAGACTTTGAATGAAAACTAGGATGTTTACTAAGATGGATAGCACTTTGATTGTCACAAAATAAGGCATACCTCTCTTGAGCATAGCCAAGCTCGTTGAGAAATTTCTTCACCCAAAGCATCTCCTTGCATGCTTCAGTAGCTGCAATAAATTCAGCTTCAGTTGTTGACAACGCAACACATTTCTGCCTTCTAGACTGCCAAGAGATTGCTCCCCCTGCAAAGACAATCACATAACCTGAAGTGGATTTGCGAGTATCAATATCACCCGCCATATCAGCATCAGTGAAACCACGAAGGACTAAATCCTCACTTCCAAAACAGAGTTTAGAATCTGATGTACCACGAAGATATCTCAAGATCCACTTCACAGCTTTCCAATGTTCTCTTCCAGGATTTGAGAGAAAACGACTTACAGTGCTCACACCATGGGCTATATCAGGCCTTGTACATACCATTGCATACATCAAACTTCCAACTGCTGATGAATAAGGAACATTTTCCATATCTTTCTTCTCTTCTTCAGTGGAAGGACATTGAGAAACACTCAATTTCATGTGTGTTGCCAATGGAGTACTAACAGGCTTAGCATTTTCCATATGAAACCTTTGAAGCACCTTCTGAATATAATTCTCCTGAGATAGCCAAAGTTTACCAACTTTTCTATCCCTCAAAATTCTTATGCCAAGAATTTGATTTGCAGCTCCCAAATCTTTCATAGAAAAGCACTTGCTCAACTCTTGCTTCAGCTCCCTAATTCTTGAAATACTCTGACCAACAATTAACATGTCGTCAACATAGAGCAGCAAGATAATGAAGTCATTTTCTGAGTACCTCTGCACAAATACACAATGATCAGAATTGAGCTTTCGATAACCATGCTGTTGCATCACTGACTCAAACTTCTTGTACCATTGTCGAGGAGCTTGTTTCAAACCATACAAGCTCTTTTTCAATTTGCAGACATAATCTTCTTTGCCCTGCACTTGAAATCCCTCAGGTTGCTCCATATAGATATCTTCATCTAAATCACCATGAAGAAATGCTGTCTTCACATCCATTTGTTCGATCTCCAAGTCAAGACTTGCAGCCATCGCTAACACAGATCGAATAGAAGACAATTTAACTACTGGAGAAAAGATTTCATCAAAATCAATTCCTTTTCTCTGCTCGAAGCCTTTAACCACCAACCTTGCTTTATACTTTGGTGTCAAAGAACCTTGTTCTTGCTTCAGCTTGTAAACCCACTTATTTTTCAGGGCTCTTTTTCCTTTTGGTAATTTCACCAACTCAAATGTATCATTATCATAAAGAGACTTCATCTCATCTTTCATAGCATGCAACCAATGCTCTTTATCCACACTCTCAATTGCTTCATTGAAGCATTCAGGTTCTCATTCATCAGTCAAAAGGACATATTCACTAGGTGAATATCTAGTAGACTGTTGTCTATCTCTTGTAGATCTCCTGAGAGGAACCTGTTGAGCATGATCAAAATTATCATTGTCACCACCCATAGAGTGTTGTGCACCATCACCATGATCATCATCTGCCTGATCTTGTTGCACATCCTGTTCTTCTGTATCATCTCCAGCTGGCGATCGTGTTATAGGAACTGGCTCAACATCTACAAAGTCATCTTGAGCATGAGAGTCAGATTTCTGCAAATCTTCAATTGTCTGATTTTCCATGAACACAACATCACGACTCCTTAAGAGCTTCTTTGTAGCTGGATCATACAATCTATAGCCAAACTCATCTTGACCATAGCCCAAAAAGATGCACGGTTTGCTTTTCACATCAAGCTTTGATCTCTCATCTTTTGGAACATGAACATAGGCCTTGCAACCAAAGACTCTTAAATGATCATATGATGAACTTTTACCTTTCCAAACTGCATCTGGAACATCTCCATTAAGAGCAACTGTAGGAGTCAGATTGATCACGTGTGTAGCTGTCAATAAAGCTTCACCCCAAAAGGTCTTAGGAAGTTTTGACTCTGCCAGAAGACATCGAACTCTCTCCAATAATGTTCGATTCATTCTCTCAGCTAACCCATTCAACTGAGGTGTCTTTGGAGGTGTCTTTTGATGTCGAATCCCCTGTTTCCTGCAATAATCCTCAAATGGTCCACGATACTCTCCCCCGTTATCAGTTCGGATGCACTTCAACTTTCTTCCAGTTTGCCTTTCAACTAGAGCATGGAAATCCTTGAACTTATCAAGTACTTGATCCTTTGATCTCAACACATAGACCCATAGCTTCCTGGAATGATCATCAATAAATGTCACAAAATAAGATGCACCACTAAATGAGTGTACCTTCAACGGACCAAAGACATCTGAATGCACCAAGTCCAATAAATTCTGCATTCGTCGAGGTTGGTGAGTCTTGAATGAAACTCGGTGTTGCTTTCCTGCAAAACAATGTGCACATTTCTCCAAATTTGCATTATTCAATCCAGAAATGGCATCTTTTCTCACCAGAGTTTCGAGGCCTTTAGCACTTATGTGACTCAACCGTCTGTGCCATAATTCAGGGGAATTCTGCTTCTCCACCAGGTTCACAGCATCACTAGAAACTGAAGCTTGCAACGAATATAAGTTTGATCTCAGTATCTTACCTTTAGCAACCACAAGAGATTCTTTATTCAGTTTCCATATACCATCACAGAAATTATTTCCATAACCATCTTTATCGAGTCTCCCAACAGAAATCAGATTCATACGAATATCCGGTGCATGTCTGACATCCTTCAATCGCAATATAGATCCATTGGCCATCTTCAAACAAATATCACCTGTGCCCACAACTTCAGATATACCATTATTTCCCATCCTTAATGAACCATACTTACCATCATTGTAAGTAGAAAAGAAATCCCTTCTTGATGTGACATGGACTGCAGCACCTGTATCAGCAAACCAACTAACATCAGAGGAAACTGTATTCACTGCATTTTCATCAAAGACAACAACGAGATCATCTTTTGTAGTCGTGGCAACATGACTGGTATCCTCAGACTTTCCTGCACCTGCATTCCTGTTATCATTCTTCCACTTGAAGCAATATTTCTGGATATGACCCTTCTTGTGACAGTAGTGACACTCAACATTCTTGTATCGAGATTTGGATTTGCTCCTTTGTCTGCCCTTATCAACATTTCTGGTTTTCTGTCTCCCCCTATTATCTGCAACGAACAACTCATTCTGTGAAGATGATGAACCTTGAGTTTTTCTTCTCATCTCCTCATTCATGATTCCACTTTTGGCATAATCAAGAGTCATTGCACCATCAGGAGCAGAATTAGTGTGTGACACCCTGAATGTCTCCCACTTGTCAGGCAAAGTATTCAGCAACCATAATCCAAGAATCTCATCATCAAATTTCACTCCAACATTTGACAATTGATCCAATAACCCCTGGAACTCATTCACATGGTCAGCGATAGGAACATCTTCCTTATACCTCAATTGTATCAATTGTTTCAGCAAAAATAACTTATTATTCCCCGTCTTTGAAGCATAAAGCTTTTCAAGCTTATCCCACAACGTCTTAGCATGCGTCTCATTAGCAACCAAATTTAACACATTATCATCGACCCACTGTCGAATAAAACCACACACTTGTTGATGCTCAAAAGCCCAATCCTCATCTGATTTAGATTCTGGCTTCGAAGTAGCAAACACAGGTAGATGCAAACTTTTTACAAATAGAAGATCTTTCATCTTCCCCTGCCATTTGTGATAATTCATCCCGTTCAACGAAATCATCCGGCTTGTGTTAATTTCCATAATTCTAACAACAATAAACGCTCTGATACCACTCTGTAGGGAATTCACCAAACACTTCACAAGTTCAAAATTTGCAGCGGACAAACAATTCCCAAGTTGTTAGAATTTCGCAGGAACATTAACAAAAACAAGCAAACAATGAACACAAGGATTTACGTGGAAAACCCTTCCAATTCGAAAGGTAAAAACCACGAGGCTCTTGAGCCTATCTCAAATCCACTATCACCAAAAGGAGATTACACAAAGTCTGCCCAAATTACAACCAAAGATATGGCCTTACAACAACACAAAGTCACCACAATCTCAACTCCACCAAGAACACCAAATCGGAAAATAAGAACTCAAAACTGCAGCCCCGAACAGAAAATTATACAAAAATTTCTAACCGTTGAAATTCGATTTCCACCGTACAAAATCAAGAACAAGATGTCCCCCACCTGCTGTAAAAATTTCAACCCGATCGGACAAGGTTTGGTGTGCCGATTGGCCGGAAATCAGAATCTGGACGGAGAGAATTTCTTCTGGCTGCTCTCTTTCTCTTTCTCTGTTTTTGTTGTTCTGTTTTTGTCTTTTTAATAATAATATGTCTGCAGCTCTCACTTTGTAATAATTAAGGGTGCCCAATTATTTAATTTTTGTTGACTTGTTTGGGCAATAGTTGGGAGGACCCCAACAAGGGAGGAGTAAGAAATGGATAAGAAAGGCCATATGGGTCACGGGGAAATGTATCAACTATGAATGAATCACATGATGATGATATAACCTCAGGCCTCAACTTATTGTTGTAAGGGGCAAAAAAAATGAAATAAGCTTATTGGATTTGGAAACATGTCTATTGATATTAGTGAAATGCTCGTTTTCATAATTATATTGTACAGCAATAATTTATATTTTAAGTTTAGAATTGGGAGGGAATGAGTTTGCCAATTGTCATCCATCCGGTCACTAATTAAACTTTTTCACCCTCTTTCTCAATTCATCCGAAATTCCCAACTCCCATCCAACATACTTCCTTTTTTGGTTCACCAGTGATTTATGCTTTAAGAATTTAAGCCCATTATGAACTGGACGGCCCAATTATATGTAAATTGGGCCCAGTGAATTCTTCTTTATTGGTTTGACCTAGTCTATTCATTGACTTGTTTTCCAAAAATTTAATTTGAAAATTTCTTAGTACCGTATTAGTCTTTCATCTCATGCATAACATTAATCATCGCGTTTCATGTAGCATGGTGAAAGTTGACTATTAATATGGAGTATTAGTGAGCATTTCGTTATTAAATCATTAATGAAAATAAATACCTTTAATATATATATATATATTATTTTTAAAAAAAAAAATAAGAAAAGAAGAAAAGTTCATAACAATACAAAGTGAATTTATTTATGTTGGTGAGTGAGAAGTAACAGAACTTTAGAACAAAAAAAGAAGACAAGAAGAAGAGAATTGAATTTAGGTTTGTGTCCAGCAGTGTAAATAGATGAGTCGATGAAAGCTATCATCATCTCTATGGATTCTGCCAATCTTTTGCGGAATGCTTCCTCCTCCTCCTCCATCATCATCATCAAATGCATTTGCAACGGAGGAGGAGCACCGTGTCCCGGCGGCGACGCCTTTCTCGGCATAGTTAATAATAATGTTAGTGTTTTTGGATTCCACAATTGCTACAGCAGCAGCAGCAGCCATGCAAATTCTGGTCAGCTGAGCCATGGATGTATCATCATATATGTAAAGAGGGGTGTTGGAGAGCTTATCGTAATGTAAATTGGAAATGTGTTGTTGGATATTATGACAGTGTGAAATGTGAATTGTGATATTTAAAGGCAGATGACTACTGAGGAACGGTTGGCGGGGAGGACAATGGTTTTGGGGAATTTCTGGTGGCGGATACTATACGGATAGAGTGGATAAGGGTTGTTTTCATTACACTTATTAATAATTAATGGTATGGCCCACATTTTTAACTACCATTACAGGGACACACGCACGCACGGACGGACGGACCGGAAAGGGGAATGGATACAATGCAGTCACCTGCATATGCAGGAGTGTGAAGAGAATATAATTTTGTGATGTTTGAAAATTTTATGATGTGTGCCGTCATTTTTGTGATGGATATTATTTATGTTGTCTAATAATTTTGTGATGAGTGGTACTATGTTTGTGATGTGAAAAACACAAACATCACAAATTTATCTTCCCACAACATAACTGCAGTGCAGTTTGCCTGCACTGGAACGCAGCCGACGGGAAAGAGACTACTTACACACTCACGTACTACTGATCGAATAAGGTCTGCCATTACAATAAGTCAATACCCATTGTATTTCTGATTTTCACACAATTCAAGAAACCGTATTTAAATCTAAATAACTTAAATTGTATGTAAGTGAAAACTTATAAAAATTTGATGTCTCAAACTAAAATTATGTTATTAGATAAATCTAATAAAATCTTACTTGATTATATTATATATCAAAATAGTACTTATATTTTTATTGTTGATGTAGAGATTTTTTATTTGTTGCCCTTGGAAACAAAGTCATTTCCAATATTATAAAGCTAGGCTAATTGTACTTCAAGAGATCCAAAACCAAAGTTGGAACAATTTCTGCATCTCACGTATATTTCGTAAATGTGAATTTTTAAATAAATTTGTATATTTTGTGGTGGGCAAATCTTGATATGAAAAATAAAGCAACCGACGTTCCCAAATGAAAAAAAAAAAAAAAAAAAAAGATGGGCAACTGTCGTCTGTTGAATTAAACATCTTCTTATTCCCTTCGAGACACAGCCATATTTTAGCAATGTCATCATCAAATAATGGGATGGGATGCCTTCTTTCTGCTTATTTGGGTGGGTGAAATTGATGAATAAATACTAGTACTAGCTAACAAATGCCACATCACTTGTGAGCTAGCTTAAAGCCTTTAATTTTAATTACTTGAGAGGGTCATCCCATTAGCATGCATTGAGATAGGATTTGGTTTATTTTTGTGATTGAGGGTTCCATCCCCACAAATTGCTCACAAAAAATTAGCAGGCATTTCAAGGGGAAAAATTCATGATATAAGATTCTCTTTATTTCATGGCCGATCATCACTATCGAATAGTACTTCATTAGATAACGACTAGAATTGCACTTGCCGGTCTTTCTGTAGCAGTCAGAGCTTAATAAAGACCTGTATGTGATTTGATATGATACGATTACGAGCCATATATATTGAAACGGTCAATCAAAGATAGAAATGCCAAAGACAAGAAGATACAACCAAGATGCTCCATTTATTTTTGCTTGCAAAAATGAATGGATTCGTTTTGCTGATACCCACGCAGGACAGCAGTACCTAGCCAATGCCCATTGTCTGTTCATGCTTTTGAAACCTTGAAATTCGATTTAAGCCACAAAAAAAAGGGCATATAGAATATAATAGATATATGTGTATATATACACAGAAGCAGATACTACTAGTTTAAGTTCTTTAAGTTAAATTCAACAGGACAACCGTCAGATTGATTACAATTTGGCATTATATAACTTTCAGAAACACTATAGGAACATCCTGAATGTTCATGCACACAGGAACGAACCTTTTAGTAAGGAACTCCATTTCATACAGCAGAATCTACTCCTTCACCTTGTCGGGCTAGGTATCGCTCTCTTCTTTCTTTCTGCACAGGACAATTTAGGAGGAACAACATAAATTGGTCTATCAAAATTACAAAACCCATGGAAACACATTTTCAGTAAGTTAAAGTTATAAAAGCACACCCATTCATCGATGACAAGTCCTTCGCCGATGAACTTTGGGCCTGTGTCTTCTAAAGGCTTTTTGCGCGCCTCAAGTTCAGCCTCTGCTTCAGCTAACTGGCGCTTTAGTTTTTCCATAGCCTTCAGATGTCAAGCAGGGTATCATTTAGCACATTCATCTTGCTAAAATGACATACCAGATTTTATGATGAACTATGAATTATCAAAGATAGAGAAGGAATGATAAGGAGAAGAAAATAATCTACTACACTTACAGGACTAGGATGCTCGGTGTCAAGAAAAACCACACGAAGTATCTGCTCAACTGCCACTTGATCCTTGTTCTCGTCAAACTGGGCAAAAGAAAGATCACAAAATAACAAGAAGAAAGAGTTTAAACAGACTTCATTGTAAAATTCTAAAAATGTGCAGACCTACTCCGCTAGGAATGTGTGCAGTAGCCGCGTTTTATAAATTACAAATTAACTCAACATTTCCTTAAAGGAATGCAATAAATGGCAGTAAAAGTTATGACAAACCAATTCGGGTATATAGTCCATAGGTCCCTTCACTTTTAGGCTCATTATTTTGAATTTCACCCTGCTTTTCTGATCCATCGGTTTCTCATTGTTTTCTGGGGGCTCTACAAACTTGAATACTGATGGCACAATAAAGAACAATAAACAAAAGTAAGATTCAACTGTGATCCAAATGTACAAATGCGTCGAAGTCATGTACACATCCGCTTTTTCTTTTTTTTTTTTGGTTGCATTCGTAATATTAGTATATTTGTTATTTTAGTTGAAAGAATGACGTCCATGAGATTACAGAAAATAATTACCAGTTGCTATTATACTTTCACCAGGAGCAAGAATGGCACCAGGTGGACGCATGAAACAACTCTTTGGTGCAGTCGTTTGGAACTAGAATATCAAAAGTGAAAAAAAAGTCAGAAGAAGCTAGAGTAAAAAAAATTGTTCACAGATTGAACCACAATCAAGAAATACTAAAAACAATCCAAGACTAATAAAGTCCTGCTCTAAACTAATTTAGAAATGAACGGGGAGCAAGAAATAACAAGAAAAAAAAAGTAAAATAAATGCTAAAAGTACCTTGAATGCTACATGAGACTTGCTTGTATTTTTAATTTTGATAGCACTTCGGACTTGCTTTCCAGGCTCGTCTACAAGTAGTCAATTCACCAAAAATGTAAGTTCGGACATATTCGGTTGTGCCAATTAAAGGATAACAGTTGCAGATAAAGTGCGGAATACAATCATTACCAGCCAGCATTGAAAAAATAAGAAACGCCTTCACATGCATTCCAACAACATAGGTTATTGCTTAAAAGTTAAAAAGCAAGTGAAACATGAAATTTGATCTATAAACGGAACAAAACCATTTGTTAGTTTTTTTTTTTTGTTTTTTTTTCACAAAACGACATACCAAAAGTCATTACTCTACGTCGTTATAGTTCTGTCCATTTTCTTTAATTCCACAAAACGGCAATTGACAAAGGACAAAAGGACACTTTTTTATGGTATTACCTATGTGCTAATCTAGACTGTAAGATACTTTGATCATCTCAAATGACTCTGGAAGGTCACAAGATTGAAAAGAACTCATGTCCTTTGCCTCCAATATAAATAGTCATTTTAGGGGGTGTTCATTTGGTGTTGAAACCAAATCAGTATCATCGAAGTCTCATTCCAATGTGAGGTCGGCATCTTAAAAAAATGATAAAGCTTTACACTGGTATCAAAGTAATGCATTAGAGCTAAATACGAAACAAGATTTGTGTTAGCTTAATGCATTTAACTTCTTTTCAGATGTATCCAGTTCATTTGTGATAGCAAGATTCTTCTATTAAGCTTGATGTTCAGATTTTATGAATTTTAAATTATGCAAGTTACAAATAAGTCTACCTGTTTCAGTATCCAATATCTTATATGTCTAAATTTTTTTCTATAAATGTATCTCTAGTAAATAAGCTTTTAATAGAAGTGTGAAATCTTCATACAAATACTTAAACAAATTTTTAGAGTCTCATGCAATTGACATATCATTAAAATTACAAACAACGTAAATTTAGTTAAACCCTACCCATGAACTGAAAACTGAAAAACCCGATCATTTCTACAATAATTCATTTCGAATAACCAAAATCGAATTTATAACAAATCGAACTCAGTTGTAAAGTATCAAGAAGCACATCGTCGTAATTAATAAAGATACATCGGCGGACCAATCATTCAAGAAAAAAGCAGATCAAGCCCCAAAAGCAATTAAAGCAGAAATTCCATAATAAATCATCAAATTCCTAAGCCAAGTAAAGGGGAGAAAGTGTTCATACTAGGAAAATAGAGCTTGCTCGATGGATCAAGCTTCAAACGACGGCGTGTGGGAAGCAAGGATCTGGCGACGGAGGAGACGGAGACACTACCAGTGGAGTGAGGGCCGCCCGATCCCTCCACCTGAGATTGAGAATTAATGCTTCCATGGTTGTAATTGTGCTGATAGTGAGGCAAATTCGAGGAGGAAGAGGACGTCGATTGAGAGTTTCGGAAAGGAAGCTTGAACAGGCCCCAAACCTTGCCGTCCGATTTCTCGTCGTCAATCGCCATGATTTTCCGGTCGCCGGAGTCGCGAAGCCGTTCGAAACCTTGGAAAGTTGTTCGGTTTGGGGACCTTTGCGGTGTTTTAGAAACTTCAAACGGCCACTTGCTCTTTTTTACTTCCTCAGATTTCATTTAATGGCTGGATTTGCATAGGGTTAACTATTAACTATGATAAAATATATATATATATATATATATATATATATATATAAATAAGATAGATATATAAGAAAAAATATAGTCAAATGAGATATTATTCTAATCATATAGTATTAGAATATCAAATTGTTATAATTTTTACTTATATACAATATGTATTATTTCGGGTTAAAAATATTTATTGAATTACGTGAAATACATAAGTGGTGAAGTTATTAGAGAAGACATCTAAGTATTTTTTTTATATCATACTACCATGAGTTCAACTTGACTCAATACTATTACTTCTATAAATTTATACTCCTCCGTCATCAAATGATATTAACATTCCATATTTTCACGCAATCCAATGCAAATGTTTAACGATGAATATCTCAAATTGTATAAAAGTAAAAATTATAAAAATTTAATATTTTAAAACTATGTGATTAGATGAATCTAACAATATCTCACTTGACTATGTTTTATTATATGTAACTATATTAAAAAGTCGAATCAAAGTTACTCAATAAATAGTGTTTACTATGCCAACGTTAATATGATTAAATGACGGGAGTATTTTTTTAAAAAAATAGTCGAGTCCGTCTTGTTATATTCATCTAATCATATATTTTTATAATATAGTAATTTATTTTACATAATTTTTATTTGTATATATTTTGAAATATTAATAATTAAAAAATACATTAAATTAGAGTTTAGCGTCTGGAGTTTGGAATTAATGGTGGAAAATAGTTTTAAATTTGAATAATGGTGTTTGGTAATGAAATTTTAAATTAGAGTTTAGCATATGGAGTTTGGAAAGCTATAAGTTGGGGGAGATGAGCGTTCAGAGTTTAGAGATTAGAGATTAAATTTGACGGTTAATGTATTTAATGTTTACTATATATAAGATTTTATGCTATTTTTAGTATGTATTTTAAAAGCGCGCTAAAGGCTAATTGCTAGCGTTTGTTCCCAAACGCAGCGAATATATCTTCTCCATCTCACATAAACTTCTACGTTTCACTTATATATAAATCAAAATTATGAAAATTTAATATTTTAAGAATTCTATTTTTAAGTGATTTAAAGCATATATGTGTAATTATTAATAATTTCATTTATATATAAATTAACATTATGAAAATTTAATATTTTAAAATTATAGTATAACTAGATCAGTCAGTCTAATATGTGGGGAGAGAGACTTATTCCAGTGGTAAATTCTTCCGACTCACAATTTACAGATTGGGTTCGATTCCATAGACTGCTTAGCAAAAAAAATCAATCTAATATCTTATTATATAATTATATTAAAACATTTAATTAAAATAATTTCATAAATAATTGTACTCTAAACTATGTAAATAGATTACTTAAAAAATAGGGAGAATAGAATGAGGGAACATGTTTGCTACTTGTGTAGTTGTGCTTTATTTGGATTTTTTTTTTCCTTTTCCTTTTCCTTTTTCCTTTTATGTGTGTCTTTCTTATTGGTGATGAAGGTGTTCGCGCCTCCTTATAAATTTTTTTATGAAACAAAACACATCTAACTTATTTTGTGCTGAGAAAGGCATGAACATGTAATAAAAAGGGAAAATATCTGCAATAAAGTCGCTTCACCTCTAGCTTTACTGTAAAAACTTTATATATATATATATATATAAAATTATTCATAATAATGTCACGTTATTTGCAGGAGCATAGATGCCACTTTTTTAGGTGAATACCGGGTATCCCGGCCTTGGACCCAAAATTAATTTCTCGATGATTTGCAAGGGCAATTAAGGGTGCATCTCTCAAATTTTTTTTCTTTCATAATGTCACGTTATTTGCAGGAGCATAGATGCCACTTTGATATTTAAGAGAAAAAATAAAAAAATAAATAAAAATTTGGTCTTCAAATGGTTACCCGCTACTCTGTAATTTTCTTGAGACGCTTTTGTCTTATGTCTAATGTCTATATGGCCCTCCCCCTTTTTATCACCTTATCGGTTTTAGATTTTATTTATTATTATTGTTAGTTTAGAACTGGAATATTAGGTTTGTTATATGCATCGTATTCTTGGATTTAATTTATTCTTTTACAGTAAAGGGACGTACCTAAGGGTAATGACAGTCACCAAATACTAATTCTCACTTCCGCCTAGCTGGAGTTACTTTCTTTATCAGTTTATTAAATTAAAAAGATACTCCTAATATATAATTCCTCCGTCTTGAAATATTTTTGACGGACCCACGTATCATTCAGTTCAATGTACATTTTAAATTATTAATAACTCAAGTTCAATACGAGTAAAAATTCTAAAAGTTCGATATTTAAAAACTACACAACGAAACGAATTTAACAAAATCACATTTGATTATATTTTAACTTGTATAACTATGATAAAACTTTAAGTGAAAGTATACTTGTGAATAATACCACATTACCATCAAAAACATTTAAAGGAGGAGGAAATATTAGTATTAAATGCGTTGCAGGTGGAGTGATGTTAGTTGGGTATATTATTATTGGAGAATTAATTAATAGATATGAATGTTAGTGTATGATGGATTAGGTGCCAATGGCTGACAATAAGACATCCCCAATTGATAATAACGCCTTCTCACTCAAGTAGGGGTGTCACTTTGGATACCCGAAAAATCAGACTGAAAAATTTCAGGTTTTTGTTTAGTTATTTTGGGATTTTTTTCAAATCAGGTCGGCCGATACCCGATCTGAAATATTATACCACCCGCTCAAGCTGACACGAACACGATCCGAAACCTGAAATTGTGTCAATTTTGGCCTATAACCCGAACGACACGAAAAATTTCAAGTTTGGGTTCGGTCATTTTGGGTTTTTTTCGAAATCATGTCGACCCGAAACCCGACCTAAAATATTATACAACCTGATGAACCCGACACGAATACAACCCGAAACCTGAAATTGACATCCCTACACTCAACTTTGTTTCTTCTTGATGACTTTGAAATTTGCTGAAACCTTTCCTTAGCTAATTGTCTTTTCATTACTAGTATACTTTTATAGTATTACTATTAGTGGATGCTTTGTTCTATATCAATCATAGACATTCATTCATATTAAATCTAAATAATACACACGATGCATATGATGTGTTTTCTTACAAATAAGACATGCTGTTACTTGTTAACCTTGCCACTGACTAGTACTACCTCCGTTGTTTTTTAATTGCTCCATTCCAATCACAGTTTTCAATTAGCTGACTTTTGAGTCTTATTTGGTTAGTTTAGAGAATGATTTTGAAGGTAAGTCTAAAATGAGTTTTGTAGTTTGTAATCTCTACTTTCACTATTACTTTACCATTTTTTAGTTAGCCTTGTAACGAATCATATAAAGTCAGCTAGTTGAAAACAGTGATTGGAATCAAGCAATTAAAAAAGAACGGAGGCAGTAATAAAAGTTTACTAGTGGTATAATTTTAGGGAATAATTGGTCGACGCACTCCCGGTGGAATTGGTTTAACAAACAAATAAAGAATGAGGATCTTATCAAACGCACGCATAGCTTTTTCTTTTTTTTTTTCCATTTCGTTATTTGAGTGTTTCAACTGGAGTACTAGTTTTTATTTTTATGTAAAATTTAATCAAGCACGTAAGTTTTTTTGTAAGAAAGGCATTCAATTCGACCGAAATAGTTTTGTTAAAGGTAGTTGGTTGACCCAAAATGAGTCGAGGCAATTATGCACGTGATTGGTTTGCCCAAAATGGAATTCCAACCAAATGATTTGGGGTGAATGTAATGATGAGCCTGCGTGCCAGCATAAGAAGCATGAATTATATATATTCAAGCACTATCTACCACAACATTTCGCTGCTTTACTCAAATTTCATTTCATTTCATTTTTTGTGGGCAAAAATACCCTACTGATCGATACTTATTTCATTTCACTTTGTGGACAAGTTTGGATTGATTGATTGATTGATACGGAGTAGGACTGTTCAGAGTGCGGTCTAGGCTATATCGAACCGCAAACCAAATCATGGTTTAAAAATTTTGACGGTTTAATTTGGTTTGCGGTTTAAAATATATGTTTTTTTTTTGAACAAACCGTGGTTTGCGGTTTAGGTCTGATTTGAAGAAAAATTAATCAAATCAGACCGCAAACCGTAATATATATTCATTGACAAAAGTAAACCCTAATTCACTTCTCTAGTTCCTTTTTCGCCGCTTTGTACTTCCAGTGCAACTATTTCTATGCTTTATAATTTTACTTGTTTTCGAATCATTGTCTATATATTTATAAAGTATTTGGCTTGTAAATAGTAAACTTATATTTTTTTACACTTTTAATTAGAATTTTAGAGTTTGAACTGATGCACTTATGACTGTAATTCATAGGATTTTTTTTTTTGTTAAACCGTAACCAAACCGCACCAAACTGTATTTTTCGATTTGGTTTGGTTTGGTTTGAAATCCGAGAATGGTTGGTTTTGTTTGAATTTTTTCTAAACCATTTTTTACTATTTGGTTTGAATTTGGGGTGAAACCGTACCAAACCAAACCGTGTTCACCCGAGCAATAGTCATTTTCTATATATTGACATGAAAAAGGCTGAATATGGAATAGTGTAACCCTAAAATTAATGGGCCTTGCCATAGACAGATGACTAAATGGGCCAGGTCATGATGGGCTTTCGCCTCACACATGCATACTTACAGCAAATACAATACAGGTACTACTATCTATCTTGTACACTAGTACGGTAACGTTTTTCGTTTTTTGCTTGTTTGGTTCCCACGGATTTACCAAGATTGTTTTTGTTTTCCTTTGCAGTTGCAAGCAGGAATTTACACAACTAAAAAAAGAAATACAAGTAGTGAATAATTATTTATTTATTTTTAAACGTAACTCCATATATATACTAACTACAAAATTCTAGGTAATTAATTTTATTGGTGAAGTACCAACAGCAGTTGGCTTGAGTGGATGGGGCTCTAGTCGCTTAAGCAAGGTCTCGAGTTCGAGTCTTGTGCATGCAAAAAACTGCTTTGGGAGAGGCGCCCTTAATTGCCCCTGCACATCCTCAAGGGATTAGTCTTGGGTCCAATGTAGCTTGGAATACCCGGTTTCACCAAAAATTTTATTGGTGAAGAAAGTCGAACATAGAGGTAAATAATAGAACTCGTTTTTATTAGCGCACGTTCCAGCCCTGCAGGTAAGCATGAAATTCGGTAATAATAGAAGAATAGATGGCCACGTACAAATTCCCTCCCCTTGATAGTTAATAATGTTAAATGTGATTTCTTGCATACATACATACGGAGACAGTACAGTGATTCATGTGCTTCTCCCTACTGGCTACGTATAGTACCGTGCCCATTTCACCACCCATGCCCATATATATTAGGGACAGGATCTTTTCTCTTTAATTACTACTATTGGAATTTGGAAGCGCTCGCTATTATTATTATTGTCATTTTAATCTGATATATACACCATTTTATCATATCAATCATCAGCTGCAGAGGCCAACTCACATACATCAACTACGTAAACCATCGCATATATATAGTACACATTTTACATCATATATACATGGACCACATAAGTTTTCTACTCTTACATCATAAGTATATACAGTCCAAGAGGACATTTAATTATTGTCTAATAAATTAATTAATACTAATACGGGCAATATAATGCATAAAATAAAATACTGCAATAATGTTTGACCAAATCTAAAACCACTGTGGGGGAGTCATTGTGAACTGATGTGTGATGATATGTGGACAAGCAAACACCTTTACCAACACACAATTTTCAACGCTCCCTCTCTCGATAATAGTACGTATACTAATAATTAGCTGCCCAAGACTTGTGATCGATCATTTACTATCGTCCTCCATCTTTGGATTCAAACGCGTGTCCCAACTCAGAAATACTTCATACTAGTATACGGTAGGGTTTGTACGTATTTTCATAGTATATTTTCAGGATTTAATTTGGATTAATTCCCACCACAAAAATTATTATTAATTTCTTTTAATTTTACTACTCCACTTCAATTATTCGACTAAAATAAGAATTTTTTCAGATTATATTCTCGGTATAAAACGTGGATTATTCATTATTGGCTATGAGTTTGACTTGAAAATAGTAATTGTTTGCATTTTTTGCAAACAATTACAAGGAAAAAAATTATACACCAAAATTATTTCTCAGAATAATACTACCTCCGTTCCTTTATAATTGCAACATTTGGGATTTCGGCACTGTTCATTAAGTAACTTTGATTCGAGTTTTTAATACAATTATATAAGATAAAATATAGTCAAGTGGGATCTTGTTGGATTCGTCTAATCGTATATATTTAAAATATCAAATTTTCATAATTTTTATTTATATGCAATTTAAGTTATTAATGATTAAAAATATATATTGGATTGCGTAAAATGTAGGTTCGTAGTATTTAAAAAGTAAAGGAGGAAGTAGTATTGTTTTAAATATACTACTACTTCTTATAAGGCCATCTACAACCCAAAACTCTATTTTACAGTTACACTATCTTTATTTTTCAATTGAATTTACAGTTTCTCACTATTCCTCTCCAACCCACAACTCTATATTTCCCTCCACAATAGAATATTCCATTTTGATTCCAGTACTATTCATATTATATTTTATTATTAATTAATTTTAATACATATTTTTTATATATAATATTTAATTTTATTTTTTAAATTATTTAATTAAAAAATTAAAAATTAAAAACTAAAATCAAAGCAGAAAATTTAGAGAAAAAAAACTGGTGTGAATTGAAAATAGCAAAAAAAAAACTTATCTTTAAAGAAACAAATTAAAGAAAAAAGAAAAGACAAAAAAAGAAAAAAAAGGGAAAAAAAAAGATATCGTGATGAACAGTGCCCGTAATAAAAAGCGGGACACTGTTCAATACCGCAAAATATTGCGGTAGCGGTCGGCATCTTCCCGGTACCATTGGAGCACCCGCTCCGTTATTTTTAGTGTTAGACGCCATTTTGGCGTCGCATAGGAGTTGGTCTAAGGCATTTCCGGCCCCGGCGGCACACGTCTAATTCGCAGAGTTGTGATGATTTCTTCGGTACTAATAATTTGCTGAGTTGTAACTCAGGCTGAATTCTTGGACGGATCTAGTACTACACATTTGACTTGAATATAATCAACATTTTTTCATGCAGGGAGTTTATATATATTTTTTGACTAGGAAAAAAAAAAGTACGATTGACAATCATGTGAAACTGATAAATTTACTATATAATACCCCCTCCGTCCCACTCCAAGTGTCTTGTTACTGTTGGGCACAGGAATTAAGGTAGAGTTGGGTTGTGAGTATATGGTGGGGTCCACATAGTTGTTGGAGGGGAAAATTATTTCTATTTATAGAAAGAAGACATTTGTAATGGGACATCCAAAAATAGTAAGTAGGACATTTGTAATGGGACGGAGGGAGTATACTATAAGGGAAACTATATACTCCCTCCGATTTTTAAAGATAGCTACTGACCAACCCAGCACGCAGTCCAATGCACATTTTAAATCGTTAATAACTCAAATTCGGTACAAGTAAAAATTCTAAAAGTTCTATATTTAAAAACTACAAGACAAGACGAATCTAACAAGATCTCAATTGACTATATTTTAACTTGTATATCTATGATAAAACTTCAAGTCAAAGTGATTGTGTGAATAGTGTCAAACTCACCAATGTAGGTATCATTTAAAAACGGAGGGAGTATAAAATAGAGTATATAAGTATTGAATTTGTTTAATTTGAAATACTAAGGTACTAGTAAGGTGGTGTACATGTACATCATATCCACATATATGTACACACACACACAGAGTAAATGCATTGCGGCAAACGGCGATCTCAATAATTGCACCCATGAAATTTAATGCAAGCTAAGTTCTTCACTGAATTTAATATCAAAATATACATATTCAACCATGTAGAGATGACCACTTGGCATTCACACATTGAAATACATACATTTATTTTCCAATTTGACTTTCTTTACGAATTTTTATCTTCTACCGTACCGCTCTTCGAAGTATTATTACAAACAATACTTCTATTCAAAATTTTGTCATTATATTTAATATATACCCCCTCCCTCCGTTCCAGACAAGATGTTTGGTTTCATTTTTTTGCACTGTTCATTGGTTAACTTTGACTCAATTTTATTCCAAGTATTTGTTTGAAAAGAATAGTCAAGTAGGGTCGTATTAGAATCGTATAATCATTTAGTTTTAGAATATAATATTTTACATATTTTTTTGTTGTAGATATTTTGAGATATTAACGATTGAAAAAATGCATTAGATTGTGTGTAGAAACAAGACAACTTAAATAGGATAGAGGGAGTAATATATATTATGTGAAACCTTTTACTTAATATTTTTTTTGTTAAATAGGGTTTAAAAATTAATTTTTTATATCACTAAAATAAAAGGTTTTTGTACCAACGCTGTAAGAAGAAAATGAAGAGGTTGACAGTATATTAGTACAATTTTTACAATGTTTTCACTTACTATTGCGTGGAAGAAAGAAATAAGTTACTAGTATTAACTTATTATGCACTTTTTTTGAATTTGAATGGGTTTCTATATTTTGGTCTTTGGATGTATATTGGCGTACAACAATTAAGGATTTTTAAGAGTACACAGTACTGTGATAATTAATACAGTGAGCGAGCATATATTAATATGGGTGAAGGGCAAAACCGACTTTTAACTCTTAATTAAGAAGCTACATGGCTTGAATTTGAAGCCATGCATGCAGGACAGATTAGGATATACTCCCTCCGTTTTTAAATAACTTCTCCATTCCTGCACTGCACGCAATCCAACGCACATTTTCAATCATTAATAGCTCATATTATATATAAGTAAAAATTACAAATAATTCATATTCTAAAACTACGTGATTAGACGAATCCAATAATATTTTACTTGACTATATTTTATCTTATATAACTATGTTAAAAAGTTGAATCAAAGTTACTTAATGAATAGTAACTACTATTCAAAGGGTGATGATAAATAAAAACGGAGGGAGTATATATATATATAATTAAGAAAATGAGAAATGACATCATGCAATGAAAATAGTAATGTGTGAGATTTGGGGAATGATTAAAAAATATGTAGGAGGCTAATTACAATTTAACAGGTGGATAATTAATTGTAGATTTTGATGGGAATTTCTCCAGAAAAGAAGGACACGTCGCCTATGAATGTAACAGGGACGGTCACCGAATCCCATTGACTTTAATTTCGTCTGTGTAACTGTTGTATGTGTAATTGTAATTGTGTACATATATCTACACCTACATCTACATCTACATGTACGTATAAATATTATTATTTTTATATTTATCCTCATCGCCCCCATGTATATATAGACCAATTTCCTGCCTCTCACTCTGCCATTTGTATGTGCCTCAAAAGTAATTGTAACCACAAGACAATATATATATAGGTAGCTATATCTCCAGCAGCAAGGAGCAGCTTAATTGGGAAAAATTATTGAATTTGGATGCCATGGGAAGAACACCTTGCTGTGACAAAAATGGACTCAAGAAAGGGCCGTGGACACAGGAAGAAGACCAGAAGCTCATTGATTATATTCAGAAACATGGATATGGAAACTGGAGAACCCTTCCCAAAAATGCTGGTATATACTACTACTGTACTTTTATTGAATTCAATTTTCTTATTGGCCTAGCTATCTATTGGTATGTAAGTATGTAACTAGGGTTTAATTAATTTTTGGGAATGGAATTTTGTAGGACTGCAGAGGTGTGGGAAGAGCTGCCGCCTACGGTGGACAAATTATCTCCGGCCGGACATCAAAAGAGGCCGGTTTTCGTTCGAGGAAGAAGAAACAATTATTCATCTCCATAGTATTCTTGGCAACAAGTATGTTCACTTCCTATTTCAATTTCCCATATTATTTATCTAAGGTTGGAAGTTAAAGACTTGACGAGTAGTACTGATGAAATTAAATCATTCAGATGGTCAGCAATAGCAGCCAGGCTGCCCGGGAGGACCGATAACGAGATCAAGAACTACTGGAACACGCACATCAGGAAACGCCTTCTCCGGATGGGGATCGACCCGGTTACCCACAGCCCACGCCTCGACCTCCTCGACCTCTCCTCTTTGATGATGAATTCGTCGCAATCCTTCCTCGTACACCCCTCGAATTTTTCGAGGCTGCTAGGGTTGCAGCAGCCTTTGATCAATCCCCAGTTGTTAAGATTGGCCTCATCCTTGTTCTCTACACAAAACAATAGTTTCATCCTTCAAAACAACCAAAACCCTAGTTCCAATAATTCCCAAATCCCTAATAATCAAAATATCCCCATTCAAAACCCAGTTCAAGATTCAACAATTCCCTCCTCCCTTCCGGCCGATCAAGCCACGTCATTCGGCGACATTTCCGACCAGTTCTTCCCGGAGAATCTAGACTGGCAGCGAAGCAATGAATTGCTGGTTTCAAACCCGACAGGAGATCATCCACACGGAACAAACAGCGCCGCCTACCAACACGCATCAAATTTCGGCTTCCAATCAGGTCCGTCGAATATGTCGACGCCATCGTCGTGTACAACACCGATGCATTCGTACTCGAATTCGAATTCGAATTCGGGTAATTACAACAGTAACGTTTACAATAGTAGTACTACGGAGGATGAAAGGGAGAGCTACTGCAGCAGCATTTTGAAGTTTGACGACATTTCGGATTTCTTGGATGTGAACGACTTGATCATGTACAATTAATTAATCAATCAGTTTAATTACATGTGATCTGGATCGAAAGGCTTTCACTGTTTTCTTCATTTTGCTTTGTGAGTTCTCGCGGGCATTTTCACGCGACGTGTTGTATTGTAAAAATTAATTTCTGTCCAAGGGATAGTAGCTTGTTCTTTTGTTAGCCATCTGACAATACAAACCCTTGTTTTCTTTGTGGACAAAGAAGTGGCTGCTTACTGATGTCCATTATTGACATCTATTAGTATTTTATTATTTTATATTACATGTTATTTTATTTATTAGTATATGTATAAACAAGTCAGTCTTGCATCAGCATATCTAAGTTCTTCCATGGCCTTCTTATTTTCTCCACGAAATCGTCAATAAATTGGATTAATAAATTTCATTTCTCACCAAGCGACAGGCAAAGTGATGCTTTCTCATCTTCCGGCATGTCCACGATT
Source organism: Hygrophila difformis (assembly GCA_030278955.1). Lineage (NCBI taxonomy): Eukaryota > Viridiplantae > Streptophyta > Magnoliopsida > Lamiales > Acanthaceae > Hygrophila > Hygrophila difformis. The sequence goes on from JAOANR010000007.1 coordinate 19,712,763, forward strand.
GTTGAAATTAATAATTGAATTGATAAAAAAAACACGTCAGGACAAAACAGGGATGGTGCACTTTAGCCGCAATAATTTGGAAGACTTTCATATCAACACGATTTGCTTCCTCCATTTTTCTCTCTTTTAAAATTGAATTTGAAAATAAAATGAGAGTTGGTGGTGGGTCGGGCCGGGAGTAGTGCACGGGATTCTTTTTATTTTTTATTTTTTAAAAAATATTTATCTAGTTCAAGGAAAAAAATTAAAATAGGGAATTAATGAAAATATATTAAAAGACTATGATAGCATTCTTTTAAAATGTTTTTTTTTCCTTTTTTTTTCCAATAGGGTGTATTATTGGTTAAACCGATCGACGTATAGGTTAAATAAATCAAAATCCCTCAAAATAGCTAATTAATTAAAAGGGATTAAAAATAAATATTTGCATGGCTACCGCAACTAGAAAACGACAATTAATTATATTGCGCATCTTTGATGGTCATTAATTTATACTTCTTCATTTAATAGTATATCTTGAGTAAGGCCCCGTTCTCTACAACTTATTTTCAGACCTTATTACTTATTTTTTTCCAAAATCAGATCAGACCAGATCAGATAAGAAACATTCAGATCAGACCAGATCAAATCAGATCAGATCAGACCAGACCAGACCAGATCAGATCAGACCAGATCAGATCATTATAATACAATTACATAATTACATATAATATTTTTTTTAAAAAAGGCAAAAACATATAGGAATGTATGCAAATATTATTTATATTGTACTTATTTAATACTAATTTTAAAAGTATTTTTCAAAATATTTTTTTGCTCTTCAAAATATTATTTAAATATACTAGTCACATTTTTAATATATTTTATATTATAAATACTTTCAAAATATAGTTTTAAATACTTTCATTAAATATTTTTGAAATATATTAGAAAATACTTTCAAAAATATTTTCAAAAATAACTAAACATAATAATAAAAACTATTAATTAATTATTATTATTATATATAATAAATATTAAATAGTAATTATTAATTTTTATTATTATATATTATTATTATTATTATTACCATAATTTAATTAGAATCAAAATAGCTTATCGAAAAAAATAATTAGAATCCAAATATAAATAAAATAAGATCAGAACAGATCAGACCAGATCAGATCAATTCAGATCAGACCAGATCAGACCAGATGGAATCAGATCAGACCAGAAACATTCAGATCAAATCAGACAAATTCAGATCAGACCAGATCAGATTTTACAAATTCAGATCAGACCAGAAAAATTAAGGCCTAGAGAACAGGGCCTAAACATGTTATATTTGCTGTCATCAGACTATCAATTAGATTACCCGTGTGGTATGGTATCGTTTACTTCCTCAATTGGGTAAATTGGGATTGAAATTATTTTATATCAACCGTACTATACAACCGGTAAGAATAACTTATATAATAAATAGTAAAAGTAATGAAATGGTTTCATGTATCCCGACATAGTAGACGCCGCCGTGGACAGCGGCCGGAATTGGGGAAGGCGACACCTGTGGCTGTATGTAACCTGAGAATAATGTAGTAGTAAAATAAAAATCGTTTGTATTGGGAGAGAAAAAAAAAATACTCCCTCCGTCACACTAGAAGTGTCTCGAAATTTTTGGGCACGGTATTTTATATGGGAATAGTTAGTATTTAATGCAATGGTAGATTAGTATTTAAAGTAGAGGTAAATTAGTAATTTATATGATGTGATTGTAATGTGTTGAATTTTTAATTGATTTATTTATATGTGATGTGATGGTTGTGAGTTGAAATTTATTAATGGTAGTGGGTTTAAAATTTTAGTATATTTATTTATTTATGTGATGTGATGGATGTAGGTGGGTGATTAATATTTAATGATTTCCTAAAATGAAAATAAGACAAAAGTAAGTATTGGGACGGACCAAAAAGTAAAGGGAGACATGAATAGTTAGCTGAGGCTATGAATTTTGAGTAAGCGGGACACGTGGTGAGAGGAGAAGGTAGGGACCAGTTGAAGAAAAAGGTGTTTACTTATAGCTTTAATTGAAAAGCATGGCGTGGCTCTTGTGGTATTTCTTTACTACTCCTTCACAAATCACAATTAATGAGCGGCGCATCAAATACAGCCATCTGGTTTATTATTACGTGTTTGTTGTGAAATATATTTATTTGCCTATACCTCGAATATACTTTCTAGTTTAAGTATATATGAGATAGTAATATATATGTATGAATTCTATCTGTATGAATATGTATATATGGACGTGTGGAATATGAAAGAAGACAAAGGGAATGGGAGCTAATTTATTATGATAGCAGTAGTGAGAATTGTGTATCATTTCATTAAAATGTAAGCATATATATAGGCAGAGTTGAGTGCCTATTACAACCTCTATATGGCTGCTTGATTAAATGCATTTAATGCATTTGTGCATGCCTAACACAATTTCAAATATTGAATGCTGATAGACATCATTGTTGACTTAGGTAGTACACTTTTGAATTGTTAGACATTCACGTGTAGTGCAATAGTATTGCGTCTGAATAATAGTACTTTTCAACACTCCCCCTTGAATGTCAACAAAGAATATGCCTCGTTAAAACCTTACTAGGAAAAAACCCAGTGGGAAAAAATCCTAGTGAAGGAAAAAGAGTACAATATTCTTGTATTCAGTGCTCTCCCTGATTTGGACATCATTTTAATTCTCGAAGCCGCCGCATTCCAATTTTCTTCACGAGCTTCTCGAATGTTGCAGTCGGGAATGCCTTGGTAAATAGATCCGCTAAATTATTTTCTGATCGAATTTGTTGCACATCGACTTCACCATTCTTTTGAAGATCATGAGTGTAGAAGAATTTTGGTGAAATATGCTTCGTTCTATCTCCTTTGATATAACCCCCTTTCAACTGAGCTACACAAGCCGAATTATCTTCAAATAAAATTGTTGGGGGCATTTGTGGTTCAATGATTAAACCACAACTCTTCAATATATGTTGAGTCATTGACCTCAACCAAACACATTCTCGACTTGCTTCATGGATTGCTAATATTTCGGCATGATTAGAAGAAGTAGCAGTTAGAGTCTGCTTCATTGACCTCCAAGAGATAGCAGTTCCACCACACGTAAAGATATAGCCTGTTTGAGATTTGGCTTTGTGTGGGTCTGATAAATAACCAGCATCGGCATAGCCGATTAACTCATGTCGAGAGTCATTTGGGTAAAATAACCCAAGGTCAACTGTTCCTTGGAGATAGCGAAGAATGTGCTTTATGCCCTTCCAATGTCGTTGAGTAGGGCAAGAACTGAATCTTGCGAGTAAATTAACTGCAAACGCGATATCAGGTCGCGTGCTATTTGCAAGATACATTAGCGCGCCAATTGCGCTTAAATATGGCATTTCTGGGCCAAGTTGCTCTTCATTATCTTCTTTTGGCCTAAATGGATCCTTTGCAGGATCAAGTGCTCGAACGACCATTGGATTATTTAGCGGATGAGCATAATCCATTCGAAATTGCTTTAATACCTTTTGGGTATAAGCTGATTGATGAACGAATATGTCTTTTTCCAAATGCTCAATTTGTAGCCCAAGGCAAAATTTCGTTTTTCCGAAATCTTTGATTTCGAACTCCTTTTTCAGATATTCGACCGCCTTTTTCAACTCTTCAGGAGTTCCAATTAGATTTAAATCGTCAACATAGACTGCGACGATCACAAATTCTGACCCATTTTTCTTTATAAATACACAAGGGCTGATCGGGTCATTTGTATAGCATTCCTTTATCAAACTTTCACTGAGGCGGTTGTACCACATTCGGCCTGATTGCTTGAGCCCATACAACGATTTTTGCAGTTTGATGGAATAAGTTTCTCTGGGTTTTGAATTGCAAGACTCAGGTAATTTAAACCCTTCAGGTATTTTCATATAAATATCATTTTCCAATGAGCCATATAAATATGCAGTAACAATATCCATCAGCCTCATTTCGAGATTTTCTCGTACTGCTAAACTCATTAGATACCTGAATGTTATTCCATCCATAACTGGGGAATATGTTTCCTCAAAATCAATTCCCGGTCGTTGTGAAAAACCTTGGGCTACAAGCCTTGCCTTATATTTGGCAATTTCATTATTTTCATTTCTTTTTCTCACAAACACCCATCTGTAGCCAACAGACTTCACATTTTTCGGTGTTTGGACAATAGGGCCGAATACTTTTCGTTTATTCAATGAATCTAGTTCAGACTGAATCGCATCTTTCCATTTTGGCCAATCATTTCTTTTCCGACATTCTTCAACTGATCTTGGTTCAGGATCCTCGTTATTTTCCATTACATCGAGTGCAACGTTGTATGCAAAAGCATTATCAACGTTTGTTTCTTTTCAGTTCCAACATTTCCCAGTATTGATATAATTGAAAGAAGTTTCAAAAACTTCATTTTCTTCTGGGTGAATATTTTTAGGTTCAACCTTTTCGGAGGTTGAATCAATTTCTCCTTCGGGAGTATCATCGGTGATAGATTTATCACCCATATGGATAATTTTCCTCTTTCGTGGATTTTTATCTTTGGAACCCAAAGGCCTACCACGCTTCAGGCGTGCAGTAGGTTCATTTGCACTCGGAATATACCCTTCTGGGACATTAATATTGGCTGGTGCATTTGCTGCATCATTTATATATGATTTTGTGACTTTAGCAGCATCATTAAAAGCATCGGGTAATTGATTTGCAATTCCCTGCAAATGCACAATTCTTTGAACTTCAAGTTCGCATTGCCTTGTACGAGGATCAAGGAAATCAAATGGACTTTGCCAAGATATTTCCTTTTTCAGTTGATCATTTCCTCCCCCTAATGTCGGGAATTGAGTTTCATCAAAATGACAGTCTGCAAATCTTGCAGTAAATAAATCACCCGTTTTTTGCTAAAGATATTTAATAATCGAGGGTGATTCATACCCGACATATATGCCCAACCTTCTTTGAGGTCCCATTTTTGTGCGTTGTGGTGGCGCAATCGGTACATAAACCGCACACCCAAAAATTCGCAAGTGTGATATATTGGGCTCCTTTCCAAACACAATTTGTGTAGGGGAGTAGCTATGATAGCTTGTCGGCCTTATTTTCACAAGTGCAGCAGCATGCTATATAGCATGTCCCCAAGCAGAAATAGGGAGTTTTGATTTCATTAACAAGGGTCTTGCAATTAATTGCAATCGCTTAATAAATGATTCTGCCAGACCATTTTGCGTGTGCACATGAGGCACAGGATGTTCAACAGTAATTCCAATCGACATGCAGAAATCATCAAATGCATGTGATGTATATTCTCCAGCATTATCAAGGCGTATTTTCTTTATCGAATGATCTGGAAACTGTGCTCGCAATTTTATAATTTGTGCAAGTAATCTTGCGAATGACAAATTGCGAGTTGATAATAAACAAACGTGTGACCAGCGTGATGACGCATCAATTAATACCATAAAGTATTTGAAAGGTCCACACGATGGATCAATAGGTCCACATATATCGCCTTGAATTCTTTCTAGGAATGTAGGGGATTCAATTCCAACTTTTACTGGAGATGGTCTGGTTACCAATTTCCCTTGTGAACAGGCTGCACAACTGAACTCATTTGGGTTCAATATCATTTGCCTTTTCAATGTATGGCCATTTGAATTTTCAATAATTCGCCTCAGCATTACACTGCGAGGATGCCCAAGTCTATCGTGCCAGGTAATAAATTTACTAGTAGCTTTCAAGCCTACTAGGTTATGTATTTCTGCGGCACATGTTTTTGTATAGTATAAGCCAGAGGAGTAACATGACAATTTTTCATTCACAAATTTTTTTGCCATTTTCAATTCGAGTTATCAAAAGATACTCGTGATCTGCCTCTTTTGAAGTTTCAATGTGATATCCATTTTTTCGAATATCATTGAAGCTCAGTAAATTTCTTCGAGCTTTGCGTGAGAACAAGGCATTTTCAATTGCTATTTTTGTCCCTTCAGGGAGAAATATAACAGCTCTACCGGAGCCTTCAATGCATTTTGCATTACCGCTTATAGTTTTCACTGCGGTCTTTTCCAATTTTAAATTGGAGAAATAGCTTTTGCTTTTCAAAATGCTATGCGTTGTTGCAATGTCAATGAGTCAGATATCATCTCCGACTTTTGAATTTCCAGCATTCATTTCTTTACAAGAATATAAGAATGTTATTAAACATCAGCAATATAAATATTATTAATGCAAAAACATATTTATATTATACATGGATAATAAAAGGGAAGTACAAGATATCATTATTTATATTAAACAGGAATTATAAAAGACAAGTACAAAATATATATAGCTATATATTATTTAGTAACAGTATCTGGCTCAACAAAATCATCGGCTTCCAGGTGCGTGATATTATCATTTAATATATCATCATAAGTATCATCGTGGGCATTATGGTGTGCTTCAACACCTGGTCTTTCTTTTCGTTTCGAGGCCTGATACAGTTCAGCTAAGTGTTTAGTTGTGTGGCATGTTTGAACCATATGGCCTTTAATTCCACAACGATCACAAATTTCATCATTTTGTTTATGCTTTCTTGCATAATTTCTTTGTTGTGGTTTGTAAGGCCTTCTTGTATCATATCTGCGATTTTGCTCAAATCGAGGCTTATTTCGATAATTATTTTGACGAGATGATTCACCTCTGCCTCGATTGTGATACCGGTTTTGGCCACGATCATCATTTTGATTTTTAAAGTGCCCACGATCACGCACATATTTCGATGATTGAGCCGCGTTCACCTCAGGGAACGGTTTTGCACCTGCGGGCATAGATTCATGATTTCTCAACAACAATAGGCTGTTTTGTTCAGCCAATAATAAGCGGGTGATAAGATCAGAATATCTTTGAAAACCTTTTTGACGGTATGTTTCACTCAATACTGAGTTTTTAGCATGAAACGTAGAATACGTTTTTTCAAGCATTTCTGCTTCAGATATCTTTTGCCCACATAATTGCAATTGGGCCGTAATTTTGAACACAACGGAATTATATTCCCGGACTGTTTTGAAGTCCTGAAGTCTCAGGTTTGTCCAGTCATCAAAGGCTTTTGGAAGCACCGTCTTTTTAAGATTATCATATCTTTCTTTCAGCTTTTCCCACAATGCCAGTGGAGATTCTACAGTCACGTACTCCATTTTAAGTGCCTCTTCGATATGATGACACAAGAAAATCATGGCTTTTGCCTGATTTTGATGGCTGGGATTTTTGCCTTCAGCAATAGTATCTTCCAGACCCATTGAAGTAAGATGCATTTTCACATCTCGGGCCCAGGACATATAATTGCTTCCTTCAACGGTTAAGGGAGCAAATTCTTGCTTTGCAATGTTAGCCATAATCTTATTGAAAGTTTTGGAATAAGAAATTATACCTCAAATTCTGGTAACTCGGGCAGAGTCTCCTCGTGCTGATAACGTGTTGTGAAATATATTTATTTGCCTATACCTCGAATATACTTTCTAGTTTAAGTATATATGACATAGTAATATATATGTATGAATTCTATCTGTATGAATATGTATATATGGACGTGTGGAATATGAAAGAAGACAAAGGGAATGGGAGCTAATTTATTATGATAGCAGTAGTGAGAATTGTGTATCATTTCATTAAAATGTAAGCATATATATAGGCAGAGTTGAGTGCCTATTACAACCTCTATATGGCTGCTTGATTAAATGCATTTAATGCATTTGTGCATGCCTAACACAATTTCAAATATTGAATGCTGATAGGCATCATTGTTGACTTAGGTAGTACACTTTTGAATGGTTAGACATTCACGTGTAGTGCAATAGTACTGCGTCTGAATAATAGTGCTTTTCAACAGTGATGTATTTCTCACACCCAAGGATCCTAATTAGCAACCGGGTTTGGGCGGTTTCTAAAAAAAGAAAAATCCACCCGATCCGACATTTTACGGCGTATATATATATATATATATATATATATATAAAAAAAAAGAAGTTTCATCCGTACAATATAGTAAATTAGATCACAAACAAAAATTTCCTAATAATTTTAAATTACATGTTCAAAAAACAAAATTTAAATACTTCTACATTATAAATCATGTGTCCAAATTGATAAAGTATAATTGATGGGTTAATGGAGGACATATAGTATATGATTCGTAAGTGGGTCATTGCTCATTAATATTGCTCCAAATTTCCCACCTAAAAACGACAAAACAAGTTTCGCACTCTTTGACATGTGATGAACCGTGAACGTACATTTTTATTTCTATTAGTATTAGCCTCCGTAAGAGTACTGTAACAATCATTGGCGCCTAGCTTCCAGATCACTTTGAAAATGTATATACTCCCTGCTCCCATTCAAAAGTGTCTATTTTCTCTTCTGCATAAAATCCAATGTAATTATTGAACACTTTATATAAGTATAAGTAAAAATTATATAAAATGTATATTTTAAAACTATATGATTAGACGATTCTAACAAGACCACATTTAACTATTTTTCTCTTCTTGTATCAATACAATAAAATTGAGTCAAAGTTAAACAATAAACAGTGTCAAAAGTCAAAAGTGGTAACTTTTAATAGGACGGAGGGAGTACTATTGCTTAATTAATTAATTGTCATATACTACTATCTTCGACTCTTCTTTCGTTTTTTTAATATCTGTGGTTCTGTACCCTTTACTCTTTTCATGTAATTCAAGGTTAAATAAAGCCGAAGCCTAAAAAAGTCATGTTGGGTGCTGATTCCTACATATATTTAGGTGCCTTCCCTTCCCTGCAGTGGGGTTTCGGAGAGTAGAAAATAGTAATAGTCGTCGTAATAATAAAATACTACCTCCGTTTCTTTTTAAATGTTACATTTCTCCTCTGCACGTTTGCCAATGCACATTTTAAATTATTAATAACTCAAATTCGGTACAAGTATAAATTCTAATAATTTGATATTTAAAAACTAGAAGATGAGACGAATCCAACAAGATCTCACTTGACTATATTTTTTCTTGTATAACTATAAGAAGAATAGAAGTCAAAGTGCTACAATGAACAGTAAAAAAAGTCAAAATGTAACCTTTATTTAGAAACGGAGGGAGTACTACTACTACTACTAGTACATACAGTATATTCGAGCATTACGACTTACTAATATTTTAGTATAATCCACGCAAGAAGATTGGAGTGTAAGTCAAACATTGTTTTAGAATCCCATCCAAAAATCTGACACGATCATTAATTAATGCAAAACATAATTGACCACTCATTATTCGTGCATTGCGACACTAGCTGTCTTAATTCTTTACCTTCTCTCTCTCTCCCTCTCTCTCAAGGTCAATGCCCAATTTGCCATTTGCCAACCATTCATCCTTTGGCTGGCTTATGTCTGTTTTTCGTCACTGTTACGTCAGCATCACATCACCAATTAATTTCAGTGCAAAAATAAGATCCAGAGTATTTATTTACAGTAGCTGTTCTCGGCAATTATGGTTATATTGGGTGATCCTAATTCCTAATTAGACAAAAGTCGCGTTTATGCGGTTAGCGATAATTAATGTAAGAAGATTATACAAGTCGGGATACACGTGGCATAAACAAATTATGCCAACGTATGGGATGGTATCCTTATCAGAACTTTCACCTTTCAATAATAGCTAGGACCTACTATTTAGCAATTACTCCCTCTGTCCCAGCTAACGTGTACTGTTTGACTTTTTGACACTGTTCATTGTTCTACTTTGACTCAATTTTATTTTATGTATATATTTGAAAAAAATAGTCGAGTTGGGTCTTGTTAGAATCGTATAATCATGTAGTTTTAGAATATATATTTTATATAATTTTTTGTTGTACACATTTTGAGATATTAGCAATTGAAAAAGTGCATTGGATTGTGTGCAAAAGTGAAACAAGACAAGTTAAGCGGGACGGAGGGAGTAATTATTATTGCTTGATAGTAATTACTATTACAATTAAAGATAAAAATCCAATAATAATTGCTACATTGAGTAATGAGTATAGTGGGTGCTACAGTATTGACTAACTCCTAAAAGATTATTTGGAAGTTAGCGGATAATGCAACGGGAGCAGACTGTATTACAAATTTATAGATCCAATATATACTTTCATATAAACATTAATCGGGATGAGGACTTGCCCCAACTGGTCAAGTCCATGTCTTCAAATCTTATAGTTGAGAGTTCGATTTTCCACCATATCCTCTATTCATCCACTTTGTCACTTTGAAATTTGTGCGGCACGAGTTATCACCACCATTTCTCTGGCTTCAGCTTGGCTGAAAAAATACTTAATTAACCAATCTTTTCCATTTGTTGACTAATTATTTGTTTGGGTTCTCGATCAAAGACTTTCACTGCATAAGCTAAAATTGTTGTGAGCCGATGATCGAAATCACTCAATACTCCTGTTTTTTTTTAACAAGTGTCCACAATGATAGAGTCGAGTTGTACCCAAAAGGGTGTCATCGAAATTCTCGATGCTTACCTTTTCTTTTATTTATTTTATTATATTTTATTTTTCAAAATTTTTTGTGTTATTTTGTTTAATCCCATCATCTATTTTGCATATAACTTGATCGGGTAAATTTGGGGGACATCGGAACATTTATGCAGTAGAAAATGATACTATATATGTTCAATGGGCGGCGCATGATGATCATACGACATGTAATGGACATATGTATCCATTTCTAATTGATGTAGTTTTCGTCGTCGACCGTCCAAAGAAAAAAAGGCTTTCTCTCAAGCTAAACTTTTGAATGAGTCCACTCTTCCCAAAAGTGGCTTCATGTCTTTTCCTTCTTGTCTGATCTCTTTTTATTTTATTTCACTCTTTTTTTTTTTAAACGGTGACACTTATGTGTCGGCAAAGGTGTGTGGGAGCCCAAACCACACCAATTACAAAGGGGATAAAGGGGAGGGATATTGGGCCGGGTGGGAATCGAACCCCCAACCTATGGTTGGGAGACGGGGGACTTGACCGCTAGGGTAAGTCCCCAACCCCATTTTTATTTTATTTCACTCTTCCTAATAAATACAAACTTAATTATTTCAAACTTTTTCGTGAATGACGAGGCGCTTGTAACTTTTAAGAATATGGTCGTAATATAATTTTTTTTAAATAAAGAAATATGGTTTCTTCCTCTTCGGACAATCGGACATGGCAGAAATAAATAGACAGAGATTTTAAGGTTTCCCACTTAGCTTGCCACTGCACACGACTACAAATTGGTGTGAACTGTTAGACCTTATGATATATGGTAGGGCTAAGATAATGCTACTAGGGTTGTGTCACGACCAAACACACATTTTCACATTTGAATTTGGAATATATATTAATTTTGTTTCATTATAGGAAAGTCTTGGAAGATTTTATTAATCTATTGTAACGGCTGTTAATCTGTCACGTCGATAATTAATTGTTCATGTTAGGCTGGACGTTAAACAGTTGGTTTTAAACTATTAATAAAGTAATTTTAAGGCAGGACAAAACAAAAAAAATTGAATTTTCAACCAATGGGCCCATTTACATATATGAAAAATGATTAGAATAAAGTTCCTTAAAATTTTGAATGTATTAAAAAGACTTAAAATTTTAAATATGCTTGTTCAGATTCATTGAACGGGTCCTTTCAAAAAACTGATGATCTGACATAAGTTCCCCGTAAAATTATAGATATGCTGGAAAATGGAAATGCAATAATTTGTTTGGTTTATTTTTAATAATTTTATTGCGTCAATGTGACAGCTTCCTTTAATTTGGGACGATTTTGGTCGTCTTTGGCATATTGTAAATGTGCTAATATGAGGAGACCATATTTCTGGTTTTATGAAAATTGTAGGAAGTCGAAACACGCTATACATGTGGAAACAAAATTAATCCCAAAATCAAACTTTGTAATTCAGTGAGCAGTGAAAGATCAACAGTTAATTGAACATCAATAGTTCAATACGAAACTTACATGAAAGTCAAAAAGAAAACCACAGTCCATGAATGGCGATAGACCAGCCAAATTCATTAAAACAAAAATGAAGAGTAAAAGTGTAAGAAATAGTTTAGTGATTAAAATTGATGAGTTAATTAATATTAAGGATAGTAGCTGGGAAAGAAGGCAGTTTATTCCATGGTTATTAGATAACAATTCCAATAACTTCCTGATTTAAATTTTTCATAGCTATAACCTTATATACTAATAATGCAATTGCCAATTTTTCCTAATTTACAAATCTCTTAGATACCCTGACGGGATCCCCGACTGGGAATCTTGGGTGGGGAATGAAATATGCCCATGTTTGGTTCAGGGCATATTTCATATGGCAACTCGGTTACCCTCCTGAATTGGACATTCAGATTGGTTCTGAACCTGATGGATTAGTATGGTGGAATGCTGGTCAACATTTATATTGTAAGGATGCCATTTCAATTTAAATAGTAAGGAAATCCATTAATATCTCATTATTGCCACTAACTATGGGCATTTACAACTTTCCATGAATCTAAATGGGCTAATTAATTTCTGCAGTGGCCATTCTACGACAGCAACACTCAAAGCATAATTCAATAATCCAAATTCATGTCGTGTAGCATATTCTTGCAGATGATGGATTTGAATTTGCTTCCAGAAGGCGGAGAACCCGAGGATGTATCAATGGTCTTCCATGCTGAGCATCCCCTGATGACGACACCGAGACTTTCCAAGGATTCATTACGTACGAGCTACAAGATTCATTATATGAATGTAAATCCATCGGAACATGCAATGTATGTAATTCAGCATATGACAATCAATGATAGAACATGTGGTTAACAGTAAGCAACATGAAACAAACTGGAATCCACCAACGCAAGTGAGAATGCAACATATGATTAATAGGATTTAGCAATAAATGTGTAAAATTCATTAGAATTTCTATCTAATTCAGCAGGAAAGGTTATCAACATTTAGCAGCATGAAATAAACTGAATTCCACATTTGTGAGGGTGAATTCAGCATATGTCATACAAGGATAGAACATATGATTAACAGCAAGTAGTATGACATAAACTGAAATTCACAATTACAAGTGAGAACACAACATATGATTAATAGGATTCAGCAATAAATGAGTTAAATTTATTAGAATATCTATCTAATTCAGTAGGAAATGACAGAGCATGTGATTATAGTTAGCAGCATGAAATTAACAGGAATCCGCATTTGTTAGGAAGAATTCAACATACTAATTACTCTGGGTTACCTCGAATGCCTTTTCGTGCATCAAATCCTTCCAATATCCCATGGTGATAGTGAAATCCAACATTTTAATTTATTGACCACACAATTTTAATCCAATATTTTAAACATCGGATCACACTCATTTTGGGAAAAAATGAGTGCACTGTTAAAAATAATACTACAACATTTTAATAGTGAAATCTAGATAAACAAAAATCTAAGTATTTTCCAAAAATATACGCCACAAAATCCACCCTCTACATATTAATAGAATATTCCCCAAATTAGAACAATTTAATTTATACAATAAAATTGAATAATAAATCATTTCAGACATAACATAATGGCCAAGTATAACCATTAATGTATGGACCCCATTTCAAAAATACCACATAGCAGCAGGAAAGGTGCCAAATCCATCCGTTCAGGATTTTTCTGAATCAGGACCCTAATTTCCTCCTTCATATGGGAATCTCACATTCCCACCGAGGTGGAAATGTTAGGTGTTTTAGGTGGGAATGTGATTCCCACCTGGAGGGCAGGTAATCTTAGATTATCACCTCCATTTTATCTACTTTTATACTAATTTGACTGTTATACCCTCACTTTTTATACTTATTTTAATCTATAAATTTAGATATTTGTATTTTAAAAAATGATAAATATATGAAATTTAATTTTAAAAAATTAATTAAAAAATTTTAAATTATTTGAACATATTTTTAATATATATATTATCCTATTCTAATATATATTTTCATATTTTCATAAAATTTACTTTTCTTCTATATATAAACAAAAATAATAAGGATTTAGAGACATTAAATAAGTAATTATCATACAATAAATTACATATAATTTTTTTAATTATTTTAAAGAATAAATCAGCTTAAATATTTATATAGTGTAGCAAAATGATATATTTATAATATTTGTTCAATTGAAATTCAAGAATATTATGGTAAATTAATTAGAACTGGAAATATGAGATTCCCAATCTAACCAAACGCAATAATCTTAAAACATCAAAAAATAAGATTCCGAGCAATCTCATATTCCCAGTAATCTTATATTCCCCAGCAATCACATTCTCATTGGTAATCTAAGATCCCTCCAACCAAACGGTGAAAGTGTTCTATTTACTTTGTGAAGAATAATTTCACTCCCCATTAGGGGTGGAAATAGGCTAGGTGGGGCTAGGCCTAGACTTGTACGACCTGGGCCTACGTTGATTTTCATAGGCCCGAGCCTGACCTATTTATTTAAAAAGGCCAGCTTCTAAGCCTTTTAAAAGTCTGATTAAGCCTATTTTAGAAATAAGTTTAAATTTATATATATATCCGGATGTAATTATAAGATTGGGAGACATCATTTGTTCATTTGGGCAAGTTTTCATCCAAAACTATTTATATACGCGGTTGAACTAATAATTACTTTTACATAATACCAATAATATGACATATTCCTATGTAATAAATATAAATAGACTAATAATATGATAAATAGGCCGGCCTGGTAGGCCTAAAAGGCTTTTAATTAAGCCTGGCCTAGGCCTATTTAGCTAAATAGATTTTTAAATTAGCCTAAGCCTAGCCTATTTATAAAAAAAGCCTAGCCTGACCTGGCCTTCGGTAGGCTAGGCCATAGGCCCCTGTCGGGTAACTTGGCCTATTCCCACCCTACTACTCCCCATAGACAAGCATTTGTTGCCTGGGCAACAAATGGTTCAATGGAACACTTGTTGGGCCTTTAATATTTCGATGGCCCAATTTGGACTAGGTTTTAGCCTTTTAGGGCTTCATTATTATTGGAATTATTATTATTATTATTTGAAGAATCAGGGCTGCATTTTTACTGAGTATACATTTCATTTATACACATTTTATTAGTACTGTTTTTTTAAAAATAACTGTGAATAGGAGTTTTGACTTTTGACTACTATGCCAATTCCCCACCACAACACATTTCATTATTGAGATACTCCTATTCTTATTACATTATTATAAAATCGGGATTGTTCATGGTGAGCCTTCCGACACAGCGGTGGACTAACTATGACTTGATAGTTTTGGACGCACCCAAGCAAAGAAATGACATGTAGCCATTGCCATCTTTTTATAATATACTCATCCTCTAATTCTTTCTCAATTGTACATCAAGTTCAATGGGATTTTTCTTGATTATAGGTATATGTACAAACTCCGTTCACTTTAAAGTGACATATTTCAATTGGTCATGAAGTTTGTTGCATACATTTTGTGATTATGTAAGTATATTTTCATAATAAACTTCAATCAAAATTGATTAAATGAACAATATAAAAATTTAAAAAATACCAATTTAAATGAATGGAATGGATAGAAGGATAATATCTTTATACAGTATTAGAAAAAAGTTTTAAGCATAAACAAAATTGGTATGTTTAGGGTAATAAAAATTGCTCTATATTTCCGTTTGGTGGCAGCGGTAGAAGTAGGGGTGATATCGAGTCGAGTATCGAGCTTGAACAGTGTAATTCGAGCTTGTACAGTAAAATAATTTAAAGTTCGAGTTTGAATTTAACTAGGCTAGGTAGTACATAATTTGAATTTGAATTGACAATTTTACTTATTATGCTGCAAAATATTAGTTTGTTAGGCTTGATAAAGCATAAATCGTGTCTAATAATTTTTTATTTTTATATTTTTAAAATTTAATAATTTAATCGAGTTTTTATAGAGTATCGAGTAGTTTTCCTCACCCCTAGGTAGAAGAACACAAGTACACAACATGAAAGGCGACCCATGGCACCACGAACCCAATTACCGGACCCGACCCGACGCCACATGAGTCCGTCGCGCTCCGCATACGTCGGTTCTTCCTCCTCCTCTTATTCTTCTTCTTCACCACGCATCATTTCTTTTGGCCTCCATTAGGTTAACCGATTCGGATTTCTGTATTTGTTTTCTGCCACGATTTTGTTTTTCGTGATTTTCGTTCCCGAGTTTACGATCTTTCTCCATCTCTCCAGTATCGTAGTGACATTGAGTGACGAAATTGCTCTTAATGGTTTTCCTTGGCGATAAATCTTGAAACTGCAAATGGTATGTGATCCCGTATGGTTTAAATCTTCTTTAGCCGTTAGAAAATTGCTCGTCGACGAGAGGGAGTCCCCGCTTTGATACCAGTTTAGGGCGTCCCGTCTGATGAATTTGTACCCCTTGTGTTTGCTCAATTGTGCTTCTTCTTGTCTTTGAATATTTGGAATTTTCTAATAGTTTAAAATTTCTTTATTGTTAGTTGTTATTAGTCGCATGAGCTGTTTCAATAACAGAAACTTTGGCATCAAGGCATTTTGATTGAATTTTTATCATTTTCTTTTAACACGTGGAACTCTTGTAGTGGAGCTAGATGATAATGTTGGTGCTGTTTTTATAGGTAGGTATTTCTGCCTCCTTACGAGGATGCAGATTGTTTACATTTGGAGCAATTGGGAGAGTGTCGCTGTGTATTCGGACCAATAGTATAGGCGTCAATTCACATGGAGGAAACCATGAATCCCTTGTTAGATCATCTGTATTTTCCCCTCAGTACATGTTGTGCTCGCATTTTATGTTTCCAAAGAGGGGGTATGCTCGCAATGCAATTGTTGAGGCTGGACAAGGTTTATCTAGGAATTACTTCAGGGGTTGTTTTGCAGTTACAACAAGTAATGTTCTATCTCGTCGAGTGCAATCTGCTTGGAAGAGGCTAACACAAACCTCTGTACAAAATGGTCGAACTACCCCTATAAACAGGATTGCCCAGGCAGTTAGCTTGGGGCTAACTCGTTCTTACTTTGTTGTTCCTGGCATCTTTTCTTTAATATGTGGCTCTAATGCAGCATATGCACAAGCCTCTTCGCATCCATATTCTTTTGAGCATAAGGCTTTGTACTCCCATGCGCAAGACAGCCACCTTATATTAGCCAGATTGATACGCAGCATATTTGAAGGTGTTTTCATGTTTCTTAGGGCTTTTTATTTGGCTATCCTGTTCACTCCAAGTATTGTCATGGCTCCATTTGCAGATAGTTTTGGGCCTCGTTTTAGGAAATTGTGGCTTCAGACAGTTCATCAAACTCTAGAAAAAGCTGGTCCAGCATTCATAAAATGGGGTCAATGGGCAGCAACACGTCCTGATCTATTCCCTAGAGACATGTGTAATGAATTATCTAAGCTTCACTCTAATGCACCTGAACATAGCTATAGCTACACTAAAAAGACCATTGAGAAAGCTTTTGGGCGTACAATTTCAGAAATTTTTGATGATTTTGAGGAGGAACCAGTGGCATCTGGTAGCATTGCTCAAGTGCATCGAGCCACTTTGCGGTCTAAGTACCGTGGTCGTCAGATGAAGCCGATGCTAGTTGCAGTTAAGGTCAGACATCCTCGTGTCGGGGAATCTATAAAAAGGGATTTTGATATAATTAATGTAGTGACAAAGGTTTCAAATGTTATTCCTGGACTGAAATGGTTGAGATTGGATGAAAGTGTGCAGCAGTTTGCAGTTTTCATGATGTCTCAAGTTGATCTTTCTCGAGAAGCTGCTCAATTGAGCCGCTTTATATACAATTTTCGCAGATGGAAGGATGTTTCCTTCCCTAAGCCAGTCTATCCTCTCGTACATCCAGCTGTTTTGGTAGAATCTTTTGAACTGGGAGAGAGTGTTTCGCTGTATGTTGATGGACTCAAGGGGAATGAGCATATAAATGGCGCCCTTGCTCATATTGGGACCCATGCCCTGCTGAAAATGCTTCTGGTAACTCATATTCTCTACTCTCCATCAATGTAATTATTAGCCTCACGCATTAAGTTTTCAAAATTTCAAATTATCTATTATGTTTAGTGATTTTGTTTGTAATCTCTATTACTTTATACTTGATGCAACTTTAATTTTCCTTGCTTCATATAATTATTAGTATAAACAGAAGTTACTGTTGACTCATTACTTGCAGGACATGTATATGATTGCATTTCATGAATTTGTAATCCAAAGTACTATGCTTGGTATGTGATAACTGATAAGATATTGCAGGATATTTTCATGCTTTTATGACAATAAGATTGTTGAGTAGACCTATCATGGTAGTTCTAAGTTCCATTTTTAATAAATATATAACTCTGATGATCTTGTGATGCCAGCTATAATTGGCTTTGATGCTGATGGACTTATTGTTCGATCGATCATCAATATTTTGGATTTGTATAGAATATTAATACTCCCCCCCACCGCCCCGTCTGCCCATGCATAATGCTTTTTTCATCTTTAATCATATCTTTATTTTTTCAATTTATTTTTGGTGTGTTTGTAAAGAATAAGATGTACATGTATAAGGAAACTTAAATTAATTTAAATTGACTCATATAATGCTTTTGTGGCCAAGTGGAGGGGTGAAAAGATATGTACTACTGTTCAAAGCGATGAGTAACTTGGATTGTTCTGTTTGTTGAGATTCTATTTTGTTTTCCCAGGTAGACAACTTTGTTCATGCTGATATGCATCCTGGGAACATCCTTGTTCGTCTTAGCCGGAGCAAGCGTACTCATAAAAGAAAATCAAAGCCTCATGTCATTTTTCTTGATGTGGGCATGACTGCTGAACTTTCTAAAAGTGATCAGATTAATTTACTGGAGTTCTTTAAAGCTGTTGCTCGAAGAGATGGTCAAACTGCAGCAGAGTGCACCCTACGACTGTCAAAGAAGCAGAGCTGCCCCGAGCCAGAGGCCTTCATTCAGGTTTGTAGCTGGAATTAATACCTTACAATTTTTTGACATCCTTTCAATTTTCTTACTCCAATTTAAAACATTAAAGCTATGTTTAAGGAGGAAAGAAAAGAAAGTGCTAAGAAAATAACTTTGGATTTGGTTAGATGAAAAATGACCAGGAAAAGAAAAATGAAAGATAGAAAGTGGAGGGGAAAAACACATTTTCTCATCATATAATTAAGAAAATTAAGGAAATCTCATCCTTCTCCATATCTATTGCAATTAATTTTACTGCTAATTTATGTATTTTTATGTGGTGAGTGATGACTAATGCTTTTCTGTGTATTATTCACAAACACGTTTAACTATTTATAAGATTCATTAGATCTAAAAGCAATAGGATCTAAATAGAAAAGAGGATTAATAAAATCCCATGCTTTCGGAATTAGAGTTAAAAAAGAAAATATATCACAGATCGTGGAGGATATGATATGCAGCTCCTACACTCACCTTCAAGCTCTGAGTGGATGCCTTCCATTCCCAGCTTCCATGTAAATCTTCAATTTTTGATGTTGTTGACCCTTTTGTTAACACATCTGCCAGCTGATCACTTTAAGGGACAAAAGGAATAGTAATTAAGCCACTATCAAGCTTTTCTCTGGTAAAGTATCTGTCAATCTCATTATGTTTAGTTCTATCATGTTGAATTGGATTCTGAGTGCAATGTTCATTGCAGATGTGTTGTCACCTATGGCTTCATATGTTCTGTATGCTCCAATTTTAAATCCAGCACGATACTTTTAGCAATAACAATTGACAAACCCATGACCTGTGCTCTATACTCTTCCTTTGCACTTGACTGAGCTACTACATGTTGTTTCTTGTCATAATACTTACTCCTAGTAAAAAACAAATACAAAATATCCCCTCAGTTGAGTCCTCTCTGCGAAGAATCCGGCATAGCCCAGCTTGCAAAGGCTCTCATATTATAAGTTTCTTCTCTCATAGTTAACACAGTGGTAATCGAACCCTGAGGATTCAAATTTGGGTGTCCCCTGGTGTACAAAGTTGGCCTGGCCCTTTGAAAGTCCATTGAATCCTCGTAACTTCTTCAGTACTTGTTCTTCCCCATTTAATCGGAAACAAGTATCCCTGTTGTGGCATGTGTCTTGTTGCAATATGAACATCTCAACTCATCTTTTCAAATATTAGGCCTTTATCACTCTTTTCAATCGTTTGGGGTTTTTCATTCTCCTGGATCATGGCAGAACATCAGAGAGAGGCTTTCCAAGCATTGCTGAATGTTAGTCTCCTCTCCTTGTGTGATGAAGGAAACTTCCTCAATTGTGGGCAACTTCTTACTTAAGATGTGAACCCCAACGTAATCAAATTCCACATAAAGCCCAGCCAAGAAATCAAAGCCTCTATCTCTTTCTAACGGTGCTTCATTGGTACTTACATCCTAAGAGCACATCACTTCAAGTTCTGATAATCAATTTCTAGCAAGAGTCCATTGAGCAGATTAGAATAATGTGTAAGACATATCTTCTTGTTTTGTTGCTGCCACCTTTGTTCTTAATTCATAGATAGTGACTCCATCTTCTTTTATGGAGTAACTTCTCTTTAAGGGTTCCCCAAATGGGATGGGCCTTAGCAAGGAACATGCAATTTCTGCTTACTTCTGGGGTTGTGGAGGTCCATAGCCATGCCATGATCATGGCATCTCCTTCATTCCAAACCACAAATTTGGGGTCAGATTCTTCTGGCCAGTGGCCCTTGAGATTGGAGTTTTGCCCCTCTGCTTCAAATGTGCTAGGACTACTTGTACTATTAGTTCCTGCAATTGATACCTTGGAAATTACCATAATGCACGTGCCCAAATATGTCAAAGAGCAAGGCCCCTTCATTAGATGACACTCCATCAGCTTTGCTTCCGGATGTCATGATTTATTGAGTTCACGGGAGGCAATGAAGACCTAAGGGATATATATATATATATATATATATATTTGTAATGAGAATAACGAATCTTGTGTGATGAAGGAAATTTATTTTCGATCTCTAAGGCTTCGGAATTGTCTACCTGATTTAAGTTTTGGGTGTTGGCTACTTGGCTATATACTGTGGGTTTGTGGAATAGGTATTCACTAAAAGGAGTCTTAGCCGACTAATTAGCTTTTCACCTAATTGGCTAATTCTGGCATGTAAAACCGTTTCCTTTTTCCTTTCTTCAAATATGAGACATCCTTTTTACTTATTTACTATTCATTCCTTCACCCTCATCTTTATTTCAACAATCCCCTCTAGTCAGTTGGTTCTAGCTTTAGCCCAATTGTGACTTCCTTTATCAATCTTTCATGGGCTTCAACTTGTATTTCAAGTTGAGCCTCAGAGGCTGCAAGTCCTGCATCATCTCCTGGGCTTGTGCATGCCTGTCTTGAACTTGAGTCCTAGAGACAAGTCTTCATCTTCATTATGTTTGGGGCTGGAACATTCCTCATTGAGTTGGCTAGCTCCAAACTTTGGGCCTCAGGTCACCTACATCATTGGCATATGGGTTTGGGTATTTATGGTTGGCCACAGATATACATTTTTTTGTTCTTTTTTTAGGCTTCCATTATGGACTTTGACTGCCTTTAGGATCATCGTTAGAGCTAAGTCATTTGAACTCCAATAACATGCGGTGATAGCATTTCTATATATTATTCACAGAAAGTGTTATACTATGGATCTCAACATCTTTGGTCGCAGGAAGTGAAGAAGTCATTTGATTTTTGGGGTACCCCAGAGGGAGATTTGGTCCATCCTGCTGACTGCATGCATCATCTACTTGAGAAAGTTCGGCGGCATAAAGTGAATGTCGATGGCAATGTCTGCACTGTTTTGGTGACAGTTTTAGTCCTTGAGGTAATCTCTTGTTTATTTGATTATTTCTGCTCAGTGCCGGTTGCAATTGAGTTTGTTTATTTTATTTTATCTTTGTTTTTTGTCTGAAAATATGATGCCTGCTGCTAATTTTATCAGTGTTTCTTCTAGTGTCTGCTAGTCTAAGACTCTTAAGTAAAATTTTCTTTAGTCCTTAATTCCTTCCAGATGGGTCTTTGATACCATGAGACCAATACCATTTCTTTTGTCATACATTTTATAGGGCTGGCAGCGGAAGCTCGATCCAGATTATGATATTATGCATACGCTACAAACGCTTCTTCTCAAGGCTGATTGGGCAAAATCACTATCATATACGATTGAAGGACTCATGGCCCCTTAAATGGTCTCTGAAACCTTATGGTTATACAATAATTAACTGACCATGCATACATCAATCCGTACAATGATCTGTTGCTCTACAATATAATTTGTTAGTGATCTGATATTGGCTTTCATGCATGCCAAAGTCTCAATTTTGTTAGGACATTTGTGTTGCTTTATTCATTTGATCGAGTTTCTAAGCTACTTTCCAAGAAGGCTTATTGCTTGTCTATACATCTAGCTAGTACTGTATTATTTTTACACTTAATATGTGAATATTCATATAAACATTTTCTTGAAAACCCTTCACCTTCTTCGAAGGAAAGTTTTTCCCTGTGCATCTTCTTTTAATATGTGCAGCAGTTGATTCGGAGGGATATCACGCCAAATATGAGGCCTCTTCAATTGATGCCCCATCTGGGCAAATTTATCAGCAGCCCTGTTTCCCTCCCGGTACACATGCGTCAGGATGCAGTTGTTTATCTTAGGTATGATCAAATTTATCTTTTCCACATGCTGCTTTACTTTTATGCATCTAGCTGGTTTTCTGTTTGCAATAATGTCGATTAAACTCTTGGAATCCCCTTCAAGCCACACATCATTCCAACCGTTCTCCAGCACGATCTCTAGGCCCCTCACTAAGGCAGCCAGTTCTGCTATTATACTGTTACTTTTCCCTATAGATTCTGCATATCCCAGCATGAATTCTGCATTGTGGTCTCTGAACACACCCCCAATACTTGCTTTCCCAGTTTTGCACTTGCATGATCCATCGAAGTTCAACTTTTTCCACCCCTCGTGAGGCTTGGCCCATTTCACATTAATGGCTTCATTGTGCCACTTCCTGGCTAGAATCCAACTCTTCACTCCATAACAAAGCGGTCTTGAATTTACTAGCATCATTCTTTCTACACTTAATTGTAAATGTTATCATGCGTGCAACTCTGACACTTAGTACCCTATTTCTATTACATATGCATATATAAGCACACATATGATGATGCTCTTAAGTTTTTAGCTATTTTTGTTTTTTCGTGGGGGTGGGGGTGGGGTGGGTTTAGATTGGCTACATTGATGGAATGCTACCTTGCTTTGCTTGATGCATTTTGTGACGAAAAGTTGGAGTGGAGGATAAGCAAGTTAGTTTGAGAAATTTTGAGGCAGCAGGCAAAGAATGGGAATTTTTAGTTATGGGTATTTGCTGTTTTCTTTTTGAGGACATAACAAAGGATGCATTCTGAGGAAGCAACAGTATTTTTATAGGGTGCCTGTAAGGAGCTTCTTTTTACCACCATTTGATAAAGCTGTCAAAACAGAAGAGAAATCATAGTTGCCCATGAATTTAGGAGCCAAGAACTTAGGAATTGATTCTGTTTTATTACTATAAATGGGTTGTGTCCATCAGATTAATTAATGAACACTGTGCATTCCTTCATTTTTACATGTTCAGAAAATGCATAAATTTGTGGTAGTGGAGAAACTTATTTGAGTTTCTTTGTTTGGACTAAAATGCGATTACTTTATTTGACAAGTCAGGGGATTTTATTATTAAAGCTTATTTATTTTTATTATTATTTGAAGTTTATAGTATTAATTTTTAAATTTAAAGTCTTTTTATTTATTTAGTTTTAATTTTCTTGTTTTCAATTAGTATCTTATTATTATTATTTGCCACAGGAAGGTGTTTTTTATTAGCATGTATTGGCTGTTTAAAAAATAAAAAATAAAAAAAATAGTAGGAGTATCTTATATTCTTATCACGTGCATATTTACACCTTTTTTTTAAAAAAAAGGGGAAATTATTTATTGGTACCCTTTTGGAGTTTTTAATTTGTTAAGTAGTACCAAGTTAAAAAATTTTATTATTTAGTACCATTAGGTAAAAAATTCTATTTTTAGTATATTTATATGAATTTTACCATTTTTGTACCACTATCAATTATACTTACATTTTATTCACCAATTTTTTTTATATTTATATATTAATTTTTTAAAATTTAAGTTTTTTGTAATATTTTTAATTTTTTTTCCTTTAATATTTTTTTTCTTTTTTTATTTTTTTCTTTTGAAATTCTTGTATCAATTATATTTTATCATCGGGATTGAGTTTTTGTGTATGTAGAATTATGCTTTGAAAGAGACAATCCTTTAATGCCCAACAAATACTCGAAGGATTAATCTTAGCCGAATATGGCCTGAGAATACCCTTGAATAAATTAAAACTAGTTTTTGGCCGGTGATGCCAAAAAATTATATTTTTTTGTCATCGAAAAATAATTATATTTTTCATCCTAACAGATTTTATAAATAAGATAAATAATTTTTTATTTAATCTGTGCTGTCTTTATTTCTGGGATGGCTAGAAAAGAGTCATGCACCCCCATATGATTTTTCACTGTATAGTTGATGATTTGGGGTTGGTTCATTTTGAGGGCTGAAATCAATTTGGACAGAAAGCGGGTGGGCTTCATTTAGTAGGAGACCAGGTTTCTAGAGTCGAACGGAGTAATTCCATTAACTGATTTTGTACTGGATTGCCTCTTGGAACAATGATGAAGTCGGAAACGTTTGGTTAAAGAAAATTTGAAAAAAGACAGTATTGGGAAAAAAAAGAAAAAGAAAAAAAAAAGGAAAAAAGAAAAAAAGAAAAAAAAAAAAAAAGAAGAAAAAAGAAGAAAAAAGAGAGAAAAATAGAAGAGGGTGAGATGTGTATATTGGGGGCAGCATTAATACGTTGTGTTTTACTTCAAATATGCAGACAGTATGATGAGAGGTTTCTCATGGGTTTTCTGAAAAGATAGTGCTTGGAATTTGGTCTTGGTGTTTTTTCCTCCAGGTTTGAGAGCCGTGCTTTGAACTTAATGGTCTCCATTGCCATGATTGTGTATTATTTCTGGAGTCCTATTACCGAACTCTTGTCATATTACTGAACTCATAGTTTCAGTCCTATTGCTGAATTCATCGTTCCAGTCCTCATGTGTCCATCCTTTTGTTTTTTGTTTCCTCACCCCATTCTAACCTCTTTCATACAACTACCCTTGATTCCCTCCCAACGTGTCCTTTGCCCCTTTAAGTTCTATGCATTGGATTGAAGTGAATTGCAAGGGAAGAAAGTTTATGATTCAAGCAAGAGTATGGGTACGAATATGTCTGGGTTTTCACCGATCCCTTAGTGAGTGCCACTCATGAGACGCTGCGAGTTGCTACACTATCGGAATGAAAACGGTGGAGGAGGAGAAATACCTACAAGAAGCTGATCTGGACCAGTTGCTACGGGATAAGGACGCTGCTGCACCATCTCTGGTTTTCATGGCGCAAACTCTTGATTGATGATGCTTGTTTTTTATGCTGCTTGTTTTTGTTGCTATTTTGATGCTGCTTGTTTTCGTTGCTGTGATGATGCTGCTGTTCTGATGCTGTTGTGGGAGGACTGCTACTATGAGATACACGACACTGCTGCTGTGGGAGTACTGCTCCTATGAGATGTACGAGCTTGTGGTATGAATTAGGATCCAATGTGTGCTTCTGATGCAGATCTTCGAATGGGGATTTTGGGGCCCTAGGAATAAGCCAATGTTGCGATTATATTGCGATAACTTATGATTGTACGACCCATTGTTGTATCTTCCAATCAATGCTTTGCTGTAACTCGACATTGATCTTGCTATGGAACAAGATTCTTTCCCCTCAAAAATAATTTTTTATTTAAACTAGATTTTATTTTGTATCAATTAAAAACTATATTTTTTGGTTTTTATCCCAAAAGATTTTTTAAGTAAGATAAATAAAAGAATAAAATAAAATAGATTTTTTCATCCTAAAAAAGATAAATAAAAAATTGATAATGGTTTATTTAACGAATAAAATTTTTTTCAACAAAAAAAAATTTAATATTCAAATACGTAAATACTTGAATGATATGAGAATTTTCAAAAAAGAAAGAAAAAAAATTAAAGTACTGTTATGCACTTATTAAGAGTACTATTATGTAATTATATAGAGTACTATTATGCAAGTATTTAAAGTACTGTTATACACTTGTTAAGAGTACCATTATGTACTTAGTATAGTACTGTTATTTAGTTATTTAAAGTACTATTATGTACTTATTAAGAGTATCATTATGTTCTTAGTAGAGTACAGTTATTTAATTATTTATAGTACTGCTATGTACTTATTAAGAGTACTATTGTGTGATTATGTAGAGTACTGTTATGAAGGTAAAGTATTGTTATGCGCTTATTAAGAATATCATTATGTGCTTAGTAGAGTACTATTATGAAAGTATTTAAATTACTGTTATGTACTTATTAAGAGTATTATTATGTGACTATGTAGAGTAATTTAATAAGTGCATAACAGTACTCTACATAATCACATAATAGTACTATTAATAAATACATAACAGTACTTTAAATAACTAAATAACAGTACTGTACTAAGCACATCATGGTACTCTTAATAAGTGCATAACAGTACTTTAAATACTTTGATAATAGTACTACTACTCTACATAATCACATAATAGTACTCTTAATAAGTTCATAACAGCACTTTAAAGTTTAAACACTTTCATTACAGTATTGTAAATAACTAAAAAATTACATAATTTTCATTACACTTTCATTATAGTACTTTAAAATTTTCCTTAATTTTTAATTTTTCTTTCTTTTTTGAAAATTCTCATATCATTCAAATACTTACCTTTTTAAATATTACATAATTTTTTTAAAAATAAAAGTATTTAAAAATTAAATTTTATTCGCTAAATAACACATTATTAATTCTTTTATTTATATTTTTTAGTATGTAAAAAATCTATTTTGTTTTATTCTTTTATTTATCTTACTTAAAAAATCTCTTGCAATGAAAACAAAAAATATAGTTTTTAATTGATACAAAATAAAATCTAGTTTAAATAAAAAAAATTATTTATCTTACTAAATAAAATTTCTTAGGATGAAAAATATAATTTTTTTCGGTGACAAAAAATATAATTTTTTTAGCATACACCGGGTATTCCCAGGCCACATTGGGCTAAGATTAATCCCTCGAATATCTGGTAGGCATTGAATAGTTTTCTCTTCCAAAGCATAATTCTACATACACAAATACTCGAATCCGATGACGAAAAATATAATTTTTTTTCCGTGTACCGGGTATCCCAGACCATATTGGATCCAAAACTAATCATTCGAGAATCTGGTGGGCATTGAAGGTTTACCTCTCCCAAAGCAGAATTCTGCATATACAAAGGCTCAAACAGGATGATGAAAATATAATTGATACAAGAGGTTCAAAAGAAAAAAAAAAGATTAAAGGAAAAAAAATTAAAATGGTAAGAAAAACTTAAAAATTTTAAAAAGTTCAAGAAATAAATAAAATGTTAAGCAAAAATATTATTTTCTGACTTCGACTTTTCCAAAAAAAAAGTCCAAGATATAAATAATTTTTTTTTTCCGTGAACAAGATATAAGTATAATTGATCCAATGGTAAAAAATGGTAAAATTCATATAAATTTACTAAAAATAGAATTTTTTTAATCTAATAGTACTAGATACTAAAATTTTTTAACTTGGCACTACTTAACAAATTACAACCTTCAAAATGGTACTAATAAATAATTTCCCCTAAAAAAAATTGTAATTTTATGTTGGATTAAGAGAACTGTTCAATTTACATGACGTTCAGAATTTGAATTTATAAATAACTGTTAGTTTGCATGGAAATTATACAAAGAGATTGTAAAAGGTGTGAATTAGAATCTCTCTATTCTTTGATAAAATTAGGATTTGTTGTTTGTATTGATGGAAATTTATGTACTCCCTCCATTTTAAAAAAATTGAAACGGACCCACAGTGCACGCAGTCCGATGCACATTTTAAATCATTAATAACTTAAGTTCGTTATAAGTAAAAATTCTAAAAGTTTCATATTTAAAAATTACTTGACGAGACGAATCTTGACTATTTTTTAACTTGTATAACTATGACAAAATTTTAATTTAAAGTGAATATATGAACAGTATCCGATTTCCAAAAGTTACAATTTTTCGAAGATGGACGGAATACAACATAGTACTAGTATTGTTTAGTGGAGTATTTATAATTTTATATTCCTTGCTTGTGTAAAATAGAGTCCATATATATTTTGGCCCAATTAATTCTATGGAGAATGTACTCTGCTCTTACTGGGCTGCAATATGACTATAGAGGAAAAAAGGATGGAGAATGTTTTTAATTTTCAGTGATGAGTTCAATTAAACTCCTCAATTGTGTCCTCTAATGTTTGGGAGTTACATGTTAGAGTTTGGATTTTAGAATTAGTGGTAAAAATAGTTTAAATTGAGATTGTTTTGAACAATGGTGTTTGGTGATATAGTTAAAAATTAAAGTTTAGAGTTTAAAACGCTAAACGTTGGAGAGAATAGTTTAGTGTTTTGTGTTTTGCCAGACGCAGCCATAAATGAGCATAGCGAATATAAATTAAATAAATTATTTTTTAGGTGAATATGAATATTGTTTGAACCAAAACCTTTGCTTAAATTGTCAGAGTTCCATACCACTAGCTAGGCCATATGCATTTGGTTTAAATAAATCATTTTTAAATTAACAAATAACAATTTTTAAAATTGAATGTATATATATATATATATATATTTGTTAAAATAATTTGTCTCCCACTCGTTGAAAGTGTATGTATGTAGTAAAAATTTCATTAATATTTTAATTGTTATTTTATCACGTTTTAAAGATTATGAGAAAATAGATGTTAAAAAATGGTACTCCCATATAGATATAAAAGATAGTATAGCATGTAAATTAATACTCCTATGATATGTTCTTTTGTTAAAAGAAATATAGTACGATTTTTTTTAAAAAAAAAAATCATCCGACAGGGACGACTTTTACACACTTTTTCATTCTAGTAGTAATATTTTTCTCTAGAGAAGTAAAATTAATTTTTAAAGTTAATCCAAAAAACCCCAAATGGTTTAGTTCTTTTGAATTTCGCTTTAGTTTTTTTACTTTTAGATTTTGGTTTATACGTAAACCAATCGGAAGTAAACTAAAGAAATTTCTTTAAGAAAAGAAGTTGGTGAGTTATTTGAGTTTAGAAAAAGCAAATGATAAGAAACTTGGTAAAAGGGTTGAAGGAATGAGTTGAAATAGCTGTGTGAGCTCCGATTTGGAGCTCCTGACTGAGGTTAGTTAGTTAGTTAGTAGATGCAGCAGAATTGATAGAGCAGGAAAAGGAAAATGGGGATTTGATGAGAGAATGGTGCATAATTATTTAATGTAATTAATCCCTACTTTTTTAAAGGTGAAAAGCTAAACCCCGGAGGCCTGAGTTGACTACTATTTATGAGGGGCTGAAGATTGAAGAATATTAGTACTACTACTATACTAGGATTGGACTATGATGCCTTGTTTACTTTTTTCTATTTTTATTTTACTACTACTACTATACTTACTCCTCGTTTGTTTATATTTGCTCCATTGAGCAAATGACTATTATTCACGTAATGGCTTTCATTTAAAGTTTTATCATAGTTATACAAGTTAAAATATAGTCAAATGGGATATTGTTAGATTCGTCTCATCTTGTTGTTTTTATCAAACTTTTATAATTTTTACTTGTACCAATTTTGAGTTATTAATGATTTAAAACGTACATTGAACTGCGTGCTAGGTGGGTCCGGAGCAAAAATTTAAAAATAGAGGAAGTAACGTCAAATACTGTACTGTACTGCATTGGCCCACTGAGGCCTGAGCCCCAAACAATTTTGGTAATATTGAATCTCTCCACAGTCCACACCACATAGTTTTTGGTAATATTGAATCTCTCCACATTTTGGTAATAAGGATCACATTACATTTTTACATGTGATGTTATGTCAATGGTCAAGGTCCCTCAGGACTCTCATTTATTAGTCCCAAGGAATTAGATACTTACACCACATAGTTTGTAAAGATAAAGATTTGGACCACCAGCTCTGCCTCTGTGTTGCAAGTTGCAACATACATACATACATAGATAGCAGCCTATGAATGAATGTGTGCGGCAATCAAGTTTGAATCTTTCTCAGGTCCGAGTAAAAGGGTTGTCAATCTGCCGAGTCACGAGTCAGCCGTCTGGTTAGATACCGGTTTTGTGAATGTTGATGAATTCTGAAGACTTGGTTGATATGATAAATGGTGGGTTTAATTCCACTTCCAGTTCCACATGTGGGTTAGCAATAGCAATAGCAGCAGCAGATGCACCATCGGATAGGCTGCTTCCTATGCATATGGTATCTCCTCCTCTCCCATGCCACACGCCGTCCTCCACATTGTTCATCTCCAATGTCCTTGATTCCTGCTCCATCACTCCATCAACCACATTACTACTACTATACTTACACCATTTGTTTTGTTTCTCAAGAATTCTACTACTACTCTTTTTAACTTTTTCTGTGGTGATAAATGTGGATTTTTACTACCAAAATGATGTACGAACCTGGCATAATGTGCAGCAGGGGCAAACCAGATGGTACACACAGTCATCTAAAGAACTGTCTTCATCCTGCACAAACAAAATAAAAAGTCCGGTTCATAACTCATAAGTTCATTGTCAAATTTGGGATCAACATAGAAATTGGTAGCTTCACATGCCATCGAATTCAGTGAGGTTTCAACAGTGTCGAATTGCTGCTCTAGGTATAAGGCATGATTGTTGAATGTTTAATTAACAAGAAGGGTGTAATAAATTATTTATGCAGTATTATAAAAGTCAACAAAACAAAGGTCGCAGGCTGAGCCAACATGAATTTGTCAATTCAAGACCGCTTAAAAAGTAAGCAAGCCTTTACCTTGATATTGAACTTTTCCCTTATCCGCATCCGATGATATCCCAAATATGCTCCAATCGATGCAGCCATCGAAATCGCTAAATATATAAACAAGTGTCTTCTGGTGATTATAAAGGCCAACAAATTGCAGATTGCAATGGCGGCAAGAATTAACAAAATTGATCCCTGCACGAGTCACACAGAAAAAAAAAAACTTTTTAAGAGAACTTCATCAAGAAACAGAGCAAAGATGGGGAAATGGAAATTCTCCTCCTCCAAATCCAAACTGCAAAAAATTCGATTGCCAATCATATCCGAAATGCAATTGACTCAACCCCAACCAAGAAACAATAAATGGAGAGAATCATTCAATACAAATTTGAACACAGATGCAACTCAATCAAGAATTGCATTTAATTATTACCTGAAGAAAACAAGAACCAAGTCCAGCTCGTTTCATATTCTTGCCGAATCTATAACAAGGACAACTGCAACAAATGACATATACCAGACGCTTATGTAATTAGAAAGATCAGGAAAAAAAAAAAAAAAAACAGACAGCAGAGAACAATTAACATAGCTTTCAAACTTTAGCAAGCGTTAAAAATTAAAGCCAAAATGGAAGCTGGTACTTTTTTCCCCTTTTGTAAGTTAAATAGCTCAAACATTCAATTCAATGATATTATCATCAACAAAATGAAGAAACTTCAAAACAGGAGCTTACAAAATCAACTCCAGTTTCATTTCATTTATGGGATTAATTACCAGGTGGATTGAAGAGCAATTCGCCGATCATCTAAGCAATCAGAAACAATCTCCCCTTCCCACATCCTGAAAACGCCGCCTCCCTGATGATATTCCGCCACAAAATTGTCGTCTTCACCGTCTCCATTCACTTTCCCCCAATTCCCATTCGCCTGCATCGCAACCGCCGAGCAGAGCATGTCGATATCCAAAAACGTCACCTCCTCCATCAGCGGCCTCCCCTGTTCCTCCTCCTCCTCCTCCTCCACCGCCGGCGCCGGAATTCTCAACCTTTCTAGCTGCGCCATGACTCCAAAGGTATCGCCTTTAGCTTTGGGAACGCGTAATCACTTGAGAATTTGGTTCAGAGATCTTGTGGAATTGAGCTTCAGCAGCAGAACAAAGGGTTTATATAATAGTAGAGTAATATAATTATATTACGTCGATACGATTGCGACGCTACAATTATGCGGAATCTGTTCGGAGGGAGGTGAATAGAGGTGGGAAATTAACAACGGACGGCGACGATCGACGTTAGTTTAATACTACCTCCGTTCCTTTTTAATTGACACGGACCAACATTTCACACAATCCAATACACATTTTCAATCTTCAATAACTCAAATTGTGTACAAGTAAAAATTATGAAACTTTGATATTCTAAATCTATGCGATTAGACGAATCTAATAAGATCTCACTTGACTATTTTTGGTCTTATATAACTGTATTAAAAGTCGAATCAAAGTTACTTAATGAACAGTAACAAAACTCCTACCGTGTCAAATAAAAAGGAACGGAGGAAGTATAATGCACGGCGCATCCTGTCCCACGAAGCGACAGTTTAATTATTTTAATTTTCCTTACATGATAATAAAACGAGCAAAATGGTCAAGAACAGTTGGGACGTCTGGACAACAGTTAGAATGTTACAAACCCCGTAGGCATTTGTTTTGTGGTTGAAAGTTGAAACCCACTTGTTATTTATCTGATGAAAGAAATCTATTGCGGATTCCTTGCCTCCTATTCAACAATAATAATGGCATGCTTAATAATTCAGTTCAATCATTAAATAATGAAAAGAATAGTTTTCAAAAATATAATTAACTTTTAAAATTATGCTTAAAATTATTTAAATTTCAAATTTTAAAATATACTGCAATTTGATTGAAACTACACAATTCAGCAGCTAAATTTTAGACATTCAGTATTTACTTTTAAGGAAGATTACAAGATAAGCACTGCCTTAATAGAATAAAGGTCCACCAAACATAAGCCCTAAATAAATTGATGGATATGATTGAATTAGAGTCACTTTTTGCAATAAGCAATAATGGAAAGGGAGGAAGGCAAAAACAGAGAAAAAAGGCTACAGCTTTGAATGCTAATTGGCCAACCCACCATGACCTGTAAAATGCACCTACTTGAGTGATTGCGATATGTATCATTGGTATTGTATTATTGATTATTGATGTATTCTTGGCATACTATAATTACCTATAGTGATCAAGTGGACGATTTTGACCTATTTTTGCTGGTGGATGTTTGATAAATTCCACTGGTCAACTATGGTCGACTGCTACAAACCATGTGGTAAATGGGTTTATTTAAAACTTTTAAAACATTTGGCATTTTCAATATAATCATGCATGAAATGCAGTTTGTATCGAGTAGTATATTACACAATGTAGGGTGATTGAAATTTGAAACAACAAAAAGGGCCAAGCACAATGACACATAATTAACAGTTGAGACTTGAAAGTAAAACTTGTTACATGGCAAAAAAGCTCAGGTTTTTGTGGCTGGTCTTACAAGCCCAAGACCTGAGCCACTTCCAAGATGCTTGAAGTCCGTTGCCTCCAGGTGATCGTCGTGGCCGGCAAAACCGGTTCCTCCTTTTGCTAAGTTAATAAGATTTCTATCTTTGCACGGTTTGTTGCAGACTAAGCAGACTTTATCAACTGCCATGAACTTGTCTGCGCACTTCTTGCAGAATATGTGTCCACAAGAGCTCAAGGCCACAAGGGGGAGCGTGTTGGTTAGCGTGACCTTGCAGCTGGGGCAGATGTAGGTCTTATCGATGGATGTTGCGCGTTTCTGCTCAGTAGTGTCTTCGGTAAACTGGATGGCAAAGAGGGTCTTTAACCTAAGTTTTTCGTTCCCTTCAGGACAAACAGTGTCTAATGACGGGGCAGCCACCTTTTTGGGGGCGTCTGGCGTTGCGGATGGCAGCCAAAAGGCTTTCATGGTTCGGAGGGCTTCCTCTTCATATGAGGTGGCTTTGACACTGTTGGCGCCATGGAAATCACTCTTGTCATTCCTGTAGTTCTTATCATTGTACTGAGGTACTGCACCATGGTTTTGTTGATCAAATGCATCAAGCTCTCTGGCCTTCTCCAACACTAGCCTTTCCTCCTCCTCTTCTTCTTCTTGCTTTTTCTGTGCAGCATAGGCTGCTACTTTTCTGCAAGTACATATATTCCTCTTTCAGGTTTGAATACAAGTAAAACACCGAAGATATATAAAGAAAAAACATTTGTCTCACACTGACACACTCCCTCTTTCACAAATAAAAGGGATCCACAATTTTGTACACTTAACGTACACTATTGAGATTTACAGTCCAAAAAGAGTGAATGAATAACCGTGTTCAAACGAAATATGTCGTCTTCTCATAAACATGACACCAGCTCAAAACAGAAATGAAATACAGTTCTTCCACAGCATAGAAATTCAAATCAACATTTTGTTAGGTTTCTCCATAACAAGGACAGGAAGAAGGTTTGATTTCCACAACAATTATTTACATGGACAAGTTAAGCCAGTTTTAACTAACAGTCAAACCTAGAAGATCTGGAGGCCTAGAAAGATGTTTTAAACTTTCAAATTTTCTAATAAATATTTGAGCAATGCCAATGTCCTAAAATTGAGTTCATATCGTGTATGCTCCATTAATACTTCAGTCACAAGTCTGGATATTCCTAAGTAGCAATATAGAAAAATATGAACAGGAACAGGTGCTTTTGATCATAAGATCCAATTATCCATCCAAAGACTAACAAGAAAAAATCTCCTTGAGGACTTCTTATGTATTCTACTATTCTTGGGTCTAGAAACACAAACAATTCATGATAACCATGGAAAACGAATCAGAATCTTCTTTTACATCATATCATGTTAACAATACCAGATAAATAAATTGCTCAATGCATGAAGAACCATAGTTGCTACCTTATTTTAATACCATTTTTATTTTATTTTTTTGGGTAAAAAGGAAAGGGAAGGAAAAAAAAAAGAAAAAAGAAAAAAGAAAAGAAACCATGTATAAGAAAACAATAAAAAAAAAAAAACTATTCTCTCTGATCTCCACCGTTCTCTTCAGGATGCTTATTGAACTCATATTCTTTTCAGTTGTTACAACCATAATGGTGCAAACCTAATACTTAAATACTATCAAACATAAT
The DNA here is from genome assembly GCA_030278955.1 of Hygrophila difformis. Classification (NCBI taxonomy): domain Eukaryota; kingdom Viridiplantae; phylum Streptophyta; class Magnoliopsida; order Lamiales; family Acanthaceae; genus Hygrophila; species Hygrophila difformis. The sequence continues at coordinate 19,748,060 of JAOANR010000007.1, forward strand.
CAGATTACATGACAATATACAAATCAGGTGACAGAATGTTATTAGACTATTGAATTGAATACCATCGGCCCTACAAGCTTAAAGCTTTGGGTTTGCTCTCAATTCCTCACACAAAATTTCACATATTGGATTAGCTTGTGCCCAATCATGGAGGTAGGCTTCTCTTGGAGACTGATTTGCCACAGTAAATTTCAAAATTAAACCACCCGTAACTTATTTCCTATAGACAATCAACAACAAACGTATGTTAGGGCACAAGTCATTCACTGCTTGATTCCAACTTAGCACGCTAGCTCGCATAGTCGCATCAATCACACAATCGCAATTAAGCTCTAATTCATACATATAAATACTAAAACTTAAAAGCAGTAAACTAAATGAAGGCATAACCGTTGAGTATCTTTTTTCTGTGCCAGTAGGCATTCAAGGATGCACTCTTTGCAGAAAACATGACCCTTAGCACAGGACATGGGCTCAATTAGCGGCTTCAAACAGAGAGAACATGCATCGAATGGCTTGATTGAATCCTTGCCGAGTCTCTCCCTCTGCGTGCCGTACCCTAGCTTCCGCTTCTCATCGTACGTGAAGAATGCCAAATCATTGTTGTTCTTGGAGTGTCTCTGAGGCATTGCTTTCGGGTTAACTTTATTCCAAACGACTAGAGGAGCAGTAAGAGGAAGAAGCGCAACGAGATTTTGGGGAGAGTTTCAAAACCCTAGATCTTATTCTCGGAACGCAATTTGAGTAATTGGGATTTGGGATCAAAATTTAAACCCGAGTGGGATACTGGGAGTCTGGGATTGCCATACCCGCACCGACCCACCACCAAAACCCGCAGGCCGCCAAGCTCTTTTTTCTTTTTCTTTTGTTCTAATAATTTTTAAGGTACTTTTACAGTAATTCTCCCAAGGAAAAACGAAATTAAAATAAAAATTATTAAATACTAAAATAATGCTTTAAAAATAAGAAATATATTTAATACCATCAAATAGGAATATATAGTATTGTCATAAAAAAAGGAATATATACTATTATATTTATATTTTCTTTTTTCTTATGATGAATATATCTCTTTTTATAAATCCAAATATTTAATCTTTATGTTTTCGATTTGTTCCACACATGCATTTTATCAATCCAAAAAAATTCATTTTGTATGTATGCGTCTTCATTCTCAAATCTCAACCCAAAGCTTGGATCGGAGGCGTGTCGGGCTACTTAGGGTTTACTTCTATCCTTCATGCCGAGGTCGCTGCGATTTTGCATGGCTTGCAGATGGCTAGAAGTAAAGGACTTATAGAGATCAATATTCGATGAGATTCGAAGGACGCCTTGCTTTTGATTACGGCTCCAAGGTCCCTCCGGCATTGGCTTGCTCCTCTGCTTGCTCATATTGATGAGTTAGTTGCATCCTTTAGGTCATGTCCTTTTGATCACATCCTTTGGGAGGGTAACATAGTTGCTGACTGCTTAGCGAAGATTGGAGCTGATGATGAGTTATTTTTCACCACCTGGGCATATCCCCAGACCCAGTGAAACTCCTGCTCGCAGCTGATGCTGCGGGAACTTGGTTCCCTAGGCATTAGTTTTTGTTTCCCATGTTTATTTTCTCTTGTATTTTTCTTTTTTTTTTTTTTCCCTAGCCTTCAGTGGCTTTGAAGCAAAAAAATCTCAACCCAAAGCAGTTGAGTACACCGCCTTTTGGAAAATTTGTTAGTAATCCCTTTTCAATAATAAACTAGCGTATGGACATTACAATTTACACGATGACCTCTGGGGATCGATGAATAAAGCAAGTACAAGATCAAAGCTTTCAGAGAGTCTAGAAGCCTAAAGATCAACATTTGGCAGAGTTTTCCATTGCCAAATACTAGTACTATAATTCAAGCTGCTGGCATCTTTGGCAAGCCCAAAATAGAACGGTTGGTAGCTTGGGCAGTTGCACATGCAAATGCAACCACACAACTACACAACCAAAGGCGGCGGAGGAACTTAATTAGCCGCCCGCACATGCAAGAAGTTATAATAGAATTCTAAGTAGCCAACAGTTTTGCCCAATGCAAGGAATTAAGTGGCACACACCAATGAGTTGGGGACTTGGGGGGTATGGGCCGAATACCAAAATTTGGCATTTATGCTCTGATCTTCTTATTTGGCTAAAACTATACAACAAGCCAACACACTGTCTCAACTCTCAATAACATCTGATTTGGACAATATAATTCAATCCTATTTGAGACCCTGATGTGCTTGATTAATTAAATTAACGACTAATTAGTTCATGGAGCTTTTGTGGAATGCAGAAGATATTGGAACAATTCTTGACAAGATAAATTTAGGTTAGCATTCAAGGTTCCAACTCTAGCTAGTTGCTCCATCCAGGCCCAATAAGAACCTCACATTTATAATTTTATTTGGTGTGTAATACAGTATTTTACTATTATTGTGATTTGTGAAGTCACCCCCCTTGCCCCTTTTTCCTGATCCTTGTTTTCTTGCAAAGGCGGCCGGCCCCTCAGTGCCCCCACACAAACAGAGAATCTTGTCTTTATGAATGAAAGGGGATGTATTTGCTTACTTATACTTGTGTTTCTTAAAAAGCCTCCTGCCCCAAGTAGTTTCCAAGACACACATACAGTCAGTTATTGTTTAGACTTTGGAAGTTGAGGAACAACTAGCAGGAAAAACCAGTGCAACTTGATGGCATTTGGTGTCCTATCTCAAAGGTTCATGCACAGTTCTACACTGAGGCCAATCGCGGCACGTCATGCTGGATATTTGAGGTTCATGCCAACTGATTGAATAATCACCATTCAGGATTTTCCATTGATTGATTTTCTTATAGTTTTTGGGGCCTCCCACTTGTTCTTCTCAGACAATAGATTTTGCTTTTCAGAGGACAAAAGACAAGGGCTGGATTAATTTCAGGATAGCCGTTTCGAGTAGCCATTGCAAAACACTTGTGGATGGGATTTTGGCCTTGCGTGGGAATCTAATTACAGTTCACACTCATTTTTTGTTTCTGTCCCCATTATTAAGGGACCATTGAAAACATGCTACTCCTATTAGGTTAAGAATTCCAAATTCTTGGCTTCTTTGAGCATTTTGAGTTTTCGAGAAATCTTCTTCCATCAGGAATAAGTGGCATAAATAATACTCCTACTAGTAAATATCTTTGCAGCTATTATGGCTGCTGCAATAAGTCAAACCCCTCATTTGCCTGTTCAATTATGAGTTGCAGCATATTATAATAATTCCACCATTTTCGTCAAATCTATCCTTAATGACACCACCTGTCTGAAACTGCTGATGAAAGACTTGTTTAATTTGGTGTTCTTCAAAACACACTGTTCATGGATCATCATTCACCAAGTCATTACATTGTACTTGAAATTGAAATGTTCTATTGATAATTGATTAATAGTAACGGGGTTAACACGAATAGACAGGTTATAGTAACTTATAACGATTGAAGCTGTTCTTTCCAAGGCAGGAAATTCTGAAGGAAAAAAAGAAATGAAAAAGAAAAGGGATGGTCTGGTTATAGTTCATACATGATGAGTAATGACAGAACCTGAGACTTTAAAGGTTCAATTTTCAACAGCTTCCGGTGGGTGTTCCCAAAATTGATGTTGGAAAGTTAGTTGTTTGCCCAGCTTCATCGCTGTAAGAAGAGGAATCGAACGACGGAGCGAGAGACAGGGACAAAGGCACGACTTGATTCTCACCGTCGTCGGTGTGATCGGTTACTTGTTGGGCATTTTGATCGTCCTCGTCATCATCGTCATCGTCGTCGTTATCGTGGTGTTCCTTTCTGTTGACGCAATCTTGGCAGAGGGAGACGGTGAGGGTGAGGTTGGAACCGGAGCCAGTCCACGGGGTTGGACCCTGGCACGTGTGGCAGAGCAGAGTTCTCACGTGTTTGGCCACCAGGAAATTGGCTGTATGGACCCTGGCATCGCAGTCCCAGCACAAGCTCGCCTGATCGGAGACGCAGTACATTCTTGCAGCCTTGTCGCACAGCTCGCATTTCTTGCTCATCTTCTCGCTGCTTCCTGGATTGTACGTACCTCTTTTCTTGGGACATTATGGTTCGCCCTTTTTATAGCAAACCCACTGTCTTGGCTGTCTTTATCGAGCCGGCAATTTTTTACAGCGGTAATTGGTAAAGCCATCTATCCCGATCTGATTTCAAGCTTAATCCAATCCCAATAATTACCGGCAATGCTGGTCACTAGTCACTACTGATCCGGATTCCATCCAAATACTTGGAATTTGTGTGGTCTGTTCTAGTTCTTGGACCATTTTTTAAAAAAAAAAAAATCGAGGAAATGATTTAATTGGAAGAACCCAACTTGATTAAGGCAATGAATGTAAATATAACATGGGGAAGGAAATGAGTGAAAATGAGCCATGGTTTTGGAAGCAAGTAGCAAATTATTGTGTGGGTTTAGGGAAATTATTGTGTGGTTTAGGTGTTAGGGGTGTTTGTGGTGGAGGTTTCAGTGCAAAATCAACTCAATTCAATAGTACTAATAAATTACTACTAGTAATTGACAAGGGGAGACTGAAGAGGTCAGGTCAGGTGAATCTGAATGAGTGGGAAGATAGTAGTAGACAGTGTTGTGGATTTTTATTATATTATTATTATTATAATAATGTAATGTAGTAATTGTAATTCCATAGTAGTGTGTGGATGACAACACTCAATAGGCGGGCAAAGGCAGACAGGAGGAGATTGGAGCGCCCACAGGGATGCAGCACTTGCATAATTCAGTTAGATGAATTGTGATTGGTCAAATGATTTTGCCGTTTTCCCACTCCTCTGTTTTCGCGTTAATGGTTTTGTGCTTCCCTCCAATCTCAACCTATATAATCACTGGAGCCACTAGGGAGGGCCATGGCCCCCTAATTTTTTTTAAAAAAATAAAAATAATATGTATTTATTAATATACGAAAGTAAATGTATGTCGTATAACAAAATTTAGTACTATAATAAAATTTTTTTTAGGTGAATACCAGGGTATCCTCAGACTACATTGGACCCAAGACTAATCCCTCGAGGATCTGCAAGGGCAATTAAGGGCGCCTCTCCCAAAGCAGTTTTCTGCATACACAAGGCTCGAACCCGAGACCTTGCTTAAGCGACTAGAGCCCCCATCCACTCAAGCCAACTGCTGTTGGTAGTATAATAAAATTTTGAGCCACATTTAGATTGAGTTTAACTAAATAAAATGGCTGTGGTTCATTATTCATTAAGTTATTAACTTTTTTTTTTCTTTTTGAAATCAAGTCTACATTGGATTTGGACCCATAGAAGTATATTACTACCTCTGTTCTTTTAATAGTGAAACACTTGGATTTTAGACACTGTTCATTATTTAAGTTTGACTCATATTTTTATCATAGTTATGCAAGAAAAAATATAGTCAAGTGAGATCTTGTTGGATTCGTCTCATAATGTAGTTTTAGAATATGAACTTTATATAATTTTTATTTTTACACAATTTGAGTTATTAATCATTGAAAATATATATTGGATTGCGTGCATAATATGAATGTTGCAAATTCATGAAAACAGAGGAAGACTTCAAAACATTTAAAAATAGTAAATTTATATTTAATTCAAAATAACATATCAAACTTAATGTATTTTAATTTAGTGTTTTTAGTTGATAAATTTGAGATATACATAAAATTTAGTAATCGATAAATTTACAGTAAATTTTATTATTTTATTATATCATTCATACATGCTACATTATTAGACTTTTTATTTTTCTTTTATCTCTGGGAAAAATTAACATTTTAGTCCTTTAAGTTTCAAAATTCACCAAAATGGTGCTATTCATTTCAATTAGAAAAATTGATCCTCTAAGTTTGATGTTTTCTTCAATTTGATCCTTTGGCCATAATAAACCTAATTAATATCTAATAAAAAATAATTAAGTCATTAATATTGGTTCCGCAACCCTTAATTAAATGGGTCAACCCACTACACATTTATCAAAATCCATTTTCTTCAAAAAAACTATTTTATTCAAATAAAATTACCTTTTATTAAGAACTAATTTTATGCAAACAAAATAATCATTTATCAAAAATTCATTTTATTCAAACAAAATTAAGGGTTATGAGTTGACCCATTTATTAATTAAAGGTTGTGGGACTCATATTAATGGTTTAATCATATTTTATTACATGTTAACTAAATTTATTATATCAAAATGACTAAATTGGAGAAAAAAATCAAACATAGAGGACTAATTTTTCCAATTTTTTTGGCGCAGCCGAAGCCAGGAAAACTAATTTTTCCAATTGAAATGAAAAGGACTATTTTGGTGAATTTTGAAACTTAAAGGACCAATTTATTTATTTTTCCTTTTATCTTTGTGATGAGCAAAAAAAATAATACATGCTACATGTGTATTAGTCGATATTTACTTATAATGAGAAAAGTATAATATATATATATATATATATATATTTTTAAATATTGATACTCTAGTATTGAAAAAGTTGTGTGGTAATCTAAACCTCACAAATTATAAAAATGGATAAATGGGAAGGATATGTGGTCAGATAGGGAATCAATCAATCCCCAACCATAAAATTGGAAAATCAATTACTTGACCATTACACCAAGTTCTCGTCTTCATGAGAAAAGTATAATCTAATAAATTGTTTTTAAGTATTAAAATGACTAAATATTTTTTAACCCGGTTGGTCTGAGTAAACAAGTTTAATTTAAATTAATTTATGTCCTTGCTGTATAACAAAAATTTAAGGAAAGAATAGGAAGTTGGAATCGAATTGCACTTTAAGGAATTACAAAAACACTATAATTGAATAACATGGAATGGGAACGAAAGTTGTAAGAAAGCAATGGAGGCTCTTTTGAGAGTTGTGTTGATGACTTGATCGATGTGTCCCTATGTTGTATCTTGAATCTTGTATTTATAGGTGAAATGTGAATATATAACCGTTCCATGCCATGTTTTCTTTAACCGCTTCATGCCATCTCTCGGATTTCTGGTGCCTGTCCACCTGCAGCTCAACCGACTCTTTGACAGCATAGTTTGGAAACTGCTGGTGCTCGGGTATCAATTGCCTAATCTTCTGTATCCAGTATTCTGGGGTTGACTCTGGACTGGGCCAATTTTAATTAGACATATTCTTTTGGGCGGATTGAGCCAATTTTGATTGTTTTGGGGCCAATTTACTTTATTATTTTCTTATATGATTTTGTTGTGGAAATCGGGTTATTTTCCACCAAAATTATATCCGAATAATAGAGCAATTAATTAAACAATAAAGAGAACACCAAGATTTAACGAGGTTCGGCACAAATTTGCCTACGTCCTCCGGGCCCCACCGAATAATTATTTCACTATGATGGAGAAATATTACAAAAGGGTTTTGGAAATAATTTCCTCACACACAAAACCCACTCGACAAGGGACACTTATAAAAGCCTAAAATTAGACTCTCTCTCTCTCTCTCTCTCTCTCAAGGAGTTTGCAGCACAATCAATATTTTGCACTGCCTTAATTAGCTATTGCTTTGCTCTATTTGCTGGGTGTACTTTGCAAATGAATCATGGCCAGTATTTATAGAAAGCTTAGCCCACCATTGCAGCAGAAATTCACACAGAAACGAGACGACATTTGTATAGTAAAGGCACGTGTGGCCAATTGTTTTTCAAAACACACCTACCACATTAATGAGTGGCCTGACAAATTAATTTGGGCGGACCATCTTGACAAATCTCCACCTTGGACTGTCCCAAATTCCAATCACAGTATCTCCATCAATATTCTCGTGTCACGTAATTCGGCAGGACCTCCAAATGCGCTTTTCAGCGCCAACTTCAATCTCTTGAGACATTTATCAAGTTCGAACAATGTTCGAACTTGATACCTGTTACAGCCTTCGTCAACATGTCTGCAGAATTCTCGGTGGTCTTGATCTTTTGTACCTTGACTCCACCTTCTTCAATTACTTCCCGCACAAAATGGTACCGCACGTCGATATGCTTTGTTCTAGCATGATACACTTGGTTATTTGCTAGATGAATGACACTTTGACTGTCACAAAACACTGTTACATGTTTCTGACCAACTCCCAAGTCATTAAGCAATCCTTGTAACCAAATGGCTTCCTTAACAGCTTCTGTAATGGCCATGTATTCTGCCTCCATTGTTGACAAAGCAACGGTTGACTGTAAGGTAGACTTCCAACTAACTGGTGTGTTTGCAAGAGTAATGTGATGCCAAAAAAAAATATTTATATATAAATATAAATAAATAAATGAATAAAATAATAATAATAATAATAATAATAATGGCTACTATCTTGAATACATTCGGACAAAGCCTCCCATTATTTCCCTTCCCAACCCCCAACTCCCAACTCTCTACCACTCTATTAAATCGATCATCTTCATTTCTCTCCCACCCTAATAAATATCCCATCTGCATTTCATACCATCACATCTCATCAAAAAAAAAAAATATATATATATATATATCCCCCTCGTGCTCTCATTCCAGACGGAGGCTTTGGTAATTTTTAGTTCCAACAATCTACTTGTTCCCCTTTTCATCATTCTCAAATTGGTAAGTTAATTCTCTATTCCACTCATCGGTTTAATTTTGGTCTCCGTCTCTTTTCTTGGCTATCTGGTTAATCCTACAATTGCTTCAGTACATGTATGTCTCTTTTTTTTCACTTTTGTTTACTCAGTTTGCTCAAACCCTGAATTTTGCTCTAACCGTTTATGTGAAAGAGACCCGCGGTCTCCGTCGTCGTCTTCCTTTTCTGCCTACTCTTGCTTTCGCCCAATTTCTTTTGTTTGCTCCTGTTTACTACTTGTTTTTTTTTTCTAAAACTCCGCTTCAGAATCTTTACGAAAGAAAAAAAATATTGGAACCCAAGCTTCTACAGCCCTTTGTACTCCCTGTGTACAGATTATTTTGCCCAACCAATTTTTGCTTCGAATCGGTATATAAAATCGGGTCTGTGATCTCCGTCGTCTGTTTTGAAAACTCCAATTGTTGCTTTGGATAAGTATGTATGTAGGTGTATATCGGTGGTCTCCACCAGCTTTTCCTCAAACTCCGATTTGTTTTCTTTGGAATTGTACATATATAATCATCACTGCTACACTTATATATTTGTATGTACAGGGAGTTCAGTGTTCTTCATAGTAAATGACAGTCCAATTAGTCTAAAATGTCGTGTGGGTCCCCAAAAGGTCAAGCTTCAATTTTTGGGTTTTGTTTAGCTTTTCCATTGACGTGGCAAGGTATATGGGTTTGAGTAATACTTCTGCAAACTTATTCGCATACAGCTTGATCATAGATGGGTTTGAGAATTTAATTGCTAAATGACTTGTCTGCCTTCTAATTCCCTGTGTTATGGATTAATTCCTTGACAAATATTCTGTAACATGTTTTCATTAAGTCGGTTCCCTATGTTTCTTTCGAGTTTTTGGAGTCGGTTGACTAAATATAATTTACCCAGATTTTTGGGTGTACTGTAATACATAGTTGGGTGTTGGCTCTGGGAATTGGTCTTGGTAAATATATGTTTCATGAAACCAATGCATAAACTATATGGTCTATTGACCTTTGGATATTGGATATTGGATGAGGGTAATTGTCCCTCTTATGGGTAGAGCCTGTATGTGTCTATAACCCTAGACAGTCGGAGTACTGGTCTAGGACACCGGTGTTAGTAGTTATAAAGTCCTCTGCATGTCGAGAGATGATATATGTGATTATGGATTATGGATTATGGATCATGGATTACGGTGCATTGGATTGGTTTCATTTGACATATGTGTTACTTATATTATAAATTTTGGGGTTTAAATTCGGTAAATTATCATTATTGCTATATAATTAGTCCTTCGTATCGTTGAGTCAACACTAAGTCTCCAGCATGTGTAGGATAGGGGATTGACTTACTCAGCAATGCTGACTTTGTTGCCTTCACTTCTTTTCAGGTTAGGTGATTGATCGCGGCATGTCATGTGCATCTGGCATTGGGATATTTGAAAATAAGTTTTTTTTTTATGTCGCACTATTTTACTCCGACCCTGCGAGGTCAAATTGGTACTTTAAATATTTATTTGCATCTTTATCCTAAACTTATAAATTTTAATATTGTACGTACAAAATGGTTTTAAAAAAAAAATTATGTTATGGTTGTTAATTGTGGTGTTAAAAGTAGTTTAAATTTTAAAGCCTTAGCATTTTCTATTTAAGCTTGCTTGGAAGTGAGCTTGGATAGAAAATGTGGCGGTAACATCCCTACTTCCGCCGTCTTTCAAATGGGGTGTTACAGAGTGGTATCAGAGTCAGGTTTTTATAAATATATATAAGTATATATTCTAATTAGTATTTTAGTATGTCTTAGAAAGTATTTGCTATTTTTTTTCAATTATTTATAGTACTTCATATTTTTAGTATTTTAAAACTTTGTGTATTTTTATTAATATAGTGTGCTTTAGTACATGTAAAAAAAAAAAAGAAAAGAAAAAAATTTAAATAATTTTTTTTAATTATTATCATCATTTTACTCCAAACAATGGCTAGTAATACAAAATATATTTTTACAGTGGATACTCCTGTTTTTGTCGATTTTATATTAGTATGGTAACGTCAATATATTCTTAACATATAGTGAGTAAATTTTGAAATATGTATTAAATTATAAATATTTGTTACATTAAATATATTTTAAAATTTGGGGCGGGCATTTGCATCCATGTTGCATTTCAATTATTTATGTTGACACTGATTGCTGGTTGTTAATTGGTATTATTTTTTTTTTGGCTATATTGGGTGGACTACTTGGTTTTGTTTTGTTTTTTTTTTTTATCTTATTTATCTGTGCCTTTTGATATCCGTAACATGTATCACAAATACTAAACTAACATATTATTAACCTGATATATTGTGTATGTGTGAAGTAGAATGGCCAACAACCAAGGAGATGACTTCGAAGTTGGCCCAGCTGGAGGTCAACCTAACCCATTCAACGCACCTCTTCCAAACAACGACAGAGAACGCTCAAGGGTCCTTGAACAAATGGTAGTTATGCTGAGTGCCGACCTTCATAGACAAAGGGGTGAGGCAGAAGCTGCTCATGTCGTACCACCACCACAAGCACCAATTGACTATCTCGATGTGGTTCTCAAACATAGGCCCCCAACATATGAAGGGCAGGAAGACCCTGAAAAGTTGGAGGAATGGATCGATACACTGGACAAGCTGCTTACAGCAATAAAGTGTCCAGAGGATCAAAGGGTGGAGATAGCAACATATTTTCTGAGAAAAACTGCCGATAAGTGGTGGCGATTGCAAATCCAAGATCAAACTGCGGGGTATGGATGGAATGAATTCAAGGAGGCCTTAAGGAAGAGATTTTATCCTATAAGCGTCAAGAATGCAAAGTACGAGGAGTTCATAACATTGCGGCAAGGAAAGATGACCGTGCATGAATACTACGTCCAATTTACCGAGCTACTGAATTTTGCTCCAGCCTTGGTGCCAACTGATCATGACAAGGCGCAAAAGTTTGAGTTGGGCCTCAACTTGGCAATTCGAGAAGGATTAGGAGGGAAACAATTCTCGAGCCTCCAAAAGATCTATGATCGGGCATGTGCAGTTGCGCGAGTTCAAGAGCACAAGAGGAAACTGAATGAGAGGCAGACCCAAGAAAAGAGAGGAAGGATCGAGCTCGGAAGGAATGATAACAACCCTCCAAAGCAAGAACATGACCAAAGGGATGGAGGACAAATAATGGAGCAAAGGGGAAGAATCCTGACCCCATGTTCTAAGTGCAATCGGCGACACTTGGTCAAAGAATGCCCTAGTCCAACAGCATGCAACCGTTGCGGCAGAGAGGGACACTTTGCCAGGGACTGCCTCACATGCATTGAAAGGATCCCTATACGAGAGGATCTAAACAGACCTCCGAGGCATCAACAACAACAATACCATCTAAGACAAAATAATCAGTATCGGAGGGATGGAAATGGAAATGGCAATGGGAATGGGAATGGAAACCGCAATGGAAATCACCAGCGTCCATATCAACAACAACAAGGAAATGGGAATCGGGGTACTAATGATCAGAACCGTGGAGGAAACCAAATCGAGCAACAAGGGCGCCTCAATGTGATTAACCAGGCGGACTTGCCAAAGCAACAAGCCGATGTCCTGCAAGGTACATTTTTAATACTTGGTGTACCTGTCCATATATTGTTTGATTCTGGTGCAAGTTGTTCGTTTATAGCATCACGGGTAGTTAAAAATCTACAACTTCCACTAGCTGAGTCTATCACACTATGGGTTTCTCTAACATCAGGGGACGTAATTCCCTGTAACAAACGATACAATGATGTTCCAATCACCATAGAAGGAGTAGTCTTTTCGTCGTCATTGGCAGAATTTGATCTAAAGGATTTCGACATTATCCTTGGAATGGATTGGCTAACACAATTCAAGGCAAGGATTGACTGTCAAAAGCAAAAGGTGGTCCTGCGAGGACCAAAGGGAGAGAAGGTGGCGTACTATGTGAACCCGCATAAGCCGACTGCCAAGTGGGTGACAGCTCCACAACTGGGGACAATGCTACGCAAAGGATACCCGCTGTTTATGTGTCATGTGCACAACATGCAAGCTAAGGAAGAAGGAGTGGAGTCGATACCAGTGATCAAGGAGTACCCGGACATCTTTCCTGAAGAGATACCAGGGATGCCACCTGTCCGAGATGTAGACTTCACAATTGATTTGGTGCCTGGAACTGAGCCAATCTCAAAAGCTCCATATCGATTAGCTCCGGCTGAGATGAAAGAATTGAAGGATCAATTAGAAGAGTTGCTGAATAAGGGATACATTCGGCCAAGCACTTCACCGTGGGGAGCTCCAGTGCTCTTTGTCAGAAAGAAAGATGGAGGGATGAGGCTATGCATTGATTATCGAGGATTAAACCAAGTCACAGTTAAAAATAAGTATCCTCTACCGCGGATTGACGACTTGTTTGACCAGCTAAAGGGTGCGAAGGTCTTTTCAAAAATTGATCTACGATCAGGGTATCAGCAACTGCGAGTGGCAGAGAGAGATATACCTAAGACAGCTTTTCGTACAAGGTACGACCACTATGAATTTACGGTGATGTCCTTCGGCTTGACGAACGCACCAACAGCCTTTATGGGACTGATGAATAATGTCTTTCGGGAAATGTTGGACCAATGCGTAGTCGTCTTCATTGATGATATCTTGATATACTCAAGGAATGCAGAGGAGCATGCGCAACACTTACACAAAGTGTTGGAATTGTTGAGGAAGCACCAACTCTATGCTAAACTGTCGAAATGCGAGTTTTGGCTAGATAAAGTGGCATTCCTAGGTCACATTGTTTCAGCTGAAGGAGTATCAGTGGATCCGACAAAGGTAGCAGCAGTCGCTGAATGGCCTGTACCGAAGAGCCAAACGGAGATTCGAAGTTTTCTGGGTTTGGCAGGATATTATCGGAGGTTTATTAAGGACTTCTCTAAAATTGCTCGACCTTTGACTCAAATGCTAAAAAAGGGGTTGAGGTATCAATGGACGGAGCAGTGTGAACAAGCCTTTCAAGAGCTAAAGAAGTTGCTCACTTCAGCACCTGTTCTCACTTTGCCAAACGACAAAGAAGACTTTGAGATATACAGCGATGCATCAAAATTTGGACTTGGTTGTGTTCTGATGCAACAACGGAAGGTCATAGCTTATGCCTCGCGACAATTGAGGCCACATGAGGAAAATTATCCTACACACGACTTGGAACTAGCTGCTGTGGTGTTCGCTTTAAAGATCTGGCGGCACTACCTATATGGGCGAACATGTAGGATATTTACTGATCATAAGAGCTTGAAATACATCTTCACACAAAAAGAGCTGAATATGAGGCAAAGGCGGTGGCTTGAGCTCATTAAAGACTATGATCTAGATATTGCTTACCACGAAGGGAAGGCAAATGTGGTGGCTGATGCACTAAGTCGTAAGACGAAACACTTGGCAAGTACAAGAATATTGCCTTCAGAGATCTATATGGATATGGTTCGATTGGATATTGAGCTTGTTCATCAAGGAACAGTGTTGGCTATGTTGAACAACTTAACCATCAAACCAACACTATTCGATGAGATTCGTGAAGCTCAACCTGGTGATGTGAAACTTGAAAGAATCAAGGAGAAGATAGCACAAGGCAAGGCTGATGAGTTCAAAATTCACGAAGATGGCAGTATTCGTTACCAAGGACGATGGTGCGTACCGAAAAAGTGTGTGGAGTTGAAACAAAGGATCATGGAGGAAGGGCACAACACACTATATTCAGTGCACCCAGGAGAAGGCAAATTATACAAAGATCTGAAAGAAGTGTTCTGGTGGCCAAGAATGAAGCAAGAAGTAAGCGAGTTCGTATCAAAGTGCTTGACATGTCAGAAAGTAAAAGCTGAGCGTAAGAAGCCGTTGGGCTTTATGCAACCATTGGAGATTCCATCATGGAAATGGGAGAGCATCTCTATGGATTTCATATCTGGACTACCGAAGACATTAAGGGGTATGAACAAAATATGGGTAATTGTCGACCGACTCACTAAAACTGCTATTTTTATACCCATGAAGGACACATGGACCATGGATCAACTAGCGAAGGCATATGTTGATAATGTGGTGAGAAGGCATGGAATACCTCAAGACATCGTGTCTGATCGAGACAGTCGATTTGTCTCAAATTTCTGGACAAAGTTGCAAGAAGCTTTTGGGACCAAGCTAAAGATGAGCACTGCATTCCATCCCATGACAGACGGTCAAACTGAGAGGACAATACAAACACTGGAGGACATGTTACGCGCATGCGTCTTAGAGTTCAAGGGTAGCTGGGAAGATCGATTGCCTCTAATCGAGTTTTCCTATAATAATAGCTACCACTCAAGTATTGGAATGGCACCGTTTGAAGCATTATATGGACAGAGGTGTCGAAGCCCACTATGTTGGAGAGATAATACAGAGAAAGTGGTCGTGGGACCACAACTTATTGATGACTCAGTCGAAGCAATTAAAATCATCCAGCAGAAGATGAAAGCAGCTCAAGATCGACAAAAGAGCTATGCCGATCAACGACGCCAAATGGGTGAATTCGCGGTTGGTGATGAGGTCCTCTTAAAAATATCGCCGATGCGAGGAGTGATGCGCTTTGGAAAGCGTGGGAAGTTAAGCCCACGATATATTGGCCCTTACGAGATTGTCGAGCGAGTAGGAAATCTTGCCTACCGACTTGCCTTACCGGTGGAGCTTGCACGAGTACATAATGTTTTTCATGTATCTCAATTGAAGAAATATCATCATGACCCCTCTCATATTCTTCAACCGGAAGTCATTGAGTTGGATGAAGACTTAACATACGAGGTACGTCCGATGCGCATCCTAGACACGAAGGAGAGAGCAACAAGGAACCGAACAATTCGCATGGTTAAAGTCCTATGGTCAAACCACGTCTATGAAGAAGCTACATGGGAGATAGAGGAAGATGTAAAAGCAAAATACCCAGAATTATTCATCGACGCTAGCGAACAAGTTATGTGAACATAACTATTTATCAAAGGTGTGGAGGACGAGACGACCTGACAATATAAGGGTAATATTTTATGACTAACTTTCGGTAACGACATATTTGTAACAAACTTCGAGGACGAAGTTTTCTTTAAGGTGGATAGATTGTGATGCCAAAAAAAATATTTATATATAAATATAAATAAATAAATGAATAAAATAATAATAATAATAATAATGGCTACTATCTTGAATACATTCGGACAAAGCCTCTCATTATTTCCCTTCCCAACCCCCAACTCCCAACTCTCTACCACTCTATTAAATCGATCATCTTCATTTCTCTCCCACCCTAATAAATATCCCATCTGCATTTCATACCATCACATCTCATCAAAAAAAAAAAAAAAAAATATATCCCCCTCGTGCTCTCATTCCAGACGGAGGCTTTGGTAATTTTTAGTTCCAACAATCTACTTGTTCCCCTTTTCATCATTCTCAAATTGGTAAGTTAATTCTCTATTCCACTCATCGGTTTAATTTTGGTCTCCGTCTCTTTTCTTGGCTATCTGGTTAATCCTACAATTGCTTCAGTACATGTATGTCTCTTTTTTTTCACTTTTGTTTACTCGGTTTGCTCAAACCCTGAATTTTGCTCTAACCGTTTATGTGAAAGAGACCCGCGGTCTCCGTCGTCGTCTTCCTTTTCTGCCTACTCTTGCTTTCGCCCAATTTCTTTTGTTTGCTCCTGTTTACTACTTGTTTTTTTTTTTTTCTAAAACTCCGCTTCAGAATCTTTACGAAAGAAAAAAAATATTGGAACCCAAGCTTCTACAGCCCTTTGTACTCCCTGTGTACAGATTATTTTGCCCAACCAATTTTTGCTTCGAATCGGTATATAAAATCGGGTCTGTGATCTCCGTCGTCTGTTTTGAAAACTCCAATTGTTGCTTTGGATAAGTATGTATGTAGGTGTATATCGGTGGTCTCCACCAGCTTTTCCTCAAACTCCGATTTGTTTTCTTTGGAATTGTACATATATAATCATCACTGCTACACTTATATATTTGTATGTCCAGGGAGTTCAGTGTTCTTCATAGTAAATGACAGTCCAATTAGTCTAAAATGTCGTGTGGGTCCCCAAAAGGTCAAGCTTCAATTTTTGGGTTTTGTTTAGCTTTTCCATTGACGTGGCAAGGTATATGGGTTTGAGTAATACTTCTGCAAACTTATTCGCATACAGCTTGATCATAGATGGGTTTGAGAATTTAATTGCTAAATGACTTGTCTGCCTTCTAATTCCCTGTGTTATGGATTAATTCCTTGACAAATATTCTGTAACATGTTTTCATTAAGTCGGTTCCCTATGTTTCTTTCGAGTTTTTGGAGTCGGTTGACTAAATATAATTTACCCAGATTTTTGGATGTACTGTAATACATAGTTGGGTGTTGGCTCTGGGAATTGGTCTTGGTAAATATATGTTTCATGAAACCAATGCATAAACTATATGGTCTATTGACCTTTGGATATTGGATATTGGATGAGGGTAATTGTCCCTCTTATGGGTAGAGCCTGTATGTGTCTATAACCCTAGACAGTCGGAGTACTGGTCTAGGACACCGGTGTTAGTAGTTATAGAGTCCTCTGCATGGCGAGAGATGAAATATGTGATTATGGATTATGGATCATGGATTACGGTGCATTGGATTGGTTTCATTTGACATATGTGTTACTTATATTATAAATTTTGGGGTTTAAATTCGGTAAATTATCATTATTGCTATATAATTAGTCCTTCGTATCGTTGAGTCAACACTAAGTCTCCAGCATGTGTAGGATAGGGGGATTGACTTACTCAGCAATGCTGACTTTGTTGCCTTCACTTCTTTTCAGGTTAGGTGATTGATCGCGGCATGTCATGTGCATCTGGGATTGGGATATTTGAAAATAAGTTTTTTTTTTTATGTCGCACTATTTTACTCCGACCCTGCGAGGTCAAATTGGTACTTTAAATATTTATTTGCATCTTTATCCTAAACTTATAAATTTTAATATTGTACGTACAAAATGGTTTTAAAAAAAAATTATGTTATGGTTGTTAATTGTGGTGTTAAAAGTAGTTTAAATTTTAAAGCCTTAGCATTTTCTATTTAAGCTTGCTTGGAAGTGAGCTTGGATAGAAAATGTGGCGGTAACATCCCTACTTCCGCCGTCTTTCAAATGGGGTGTTACAAGTAAATACGTATCCAGTAGTTGATCGACGTTTATCCAGATCTCCTGCATAATCTGAATCACAGTACCCAACTATATGTTGACCATTAACATTAGTCTTCTCAAATATCAACCCAATATCTAAGGTTTTCAAGATATACCTTAGAATCCATTTCACAGCTTGCCAATGATCTTTACCGGGATCAAGCATGTACCTGCTCACTACTCCAACTACATGTGAAATGTCAGGCCTTGTACACACCATTGCATACATCAAGCTACCCATCGCATTTGAATAAGGAGCCTTAGACATGTATTCTCGTTCCTCTTTCGTCTTCGGGCACTGTGAAGCACTAAGTTTGAAATGAGGAGCAAACGGTGTACTTACAGGTTTGGTTTTGTTCGTCATGCCAAACCGCTGCAATACTTTCTTCAGATATTGCTTTTAAGTCAAACTCAAAGTGCCCCTCTTCCTGTCTCTCGTTATTTCCATACCAAGAATTTTCTTTGCTTTACCGAGATCTTTCATTTCGAACTCCTTGCTGAGTTGGGACTTCAACCTGTTTATCTCTCTTCTATGTTTCGAAGCAATTAACATGTCATCTATATATAGAAGAAGATAAATGAAAGATCCATCATGTAGCTTACGGAAATATACGCAATGATCAAAATTGCTCCTGGTGCACTTCTAGCCAATCATAAATTGATCAAATCGCTTATACCGTTGCCTTGGTGATTGTTTCAATCCATAAAGCGATTTGTTCAACCTGCAAACCCAATCTTTTTTCTAGCAACTTCAAATCCTTCTGGTTGGGTCATGTAGATTTCCTCCTCCAAATCACTATGTAAGAATGCCATCTTGACATCCATTTGAACTAGTTCCAAATCAAGCTGCGCTACCAAGGCCAACAAAATACGAATAGAGGAATGTTTCACAACATGGGAAAATATCTCATTGTAGTCAATTCCCTCCTTTTGAGCATAGCCTTTAGCTACCAATCTTGCCTTGTAGCGAACGTCATTCTTTTCTGGAAATCCTTCTTTCTGAGCATAGACCCACTTGCAACCAATTGCCTTCTTTTCTTCTGGGAGTTTAGCTAGCTTCCACGTGTAATTTGCTTCAAGGGAATGCATTTCCTCGTCCATGACTTTCTTCTACTTTTCTTTTTCCGGACTAATTCTTGCATCAAGAAAAGTTTGTGGTATACCTTCTTCAATAACAGGAAGTGCATAGGCCAACATACTTTCGAAACGAGCAGGTCTCCTAATTTCTCTTATTGGCCTCCTCATTGCAATTGGTAAATCTTGTTGTTCCTGAGGTTCTTGTGTTAAAACCTCACTTTCTCTAGGCTCTTCTTCGGTACTTGGACCATCTAATCTATTGGTTGACTATCTACCTCTCTGGTTGTAGATGTCTGAAACTCCACCTGTTAAGGATAATGCTCCACCTGTTGAGGAGTACTATCCGTCTGCTGCTTGGTTACCTTCTTCAACATTATCGATTCGTTGAAGGTAACATCTCTGCTAAAGATCACCTTTTTCATCTCCGGGCACCATAGGCGATATCCTTTTTACTCCAGAAGATATCCCTACGAAAACAGCTTTTCTCGCCCTCGGATCCAGCTTTGATTCTTTCACGTGATAATAGGCAGCGGAACCAACACACGTAAAGAATCATAATCTTTTGCAGGTTTGCCAAACCATGCTTCCAAAGGTGTCTTGCATTTAAGTGCAGTTGATGGTAGTCGACTCATTAGATGGCTTGCATATGTCACTGCTTCAGCCCAGAACTGCTTGCCAAAATTAGCATTGGACAACATACACCGAACTTTCTCCAACAAGCTTCGATTCATCTGTTCAGCCACACCATTCTGTTGTGGCGTGTCCCGCACAGTGAAATGCTAGGAAATACCTTCCTTCTTGCACAAATCCAAAAAAGGGTCATTTTGATATTCCGTGCCATTATCAGGTCGAAGCACTTTAATCTTTCTCCCTGTCTGGTTCTCCATCATTTTCTTCCAAGCGAGAAATTTCCCGAATGCTTCATCTTTTGTTCGCATGGGATACACCCCTTACTCTCCGGAAAAAGTCATCAACAAACGTTACAAAATAGTGGTTTCCTCCCAGAGAAGCCGTCTTGGTAGGTCCCCACACATCTGAGTGATTGTAATCCATAATGTCTTTAGTGTTATGGATTGTTGTTCCGAACTTCACCCGTGTTTGCTTTCCCAGAACACACTACTCGCAAAATTCAAGTTTGCAAGTCTTTGCACCCTTTAATAATCCTTGCTTTGCCAGAGTCTGCAAGGATTTTTCCCCAGCATGCCCAAGCTTCATATGCCATAGCTTGGTCATCTTCTCTTCCTTGTCTGCTTCTGATACTGCTGCTGCAATGCCAACCACTGTATTGCCCTGGAAGTGGTATAAGTTATTTTTCCTTATACCTTTCATGACGACAAGTGCTCCCAAGATCACTTTCATAATCCCATTCTGAATGCTGATGAAGTGGCCTTTAACTTCCAAGAGTCCCACGGATATGAGATGCTTGGCAAATTGTGGTATGTACCGGACTTCCGTCAGCACCTTGGTTGTTCCATCGTGGTTCTTCAGATATACTGAACCAACTTCAGCTATCTGACAATATCCGTCGTTGGCTAGGTAGACAACTCCATCGTCAACACTTTCAGAGTTGGCAAATGATAATGGCCAAAATTGACCATTATTTTCAATCTATTTCCGTGTCTAAACATGGACATTTGATCGCATTCCGGTCTTATTTAAATAAGAAAGCAGTTGAATTTGACAGATATGTGCAATTTGTATAAATAATAAGCTGGTATTGAAAAACACAAAAATATTGTTATTTTATTAAATTTGTGTTAAAAAATCCAAAAACATGATAAAAATATTAAAAATCCCACATTGATAATTATGGTTTGGTAATATTTGTTCGGTGGAACACGGGTCCATTAAATAGAACACAAGCCAAATAATCAATGGGAAGATACATCTTTAATTGTACATATTTACATACTAGTATCTATTTTGCTTATATATAATTAAATAAATAAAAAAAAAAAAAGAGAAAAGGAAATCACTAAACTAATTTACATTGCAGGTGGGGCCCACCACATTAAATTGGGAAACAAATTGGAAACATGAACACGTGAGGGACACATGAGGAATTGGGAACAGTTATCATCATCTTCACCATCATCGTCGTCTCCGATCTAACCGTTCCGGCCACCACCCATCTCTGTCCAGCAAACAAGAAGCTCCCGTCGCCGCTACCATCCTCGTCGTCACCAATCACCAATTTCCGGCCAAGCCCCACAATAAATGACGAAGAAAGAAAACCCTAAAATTTTCCGGTCATCTCCTCCGGCGAAGCCCCCAGCAACTCCCTCCGGCCAGTCACCATTTCCCACACCGCTGCCACCCACCACCGCCGGCAGCTCCTCCTTCTCACCACCACCACTCCAAATTCCGATCAGCCCCCTCAACTCCTCCTCCATCGGACAGCAGCTCCGCCTCCCTCAACCTCCGGCCACCGCCGCTCGTCCTCCGGCAACAACCCCCATCTCCTTCATCTCCTGCCTCAACCTCCGATCATCTCCTCCGTTGCCAACACAGCCACTGCTCCCTCCATCATCTCCATCGCCGCCTGCTCTCACCAACTCCGGTCAGCCGCTGCCTCCGCCTGTCACCGTCTTGCCGTCGCCTCAGCCAACCACCGCCGTTCCGGCCACCACCGCTGCCACTTTGGTTGAATGCAAGAAGTGGAAATATAATGGAACCGGAAGAAGAAGAAAGAAAATAAATGGAGGAAGAAAAAATTAGGGAAGCAGAAGAGGAAGAAGAAAAATGGGAGAAGAAATGAAAGAAAGAAAATGGAGAGGGAGAAGAGAAGAGAAAGAGGAGAGAGAAGAAGAATCCGAGAAAGAAAGAAAAATGGAAGCAGGAGGTGCAATTCGAGAAAAAGGGTAATTCGAATTAAGGTAAACGATTCGAATTGGAAGAGAAGAGAGAAGAGAAAAGAAAAAGAAGAAGAGAGCAATTCAAATTAATGAGTGCAATTCGAATTATTGGGTGTAATTCGAATTAATTCGAATTGAGAGAGAAGAGACTGAAGTGGAAGAGAAGCAAAAATAAGAGTTCGAATTAATTCGAATTGGGTAGAATTCGAATTGCTGGTGAAAAAGTGGAGTGGGGCCCGCGCCGCAAATGTTGGAGGAAGTCCTGGGATCAGAGGTCCCAAAGGCATGGGATTTTTGTTTTGTTCCTCCTGGAGTTCAGCTCCTAGCCCTTCCCACCGCATCAACTCTCTCCATTTCCCTCCTCTCTCCATTTTTTGCATAAATGCCCCTCTTCTTTTGTGCATAATTCGCACCTACCCTTCTTTTTTGTTGCATAATTCGAATTAAACCATTTCTATCTCCTCTCACATGTTAGGGTTTTCCCCCTATAAATACCCCTTCCATTTTCCACTTCAAGAAGCAAAAGAAACAGAGGGCAGACAGTCCCAAATTCTTCTTCCCTGTTCTTGGAGAGAACAGTGGGTTTTTGGCTAGTTTAGAGTAGATTTTATTTATCTTTTGCAATGTAGTTTAATATTTGTTAGTTGTAGTGTAATGTAGTTTGTAAATAGTTGTTTTAAATTTCTTAATGTAGCCACTTTTCCATATTTTTACAGCTTTTTAGTTTAGAATAAATTTGAGAACACCCAAATAATGGGTTGTTCTTGAACTTTTAATGCTTTCTAGTGGTTGAAATACAAGAAAATATTTCACAAATTTGGTATGGGTTCTCTTGCTCTTTTATTTGTTTTGCTTTCTTAGTTTTAATAAATGTATGAATGTGGGTTTGAGCATGTTTGTAGCCTTAGATCTACTTTTATTTTTATTGTTCTTGGATAGCTAGATAATTTTAGAGATAATGCCTTTCTCTAGGTTTTAGTTTCATTTTAGTTTATTTTTGGCCTAGATCTAAATTTTTATTTTTATTATTATTCCCTTAGATAATGTTGGTGTTCTTCCTTTCTATGCTTGTAGTTCTTAGATTTTTCATTATTGTTGGTAGATTAGTCTTTAGATTTCATGTTTGTAGATCTAGGGATTAAATCATGCTATTACCCATTGTACATACATTTATCTTGATAACTACAAAATACTCACAAGTGTGACTGTGAGTTGACATTGATGTGAAATGAAGGATTTGGTAAATCTTATCCATCATAAATCGCACAGTGAAAATCAAACTAACACTTGTAAGCACAAAAATATTCTTAAATGAGAAAATGGGATGCAATTCGAATTGAGGCAATTCGAATTAATTCGAATTGCCCAAGAAATTCGAATTGCACACCAAAAATTATTCTCTTCATGTGGTTTCCAACCAATTCGAATTATCCAATTCGAATTAATTCGAATTGCTCAACAATTCGAATTGGCTTGAAAACTACATTGTATCCATTGCCATCCTCCCATGCCTTAGTTTATTTTCTATCCCCAACCAATTCGAATTGCCTAATTCGAATTAATTCGAATTGCTGGACAATTCGAATTCACCCTTCCCCTTGAGGTATATGCCTTAGTCAATTTTGAGCAAGGAAAGGACTTCATCAATTCGAGTTGTCCAATTCGAATTAATTCAAATTGGTCAATAATTCGAATTAGATGATGCCCCAATTCCTGGCAATGATTAATTGGGTAAGGTCATACTTCATTCTTCATGCATTCTCAATTCGAATTACCCCAATAATTCGAATTGAACTATCCTTTTATTTTGAAAATTCCAAAAACATTTTCTTTCATGATTTGTGTAAGTTGCATGGGTGTATTGGGCCTCGGCCTAGTTCATCTGATTTCTATCCATTACACATTTCAACCCACTAGTGTCTACTTATTGTGTGCTTAACACCCACACAATACCAAAAATATTTTCTTACCTTTTTGTTTTTCTCTTTCATTATGTGTATGAACGGATAATGAGAAACATCACAGATTAATGTTGGTGAAAGGTCCCTTCACAGGGATATCGATTAACCCGTCTTCTGTGTGTCAATCATTATCTGTTATTTTGCATGATCTGGTTAGTGGTTGGTGGAAGCTTCGGCGAGCGTTCTCTTCACTAAGAGTTTCGATTAGTCACTCAGCCAATTCCTAATCAGATACAGTTTTAATTTTCTTTATCTTAATTTCTCAACCTGAATTCAAGTTGCAATAGTATTAACTGATGCCGACCAACATCAGTTAAGACATATTACAACAAGAAATATGTGGGTTTTTCTTCCACTCACAGACAAAAGAAAACTAAATGACGACGGTCACCGTTGTTTGGAATTCTTTCTGTCTAAAATCAGTCATCTGGGAAAATTGGGAACCGGACAGCAGGTGTTTGCAGTCCGGAAAACCCCAACGATCTCTGGCACTCCTTTTAGCCAATTTCCTCTCATCTCAGGCTAATCCATCTTTGTGTATCGCATTCTGTCTAACCCCACCATATATTTTGGGGTATTTTATTTTCCTTTTCATATACTTGTATGCATGATATTATTATGTAGATGTTCCGGTCATATCATTATTTTGGGGATCCTTCCCTTTGGACACGGAAGTCTTGATTTAAATCTGATGTTGCATAATAAACTTCCAACAAAAATTCCTTTATAAAATCTGTAACACCCCGATTTAATTAACTCATAATTAATTTAATTTAGTTATGGTTAATTAACAAAAGACGTAGTATGTGGATTATTTTGTAGGGAATGAAGAATTAAGTGGGGGATTAAGTGAGTTCAACTCACTAGATAATAAGAGTCAAGTGCTCAAATGGGTGCAATGTGGTCAAGACAAGTGGTGTAACTCTTTTAACCCACATTCCGACCCGAACCGAGACCCGTGACCCGACCCGGATCCATTTTGACTCTTCAAAATCTGAATTATTGGGTGTTGGAAACCCATTTCTTCATCCTCATCCTTCCATTCCCGTCACCTCTCTTGAAGGAGATAGGGTTCTTCATTTTGGCTTGGAATTGGTGTTTTCTTCCTCAAATCAAGTTGGGGGATTGCTTATATAAGCTTTGGTAAGTATTTTCCTAGCTTCTACACTTGATTTTGATGATGTTTGAGTGAGTTTTGGGGTGATGAAAGTTGGTGACGAAAATTGGGTGTTTGTAGAAATTCTTGCTTTTGGTGTTGAATCGAAGCTTGGATTCTTGTTTGGAGGCTGAATAAGTGTTGAAGGAAGCTAAGGTTAGTACTTGAGACCATTTTGGTGTTGATGATTTCAGTTTTAGAGCTTCAAATGGTTTCATGATGAAGAAATCATGTTCTTGGATGAATTTTGATGTTTGGAGCTTGATTTCTTGTTATGTAGCTTGGTATTGGTGTTTGGAGGCGTTGGGGAGCTGTATTGGAAGAGTTTGGATCATCTCAATACCAGGCAAGGGTAGAGATAGGCCTAAATGGGGGCATAATCGGTGGAATGGCCGGAAACCGCCATTTCCATCGTTTCTGTTGTGTCGGCGCGCAGTTGGGGCGCCCTTTAGCCAAAACGCGCGCGGGCAGCGCGCGAGAAACACGAACAACGTCGAACCGGGAATGGCGCGCTGTTGGCGCGGTTTTCTCAAGAAAACCGCGCGGGGTGCGCGCCGTGCATCCTGTCCGCGCGATTCGTTCGCTCGTTTTCCGGTTCTTCGTCCTGCGTGTTTCCTTAGTTCTTCTTATGCTTCTAGCATGCCATGACTATCATTATGCTCACAATCTTTGAACCTAGTTGCGATTAGCGGTGATCTACTATGCCTTAGTTGAGATCGAGTCTTGCTTCGCTTCTATGTTGATGTGAGTGTTGGTGCCGATATGTGGGGCTTGGCACACCCTTGACACTTAACTCGTGGTGAGTTGTTTATTTTGTCATGACGCGTAATTTACGCATTGACATGTGTGGAATTGAATCTGATTATGTGTTGGTGCCGATATGTGGGGCTTGGCACACCCTTGATACTTAACTCGCGATGAGTTGTTGATGCCGATACGTGGGACTTGGCACACCCCTGATTATACTTAACTCGAGATGAGTTGTTTATTTTGTCCTGATGCGTTGATTTACGTATGGACATGTGATTGAATGGAATCTGAATATCTGTGAGGATATGTGAATATCTGTGATGATATGTGAATATCTGTGATGATATGAAATGCCACGACGGTAGGATACGCTATGCTTACGAATCGGTATCCGATGAGGGACATAGTGGGATCGCTACCCAGAAGCATTGAGACTGAAAAGGATTTATATCCTAGTCTGATTTGGCTAGAAAGGGCTCATGACCCTTAGCCTGACCCGCTTGCCGTAAGCCACGATTTCAGCTGTTAGTGTCCGCGGCGGGGGCACTGTGGGTATGTCTCTCGACCATTAAGGGGTGTGGACCCTTATATGGGAGGGAATACCGACCATGGTACCTAGGTGCGCGCTAGACATGCTTATGTGTTGCATTTAGGGTAGATAGACATCATAGGTCATAACATTTCATCTCATCATCCATCATTCATCTTATTTGCAGTGGTTGAAGCACCGGTATGGGACGGTGTGATGTTTACTTATTCGCATTGTCAATTTTTATGTTATGCCTAACAATTGTTTAAAAACGTAATATACCTCCACCTATATGTATAAATATACTTCTAGGGAATCAAGTTAATTCTTGTTTCCCCTTATGCCGATTCTTCTATTCTTGCTCAGTACCTTGTACTGACCCTTGCTATGTTTTTATGTATAGATATTCCCGGGGAGGACGCAGAGCCTGAGCACGATGTGGGGTTTGGGGATGAGTGATCTACCTAGAGATGCATTAGCATGTCGTGGACTTATGTGCTTGTCTTGAATAATATGCTATGACTCTATTACCTTGTCTCGTACTGCTTGTGGTACCGATCGGTACATTATGTTCTGTCTTGTGTGTTACTTAATATCTCTGACAGGTTGAGATGAGACTGATATGTCGACTGTTATGTCGCATGAATAAGGCTTGTAAGCCGGACGTCTGTTATGATGTGAGGTTTCCTTTCTGGATTTGTATTATAATTCATTGGCTTCCTGTTACTTGGCTACGTGTTATTGATCTTAAATTGATTGGCCAACAGTTTAAGAGAGGTAACACGGCAGTGACGTCACAGAAATTTGGTTTTAAATTTTTGGGGCGTTACATTTGGTATCAGAGCCAGGTTTGCTCGTATGTGCTTAGAATTCTAACACAAGCATGTGGTGAGATGTGTGGGGGAAAGCATATAGAGTAGGAATTGCATCTAGCTCTGTTTATATTCTTGTAGATTGCATTGTTTTTGGTTATCTGCGTCCCCTATAGGGGTGGATTGTGGTTTGTGAATCAAACCAGGACCAATCCTTGGGGAATATTCCGGGAATTCTATACTTAATAATTGTTGTTCGGTAAAGAATTATTCATATTTACCGAGTGTTACTGAATATCTCGTTACGTTACGAATATAGGATGCCGCCGCGCAGGGGTGGAGAGCCCAGGAAGAGGGGAAGGCCTCGTAGGAATCAGGGGCCAGCTATTGGGGGTCGTGGACAGTACCATGAGGATGGTGGACTTGGCGATGATCACGTGGAAAATGTTCCAATTGAGGAACCTGTAGAGGTGGAGGATGACTTGAACTATGAGGACGAACCAGTGCCTCCACCACCACCGCCACCGGTGCAGATGCCCATTGATCCTCAGTTTATGCAACATATGTTTAATGCTATGCATGGGATGTATCAGGGGCAGGCGAATCAACCTGCACAACCACCATCCAGACCCGTGGATTACGTGCATCTAGCAAGGCATTATCAACCGCCGGTCTTTAGTGGAGGAGTAGACCCGGTTGCTCTGACTGATTGGATTTATCATATGGAGGAGATCTTCGAGAATATAGACTGCCCAGAGGATTGGATGGTCAGAGTGGGACGGCAGTATCTTACTGGACCAGCTCTCCATTGGTGGAGGTCGTGTAAGAATGAGCTTATGGCGAGACCCAACTTTTCATGGGAAGTTTTCTGTCATGCCTTGAGATCCCACTTTTTCACTACACAGATGATGAATGTTAAAAAGAGGGAATTTCTCAACTTAGAGCAAGCAGGAAATATGACAGTGTCTGAATACTATGGTCGTTTTGTGGAACTCATGTCGTACGTACCAATGCTAGTTGCTGATGAGGAAGATAAGGTTTCGAGGTTTGTGGATGGGTTGAAGGCTGAGATCCGGACTGGGTTTAGCAACCAACATGCCTGCTTAGCTTCAGCATATGATCAGGCTTTATTCATTGAGAGAGCTCGCACTGATGCGCAGCGCGTGTGGGCCGCTCGTCGCAGAGATTCGGGGGGACCGAGTAGACCCCAGCATAGGCAGATGAGGCCGAGAAACGGTGGAAGGACCTCTAGACCTCAGACTTATGCACAGCCACCGTATAGAAGCGGACCCCACTGCTGGAATTGCGGACAGCAAGGACATTTGAGGTCACATTGCCCACAATTGGTAGGTCAAGTAGGAGGATCTACTTCAGGTGCGTCTGGTGGGAATGCGTCGCGTGGACGAGGTGCAGACAGAGGTCGTGGACCACAGAGGGGCCGTGGGGGCCGCCTCAATGTGATAGAGCGGGCTGAGCTAGATGGGCGAGATGATGTCATGACTGGTAAGTAGCCCATTGTTCAATTTCAATCTTAATCGACTTAACCATCTGTAACAAGTGCCCAGGTAGTGCCTTATGTTATTAAATGCGTAGGTACTATACTAGTTGATAATGTGCCTGCTTATGCCTTATATGATTCGGGTGCATCATGCTCGTTTATATCATCGGAATTCGTAACCAATAATGATATGGGACCACTGGAGGCTTATCAACTCCCTGTTACACTACCTTCGGGAGACCTCATGCGAAGCCAGTGGATTAAACCCGATGCACAGATAATCATCAAAGAACGAGAGTTCAGAGCGAATCTAGTGGTGCTAGATTTGGCCGATTTTGACGTGATTTTGGGAATGGATTGGCTATCTAAGTACCGAGCCAGATTAGACTGTGGGATACCAAGGATTTCCTTCACCGATGAAGAAGGTGAGCAAGTGATTTATTACCCTCCTAACATTCGAGTGGTATCTTCTGTCACTTTTGCAGCTTTAATTAGGCAAGGGTATCCAGTATACTTTTGTTCTGTGTGTGAGATGACGCAAGCACCCTCGAATTCAACAATTACTCAGATTCCTATTGTCTCGGAGTTTCCAGATGTGTTCCCTGATGAGATACCCGGATTTCCGCCTGTCCGGGGGATAGACTTTGTCATTGACTTAGTACCGGGAGCGGCACCAGTTGCCAAGGCCCCTTATCGAATGGCTCCTGCCGAGTTGAGGGAGTTGAAGGAACAGCTTAAGGATTTACTTGATAAAGGATACATTCAACCTAGCAGTTCGCCTTGGGGAGCACCGGTAATCTTTGTCAAAAAGAAGGACGGAAGCTTACGGATGTGTATTGATTATCGGGGGCTCAATCAGATTACAGTCAAGAACCGTTACCCACTGCCGAGGATTGATGACCTATTTGACCAGCTGAAGGGTGCATCCACATTCTCTAAGATCGACTTGAGATCAGGATACCATCAAATTCGGATGGCAGAGGGAGATCGTGAAAAGACAGCTTTTCGAACGCGGTATGGTCATTTCGAGTTCACAGTAATGCCGTTTGGGCTGACTAATGCCCCAGCAGTCTTTATGGACTTGATGCATCGCGTCTTTCGACCTTGGTTAGACGTTTGTGTGGTTGTCTTTATTGATGACATTTTGGTATACTCTTCCAGTGTAAAGACACACAAGGAACATCTCAGGACAGTGTTGCAGGTGCTTAGGGAGCACAAGTTATATGCCAAACTTTCAAAGTGTGAGTTTTGGTTGGATAAGGTGGCTTTCCTTGGGCATATTGTGTCAGGCGAAGGAATTTCAGTAGACCCCGCGAAGGTAGAAGCGGTGTTGGAGTGGAATCCTCCAACTAATGTCAGTGAGGTGCGTAGTTTCCTTGGATTGGTGGGATACTACAGGAGGTTCATTGAAGGGTTCGCTAGCATTGCTCGACCCTTGACTCAGTTATTGAGAAAGGATGTATTATTTCATTGGAGTGAGGACTGTCAGCGAGCCTTTGATCTATTGAAGAAGAAGGTGACAGAGGCTCCGGTCCTAGTGTTACCTGATGAATCGGGGGAATATGAGGTATACACAGATGCATCTTATCGAGGACTTGGGTGTGTGCTTATGCAGTATGGCAAGGTGATTGCATATGCCTCTAGGCAATTAAAGCCTCACGAGCTGAATTACCCGACTCACGACCTGGAGATGGCAGCGGTCGTGCATGCATTAAAAATTTGGAGGCATTATCTTTACGGCGCCAAGTGTCAAATCTACTCGGATCATAAGAACCTTAAATGTCTCTACACTGCAGATAAGATGAGCGGTAGGCAAAGAAGGTGGTTAGAGTTTTTGCAAGACTACGACACGAGTATTCAGTACATAGAAGGGAAAGCCAACCGGGTGGCTGATGCACTAAGTAGGAAAGGACATGTACTGAATTCAATTACTCTCCCTTGGAAGTTAAGGCAAGAGTTGGACAAGGAAGGTATTGTGGTTGTTCCTTACGACACGATAGCGAGGTTGAATGCTATGACGATGGTGCCATCATTATTCGATGAACTCAGACAAAGTCAAGCTGTAAGTCAAGAGATGATGCATTTGAAAGCTCAGATTCGCAAGGGTAAAGCGGAAGGCTTTGTGATTGATAGCAAGGATATGATCAAGTTTGGGGACCGTTGGTGTGTGCCTCCGAAAGATCAGGCGCTGAAAGGAAAAATTATGGAGGAAGCACATTGCACACCTTACTCCGTACATCCGGGAGCAGTAAAGATGTACAAGGATTTGAGGCAAAACTATTGGTGGAAAGGCATGAAAAAGGAAGTGGCAGAATTTGTGTCTAGGTGTTCCACTTGCCAGAAGGTGAAAGCCGAGCACATGAGACCTTCAGGCTTATTACAACCATTGGATGTTCCTACTTGGAAATGGGAATCCATTGCTATGGACTTTGTCACCGGGCTACCCAGGACACGGAGCAGTTTAGATACTATTTGGGTAGTTGTGGATCGACTAACAAAGAGTGCTGTGTTTATACCAATGAGATTGAACTGGAGTATGCAACAGTTGACTGGCGCTTACATCCAACATGTGGTTAGACGTTTTGGTATTCCTCGAGAAATCATTTCCGATAGAGATTCCAGATTCCTGTCAAGGTTCTGGAAGGAATTGCAGACAGCCTTTGGGACACAGATCAGTATGAGTACTGCGTGGCACCCTCAGACTGATGGACAGACAGAAAGGACCATTAGAACCTTGGAGGATATGTTGAGGGCGTGTGTGATGGATTTTCAAGGATCGTGGGAGGAACATCTACATTTGGTGGAGTTCTCCTACAACAATAGCTATCACGCGAGTATTCGTATGGCGCCTTTCGAGGCCTTATACGGAAGAAAGTGCAGGACGCCCTTGTGTTGGAGTGATCCTTCAGAGCGAGTGGTGATGGGTCCTGAACTTATTGAACAGACCACGGAAGTGGTACGAGTGATCAGAGACAGAATGAAGGAAGCTCAGGATCGTCAGAAGAGTTATGCTGATTTGTCCAGGAGAGACATTGAATTCGAGATTGGAGATTGGGTACTCTTGAGAGTGTCACCCATGAGGGGCGTGAGACGATTTGGGAAGAAAGGGAAACTGAGTCCCAGATTTATAGGCCCCTATGAGATCACAAAGAAGATTGGAAAGGTCGCTTACCGGTTAGAATTGCCAACTGAGGTGGGAAAGGTGCACAATGTTTTCCACGTTTCTCAGTTGAGGAAGTTTATCTCGGATCCTAACAAGGTTATACAATCGGAGGAGGTGGAGTTGGATGACAACCTAGAATACGAAGAATACCCCGTGGCGATCCTTGACACTAAAGAAAAGGTACTTCGCAAGAAGGTGATCAAAATGGTGAAGGTACTTTGGTCGAGACATGGCGTAGAGGATGCCACTTGGGAGACAGAGGAAAGCATGGCTGGGCGTTATCCTGAATTGGATTTGACTCCAATTCAGTGAAGTAATGACCTTAATCCATACTGTTTCATTCGAGGACGAATGATCCTAAGGGGGAGAGATTGTAACACCCCGATTTAATTAACTCATAATTAATTTAATTTAGTTATGGTTAATTAACAAAAGACGTAGTATGTGGATTATTTTGTAGGGAATGAAGAATTAAGTGGGGGATTAAGTGAGTTCAACTCACTAGATAATAAGAGTCAAGTGCTCAAATGGGTGCAATGTGGTCAAGACAAGTGGTGTAACTCTTTTAACCCACATTCCGACCCGAACCGAGACCCGTGACCCGACCCGGATCCATTTTGACTCTTCAAAATCTGAATTATTGGGTGTTGGAAACCCATTTCTTCATCCTCATCCTTCCATTCCCGTCACCTCTCTTGAAGGAGATAGGGTTCTTCATTTTGGCTTGGAATTGGTGTTTTCTTCCTCAAATCAAGTTGGGGGATTGCTTATATAAGCTTTGGTAAGTATTTTCCTAGCTTCTACACTTGATTTTGATGATGTTTGAGTGAGTTTTGGGGTGATGAAAGTTGGTGACGAAAATTGGGTGTTTGTAGAAATTCTTGCTTTTGGTGTTGAATCGAAGCTTGGATTCTTGTTTGGAGGCTGAATAAGTGTTGAAGGAAGCTAAGGTTAGTACTTGAGACCATTTTGGTGTTGATGATTTCAGTTTTAGAGCTTCAAATGGTTTCATGATGAAGAAATCATGTTCTTGGATGAATTTTGATGTTTGGAGCTTGATTTCTTGTTATGTAGCTTGGTATTGGTGTTTGGAGGCGTTGGGGAGCTGTATTGGAAGAGTTTGGATCATCTCAATACCAGGCAAGGGTAGAGATAGGCCTAAATGGGGGCATAATCGGTGGAATGGCCGGAAACCGCCATTTCCATCGTTTCTGTTGTGTCGGCGCGCAGTTGGGGCGCCCTTTAGCCAAAACGCGCGCGGGCAGCGCGCGAGAAACACGAACAACGTCGAACCGGGAATGGCGCGCTGTTGGCGCGGTTTTCTCAAGAAAACCGCGCGGGGTGCGCGCCGTGCATCCTGTCCGCGCGATTCGTTCGCTCGTTTTCCGGTTCTTCGTCCTGCGTGTTTCCTTAGTTCTTCTTATGCTTCTAGCATGCCATGACTATCATTATGCTCACAATCTTTGAACCTAGTTGCGATTAGCGGTGATCTACTATGCCTTAGTTGAGATCGAGTCTTGCTTCGCTTCTATGTTGATGTGAGTGTTGGTGCCGATATGTGGGGCTTGGCACACCCTTGACACTTAACTCGTGGTGAGTTGTTTATTTTGTCATGACGCGTAATTTACGCATTGACATGTGTGGAATTGAATCTGATTATGTGTTGGTGCCGATATGTGGGGCTTGGCACACCCTTGATACTTAACTCGCGATGAGTTGTTGATGCCGATACGTGGGACTTGGCACACCCCTGATTATACTTAACTCGAGATGAGTTGTTTATTTTGTCCTGATGCGTTGATTTACGTATGGACATGTGATTGAATGGAATCTGAATATCTGTGAGGATATGTGAATATCTGTGATGATATGTGAATATCTGTGATGATATGAAATGCCACGACGGTAGGATACGCTATGCTTAAGAATCGGTATCCGATGAGGGACATAGTGGGATCGCTACCCAGAAGCATTGAGACTGAAAAGGATTTATATCCTAGTCTGATTTGGCTAGAAAGGGCTCATGACCCTTAGCCTGACCCGCTTGCCGTAAGCCACGATTTCAGCTGTTAGTGTCCGCGGCGGGGGCACTGTGGGTATGTCTCTCGACCATTAAGGGGTGTGGACCCTTATATGGGAGGGAATACCGACCATGGTACCTAGGTGCGCGCTAGACATGCTTATGTGTTGCATTTAGGGTAGATAGACATCATAGGTCATAACATTTCATCTCATCATCCATCATTCATCTTATTTGCAGTGGTTGAAGCACCGGTATGGGACGGTGTGATGTTTACTTATTCGCATTGTCAATTTTTATGTTATGCCTAACAATTGTTTAAAAACGTAATATACCTCCACCTATATGTATAAATATACTTCTAGGGAATCAAGTTAATTCTTGTTTCCCCTTATGCCGATTCTTCTATTCTTGCTCAGTACCTTGTACTGACCCTTGCTATGTTTTTATGTATAGATATTCCCGGGGAGCACGCAGAGCCTGAGCACGATGTGGGGTTTGGGGATGAGTGATCTACCTAGAGATGCATTAGCATGTCGTGGACTTATGTGCTTGTCTTGAATAATATGCTATGACTCTATTACCTTGT
Organism: Hygrophila difformis; assembly: GCA_030278955.1. Lineage (NCBI taxonomy): Eukaryota > Viridiplantae > Streptophyta > Magnoliopsida > Lamiales > Acanthaceae > Hygrophila > Hygrophila difformis. The sequence goes on from JAOANR010000007.1 coordinate 19,782,332, forward strand.
CTCGTACTGCTTGTGGTACCGATCGGTACATTATGTTCTGTCTTGTGTGTTACTTAATATCTCTGACAGGTTGAGATGAGACTGATATGTCGACTGTTATGTCGCATGAATAAGGCTTGTAAGCCGGACGTCTGTTATGATGTGAGGTTTCCTTTCTGGATTTGTATTATAATTCATTGGCTTCCTGTTACTTGGCTACGTGTTATTGATCTTAAATTGATTGGCCAACAGTTTAAGAGAGGTAACACGGCAGTGACGTCACAGAAATTTGGTTTTAAATTTTTGGGGCGTTACAAAATCCGGGTCTGAGTAAGGGATAAATTCAACAGTTATGACTAATTCACATTCTACTGGGGGTTGATTTTGAGAGCTTAGAAGCAGAGTCAGCGATTAGGTCTCATCTAGACTGAAAGGATCTGTGTTTTAATTGAGAGTTTAGTACCTGTCTAGGGAATGATTTTCAAATATTCATTTGCTTCTCGAAATTGCTATGTGTTGGAAATCTGATATTAGATATCGCATTAAGTCAATATCCACTTGGGTGTAGATGAGATGTGATAAATAATACTAGAGGAACAACATATAGGTCTTGGTTAATTTCTAAGGTAGGGTTGAGTATTCCTTCGACTATTGTCTTCTTCTGCCAAAGTCTAAATTTGAGTCTTGAGTGAGTGCATCCGGAACAGGTTCATTTATGGATCTATTTCATTTAGTTTGTATCTCATAACTACCCAGATGTTGTAAACCCTGTGGTTTATTGATATCTCGGGGTTCTTGATCTGCATCTGGTCACCACGACCAGGGGCTCTTTTATACTAACGGAAAGAGACGTTTTTAATGCTTCCGAGTGATAGATTTAAATGCTTTCTTTACAGCTTTCTTACTGCTTTCCTTACACGCTTTCATAGAGGTCACTCGGAAGAATTAGGGGCTGTCCATCTGTTAAAAGGTTTGAGAGTTATGGAATGGTTTGGGGCTTGATTTGAAACTTTGGGTGTGACATGGGGGAATGATAGGAGTACTTGGCATGTCAACTAATGATATGTTAGGTGTTGCTTATCCACCACAGATGAATAATACGCCTTAGCATGGCCATGTGAGGGCAGTTGTGAGTCTGTGGTATCTTAGAAATTGAGGTCGTAAGAGCATGTAAATTCTCACCGTAAGTACCTGTCTGTTAGAGGGAACATGGTGTAGAAAGCATGAGAGTTAGCTAACTAGAGGATTATCCCAAGCTAAGATCTGTGTATTAAAAATGGAAGTTTAACTATGCTTCATCTGAATCTTGTCCAATCTTTATTATTTCCCCCCTGTCCCTTCTGTCATATTTAAATCTGCTTTCTAGATAGTGTAGCGTAATTTTACATGCTCTCTTAGTATAAATTTAATTGCTTTCTTCGATCTAGTTTACCATGCTTTGTAGAATAATTTTTACTGCTTTCATGATCTGGTTTAATTTATGTCAAGTAGTTGTTAGAAACCCTTGCAAAACTTGAATCGAGTAACCGAGTGGAAAATCTTAGTAAACGACGTGGGCCCTGCTTCCATCGCACATCCTCCAGTGAACGATCCGGTACTTACTATAAATTACTGCAATTTTTGACTCCGTGCGCTTTCGGGAGCACAGTTTCTTGACACGAGTAAGTAAAAACATAACATTTTGGAAAAATACTCATACAGTGGGAAGATGTTCAAAAGCTTCATGGCAGGTGCTTTCGCGACAAGAAATTATGGTAAATATCATGGCACAGATACCATGGACTTTCAGGGTGACAGGCTGAAGGTCAATCCCGGTTGCACCGTGATATTTGTCAAAAGTTTCATGGCAGGAAGGAGCACAGCGCCGTTTGAGATTAAAACACCCCACATGAGTAATAAAAAGCGGGAATCATAACATATCCTTAAACCCCTTCCCTAAATCATAATTCCTTTCATTCAATAAATTTAACCTGATATTTCAGAAAATTACTCGTGTTAATGAAACTCGTCAAAAGTTTCAGCAAACCACTCTTTCCTGGACACACATGTGGAATAGCATCCTGAGTCTAGCAACCAGTCGTCAGTGCACGTTGTTACCGATGAGACACAAGCTAAAAAATACTCTGTCTCATCACTATCAGCAACACAAGCCTCTGCTACCATAGTTATCAAAATCGCGATCCTGATCGTAGGATCGCACGATCCTACGATCTTACCAAAGAAAAACGATCTGGATCGCCGTAGGATCGCAAATGTGATAGGATCGATGTGGGATCGGTAGGATCATAGGATCGCTGTAGGATCCTACGATCCTACTCCTTAGGGTTTTTTTTTTCCGGGAGAAAAATTACTTATTCTCTCTAACTTTTTGTGGTTTTGATTATGATGATGTTATTTTTTGTCAATTTTCTTTAATGTATCTTTTTGCATATATTGAACTCAAAATTGTTGGGTTTCATGTCAGTGTTTAACTTCTATTGGATCATGAATAAGCATACAATTAACTATCAAATTCTTGTTAAAAATTGATCTAAAATACATACTTCAATTATACATGTCATCAGTTTAGTGAGATAATTAATAAATATTAATTTTTAAAAATATAAATAATAATTTCATAGGATCTTAAGATCCCGATTCGATCCTACGATTCCGATCTTGCAAAGACAAAAACGATCCTACATAGGATCCCGATCTTGATAACCTTGTCTGATACTGCTTTCCCCTTTTTCTTTTGCAGCTTAGGACAATCTTTCTTCCAATGTCCTTTTTCGTGACAAAAGATACATTCATCTTTTGACACTCTGCCTCTTGACTGGGATCTGCCTCTTCAGTCCGGCTTGTACTTGTGGCTACGTCCTCGAACGGTATGGGCTTCACCAGTCGAACTCCTGTGTTCTAAGTTATCTTTCTTTCTGATCTCGTTAGAATACAAGGCAGTGGTAACTTCTTTAAAGGAAATTGTTTCCTTTCCAGTCAGCATACTAACAATTATATGTTCGTATTCATCGGGGAGCGAAGCTAACAATATCAACGCCTTGTCAACGTCATCTATCTTCTCGTCGAGATTCAATAAATCGGTGACCAAAGAATCGAATCTTGTTATGTGTTCATTCATCATGGTACCGGGCAAATACTGGAATCGTTACAGCTTCGTCTTCATGTAGAGCTTGTTCTCCGTGCTCTTTTTCATGAATTTATCCTCCAGTTCTTTCCACAGTCTGTGCGCCATCGTCTCTCTCATAAATGGATACTTCTACTCCTTTGAGAGACATAGCCGAATTGTACCACACGTAAGACGGTTGATCCTTGTCCAGTCTTTATCATCAACACCATCTGGTTTGGTTTCTTCACGTGCCCCATCCAACTCCTGCTGGTACAAGATGTCCAACACCTCGCACTGCCACATACCAAAACTATTGGTACCGTCGAATTTTTCGACGTCAAATTTGGCATTTGAAACTATCGTCCGTGATGACGATGTCACCAACGGCTTCGAATCTGAAGTTGACGTTTCACCGGACCTATCCGCCATTTCTGCTTCAAAGTTTAATTAATAGCTCACAAACGGTAGCTCAACCGAGATGCGTTTCTGATGTGGAAGATCAGCTTAGCTGCGACCACAGAGCATACTATGCAACCAAGGCTCTGATACCAATTGTTGTGGAAATCGGGTTAGTTTCCACCAAAATTATACCCGAATAATAAAACAATTAATTAAACAATAAAGAGAACACCAAGATTTAACGAGGTTCGGCACAAATTTGCCTACGTCCTCCGGGCCCCACCGAATAATTATTTCACTATGATGGAGAAATATTACAAAAGGGTTTTGGAAATAATTTCCTGACACACAAAACCCACACGACAAGGGAGACTTATAAAAGCCTTAAATTAGACTATCTCTATCTCTCAAGAAGTTTGTAGCACAATCAATATTTTCCACTGCCTTAATTAGCTATTGCTTTGCTCTCTTGGCTCGGTGTACTTTGCAAATGAATCATGCCCAGTATTTATAGAAAGTTTAGCCCACCATTGCAACAGAAATTCACACAGAAACGAGACTTTTAGCCCACCATTGCAACAGAAATTCACACATTTGTATAGTAAAAGCACGTGTGGCCAATTGTTTTTTAAAACACACCTAGCACATTAATGAGTGGCCTGGCAAATTAATTTGGGCGGACCATCTTGACAGATTTATTTATATTATATATATTTCCCGAATTTGTATTTTTTCAAATGATAAATTATCTATACCCATTTTATTTTAATTATTACATGATAAATTTATAATTAGCCTCTAAATGTTGAAGCTATGGGTCCGCCACTAGATGGGGATATGGGGATAGACCATAGACGATCACGATAGTAACTGATTGAACTCATTATCAAAATTGACCTTTCCATCTAAACTCGATCCGCCCGGTAGTTACCTTCAATTAAATTCGAACATAAACTCATTAATTACTATTTTTCTTTTTATGTTTTTACCTGATGCCACACTTACAGAAAACGAAAGAGAGGAGGTATATATTAGGCCAAACCCAATCTATAACGATTAGTAAGTCATCAACATTGAAAACTAAATACTAATTTATTCAACTACGTTGCACATAAAATATGGATAATCAAATACTAGTATTTTCTTTTGCTCAGCTGGGGCCTGGGTTTGTCTTTTTTCTTTATTCATTTTTCCTGGAAGGAGGCACAATTATTTTTATTTTTTTTAAAAAAAAATGAAAAGGGAAACGGTGACGTGCTAGAAAACAACCAATCGACGTACGCTGCCGTGATTCTTTCATCAGTTGGTAAATTTATTATTATTATTATTAAAGTTTGTTTTTTTTTTTTTTTTCCCCTTTAATTTGTTAATGGTGCAAACACATGATGATCTGGTAGAAGCTATTGATGAGTATTAATATGCGAAGGCAATTTAAGAGGATGATTTATATGCATGGCATAATCTAGTTCTATTATTGTGGTCACAGTTACGGATCAAGATTCAACAACCCTAGCTTCAGTCTGTTAATAATGAACATTTTTGTTGTGATTTTATGTTGTTGTGAGCGAGAGTCGGGAAAGAAGAGTTGAATAATGCAAATTGGGCAGTTTCAATCTTTTGTGTGTATGTGAATATACTTCATATAATGGGCAGGCGCACAATCTGACCATTTATTGTAGTGCAACTTGTTTTGAATCCCTCCCTGCAGTCCCAGGCCCAGTTACCTTGATTTATAACTAGTTCTCCTATATACTAGTATTACTAGTTGCTGCTGCTTTAATTTTCAATTTCCAACTGCTACTTTTCGGGGAGGAATGTACTAGCTAGTACACTATTATAGTACTCCCTCCGTCCCATTCCAAATGTCCTACTTACTATTTTTGGATGTCCCATTACAAATGTCTTATTTCTATAAAAAGAAATAATTTTCCCCTCCAACAACTATGTGAACCCCACCATATACTCACAAACCAACTCTACCTTAATTCCCGTGCCCAACAGTAACAAGACAATTGGGGTGGGACGGAGGGAGTATTATACTACTACCATCAGTTTTGAGTATGGGGGGTTTTCTGATTCGAAACGGACACCATTACAACATCGAGTCTGATGAATCAAAATATCGGTGGTGTAGTGTCAACACCCGTTATACCAATTTGTATTTTTGTTAATAATATACTACCTCGGTTTTTTTTTCTTTTTTTTTGGCTATATTGGAATTATTGTTTTCAACTAGCTGACTCTGGATAGTTTTATATGATTCGTTACAAGACTAAATAAAAAATAGTAAAGTGATAGTGAAAGTAAAAATTACAAACTATAATAAAAAATTTTGACTTACATTCAAAATCATCACAAAAATACGGAGGAAGTATGTACTAGGAATACATGTTTTAGAAGGGGTTTGTCCGACCCTTCCAAGTATGAATGTAGCTCTAAACACTTTGAGAATGGGCCTTTACACTAAAAGGCCCGCAAAGGAATTCGGTAGCCCAAAAAGTAATCAGCATGAGTGAGGGAGAATCATGAGCAATGGTTGTTTTGGTTCCAAGGGGACGGTAATTTAAATAATTTATAAACAAAAAACTACCCTCAAAGCCTCCTATTGTATAATATATGTTGTGACTTGGGCTTCCATATACATTCGTGACATATGAGTATCAACATTTTCTTAAAAAAAAAACATCCTACTGGATAAGTTCGCCGGATTTTATCCTTTTACGGTGGCGTCGTAGGTGTTTTTGTCCTCCCTTTCATTTTCAGATTTCATTTTCTTTGTTTTCGCTTCATTTTGCAACAAAATTAAATTGGGCATTGCTTTCCTATTTGCTTTATTTTCCAACAAATTGGTCTTTGTTTTGTCATTTGTTATATATCCTTTTATTGAGACAGTATTCGACTCGGTTTGGCCATCCATTACACATATGTTTCTCTTGTATATGCACGGTCAAATGATCAAATCCAATTCCGGCTTGTATAATAATAAAACCCTCAGTTTATTCAATGAAATTGGAAATTAACCCTCTACAATCCACATGTTAACAATAACTCTCAACGTAACATTCAAAATTCAAAACTACTACTTCTAATTACTGGATTACACAACATCATTTTGTACATATAATTAGGTTAATAATTATATACTACAATTTTTCAGTATTTGATAGTACAATATACTCTAGAGTGGCGGCATTCGACTAATAAATTTGAAGCTTATAAACGGATGCCACAATTCTTTTTTGGTAAAACAAAGGAATGAAATATAGAATAAAATACTTACAAGTTATCAGTCACCAAAGTTCATGAAAGCACTATTTAGTTCGGTTGATAATATGGAGATAATTTAATAATGTTTTATTTACATAATTTATTACTGAATACCGGTATTATTGTGTTTAAAATATACTAGTAGTATCCTTCTTTGTACTTGTATTACCTAATCCGTTGAAGGAAAAGTATTTGAATTCAATGAAATTTGAATTCGAAGAATTTGGCAGGATTAATAACTGAAGTGATGGAAGACAGAATGAATAATACGTACTACTATCTACCAACATATATGAATACAAGAAAAGAATGAAGAAAAATTAGGGCAATAGACGGCATTAGCAACCAATTTGATTATTTTAAAAAAATGCATGCAAATGCAAGTTGCACGGGGCGGGCTGCATCTCGTGCTCATATCTTAATTTTGGGCACCATATGGCCGAAAAAGAAAAACAAACAAACATAATTATTGACTATTTACGTGAGATATCAGAAATCTATTTTAACCATAAATTTAAAATCACACAATCAATTGCAAATTGCAATAAATATTGTTCTTTTCTGAAGAAAAATAAAATAATCACCAAGCGTTCAATGTTTTTCATGACGGCCTATTTTTGTGTACCATCACAATTCATACAGCGGTAGACCAACTATCGCCTTAGCTTTATTGGCCCCATTTTGCACGGCTTAGATGCTTCGAATTTCCAAGATCAACGGTCCACGGTCCACCTCAGGTACTCTTCAGTTCAATTCAATTCAATACATATATATATACGTATAAGACAATTGGACTTTTTTTTTTGGTAAACATTGACACCTATGTGCCGGCAAAGGTGTGTGGGAGCCCAAGCCACACAAATTACAAAGGGGATAAAGGGGAGGGATCGGGGCCAGGTGGGAATCGAACCCCCAATCTATAGTTGGAAGGCAGGGAACATGACTTGGGTCAAGTCCCATTCCCAAGACAATTGGACTTTTGAAACATGGAAAATGAAAAATCTCCACATATATGACAGATGCAGTTTGGACTTTTGTCCTCTCAACAACATACTTTATGCGTTGCGTTCTAATAATAACATATTAACATTGAATTAATTAATAATGAAAATAAATACATGTGAATTACTAATTCACTGTTGCTCTAGTAAAATAGATCGATCAATTTTGTAGGATGTTTAGATAAATACCTCTAATCGTAATGATCGAATAATAATTATGATTAAATAAAAGTACTCCCATATCACAACTACTAACTATAAAAGCAATTAGAGCAATCTAAAATATTTATATATCAATACCAAACTTTTAAAATAAGTACCTATTTTTTTCTTTCAAAAAATATACCTAATTTCTTAATATTAGAAAAAAAAAACTATACTTTTTCATTTTATAATGTCATTTTAAACCCACCAACATTTTAAGACTTTCATTTTGACTCAAGAATTTGAAAGAAATTATATTTAGCCATCAAAATTTTCTTCTTAAATTAAATATTGAGCTGTGCTTGGATATATAAGCAAATAACATATAGCATACAACAAATTTGACTAGTAGAAATGAGTAGCATATATTAATAGTAAATTTGACCAGCTAATAATTAAGTGTAGTAGCAAATTTAATACTAAAAAAGTGTTTAATAGATATCATAAATGTATAAGATTATATACAATTTGCTATATGCTCTTCAATATACTTTAAAAACTAGCATATTGAAAATTAGCATATCCAATTATGCTACTTACCAAACAAGCATATTGGTTGATCAAATATGTTATATGTTATATGCTCCCCAATATGTTGGCATTTTTTAAAAAAAAAATCAAAATCTAACATAAAATAAAAGTGCAAAATATTGAAATAATAAATTAATAGTATAAAACAAATAATTAAATTTATTAAAATATTTAAATTAAGTTTTCACATTATTCCTATAATAAGTTAATTTAATATATATTTTTTATCTAGCTATTTTTAGTTATATTTTCTTTAATTATATTTTCTTTAATGTTTTAATAATTCACTTAATACAATTAATAACTTACCCGAGATAATTGAACTATTGAAGGGGCTTGACGTTTACAAAAATTTCGACCATGTTTTATATTCTCATATTCCATTTAACTTGTCTTATTTCATTTCTGCGCACAATCCAATGCACCATTTCAATCGTTAATATCTCATAATGTACAACAAAAAATTATGAAAAATATATATTCTAAAACTACATGATTATATGGTTCTAACAAGACCCAATTCGACTATTTCTTTCAAAGATATACTTGCAATAAAATTTAATCAAAGTTAAACAATGAACAGTGCCAAAAAATCAAATAGGAAAAGTATCATGGGAGGGAGGGGGTTAATCTAAGAAATTATTGTTTCTATCAATTTTATTTTAGCTATTATTTGAAAATTCAATGACTACTTTCATTTATGTAGGATAATAACGATTATTTTATTTTAACAATTTTATATGGTTCATTGTATATTAGATGTAATAACTAAAATAGGCCACCAGAAGAAGTCAGTTCTACTTTTGTGCCACGATATTTTGATTTAGAGAAATAGACCATTAGAAGGATTTCGGGCCTAAATTTAGGCCATTGGGCTAGAATTCGAGCCGCAATCACTTAAAAATTAAACAGTGAATAATATCAAAAAAATCATCTGTAACAAAAATATGATGGATGTATTATCTATTTAGTAATGGAGGGACTACAATTATTTATGTAGGGTACTATTTTATCACATGTATACGAACCGAGTGAAAATTTCTAATCCCAATCAATGTCATTATGAAGTCTCTAGTTAATTAAAACCCCCCGTTGACCCATTCCAATCATCATAACACAATTTTTGAAATATACTGTATATATTATGTTCGATCATTTAATATAATAGTATATATCCCAAATTTAGAAATTGATTAAATGCCCGACTATTATATGAAAACGATCGTCAAATACACAACACCTCATATTTTAATATTTACATATTTTCTTTATGTACCGACTTCTCCAATTCAATCTCTAGTAAGAAGCAAATGGACTTCAAATTTTATATATATATATATATATATATATATATATATATTTTATATCAACAAATGTGTGTGGAATTCTTTTTCTTCTTTCTTTCTTGAATATCATTTTTTTTAAAAAGGTTCTGTAAAACTACTTTTTCAAAAAACGACTTTCACATTCATTAAAAAAAATAATGAACGAAAAAAATAATATAATTAAATAAAACAAAAAAATATACTTAATAATAACTTCGTCCCAGCAGATTTTTTTAAAAGATAAATACTGTCTACAGTATGAAAGGAGTATTATTAGTTTATTGCGCAGCTGCACAGAGATTAACTCAAAATAAACAAGATTTCACATGCAAAATTTTCTATCGGAAAAGGAAACTTATTAAGAAGTCAAAGATGAGGGCTAATGTCTAAAACGTCCCAGCTTTTCTTTCAACGCTGGGTCCAATTTCTATCTGCCCTTTCATTTTCCTGCTTCTACCACTTACCTGATCAACCAATTTGCTCCTGAAATTTTTTCCCAATTGCCGTTGAATTCTGCGGGAATCGGCTATGTTGATTGAAGGTGCTGATCTTCGTACCTGTAGATAGAATTCGGGCGTCGACGATGATGATGGCCAGGAATTTGAACTTTTTTCTAATAACCGTCGCCGTGGCGGTGGTTTCAATCGGGTTGAGGGTTTGCGAGGCACAGAGCAACATTACATGTGATACGCCCGGGATCTGTGGGGCGTTCGGAAGTTGCAATTCGGATAATTCCCCGATGTGCAGCTGTTTGCAGGGTTTTGATCCCAGAAGCCTTCAGGAATGGAATTCGGGGAACTGGAGCGGTGGGTGCGTGCGGAGGGTACAGTTGAGTTGTGACTCGAGTAATGGCGGAGGAACGGACGGGTTTCTGACGCGTCAGGGGAAACTTCCGAACTACACGAGCCGGTGGTCGGGGTTGCAGAATCAGTGCGAGGGACAGTGTTTGGGGAACTGTTCGTGCATCGCGTATGGGTACGACGTGGGGATTGGATGCATGTTCTGGAGCGGGGAGTTGTTGAACCTTCAGGAATTCTCTGGCGGATCGACGGGGACAACGACGGTTCATATTCGTGTGGCGGGGAGTGAATTAGGTTAGTTCAATTTGGGGTTTTTTTTTCTCGTGCTTCTGTGATTGCTAATTTATATGCTTTTTGAATTTGATTGTGTTTCTGGATTGAATTGGATTGGTTTGGATTGTGCTTTTTGTTGGTATGTTTCGGGAAATTATTGAAATACTTTTGTGATGGAATACCTTTCTTGTGTTCAATCTGTTGCAGCGCGTAAAAAGGGTAAAAACTCCACTGTAATCATTGTTGTTATTGTTGTTGTTGCTGTCATTGTTGTCTTGGCAATCGGCTCATATTTTGGTTGGAAATGGAAGGCGAAGCGGAGGCGAGGTAATATATGTGTAGAATTGAGTAATATCTTAGTTAAACTAGCTTATAGAGTTTTTGTTTATGCGTGTTGTGGTCTTGTCTTGTTGTCAATTAGTTGAAGAAGCGCTGAGCGAACAGCCACTACAGGGTGCATCAGGGTCAGTTGTTTCGTCGGTTCAAGAGTCATTTGGTCAAGTTAATTTGGAGGAGTTGCCACTGTTTAAATTTGAGGTACTTGCAAATGCGACGGATAGTTTTTCTGAAGTTAACAAGCTTGGGAAGGGTGGTTTTGGTCCCGTTTACAAGGTAATAGTTTGGCTCATTTTGATCTTTTCATTATGTGATGCACGACTGCTTGAATAAACTGCTGCATCTCTAGGGTGTGCTAGCGAATGGAAAGGAAATTGCAATTAAGAGGCTGTCGAAAGCGTCGGGACAAGGGATGCAAGAATTTATGAATGAAGTGGAGTTGATTTCTAAACTACAACATAGGAATCTTGTTAGACTGTTTGGTTGCTGTGTTGAGAATAAAGAGAATATGCTTGTCTACGAGTACATGCCCAACAAAAGTTTGGACTTCTTTCTATTTGGTCAGTCGAAGATTTACGGTTTTCCATTTTAGTTTCTATACTGCAACAGAATTTTTTCGTTATATGCGGAGCTTGTACATGAATTGAAGAAGTTTTATTCCACCACACTATCATGTTTAGATCCGTCAAATGAGATCTTGGACTGGAGAAAGCGTAGTAACATTATGAGAGGCATTTGTCGAGGGTTGCTCTATCTTCACAGGGATTCCCGATTGAAGATCATCCACAGAGACCTCAAGCCCAGCAACATTTTGCTGGACAACGATTGGAACCCAAAGATTTCTGACTTTGGCATGGCAAGGATATACGAAACCAAGCAGGATCATGTCAGCACTGTACGTGTGGTGGGAACATAGTAAGTCCATATTTCATCGCACAATTATTTTTCTCATTGTCATGCTTAATATTGTCTTCAAGTATTTCATCTAAATGTTGGTGTTTCTACTGCAAGTAAATTTATAGAAATTTTGTGACTTTTTGGCAGTGGATATATGGCTCCTGAGTATGCATTCGAAGGAAGATTTTCAGAAAAGTCCGATGTATTTAGCTTTGGAATCTTAATGTTGGAGATTGCCTGTGGTAGAAGGAACGCAAGTTTCCATTATCAAGGAGCCACGATGAACCTCTTGGGACACGTTAGTTGGCTTAAACTCATACACAAATTTTCAATTCTGCCAATGCACCCCCAACATGTCTTTCTAACATCACATTAGAAACTTTCAGGCATGGAAGCTGTGGAATGAAGCCGATATCATGACATTGATTGATCCAAGAATATCCGATCCGAGCAACCAGTCAGAGGTCTCGAGATGCATTCACATTGGGTTACTGTGCGTCCAAGAACTTCCTGTGGACAGGCCATCCATTTCTTCTGTGTTGTCAATGCTCAACAGCGAAAAACTTGAGCTTCCTGCGCCAAAGCATCCGGCATTCGTTGCCACCAAGCCGAGCCGTTCAAATACAGGTACCAGTTCTTCTCAAATGACCAGCGGCTCCGTGAATCATGTAACGCTCACAGTGGTCGATGGCCGATAACAAGGTACAGTCTTACACATAGCTTCACAAAGTATAAGGTATAGGAGGATTATGTGAATTGTACGAAAAATTAGGACACATTTTACATTATACAGTATGTAGTTAAGATTACTTTTGGGAATTTTTGGATGTAGGGGTATATAGGGGTATAGGCTCAAGTGTTTTGCCAGTTTTCTTTCCTTTTTTTTTTTTTTTTTTCCTGGTAATTAAATGAAGATTACTTTCTTTGGTCCCCTCTGTCTGTGGCTATTAATTTTGCTGTTCAATTTCTGAAAAAGAGTAGTTTCACGTTGAGATTGACCCTAGTTGTCTTTTCATCTTTTATTAAAATGGTTGGTGCTTTTATTAGCCAAAATAGAGTGGTCCCAGTTGGATACACAAATCAGAATCCATCTCTCCATTTGAATGTTGATCGGTTTTGGGGTGATTAAAGTACGCGACCTAAAACGTCCAGTTGAATTTTGAATGCTGAAGTTTGCGTTGGCTAATTCTTCTAGTATTATACAAACTCAAAAACCTATTTGAACTTACTTTAAGCTCCCTTTAATTTAACAGAACAATATAGGAATGAATTTCTTTGTTAAAATTCAACGTAAACTTCATTTCCTGATATACTATAAACAATCACGAAAACACATCGTCATCCACAAAATCAGAGGAGTTCGACTATGAAATATGAATCTATGATACAAATACAAACGAGGAATGAGTCACCAGACCTTCCTTGGGCCCAAGAGCCCAAGAGTTTCCTCCCAAAGCCCAGTGGTAAGGCCCACAACATCTCGACTGGAAGCAGCGAGAGTCCAATAGCCAGCCCTGATCTCACGCCTGAGCTGCTCCCTTTCCCAGGCACAGTACCCATCAAAGAATCTCAACTCCCGGCCTCTGACCACGTCCCTTTTCACCATTTCCGCCGCACATCCAACACTCACCTTTGTTCCATAGTACAAACCCCTCATCACCTCCTCAAACACCCCACTCTTCCCCACAACGTCATTCGTCTCTTCTTGTGTGGCGCCATCCTCGGGACTCACCAGGAACAGCCCATCTTCCAGTGGTCCCCCAAAGTACAATGGTCTATCGGAGAATATCCCCCCCGAGGAGGATGAGGAGACATGACCACCCAGCAGGGCGGAGGAGGATCGCATTTCCTTGATGGACATGAGGGATGGCCTGTTGAGAATCAGCCCCGTGGGGCCAATGGGGCCCCCCGTTGAGAGGAGCAGGATCACGGTCCTTTCAAATATGTGGACTCCGTCGAGCTTCTCCGTGGCGATCAGCAGGCACCCCTTTTCCGGTTCGTGGATGGGGTGTATCCATTTGTCTCCGATTTTGATCGGCTGAGGGATGTCGCTGCTTGTGGAGGCGGCGTCTGGGTTGACGACTACCATTGAAATGTTCTCCCTGGCGACCATCCTCGCCCTAAATGCGCGCCAGTCTGAGCTCACATATGGCCACTTCTCATCCTCCTGCGGCGGCGGCGATGGTGCGGAGGATGCACCTGATTGGCAACATCTAATTACTTGACCACCACAGGATTCCCTAATTCGACGCACGCCGGCTCTTTTATTCCTGGCGCACGCAGGAATTCGAACAGGGGAAACGACTTCAATTGTTTTTGTGAAGGCATTGGAGGAGAGAATACTGGCTTCCATGGTGGCTTAAAAAGATTTGTGCTTTTTTTTTCTTTTCTTTTCCGGACAAGTATATACTGAAAAAGTGCAGTGTGTGGTGATATAATTACTAGCTTTTTGCACAAAGATAAGAGGGAAAATTGTGCTTATATAAATAAGGGGCCATGGGGGGTGAGGTTGAACGTGCATTGTGCACCACACATACTGGAGTAGGCGTACCCACGATGCCTTCCAAAAGGCTTTTGTCCATTGTGGCAAGTCTTTCTACACCACAAAACCACCAGGACCCGATTATTTATTATACTACTATGTGGATTACTAGAGCATCCCCACAATCTCTTTCACAATGCTTTGCCCATTATTTCAAGGCTTTCTGCACCACAAACACTGCCTTTTACACTTTATGGATTACGTGGCTTACTTTCAGCCAATCCTTTATTTTTGTACACTCCCTGCATGGGGTGCTTGAACTTTGAAGTCAAATGTCTATCCAAATTATTATTGCTAGTAGGGACTTAGAACTTGATATTGAAGTAGTACTATTACTTTTCCCTCAGACTGATGGTTTGCATTTGGCTAACTTGGAAGGTAACATCTTGAATGTAATTGTATTTTAAGCAGGATGAAAGTGTTTTTGAACCCTTTTGATTTTGAATATGTGGTTGCAAGCAAATAGAACTTGAATAATCAACCAACTTAAGGAATCATCATTTGAACTGAAATCATTTTAATTTCCCAGAAGAGCTAAAACGAATCATCAGCCTCGATCGATTTATAAACACCTCTACCATGTCACATAGTGAACCAGTTTATATATCATTCTCAATCAATGGATAAATTAAATCAACAGATCAGAATTCAGCAAATGAATCCATCATTTAAACATTAAAAAAAAAAGAAAAACCCAAATGTGCATGTGTGCGTGCTGTGCTGTTCAATGAAAGAGCAACATTGTTGTAGCAGCGTGAGCGAGGAGATGAGGGCTCAATCTGAACATCAAAACGCAAAACTCCTTGTGATTGAGGCATCCATCGCCGTCCAGATCTCCTTCCCTCATCATGCTCCTCAGCAGCTCCTCGTCCCCGGCCGCCTCTTCCAACCCCAGCGCCGCCGAATTACGCCGCAAGCTCTCCAATGTGATCAACCCCTTCTCCCTATCCATCAGCAGCCGGAATCCCTTGCACAGCTCCCTCATAAACCCATCCGCACCCAATTTCTCCACCATGGACGGAAAGTAGTCCTGGAACACCCAATTCCCCTCACCCCGGACGACAGATTCCATTTATTTATTTATTTTTTTTTTGGCAATAAATGAATAGGATCAATGATGGAAATGGTGGTGAAGGGAGCTAGGATGGACATTATTTATATCATAAAAGGATGAATTTGCAACACGAGGGGGAGGGCACGGGTTGAGCGGATAAAGGGGGAAATTTCGCGTAGGGTAGAGAAAGTAGGAAGGAAGGAATGAATCATGCCAGGCAGAATACAGTTGAGAGATGGATTCCGTCTGGTGCCGGCAAGAAAATATAATTAATAAAGTCAGGGATTGCAAGAGAAAGGCTGTTGCGGAGATGGTGGATGGAAAGCCCATAGGGCAAATGAGTTCCTACTGATCAATCCTGCCTTCCAGGAAATTGCATGGAAACGTGCACATCATCACCTACAAAAATAATTAGTAACACATAAGTACTGCTAATTAAATTATTATTTTTTTGAGCTGAATAGTCTATGCTAAATGTGTAATGAAAGCCCGTGCCACAAAAATTAAAAGAACAAGGGAAGGGATAGGAGCTGGATGTCAATATCAAACCCCAAATTTCTTTTCTTTTCTCCCATCTTCTTTGTACTATATATATATATATATATATAACCCTAAACCCTATACAGGTTAGGAATTAAATGGGCGATGAGATCCTATGTTACTCGGACTCTTTTTGAGTGTCGGACACAATTCGGGAATCGGAGGAGCCGACACCCAATTTTTAAAATTTGGGAATACGAGGACACGGTCAAACAAGTGTCTTGACCATTTTCAAGATACAGACACGATTCGAAGTGTCCGGAAAATAACGTTGGACACTCAATTTATTTATAATAATAATAATAATAATAATAATTAATGTTTCACATCCTATGTAACCTACATCCCCCAATGACCAAGAATAGATAAAGGAGAAATGAAAGAAAAAAGAAAAGAAGAATAAGATAAGAAAGAATGAACGAATAAGAAAAAAAACGAAGAAATAAATTAAATAGAACGACAGTGATAGACGGAATTAATATAATGGTTGTAGTAAATGTTATTGGGAAGAGAAAGACAAAAATTACTAAAATAATATTACTTCCTCCTTTCCTTATTTATTGCCACGGTTGGGATTTTGACACTGTTCATTGATTAACTTTGATTCGACTTTTTAGTACAATTATATAAGATAAAATATAGTCAAGTGGGATCTTGTTGGATTCGTCTAATCGCATAGATTTAGAATATCAAATTTTCATAATTTTTACTTGTATGAAATTTGAGTTATTAACGATTAAAAATATGTATTGGATTGCGTGAAATGTGGGTCCGTGTCAATTAAAAAGGAACGGAGGTAGTATAATATTATACAACCTTGTCACATTTCCCCATACTCATAATTACTTCTCATCTTCCCCTTCGTGTTGCCCTTCTGATTTTTGCACCGCTCCTCGCTGACCGCCCACCTCTCCCGCTGTGCGCCTGTTCCGCCGCTCCCTTCTACAGCTTCTCGTCGCGGTTCGCGATTCCCAAAAGAGTCGAGTCGGTGTCGGATCGCCGGACACGGAATCCGACACGTGTCCGGTGTCGTGTCCGGCATAGAATTGTGTCCCCACACGATTCTCAACCCTAAGTAGGGTGTCCGAGTTTCATAGATGAGATCCATGCCATGCAATTATAAAGGAACGTAAAGGCGGGATAGGGTGCCGACTGAGATTCAATCCCTCAACCTTCAGGTTAAGAGTCAAAGAGATTGACCACTTGGGTCAAGTCTCAATCTCATATTCTTTGTACTATTGATTTACAATTTTGTTCCAATTTTTCATTGCAGTTATTTTTTTTTGTAAACGGTGATACTCATATGTCGGCAAATGTGTATTGTAACGCCCCGAAAATTCAAACCTGATTTTCGCAAGCATTATCCCTGTACTAACTATCCTAAACTAGTGGCCAGCTAATTTAAAACAGCTAGTACAAGACTGAGTAAACCTAAAGTGATCATCTGATTAATCCAGTTTAATGCGGAAACTAAAACAAATAAAACACATAAGCACATAGGAGGTTCCACCATAATAATCAAATAAACATTCCAGCAGCTCATCCAGACTGCAAGCCTATCAAACAGCATACCAACCTAGTCTCATAGTATCACATAACCACGTAAAGATAGACATAAAGTCCTATCTATGTGATCTCTCAATACCCTCAAACCCAGTCATGCTCCAGTACCTCCAGCAGGATCTATAAAACAGACAAAGCAAAGGGGTCAGTACAACGTACTGAGCAAGGCTACGTGCCGGGGAGTAAGGGAAAACAGCACCATAATAATAATAACAATAATAATAATAATAATAATAATAATAATAATAACAAAGCAGAATATAAATAAAGCAGATAAACACCACACCGTCCCATACCGGTGCTTCAACCACGATCATACAATTGACATAAATAAATCATCACACCGTCCCATACCGGTGCTTCAACCACAGACATACAATTTATGCACGTGATGCATGGCCTAACATACACCTATCTACCCTATATGCAAATGCAAATGAATATGCCTAGCCGGCAACCTAAACCCGGGCGGTATGAACCCACGGGTGAGGATATCATCAACTCCAACCCGTTACAGGGTAACATACACCATCCCCGCAGGGACCACAGGCATCACAGCCCAATCACAGGCATAACAGCCAAATCACAGGCATCACAGCCAAATCACAGGCATCACAGCCTAATAATCACCCCGCAGGGCCATCGGGACTCAACAACACCGGTAAAGGCTGCCCGATCAGACATTTCCAATATGTCCATCCATCCATAATGCAATACCATGCATTATAATAACCAGCCCAAAAGGGCCAACATGAATAACAACAATAATCCACCCCGCAGGGTCATCGGGACTCAACAACACCGGTAAAGGCTGCCCGATCAGACATTTCCAATATGTCCATCCATTCATAATGCAATACCATGCATTATAATAACCAGCCCAAAAGGGCCAACATGAATAACAACAATAATCCACCCCGCAGGGTCATCGGGACTCAACAACACCGGTAAAGGCTGCCCGATCAGACATTTCCAATATGTCCATCCATTCATAATGCAATACCATGCATTATAATAACCAGCCCAAAAGGGCCAACATGAATAACAACAATAATCCACCCCGCAGGGTCATCGGGACTCAACAACACCGGTAAAGGCTGCCCGATCAATCATAAATATTATAACAACCCATCGGGTTAATAATCGTCAATTCCACTGCAATAACATGCATATGAAAATATAGTGATATTCAAGCACCTACACACTAGGTTCGTATGCTTCCCAACATATAAGAAATTCAATACATAGCCCTCTAGGCTAAAGCATTAATGATATAATAATTCAACAGTTTCCCCTAAGCAATTCAACAACCCCCACGGGCCAATTGATTAACCCACGGTTTACCAATAACATTTGGGGAAGTCATAACAATAATTGGTGCAAAGAAAACATTAATATGGAATAAAAATTGCACAAAAATGGGCCAAACAGGGCCTTCCTGCGCTCACTGCGCGCCCGCTCTCGTAAAACGCGTGACATACGCAGCCCAGTAGTGTAGCGATACTGTAGCAATTACTGTAGTAATTACTGTAGCAATTACTGTAGCAAGTTACTGCGGTAACTACTGTAGCGAGTTACTGCGGTAACTACTGTAGTGAGTTACTGCGGTAACTACTGTACAAGTTACTGTGGTAGTTACTGTTCAAATTACCGTTGTAAATACTGTTCAAATTACCGTGGTAATTACTGTTCAAATTACCGTGGTAAATACTGTGGCGAATTACTGCGGTAACTACGCGAGTTACCGCGGTAACTACTGTACAGTTACTGTAGCAGTTACTGTTCATCGTCTTCTCCGATTTTCCAATCAGTTTTTCCGGCGATTTCGCCGGAATCCGACCCCAAATACCCCCCAAACACGTAATTTAAGCAATATAATCCCTTGCCTGATGTCTTCCAACAATAATCAACCTCCGATTCGTCGATTTCAAGCTTCAATCGGTCAAATCAACCCAAATTCCTAACATCAAGAATTTCATCAAAACTCGACCAAAATACCACCAATCCGAAGAGAAAACAAGCGAGAAACACTTACCAAATCGTTTGCAACGATTTGCCACCAAGATCCGTCGGATCGGGCAAGATGTCTTCACTCCTCTTTTATTCCAAAGAAGACCGATCGGTCTTCTCTTCCTCCTCCAACTCCCGAACCACAATCAAATCCTTAGCTTCCCCCAACACCAATATAGCTTCCAATCAAGAATCCAAGCTTCCCAAGTGCACAAAAACTATAAAAGTTCACCAAAATCTTCATTCCCGTCACCACCATGAACCCCCACCAAAACCACCTCAAGACCCATCAAAAACAAGTTGTAAGGTGTGGAAATCACTTACCAATAGGTGTGCATTCAATCCCCCACTTGATTTGAGCTCAAAAACACCAAATTCTCTCCACAAGCTCACTTTTCTACACCTTGGGCACCAAAAACGGGAATGAACCCTAATTTTGAGTGTTGAGATGCCAAAATGAAGTTATGGGGGCTGAATTGGGGGTTATAAGAGATGTGGGTCAACCCGGTTTGGAGGATGGGTCGGGTCGGAAGGTGGGTTAATGGGTTACACCACTTGTATTGACCACATTGCACACATTTGAGCACTTGAGCTCTTATTATCTTGTGAGTTTGCTACACACTTATTCTTCCACTTCAATCCAATAATTCTCTTACAAAATAATTCATATTATTTATCTTTATTAATTAACCACAATTAATTAAATTAATTATGCGTTAATTAATCGGGATGTTACAATCTCTCCCCCTTAGGATCATTTCGCCCCCGAAATGCATAATCAACCACATGATCATCAATTAACAATCAAGGGAAAAATGTTACTTCATTATGAGGAGTAAAAATTAAAGTCTGGCTACTTCAGTTTCATACGCTCCCCAGTTTCTTCAAGTAGCATATTCAGCTGCGTGTCTAGACCACAACACCTTAACCATCAACATGGTTTTATTCATCGGAACCTCATCATTTGTATCAATCACCCGATCTGGAACTCCTCGAACTTAAGACTAGCATCCAATTCAACTTTATCAAGCTGAATGATCTTAGCTGGATCAAAAAATTTCATGAGTTGGGAAGTATAGAACATATCATGGGCTCGACCCACTTCAGCTGGCAAAACCACCCTATAAGTCACTTTACCAACTCTCTCCACAATCTCATAGGATTCAATATATATCTCAGAATCAGCTTGGCTTCTTACTAAACAGGCGTACCCCTTTCAGAGGCGATGCCCGCAAAAATACGCTATCACTTACCCCAAACTCCACATCTCGACGAGCTAAATCAGCATAGCTCCACTGTCTGTCCTGAACCTCTTATATTCGATCCCTGATGATCTTCACCAACTCGATTGTCTGCTCAATCATCTCAGGACCCACATTCACCTTATCTGTTGGATCATTCCAACATAATGGACTCCTACACTTTCTCCCATAAAATGCCTCGGAGGGAGCCACTAAATTTCCAAAACATGAACTACCGCTGTCGTCTCCAAATCATGTGTTGGGTAGTTCTGCTGATCACCTTCTCGTTCTGGGCCAACACACCACCCAAACCTCTAGGTGATGCATTTGTGTAAACTTCATACTTACCTGACTCATCAGGTAATATGAATACAGGTGCCTCTGTTATTACATTCTTCCAAAGTTCAAACGCCTGCTCACAATCATCATCCCACTGGAATTTAACATCGTTACACAACAATCTCATCCGAGGTCTAGCAATGCTAGAAAATCCCTCAATAAACCTGCTATAGTAACCAACAAGATCCAAGAAACTTCGGATCTTCCCCACATTTTCGGGACTTGCCATTTAAATACAGCTTTTACCTTAGCAGGATCAACATACATACCATTATCGGAAACAATGTGCCCCGGAAAAGACACACTCTCCAACCAAAATTCACATTTGGAGAGTTTAGCATACAGCTTATGCTCTCACAATGTATTCAAAACTGTTCTCAAGTGACCCGCGTGTGCCTCACGCGTCGGCGAATAAACCATAATATCATCTATGAACACAACCACGCACACGGCCAGCATGGGATGTAATACCCTATACATGAGATCCATGAAGATCGCTAGTGCGTTAGTCAAACCAAAAGACATGACCGGGAATTCAAATGTCCTCAACGAGTCCTGAAACTGTCTTAGGCCTATCCGCCTCTGCCACCCTTATCTGATGGTAGCCCAATCTCAAATCAATCTTACTAAAAAAATACTGGCCCCTCTCAACTAATCAAATAGATCCCCAATCCGAGGTAAAGGATACTTGTTTTTCCCGTGATTCAATTCAATTCTCAGTAATCGATGCACATCTTCATCGACCCATCATTCTTCTAAACAAACAAAACAGGAGCTCCTTAAGGCGAGCTACTCGGCTAAATATACATGGTAAGCTCATTCAATAGATCCTTCAACTCCTTCAGTTCACAGGAGTCATATGGTAAGGAGCCTTAGAAATATGAGCTGCATCAGGCATCAGCTCAATAGTAAAATCAATCTCCCAAGCAGATGGGAGACCATGAATTTCGTCGGGAAATACATCCCCGAACTTAGAGACAACAGGGACACTCGAAGCAGCAGGAACCTCTGCTCGAAGATCCCTCATGTGCCACAGGGAAAGAGAACAACCCCTGCGCATCAAATCACACAACGCAGCAACAAAAATCACACCAATAACAGGTGGAATCAACGGATGTCGATAAGAAACACAGTTACCCAAAGAATCCAAGAAGGATATTCGTGGAACACCACAATCAATCACAGCACGATGGCAAACAGCCAATCCATGCCCAATAGCACGTCAAAACCAGCCGGGCTAAAGACCACCAGGTCAGCCCTGAATTCGCGACTCTCGATGCTCAACACAGCATCTTGCATCAAATGATCACTTCGAATATTATCACCCGAAGGTAAAGAAACAAGCATCTGGTAGGGCGCCAACTGTCCTACTCCATGCTCACGAATGAAATTCAGATTCTTAAAAGAACGAGACTCTAGAGTCAAACACAGTAACTGTAATACAAATTGCAACATTAATAATTCGCATAACAGGGAAACAAGCTTGCCTCTCAACCAGAGAGTCAAAGAGAAACACTCACGGTACAAGAATTTAAAACACTTACTAAAACGTTATCCGATCAACATAACGTTTCCATCACATACAGACAACATACTTGGCAAGTCCTCATAGGTCGACCTTGCCCTATATGCTATGACAGTCCCATATCGTATGAATCTCGTCGTGCAGAACAGCCACCCGGCCTCGTATAGGATGCAAACACCCAACGATTCGAATAACAATCACACGTTCTATCGATTGACCCCATAGTCAATCATGTGTCTTGTCACACAATTATTCTGTCTGAATAACCCAACTATACTCTCACTGACATAGATTACAATGGGTTTCCATCGTATTTCATAAACCAAATGATATGCTACTGTTAATCTCACCCAAGTTTGTTATCCCACTAGGGAGACTTGCAAGTTGCATCTCACTCTCTGGGGTACTTCAAACCCCTATGGATATCACCCACAATATTGCTTTCTATTAGAACACCATTCAAATAGCTCGACTCCCAAGAGCCAACCTTTCGTTTCAGACGTGGGTTGATCTTAATCACAACATTAACAAACAATGTTAGCAGAAATCACCAATCATATACAAAGCAGTATATATAAACGACAAAATTAAATAACCGATCAAAAGTCATTCATAGTCCTCAATGACTGTGAGATAACAAGGATCCTGACTGGAGTACCATGGTTTCCTCACAGTTCCCCAACTGTGAATTAACCTGGCGTCCGTAGAAATAATCAGATATAGTAAAAATGCAATTCTATGCTATATGTACCCCACACACAGCTCACCACCTATGTCTACACAAGTTTTAATAAGATAAAAGAGCACACAGGCTCTGATACCACTCTGTAACGCCCCGAAAATTCAAACCTGATTTTCGCAAGCATTATCCCTGTAGTAACTATCCTAAACTAGTGGCCAGCTAATTTAAAACAGCTAGTACAAGACTGAGTAAACCTAAAGTGATCATCTGATTAATCCAGTTTAATGCGGAAACTAAAACAAATAAAACACATAAGCACATAGGAGGTTCCACCATAATAATCAAATAAACATTCCAGCAGCTCATCCAGACTGCAAGCCTATCAAACAGCATACCAACCTAGTCTCATAGTATCACATAACCACGTAAAGATAGACATAAAAGTCCTATCTATGTGATCTTTCAATACCCTCAAACCCAGTCATGCTCCAGTACCTCCAGCAGGATCTATAAAACAGACAAAGCAAAGGGGTCAGTACAACGTACTGAGCAAGGCTACGTGCCGGGGAGTAAGGGAAAACAGCACCATAATAATAATAACAATAATAATAATAATAATAATAATAATAATAATAATAATAATAATAACAAAGCAGAATATAAATAAAGCAGATAAACACCACACCGTCCCATACCGGTGCTTCAACCACGATCATACAATTGACATAAATAAATCATCACACCGTCCCATACCGGTGCTTCAACCACAGACATACAATTTATGCACGTGATGCATGGCCTAACATACACCTATCTACCCTATATGCAAATGCAAATGAATATGCCTAGCCGGCAACCTAAACCCGGGCGGTATGAACCCACGGGTGAGGATATCATCAACTCCAACCCGTTACAGGGTAACATACACCATCCCCGCAGGGACCACAGGCATCACAGCCCAATCACAGGCATAACAGCCAAATCACAGGCATCACAGCCAAATCACAGGCATCACAGCCTAATAATCACCCCGCAGGGCCATCGGGACTCAACAACACCGGTAAAGGCTGCCCGATCAGACATTTCCAATATGTCCATCCATCCATAATGCAATACCATGCATTATAATAACCAGCCCAAAAGGGCCAACATGAATAACAACAATAATCCACCCCGCAGGGTCATCGGGACTCAACAACACCGGTAAAGGCTGCCCGATCAGACATTTCCAATATGTCCATCCATTCATAATGCAATACCATGCATTATAATAACCAGCCCAAAAGGGCCAACATGAATAACAACAATAATCCACCTCGCAGGGTCATCGGGACTCAACAACACCGGTAAAGGCTGCCCGATCAGACATTTCCAATATGTCCATCCATTCATAATGCAATACCATGCATTATAATAACCAGCCCAAAAGGGCCAACATGAATAACAACAATAATCCACCCCGCAGGGTCATCGGGACTCAACAACACCGGTAAAGGCTGCCCGATCAATCATAAATATTATAACAACCCATCGGGTTAATAATCGTCAATTCCACTGCAATAACATGCATATGAAAATATAGTGATATTCAAGCACCTACACACTAGGTTCGTATGCTTCCCAACATATAAGAAATTCAATACATAGCCCTCTAGGCTAAAGCATTAATGATATAATAATTCAACAGTTTCCCCTAAGCAATTCAACAACCCCCACGGGCCAATTGATTAACCCACGGTTTACCAATAACATTTGGGGAAGTCATAACAATAATTGGTGCAAAGAAAACATTAATATGGAATAAAAATTGCACAAAAATGGGCCAAACAGGGCCTTCCTGCGCTCACTGCGCGCCCGCTCTCGTAAAACGCGTGACATACGCAGCCCAGTAGTGTAGCGATACTGTAGCAATTACTGTAGTAATTACTGTAGCAATTACTGTAGCAAGTTACTGCGGTAACTACTGTAGCGAGTTACTGCGGTAACTACTGTAGTGAGTTACTGTGGTAACTACTGTACAAGTTACTGTGGTAGTTACTGTTCAAATTACCGTTGTAAATACTGTTCAAATTACCATGGTAATTACTGTTCAAATTACCGTGGTAAATACTGTGGCGAATTACTGCGGTAACTACGCGAGTTACCGCGGTAACTACTGTACAGTTACTGTAGCAGTACTGTAGCAGTTACTGTAGCAGTTACTGTTCATCGTCTTCTCCGATTTTCCAATCAGTTTTTCCGGCGATTTCGCCGGAATCCGACCCCAAATACCCCCCAAACACGTAATTTAAGCAATATAATCCCTTGCCTGATGTCTTCCAACAATAATCAACCTCCGATTCGTCGATTTCAAGCTTCAATCGGTCAAATCAACCCAAATTCCTAACATCAAGAATTTCATCAAAACTCGACCAAAATACCACCAATCCGAAGAGAAAACAAGCGAGAAACACTTACCAAATCGTTTGCAACGATTTGCCACCAAGATCCGTCGGATCGGGCAAGATGTCTTCACTCCTCTTTTATTCCAAAGAAGACCGATCGGTCTTCTCTTCCTCCTCCAACTCCCGAACCACAATCAAATCCTTAGCTTCCCCCAACACCAATATAGCTTCCAATCAAGAATCCAAGCTTCCCAAGTGCACAAAAACTATAAAAGTTCACCAAAATCTTCATTCCCGTCACCACCATGAACCCCCACCAAAACCACCTCAAGACCCATCAAAAACAAGTTGTAAGGTGTGGAAATCACTTACCAATAGGTGTGCATTCAATCCCCCACTTGATTTGAGCTCAAAAACACCAAATTCTCTCCACAAGCTCACTTTTCTACACCTTGGGCACCAAAAACGGGAATGAACCCTAATTTTGAGTGTTGAGATGCCAAAATGAAGTTATGGGGGCTGAATTGGGGGTTATAAGAGATGTGGGTCAACCCGGTTTGGAGGATGGGTCGGGTCGGAAGGTGGGTTAATGGGTTACACCACTTGTATTGACCACATTGCACACATTTGAGCACTTGAGCTCTTATTATCTTGTGAGTTTGCTACACACTTATTCTTCCACTTCAATCCAATAATTCTCTTACAAAATAATTCATATTATTTATCTTTATTAATTAACCACAATTAATTAAATTAATTATGCGTTAATTAATCGGGATGTTACATGTATAGAAGGCCAAACCACACATATTACAAAGGGGGATAAAGGCAGGGGCGGATCCATGTATAAAAGAGTGGTGGCACGGGACACCACTTAAATTGATAAAAATTGCTATTTTAAAGTAGAAATTTCTTTACATTTAATTAGATTATGCTTAGTGACGCCACTTAATTTTTCCGATGACACCACAATCATTCATTCCAACCCGGCTTTCTTAATATTTTTTGTGTTGTAACTACTATCTCTAATTCCAATATAACTTCCACTATTTTTTGGGACACTACTTAAAAAAATTTTCTGGATCCGCCACTGGATAAAGGGGAGGGATAGTGGGCCGGGTGGGGTTTGAACCCCCAACCTGTGATTGGGACACAGAGAGACTTGACCACTAGGGTAAGTCTCCAACCCCTCATTGCAGTTATATGTATATATAAAATAGATAAAAGTAAAATATAATGTGGTTCAGTGGTTGGATTCACATAGATTTACACATAACTAAACGTTACTTAAAGCATTAAAATGGGGAAGAGTCGGAATTAGGGTTGCAAACGAATAGAATAATTTTGATTCGATTTGTGATTCAGTTCAAAATTTTGCTATTTGTATTTGGAATTTTATGATTCGAATTCGAATAAAACATATTCGATTTGATTCCATAAGTAAACAAATACGAATATAAAATCTCAATATTTGATTAAATGTTTATTATATTTAACTAGTCAGCCCACCCGCGGTACCCGCGGGATGTAAAATTGAGAGTAATATATTCATATAAAAAATATTATGTAATTAAGAATATTATTAGATCCCACAGTCAAGATATAATTTATATGTTAGCATAATGAATGAAATTTTCAATAACATCGCACAATGTTATACGTGGATTTGTTCCATCCGACGACTGTTGACTTTACACAAAAAATATTCAAATCGCACTTTCTTCTCACATGCAACACATTCTAAAGAATTTTATTTATTATTTCAATATTTAAGAATTTTAAATGAAATATGCAGCTTTGGTCCTGTAAGTAATAAAAGTATTGTATATTGAATATTCAAACACTTATATTAAACAATATTATAAATAAATCATCTCTCTATAAATACGGGAAGTTTGACTGAAATTGATCGATTATTGTAAGAAAACATTTATATTATATTAAATAAAAACACAATATTTCTTACTAATCATATAATAAAAATAGAGGTAATAATTAAAATAGGCCACCAGAAGGAGTCATTTCCACTTTTTGGCCACGATATTTTGATTTAGGATAAATAGCCATTAGAAGGATTTCGGGCCTGAATTTAGGCCATTGGGCTGGAATTCGAGCTGCGATGGCCTAAAAGTGGAAATGACTCCTTCTGGTGGCCTATTTTAGTTTTTTTGAATTATTTTTTATTTTATTTAATCAAAATAAATAATACTCATTCTGTATCATTATTTATGTTCTAATTTTTTTTCTTGTTCCAACATTTTTTATTTCCATTTTAAAAATAATTAAATATTAATTACCAAATATACCCATCATATCGCATTAATAAATAAATATATTAAACTTTCAAAAACCCACTACCATTAATAATTCACATCCAACCTACAACCATATATCAGTAAATCACACATAAATAAATAAATTTAAATTATAAATTCATTACAACCACATTATATAAATTCTTAAGCTACATTTTTTATCCCTAATACATCCTTGTATTTAATACTAATTATCCCTACATAAAGTACCATGTCCGAAAATTTTGGGATACTAATAATAAAATATATTTATTTTTAATTTATAATTTATTGAATATGTGTTTGTTTTACTTATTTTATAATATATTTGAATTAATATTTATTTTATTTCTTATATTACTCCATTCGTCACATTATTAGTGTTCAAAAAAATAACTTAAAATTTTATATAATATGATTGCAATGAGTTTACAATTTTAATTTATTTATTTTTGTGTGATTTACTAATATGTGGTTGTGAGATGGACTGGAATTATTAATGGTAAAGGATAATTTGAAAGTTTAATATATTTATTTATTAATGTAAGGTGATGGGTAGGTTTGACGATTAATATTTAATTATTTTTAAAATGAAAATGAAATAAAAATATTGGAACAAGAAAAGAAAGTAGGACATAAATAATGATACAAAATGAGTATTATTTATTTTAATTACATAAAATAAAAAAATAATTGACAAAAACTAAAATAGGCAACCAGAATGAGTCATTTCCATTTTTAGGCCATCGCAGCCCGAATTCTAGCCCAATGGCCTAAATTCAGGCCCGAAATTCTTCTAATGGCCTATTTTCCTAAATCAAAATATGGTGGCCTAAAAGTGGAAATGACTCCTTCT
The DNA here is from genome assembly GCA_030278955.1 of Hygrophila difformis. NCBI lineage: Eukaryota > Viridiplantae > Streptophyta > Magnoliopsida > Lamiales > Acanthaceae > Hygrophila > Hygrophila difformis. Next base: position 19,811,480 of record JAOANR010000007.1, read on the forward strand.
GGTGGCCTATTTTAATTATTACCTCATAAAAATAAGATATATTAAATTAAAGAATTAGTTATAAACAACAAATGAATTGGGAGGGCGGTGCAGAGTCTGTGCAAACTTAGGCGGGCGGATGAGAATGTTGTCTGAAGTAGGAAGCAAATATGGGAGGTCTGGCTATTGTTTTAATGGGAACGCTA